>OY728142.1:1336407534-1337659921 GCA_963277665.1 Viscum album
GAGTATTGAATCATGTTTTTTTGATAGTTGGAATGGTATATCATGATATGAGATGTGATAAGAGATTTAATGTTGATTAACCTTGATTGATGTGATACATGTGATATATGTGTGGGATTGATTGATATATAAGTGTGGGACATGTACTGATGCTCCAAATACCCATATTTATTAAATGAGGCATGGGATAAAGACTAATGCTCCAAATACCCATATGAGGTAGCATATATGAGATAGATAATGAGGCTCTAAATACCCATGTGACATAGAGTTGTGGGATAGGGATTGAGGATCCAAATACCCATGGGGAACTAAATACAGTGTTCTATGCACATGAGTTGGCATTAGATAATGATTCCAATTGGACGCGATATGATTTGAGATGAAATGATATGTGAGAACCATGGTATTATGATATGTGATATACCTTGGGGATAGTACATACTCTGGAAGGGTTGAAGTTGGTATTGAGGGCTCAGGTGTCCTCAGGAACCCAGGGTTTTGTGTGGTTAATTAAGAATAATTGAAATGTGATAAATGTTTACTTATAAATTATACTTTATTATTTATATAATTGTATACACTATTTGACTAGATATTGTTTTAGACACTATTGGTGGTGGCCAACCGAGTTGCACTCACACCCTACTCAGGGTGCCTGATCAGTACCCAAATATATTTCACAGTTGCAAGACATTTTAAGGGAAATGGCCCTATGTTAGATGGATGAGATGGGATAGAGAATAGATGAGGGAACTGAATGTGATTTGGGATCTTCTTGGGAGTTTTTAGTGTCCTTATTTATTTTTGGGTTTTTCATATTGACACTTGAAATTTATTAGGAATGATATATCTACTATTATTTTTGGATATAGTATTGACTATTTTGTTCATCATTTGATACCAGTTTGGTTTGGTTATATGTTATATCATTTGGCTATTGTATATTTATTTCTACTATTTTTCTGCATTTATAAAGAGGGTATAGTCTCTCCATAATCGATATTAGACCCCTGCTGCTAGTCGGTAGCCTCTGGCATACAGGGTGGCATGCTTGAGGTCACATAACCAACCAGCTCAGGGTATCAGTGTGTGGAACTAAGGTCAGAACGTTACATAAATGATTTCAAAATTAAAATCCATTTACCATAAAAATAAATGTTACTCTATAATACCAAGCATTGTGATAATTCTTATGAAATTATAAATATTTTCATTCTTTAAAAACATGATTTGATTTTTTTTTATTTTAAATGCTATGGGTTGATTAATATATTGTTCATAAAAAATTACCTCAGTTGAAAATTAAGATTTAATATAAATTTGAAGCAATTTAAAAAATTTATAATAAGAAAAATATTATAGAACCTAAATCAGTTGTAACACCCTAGGATTTTTAAGGAACATTATGTTTGATAGCATACACAACACAAAATTCCATGCTTAAGGGAACCATGAAGTATTATTATGTAAATATGACCATTATAAAATCATTGTTAAATTAGAGGGTTTGAACTGTAAAGACCCGTAAAATTCAAGGGAAATTTTTTCTTAATTTTCTTTAGAATTTTACAAGAGCGCGGTTTCAGACGGCACCTGATTCCGAGGCCCGGAGTGCCCGGAATTAATTTCCGAAGTTTGGCTCGGGTACGTTCAGTGAACGAACGAGCGGGAATTCCTAACTTTTGATCCGGTGCTCAGAATTGAAATCCGAGGGCACTGATGAACTCGCAGCGCCGATATTCGCTTAAAGAGACCTTTTCGGGAGTTGCGTTTGTTGCGAGTTGAAAGTTAGTTTTGGGGTTTTTCAGTTGAGTTAAATAAAATTTGTCTAAGACAAATTTTATTTTAACTTATTAAAAACCTACCAAAGGAGGTTGGAAGTGGGACCCACACCCACTTAACCTCCCTTGGGAGGATTAAGTGTGGTGGGGCCCACACGAACCCCTTTTTCTTTTCAAATACCCTAACCCCTCTAAACCCCCTCTTAATTGCGTAACTCTTCCCTACTTTATTTCTTGCCAACCTATCTCTTCATTTAATTTTGTCAACTCTAGATTTAATTAATGAATTGATTTCAACTTTTGAATTTTTGAAAGGTTGGCAAAATGAAAATAAAATAAGGTGTAGCTTATTTTATTTTGGGTTTGTTTGTTTGTCTCCTTGGGAGCTTTTGGAGAGCCTCTTCTTCTTCTTCAAACTCAACGAAGAACGCGAAGAACGTCGTTCTTCAACGAAGAACTTCTCCGCCGAAGAACACGATCCATCCGCGACGCCGTATCCGCGACGCGACGTACTTCTTCCACGTCATCTCTTCCGCGACGGTTTTCCGCGACGAACGCCTTCGACAACGACTCTTCCTCCGACGTCAAAGGAATCGACACCCATATTCCACGACACCGTCAACGTGCGACTATCGAGGTAAGGGTTCTTGAGTTCGTTGTTTCCTTTTTATTTGACTTTCCTCAAGACTTGACGTAGAACGCTCAAGTTTCCGACGAAGAACGCCGCTCCGCTCTTCTTCGTCTTCGGTGTCAACGAGAGAGAACACCGCACCTTCCTCGGACAACCTTCGTCGGCGTACAAGGATTCGCCAACGACGTATCTCTTCGGGCATATCTCTTCGTCAACGGATTTGACGAACGACGACCGCGACGCCCGACCTCCGCGACGCCGTCTTCCGCGGAACGTAGACGAATCTTCGAATCTTAAACCCGAGGTAGGGGATGTTGATTTAATATTTAATTATCTCATTCTTGCTCGTGGTTCGTATGACTAACGTGGGGATGTTGTTTATTTAAAGTTGCGTTATTAAATTAACGTGAGGGGGGCCGGACCGTACGAACAAGGCCGAACCCCCTCCAACGTTCTTGTTTGTTCTTGCGGGTGGAAGCAAGTGGCGTGGTGCCGTCGCACCATGCGGTTGATCGTGCATTTATTTTACGCAACGCCGTCGCACGCACACCATGGAAGAAACATCAAGAACGCGACGCCGTCGCGCCGCGTTGAAAGAAATTAAAGTGCGACGGAGGGGCGCGGTGTCGTCGCACCGCGCCGGACGACGAACGCCGCGGCCGGTTCTGGGCCGCGGCGGAACGAGGAGACCGCGGCCGGTTCCGGGCCGCGGCGGAAGAGAAGACCGGCGGCCGGGCTGCCGGCGTCGGAAGCCGAGGTGGGGACCGGAATTTCCGGTCCCGTTGGAGAAAAACCGGCCGGCCAGCTGGCCGGCCGGATAGCGGAAAACCGGGGGAATTAATCCCCCGGCCGGCTCTTCAAAACCCCCCTCTTAATGAGGGGGGGCGGTTCATAGAAGGGAGGGGGGGGCAGCCGGCCCCCCGGTTCCGCACAGCAGGCCCCCCACGTGGGGGGGGGGGGGGGGGCGTTTCTTAAGAAAAAACGGCGCGGCATAGCCGCGCCGCCTGTTGAAAACCGCGGGGCTTAGCCCCCGCGTGCGCCGCCTCGCCGCGGCCCGCCGCCGCCGCCGCCGGCCGCCGCGCCGCCCCAGGGGGGGATCGGGCCGGGTCGGCCCGGACCCGGACCCCCCCGTTTCGAACCAGAATTAGTTTTTGGCTCATAACTTGAGCCCCGGACCTCCGAATGACGAACCATCTACGGAAACGCGATCCTTGGATCGAGACGGTCGTTTCGGTATATCGTACTCAAGGTTTCGGGTTACTTTGAGTTCGGCCGGGTTGGTTCGTTCACGAAACCAACCGGGCCTTCGGAGCGGAAACGCTCATATCTTGGGCCACGAACGTCCGATTGACGCGCCGTCAGTCGCGTTGCGTTACTCTTGATGAGACGGAACTTTTGACATACTCCGCCCGAGTTTTGGACGCAGTTGGAGTACGGTCGGGTTGGTTTTGCCTTAAAAACCAACCGGACCCCGGAGACGAAAAAGCCAATAACTCACAGACCGGGCGTCCGATTGACGCGCCGTCTGTTTCGTTGACTTCCTGTTGACGATACGGAACTTTTGCCATCCTCCGCCCGAGTTTTGGATGCAGATGGATAGTGGCCGGGTTGGATCGCACCGAAATCGAACCGGGCCCCTGGAACGGAAAAGCTGATATCTTTCTGACAGAACGTCCGTTTGACGAACCGTCAGCGGCGTTGGTGATCGCGTTGAGAAATGGTCCCTATGAGTATACCCTATGAGAGTTCGGGGTACAGTTGAGATACGGCCGAGTTTGGTTCGCTCACGAAACCAACCGGGCCCCTGGGACGAAAAGGCTAATAACTCACAGACCGGGCGTCCGATTGACGCGCCGTCTGTTGCGTTGAGACCCCTATGACGTGGCGGACCTTTGAGACACTTCTTCGTGGGACTTCGAGATACTTGGAGTATCGACCAGTAGCTCGTGGAGCGGACCCTCCCGGAGACGAGCGTGCAGAGTACGGAGACCGTGTAGCCGGCTGAGACCTGACGACTGCTTGACCGACTCGACTTGGAGTGAGTCGACTAGCCCAGTGGATGGAGCGCCCGGTATTTGGCGGCAGACCCACGGCGGACGGAGCGCCTGGTAGTTGGCAGCAAACCCGCGGTACTCGACAGGAGGAGTACCTCAGTAGGCTATCTGGGTAGCGCCCGGTAGTTGGCGACAGACCCTCAGCGGACGGAGCGCCCGGTAGTTGGCCGCAAACCCGCAGTACTCGACAGGAGGAGTACCTCAGCAGTCTTAGGTTAGTGAGCAGTACCTCGGAGTCGTGACAGGACCACTGTACACTCCAGAGACGGAGCTCTTCAGCAGTTACGGTTTCGATAATGAAAATCCTGGTTTGAGCTGAGACTTTTGACCTTGTGTTTACCTCATGATTGAGATGGGTCACTTGCTAACTTTGGTATATGTATGGGCATATACCCGGGTAGTGGTTATCCGTCGTTTTCACAATCCTTGTGTTTCCTCGTGATTGAGATGGGTTACTTGATAACTTAGGTATATGTATGGGCATATACCTAAGTAGAGTTTATCTGTTGAGATCTTCTTGTGTTTATCCTTGTTGGTTTTAGTGAGACCTTGAGGGTCTCGGGGTCCCTACTGAGTATCGTTATACTCACCCCTGCACGGGCTATGCCCGCACCTCGTTGTGTTGGTTGCAGACGACGGACAGTGCTGACAGAAGCCGAAGGTTCGAGGACTGGACGGTACCTGGAGGTGGACTATACGACGAGGCGGTACCCGGAGGTGGACCACTGGGCGGGACATACTCGGAGCGGATGGCGGGACCCGAGGAGCAGAGGAGCTATCTGTACCCACCCTTCAGGTGGGATTTCCAGTGGACATCTCAGCGTAGCAGCTTTACTTTTCAGTCGCTGTTTTCCCTTTCGAGTTGTACTTTACAGTTGGGCTTGTATTTCCGGCCCCTTTTTACTTTTCAGCTCTTCTTTTGTACTTAGTGTTTTACTTCCGCTTGTACTCTGTGGTGCTTGTTTTCTTTATAAAGGCAATGCCTTCCCAGTTATCGGGATTTTACGCCTTTGGTGCTAGTCGCCAGCCCCTGGCCTATGGAAGGCGGGCTTGGGGTAGTCACGGCACGGGCCCCGAGGACGGGTCGTGACAAATTGGTATCAAAGGAGTTCGGTTCTACCGCAGAACTTATAACTCTGATGTTTCTTTCTGTGAAGCAATAGTGTTGAGAGTACCGAGTGTGGTTTTCAGTTCAGGGAGTCCAGTGTTGGTGCGGGCGGCCGACGTATCCATACACCAGGACCCTGACAACTGATTTCCGACTTTGTGCACGAAAACACTGATTGCGTGTGTGTTTTCAAAAGTTTTTCCCCTTAAAACAGCTCAAACCAGGTCAGCTCACCAGGTATAATCGTTTGATCGTGTTACGTTGTTTCTTTCAGGATGGCCCCACGACAGCAGCCAGTTAGGGTTCCGAGAATCGAACGTGACGACAGCCCACCGAGCGACGAGGCCTCGGTGCAGGGCCCTTTGTCAGCAGTGGCACTGGCGGTAGCTCTACCCGCCGAGCCCCCGATGCTTCCAGCAGCAGCCGCTGACGATGCACGTCGCCTCAGCGCACTGCATGAGTTTCAGCGCCAGCGACCGCCCAGGTTTCGCGGGGAGACGGATCCCCAGGCTGCAGAGGACTGGCTGGAGGCAGTGGTACGAGTGTTTAGGCTAGTGAGGACACCAACAGACCTCATGGTGATCCTCGCTGCGAGCCTACTACACGCAGCAGCATGTAGGTGGTGGAGCCACTTGTTTCAGTTTTGCGATGAGATGAACTTCGCATGGGAAGACTTCGAGACCTTCTTCAGGGTGGAGTTTGTGCCAGTATCTCTACACCCCGAGCGTGTACAGGAGATTCTGCCTTTACCGCGTGTTTTTCGATCAGAAGCCGAGTCATCTGTGGGCAGTAGACAGATGATGCAGAGGTCCAGGAGGACCAGACCAGCAGTTGGGCGAACTCGGGTTTTAGGACCAGTGGTGCAGGGCACCCGGAGTGGGAACAGAGCTAGCCGTGCAAGGAGCAGGTTGTGTTACTTATGCCGCGGAAAGGGTCACCTGGCACGTGACTGTCCGACTCCTCGATCCGCAGGCTTGGAGGGAGCCACCGAGGTTGAGGCAGCGACAAATGCTTGAGCAACCGTAAAGCAGGTGGACAGGGAGGAACTAGTGGATACGTCTTTTGTACTTCTAGTTCCATGTTGATGTTGCTTTTGTGTAGCGTCTTGTAATATGAGCTGCAATAATAAAAGACGCATCCTTTGTGATGTTTTCATTCCTGTCCTCTTTTGTGATGTTACTAAGAGGTTCCAGTTGACTGTTGACTTGACCCTCACTTGTGAGACATCTACTGGAGGAGACCCAGTTACCACACACTGATGCCGACAGTGTGACTCAACCCTTGGAGGCGAGAGTAACGGTTGGATCTCTTAGTAGTAGCGTCGAGGCCTTACGACGTCATCCTTGGTATGGATTAGTATCATCCATGTTAGGATTGACTGTTTTAGGCAAAGAATGTGGTTCATCCAGGGGATGAGACCAGGTTTCTCTTATCGGCAAAGAAGAAATCTTGCAGCTCTTGTGGGACCAGAGATGGTCCGGGCCACGTCAGAGGAGGTCCAGGTCATCCAGGAGTGGATGAGGACAGCACAGAGCCGGCAGAAGTCATTCGCTGACAGGAGGCGGAGGCCACTAGAGTTCGAGGATGGTGACCACGTCTTCTTGCGGGTCTCACCTCGACGTGGTATTCGGAGATTTGGCCGAGGCGACAAGTTATCTCCGCGCTTCATCGGACCCTTCCAAGTCCTCAGCAGGGTTGGTGAGGTGGCTTATCGCCTGGCTCTACCACCTCAGTTGCACCGGGTGCACGACGTCTTCCACGTGTCTCAGCTGAGGAGATACGTGCACGACCCGACGCACATCTTTGACCATGGGGAGCTTGACGTTGACGATGGGGTGACTTTTACGGAGGTCCCGGTGGAGATAGAGGATCGACAGGAGCGGGTCCTACATGGGCGATCGATTCCTCTTGTGCGCAACAGATGGCGGCACGGAATCTCCAGGAGAGCACATGGGAGCGGGAGGCTCAGATGCGTGCTCAGTACCCTCTTTTGTTTCCCTAGTTTTTGATGTAGCTTTACGGGGACGTAAATCCCTGAGGTGGGAGTAATGTAAAGACCCGTAAAATTCAAGGGAAATTTTTTCTTAATTTTCTTTAGAATTTTACAAGAGCGCGGTTTCAGACGGCACCTGATTCCGAGGCCCGGAGTGCCCGGAATTAATTTCCGAAGTTTGGCTCGGGTACGTTCAGTGAACGAACGAGCGGGAATTCCTAACTTTTGATCCGGTGCTCAGAATTGAAATCCGAGGGCACCGATGAACTCGCAGCGCCGATATTCGCTTAAAGAGACCTTTTCGGGAGTTGCGTTTGTTGCGAGTTGAAAGTTAGTTTTGGGGTTTTTCAGTTGAGTTAAATAAAATTTGTTTAAGACAAATTTTATTTTAACTTATTAAAAACCTACCAAAGGAGGTTGGAAGTGGGACCCACACCCACTTAACCTCCCTTGGGAGGATTAAGTGTGGTGGGGCCCACACGAACCCCTTTTTCTTTTCAAATACCCTAAACCCTCTAAACCCCCTCTTAATTGCGTAACTCTTCCCTACTTTATTTCTTGCCAACCTATCTCTTCATTTAATTTTGTCAACTCTAGATTTAATTAATGAATTGATTTCAACTTTTGAATTTTTGAAAGGTTGGCAAAATGAAAATAAAATAAGGTGTAGCTTATTTTATTTTGGGTTTGTTTGTTTGTCTCCTTGGGAGCTTTTGGAGAGCCTCTTCTTCTTCTTCAAACTCAACGAAGAACGCGAAGAACGTCGTTCTTCAACGAAGAACTTCTCCGCCGAAGAACACGATCCATCCGCGACGCCGTATCCGCGACGCGACGTACTTCTTCCGCGTCATCTCTTCCGCGACGGTTTTCCGCGACGAACGCCTTCGACAACGACTCTTCCTCCGACGTCAAAGGAATCGACACCCATATTCCACGACACCGTCAACGTGCGACTATCGAGGTAAGGGTTCTTGAGTTCGTTGTTTCCTTTTTATTTGACTTTCCTCAAGACTTGACGTAGAACGCTCAAGTTTCCGACGAAGAACGCCGCTCCGCTCTTCTTCGTCTTCGGTGTCAACGAGAGAGAACACCGCACCTTCCTCGGACAACCTTCGTCGGCGTACAAGGATTCGCCAACGACGTATCTCTTCGGGCATATCTCTTCGTCAACGGATTTGACGAACGACGACCGCGACGCCCGACCTCCGCGACGCCGTCTTCCGCGGAACGTAGACGAATCTTCGAATCTTAAACCCGAGGTAGGGGATGTTGATTTAATATTTAATTATCTCATTCTTGCTCGTGGTTCGTATGACTAACGTGGGGATGTTGTTTATTTAAATTTGCGTTATTAAATTAACGTGAGGGGGGCCGGACCGTACGAACACGGCCGAACCCCCTCCAACGTTCTTGTTTGTTCTTGCGGGTGGAAGCAAGTGGCGTGGTGCCGTCGCACCACGCGGTTGATCATGCATTTATTTTACGCAACGCCGTCGCGCGCACACCATGGAAGAAACATCAAGAACGCGACGCCGTCGCGCCGCGTTGAAAGAAATTAAAGTGCGACGGAGGGGCGCAGTGTCGTCGCACCGCGCCGGACGACGAACGCCGCGGCCGGTTCCGGGCCGCGGCGGAACGAGGAGACCGCGGCCGGTTCCGGGCCGCGGCGGAAGAGAAGACCGGCGGCCGGGCCGCCGGCGTCGGAAGCCGAGGTGGGGACCGGAATTTCCAGTCCCGTTGGAGAAAAACCGGCCGGCCAGCTGGCCGGCCGGATAGCGGAAAACCGGGGGAAGCCCCCCTCTTAATGAGGGGGGGCGGTTCATAGAAGGGAGGGGGGGGGGGGGGGGCAGCCGGCCCCCCGGTTCCGCACAGCAGGCCCCCCACGTGGGGGGGGCGTTTCTTAAGAAAAAACGGCGCGGCATAGCCGCGCCGCCTGTTGAAAACCGCGGGGCTTAGCCCCCGCGTGTGCCGCCTCGCCGCGGCCCGCCGCCGCCGCGGCCCGCCGCCGCCGCGGCCCGCCGCCGCCGCCGCCGCCGGCCGCCGCGCCGCCCCAGGGGGGGGGGGGGGGTCGGGCCGGGTCGGCCCGGACCCGGACCCCCCCGTTTCGAACCAGAATTAGTTTTTGGCTCATAACTTGAGCCCCGGACCTCCGAATGACAAACCGTCTGTGGAAACGCGATCCTTGGATCGAGACGGTCGTTTCGGTATATCGCACTCAAGGTTTCGGGTTACTTTGAGTTCGGCTGGGTTGGTTCGTTCACGAAACCAACCGGGCCTTCGGAGCGGAAACGCTCATATCTTGGGCCACGAACGTCCGATTGACGCGCCGTCAGTCGCGTTGCGTTCCTCTTGATGAGACGGAACTTTTGACATACTCCGCCCGAGTTTTGGACGCAGGTGGAGTACGGTCGGGTTGGTTTTTCCTTAAAAACCAACCGGACCCCGGAGACGAAAAAGCCAATAACTCACAGACCGGGCGTCCGATTGACGCGCCGTCTGTTTCGTTGACTTCCTGTTGACGATACGGAACTTTTGCCATCCTCCGCCCGAGTTTTGGATGCAGATGGATAGTGGCCGGGTTGGATCGCACCGAAATCGAACCGGGCCCCTGGAACGGAAAAGCTGATATCTTTCTGACAGAACGTCCGTTTGACGAACCGTCAGCGGCGTTGGTGATCGCGTTGAGAAACGGTCCCTATGAGTATACCCTATGAGTGTTCGGGGTACAGTTGAGATACGGCCGGGTTTGGTTCGCTCACGAAACCAACCGGGCCCCTGGGACGAAAAGGCTAATAACTCACAGACCGGGCGTCCGATTGACGCGCCGTCTGTTGCGTTGAGACCCCTATGACGTGGCGGACCTTTGAGACACTTCTTCGTGGGACTTCGAGATACTTGGAGTATCGACCAGTAGCTCGTGGAGCGGACCCTCCCGGAGACGAGCGTGCAGAGTACGGAGACCGTGTAGCCGGCTGAGACCTGACGACTGCTTCACCGACTCGACTTGGAGTGAGTCGACTAGCCCAGTGGACGGAGCGCCCGGTATTTGGCGGCAGACCCACGGCGGACGGAGCGCCTGGTAGTTGGCAGCAGACCCGCGGTACTCGACAGGAGGAGTACCTCAGTAGGCTATCTGGGTAGCGCCCGGTAGTTGGCGACAGACCCTCAGCGGACGGAGCGCCCGGTAGTTGGCCGCAAACCCGCAGTACTCGACAGGAGGAGTACCTCAGCAGTCTTAGGTTAGTGAGCAGTACCTCGGAGTCGTGACAGTACCACTGTACACTCCAGAGACGGAGCTCTTCAGCAGTTACGGTTTCGATAATGAAAATCCTGGTTTGAGCTGAGACTTTTGACCTTGTGTTTACCTCATGATTGAGATGGGTCACTTGCTAACTTTGGTATATGTATGGGCATATACCCGGGTAGTGGTTATCCGTCGTTTTCACAATCCTTGTGTTTCCTCGTGATTGAGATGGGTTACTTGATAACTTTGGTATATGTATGGGCATATACCTAAGTAGAGTTTATCTGTTGAGATCTTTTGTGTTTATCCTTGTTGGTTTTAGTGAGACCTTGAGGGTCTCGGGGTCCCTACTGAGTATCGTTATACTCACCCCTGCACGGGCTATGCCCGCACCTCGTTGTGTTGGTTGCAGACGACGGACAGTGCTGACAGAAGCCGAAGGTTCGAGGACTGGACGGTACCTGGAGGTGGACTATACGACGAGGCGGTACCCGGAGGTGGACCACTGGGCGGGACATACTCGGAGCGGATGGCGGGACCCGAGGAGCAGAGGAGCTATCTGTACCCACCCTTCAGGTGGGATTTCCAGTGGACATCTCAGCGTAGCAGCTTTACTTTTCAGTCGCTGTTTTCCCTTTCGAGTTGTACTTTACAGTTGGGCTTGTATTTCCGGCCCCTTTTTACTTTTCAGCTCTTCTTTTGTACTTAGTGTTTTACTTCCGCTTGTACTCTGTGGTGCTTGTTTTCTTTATAAAGGCAATGCCTTCCCAGTTATCGGGATTTTACGCCTTTGGTGCTAGTCGCCAGCCCCTGGCCTATGGAAGGCGGGCTTGGGGTAGTCACGGCACGGGCCCCGAGGACGGGTCGTGACAAATTGGTATCAAAGGAGTTCGGTTCTACCGCAGAACTTATAACTCTGATGTTTCTTTCTGTGAAGCAATAGTGTTGAGAGTACCGAGTGTGGTTTTCAGTTCAGGGAGTCCAGTGTTGGTGCGGGCGGCCGACGTATCCATACACCAGGACCCTGACAACTGATTTCCGACTTTGTGCACGAAAACACTGATTGCGTGTGTGTTTTCAAAAGTTTTTCCCCTTAAAACAGCTCAAACCAGGTCAGCTCACCAGGTATAATCGTTTGATCGTGTTACGTTGTTTCTTTCAGGATGGCCCCACGACAGCAGCCAGTTAGGGTTCCGAGAATCGAACGTGACGACAGCCCACCGAGCGACGAGGCCTCGGTGCAGGGCCCTTTGTCAGCAGTGGCACCGGCGGTAGCTCTACCCGCCGAGCCCCCGATGCTTCCAGCAGCAGCCGCTGACGATGCACGTCGCCTCAGCGCACTGCATGAGTTTCAGCGCCAGCGACCGCCCAGGTTTCGCGGGGAGACGGATCCCCAGGCTGCAGAGGACTGGCTGGAGGCAGTGGTACGAGTGTTTAGGCTAGTGAGGACACCAGCAGACCTCATGGTGATCCTCGCTGCGAGCCTACTACACGCAGCAGCATGTAGGTGGTGGAGCCACTTGTTTCAGTTTTGCGATGAGATGAACTTCGCATGGGAAGACTTCGAGACCTTCTTCAGGGTGGAGTTTGTGCCAGTATCTCTACACCCCGAGCGTGTACAGGAGATTCTGCCTTTACCGCGTGTTTTTCGATCAGAAGCCGAGTCATCTGTGGGCAGTAGACAGATGATGCAGAGGTCCAGGAGGACCAGACCAGCAGTTGGGCGAACTCGGGTTTTAGGACCAGTGGTGCAGGGCACCCGGAGTGGGAACAGAGCTAGCCGTGCAAGGAGCAGGTTGTGTTACTTATGCCGCGGAAAGGGTCACCTGGCACGTGACTGTCCGACTCCTCGATCCGCAGGCTTGGAGGGAGCCACCGAGGTTGAGGCAGCGACAAATGCTTGAGCAACCGTAAAGCAGGTGGACAGGGAGGAACTAGTGGATACGTCTTTTGTACTTCTAGTTCCATGTTGATGTTGCTTTTGTGTAGCGTCTTGTAATATGAGCTGCAATAATAAAAGACGCATCCTTTGTGATGTTTTCATTCCTGTCCTCTTTTGTGATGTTACTAAGAGGTTCCAGTTGACTGTTGACTTGACCCTCACTTGTGAGACATCTACTGGAGGAGACCCAGTTACCACACACTGATGCCGACAGTGTGACTCAACCCTTGGAGGCGAGAGTAACGGTTGGATCTCTTAGTAGTAGCGTCGAGGCCTTACGACGTCATCCTTGGTATGGATTAGTATCATCCATGTTAGGATTGACTGTTTTAGGCAAAGAATGTGGTTCATCCAGGGGATGAGACCAGGTTTCTCTTATCGGCAAAGAAGAAATCTTGCAGCTCTTGTGGGACCAGAGATGGTCCGGGCCACGTCAGAGGAGGTCCAGGTCATCCAGGAGTGGATGAGGACAGCACAGAGCCGGCAGAAGTCATTCGCTGACAGGAGGCGGAGGCCACTAGAGTTCGAGGATGGTGACCACGTCTTCTTGCGGGTCTCACCTCGACGTGGTATTCGGAGATTTGGCCGAGGCGACAAGTTATCTCCGCGCTTCATCGGACCCTTCCAAGTCCTCAGCAGGGTTGGTGAGGTGGCTTATCGCCTGGCTCTACCACCTCAGTTGCACCGGGTGCACGACGTCTTCCACGTGTCTCAGCTGAGGAGATACGTGCACGACCCGACGCACATCTTTGACCATGGGGAGCTTGACGTTGACGATGGGGTGACTTTTACGGAGGTCCCGGTGGAGATAGAGGATCGACAGGAGCGGGTCCTACATGGGCGATCGATTCCTCTTGTGCGCAACAGATGGCGGCACGGAATCTCCAGGAGAGCACATGGGAGCGGGAGGCTCAGATGCGTGCTCAGTACCCTCTTTTGTTTCCCTAGTTTTTGATGTAGCTTTACGGGGACGTAAAGCCCTGAGGTGGGAGTAATGTAAAGACCCGTAAAATTCAAGGGAAATTTTTTCTTAATTTTCTTTAGAATTTTACAAGAGCGCGGTTTCAGACGGCACCTGATTCCGAGGCCCGGAGTGCCCGGAATTAATTTCCGAAGTTTGGCTCGGGTACGTTCAGTGAACGAACGAGCGGGAATTCCTAACTTTTGATCCGGTGCTCAGAATTGAAATCCGAGGGCACCGATGAACTCGCAGCGCCGATATTCGCTTAAAGAGACCTTTTCGGGAGTTGCGTTTGTTGCGAGTTGAAAGTTAGTTTTGGGGTTTTTCAGTTGAGTTAAATAAAATTTGTTTAAGACAAATTTTATTTTAACTTATTAAAAACCTACCAAAGGAGGTTGGAAGTGGGACCCACACCCACTTAACCTCCCTTGGGAGGATTAAGTGTGGTGGGGCCCACACGAACCCCTTTTTCTTTTCAAATACCCTAACCCCTCTAAACCCCCTCTTAATTGCGTAACTCTTCCCTACTTTATTTCTTGCCAACCTATCTCTTCATTTAATTTTGTCAACTCTAGATTTAATTAATGAATTGATTTCAACTTTTGAATTTTTGAAAGGTTGGCAAAATGAAAATAAAATAAGGTGTAGCTTATTTTATTTTGGGTTTGTTTGTTTGTCTCCTTGGGAGCTTTTGGAGAGCCTCTTCTTCTTCTTCAAACTCAACGAAGAACGCGAAGAACGTCGTTCTTCAACGAAGAACTTCTCCGCCGAAGAACACGATCCATCCGCGACGCCGTATCCGCGACGCGACGTACTTCTTCCGCGTCATCTCTTCCGCGACGGTTTTCCGCGACGAACGCCTTCGACAACGACTCTTCCTCCGACGTCAAAGGAATCGACACCCATATTCCACGACACCGTCAACGTGCGACTATCGAGGTAAGGGTTCTTGAGTTCGTTGTTTCCTTTTTATTTGACTTTCCTCAAGACTTGACGTAGAACGCTCAAGTTTCCGACGAAGAACGCCGCTCCGCTCTTCTTCGTCTTCGGTGTCAACGAGAGAGAACACCGCACCTTCCTCGGACAACCTTCGTCGGCGTACAAGGATTCGCCAACGACGTATCTCTTCGGGCATATCTCTTCGTCAACGGATTTGACGAACGACGACCGCGACGCCCGACCTCCGCGACGCCGTCTTCCGCGGAACGTAGACGAATCTTCGAATCTTAAACCCGAGGTAGGGGATGTTGATTTAATATTTAATTATCTCATTCTTGCTCGTGGTTCGTATGACTAACGTGGGGATGTTGTTTATTTAAAGTTGCGTTATTAAATTAACGTGAGGGGGGCCGGACCGTACGAACACGGCCGAACCCCCTCCAACGTTCTTGTTTGTTCTTGCGGGTGGAAGCAAGTGGCGTGGTGCCGTCGCACCACGCGGTTGATCATGCATTTATTTTACGCAACGCCGTCGCGCGCACACCATGGAAGAAACATCAAGAACGCGACGCCGTCGCGCCGCGTTGAAAGAAATTAAAGTGCGACGGAGGGGCGCGGTGTCGTCGCACCGCGCCGGACGACGAACGCCGCGGCCGGTTCCGGGCCGCGGCGGAACGAGGAGACCGCGGCCGGTTCCGGGCCGCGGCGGAAGAGAAGACCGGCGGCCGGGCCGCCGGCGTCGGAAGCCGAGGTGGGGACCGGAATTTCCGGTCCCGTTGGAGAAAAACCGGCCGGCCAGCTGGCCGGCCGGATAGCGGAAAACCGGGGGAAGCCCCCCTCTTAATGAGGGGGGGCGGTTCATAGAAGGGAGGGGGGGGGGGGGGGGGCAGCCGGCCCCCCGGTTCCGCACAGCAGGCCCCCCACGTGGGGGGGGGGGGGGGCGTTTCTTAAGAAAAAACGGCGCGGCATAGCCGCGCCGCCTGTTGAAAACCGCGGGGCTTAGCCCCCGCGTGTGCCGCCTCGCCGCGGCCCGCCGCCGCCGCGGCCCGCCGCCGCCGCCGCCGCCGGCCGCCGCGCCGCCCCAGGGGGGGGGGGGTCGGGCCGGGTCGGCCCGGACCCGGACCCCCCCGTTTCGAACCAGAATTAGTTTTTGGCTCATAACTTGAGCCCCGGACCTCCGAATGACAAACCGTCTGTGGCAACGCGATCCTTGGATCGAGACGGTCGTTTCGGTATATCGCACTCAAGGTTTCGGGTTACTTTGAGTTCGGCTGGGTTGGTTCGTTCACAAAACCAACCGGGCCTTCGGAGCGGAAACGCTCATATCTTGGGCCACGAACGTCCGATTGACGCGCCGTCAGTCGCGTTGCGTTCCTCTTGATGAGACGGAACTTTTGACATACTGCGCCCGAGTTTTGGACGCAGGTGGAGTACGGCCGGGTTGGTTTTTCCTTAAAAACCAACCGGACCCCGGAGACGAAAAAGCCAATAACTCACAGACCGGGCGTCCGATTGACGCGCCGTCTGTTTCGTTGACTTCCTGTTGACGATACGGAACTTTTGCCATCCTCCGCCCGAGTTTTGGATGCAGATGGATAGTGGCCGGGTTGGATCGCACCGAAATCGAACCGGGCCCCTGGAACGGAAAAGCTGATATCTTTCTGACAGAACGTCCGTTTGACGAACCGTCAGCGGCGTTGGTGATCGCGTTGAGAAACGGTCCCTATGAGTATACCCTATGAGAGTTCGGGGTACAGTTGAGATACGGCCGGGTTTGGTTCGCTCACGAAACCAACCGGGCCCCTGGGACGAAAAGGCTAATAACTCACAGACCGGGCGTCCGATTGACGCGCCGTCTGTTGCGTTGAGACCCCTATGACGTGGCGGACCTTTGAGACACTTCTTCGTGGGACTTCGAGATACTTGGAGTATCGACCAGTAGCTCGTGGAGTGGACCCTCCCGGAGACGAGCGTGCAGAGTACGGAGACCGTGTAGCCGGCTGAGACCTGACGACTGCTTGACCGACTCGACTTGGAGTGAGTCGACTAGCCCAGTGGACGGAGCGCCCGGTATTTGGCGGCAGACCCACGGCGGACGGAGCGCCTGGTAGTTGGCAGCAGACCCGCGGTACTCGACAGGAGGAGTACCTCAGTAGGCTATCTGGGTAGCGCCCGGTAGTTGGCGACAGACCCTCAGCGGACGGAGCGCCCGGTAGTTGGCCGCAAACCCGCAGTACTCGACAGGAGGAGTACCTCAGCAGTCTTAGGTTAGTGAGCAGTACCTCGGAGTCGTGACAGGACCACTGTACACTCCAGAGACGGAGCTCTTCAGCAGTTACGGTTTCGATAATGAAAATCCTGGTTTGAGCTGAGACTTTTGACCTTGTGTTTACCTCATGATTGAGATGGGTCACTTGCTAACTTTGGTATATGTATGGGCATATACCCGGGTAGTGGTTATCCGTCGTTTTCACAATCCTTGTGTTTCCTCGTGATTGAGATGGGTTACTTGATAACTTAGGTATATGTATGGGCATATACCTAAGTAGAGTTTATCTGTTGAGATCTTTTGTGTTTATCCTTGTTGGTTTTAGTGAGACCTTGAGGGTCTCGGGGTCCCTACTGAGTATCGTTATACTCACCCCTGCACGGGCTATGCCCGCACCTCGTTGTGTTGGTTGCAGACGACGGACAGTGCTGACAGAAGCCGAAGGTTCGAGGACTGGACGGTACCTGGAGGTGGACTATACGACGAGGCGGTACCCGGAGGTGGACCACTGGGCGGGACATACTCGGAGCGGATGGCGGGACCCGAGGAGCAGAGGAGCTATCTGTACCCACCCTTCAGGTGGGATTTCCAGTGGACATCTCAGCGTAACAGCTTTACTTTTCAGTCGCTGTTTTCCCTTTCGAGTTGTACTTTACAGTTGGGCTTGTATTTCCGGCCCCTTTTTACTTTTCAGCTCTTCTTTTGTACTTAGTGTTTTACTTCCGCTTGTACTCTGTGGTGCTTGTTTTCTTTATAAAGGCAATGCCTTCCCAGTTATCGGGATTTTACGCCTTTGGTGCTAGTCGCCAGCCCCTGGCCTATGGAAGGCGGGCTTGGGGTAGTCACGGCACGGGCCCCGAGGACGGGTCGTGACATGAACATTATTAAATTAATGATTAAATATAGATAAAGGACCTACTTAATATGAATAAATTTATTAATTCTTCTAAAATAAGTACCCAATTTTTCTTAATGTTTTTTTATCCTTCTAGAAATGTGTTTTCATCAAAAAGAATTTTTATTGATTTTTGTTAGAAAATATTGTAATTAATTTCTAAAACTTATCTAAATTGTATTTTATGAAAATATTATCATTTTCTAGATCAATATATCAAAATTATGTTAAGGATTTTTTTTTAGATTTTTCCGAAAAGTTTGATTTTTCAGTAAATAGTGAAAAATATAGATTATTGTTGAAAATATATTTTTGTTTTTTTAAAAGAACCATTTTTTATGATTTAAAACTAAAATTAGTTCTATTTTATTATGAGTATTTCCTTTTTGTTTCATATAAATCATTTTTAATAATGAATTTGATATAAAAGTGTTTTTCTAAATAAACTGAATTTTTATGAAAAATTGTTTTTCGTTGCATTTTAAGTTTTTATTTTTAATTAATTTCTAAAAATTAAAGTAATATATTCTTGAAAAATTTATTCATTACATTTAATTAGAAGTTCAATATTTAGTATATTAGATCAATTTATTTTTTTTCATTATGAATAGTGACCATAGTAAATAATTATCACTATAGTAAGGGTTAATAAGGTAATTTAGGTTTAAAATAATATGATATGGACAAGAAAATGACCATAATAGTTTCCTTAATTTCAATTTATGATCATATATCATCCATAATCATACAATATTTGAATACATGAATTTTTTTTCATTTTTATATGATTCATTTCATTATGTTAATTTAATTAAAGAAAATTCAAAAATGCAATTCTCTTTGTTTTATTATCTTTAAATTTATATCGTGTGGATAAATAGAAGATATGTTTGATTATAAATATTCATATGAACTATAAATTATTTTTTATCATGTTAATGTATTTATGATATTTAGTGATGAAATAATTAACTTAAATTCTTATGCAATAATGAAAAATTATTTATTCAATTAGCAGATAAATAAAATAATTATTACTAAAAATATTAAAAGTGATATAATTCGTATTAATTAATGTGTACCATGAATTTTATATATCTATAAGACGTTTTATGAATGTTTTAAATTAATATATTCAAATTCCTATTTTTTTAATGTACTTAAAGTAATAATAAATGATTAGTGTTAACAATGACATTAATGATATTTTATAATAAAAAATATTTTATTAAATCATTTACCCCGAATGGCCTGAAGGGCTCTTTTTTATTGATTTTTTGATAACCCCCCTTTTAAGGGATGAGGGGGAACCCTTACAAGGCCTGTAGGCCTTTTAGGTGATTACATTGCTCATAGGATTGAGATACATTACATGACCCGAATGTCGTAGGGAATTCAACCAGAATATAACTACGAGGAACTTCCCCTTCCCAACATCTGCATCGTGTTGGTAGCTCTCCACCTTTCACATGGTCGTCTAGCTAAGCATCCCATACAAGCACAGGCTGGTCCCGATGGCATAGCAATACCCCATCATTCTTTCCCAATCCATTTGGTTTTTCTCTGGTGAGTGCACCTGCTCTGAATCCTCCTTTAGGGCTGCTCCTGTTTTGTAGAGTCTGTCTGGGAAAACTGCATGTGGCCCGAAGGCCTTGAGGTGGCTTGAAAGCCTTAAAGGTGGCCTGAAATCCCTACTAACCCAAAGGCCTGGGTTGTCTAAAGGCCTTAAGGACTCCAAGCCCGAACTGTTGGCCTAAGGTGAATAGTTCCTGGCTGCTACAGTATCGTACAGTAACTGCTACAATAACTGTTCCAGTAACTGCTGCAGTAACTGCTATAGTACCCCCGGAAAATATGCCTCCACCTGGTTTCGAACCTGGGTCAATTTTTTGAATGTTTTTCCTTTTATGATAACATTATTGAACCCTAAATTAGGGAAAACATTAATATTTTTATAATTGTAAAAATGGTTAAAAGGGGGTTAAAAGTAAATGATAAGGGTAAAAAAACAACTAAAACATCTACATGTTTTAATTAATTAGTGATTTTAATATTATTCTCATTATATATTCTAATTATAGAAATATGGATCCATTTAGATGTTAAATATAATTTATATTAATTTAATACATTAGGAAATTAAAATAATTCCTCTCCCCTCATTTATAAAAGGACACCCACTTTCTCAATTTTCCACACCACTTTTATCTATATATAATGACCAAGACCTCAAAATTTATCCTCTAAAAAACTTTATACATGTTATTTTGGTTCTCTTCATTCAAAATGATCAACTCAAAGTCCCTTAACAAGATATCTAAGGGAAGTTTATAGCAAGAAGAAGAAATTGTCTTTATAAAGTCTTTCATGTTTGTTTCATCTTCTAATTGCTCTTAATATTTGGTAACCATCAAAAAATAATTACTATAGAATAATAAATATTTATATATATAATTATTATTATGGTAAAACCATTTTATATCTCTTTTCCAGTATATGAAAAGTAAAAAACATCGTCCGATCGTACGTATGACTTACCGTCTTCACACAACAGAGTAATTTATTTTTCATAACCATTTCAATTGGATGATTATAAATAAGGAAAATATGTTTTTATATTATATTTATGAAGTAATTATACTAATATAATTATAATATCATATATTCGTTCTTACCATCTAATATGTTGGAAAAACTATAACGTCGCTTGTGCGTACATGTGGACTATGACATCTATAAATGGTTGTGAATCATTTTTTATTTACCCATTATATGGATGATAATATGGTCATAATTGATGAATATATATAATAAATATTATATAATAATGATTTTGGAAAGGTAAATTATTATTTACATTTCTTTAGTTCCATCCATCGAATAATGAAAGCAGTGTTCATGCATACATACGACCTACCATATCCATGAACGATGAAATTCATTTTTATTAATCTATCATTTATGGATGATTATAAATATATATATTAAATATTTGTATATAATTTTTATCTTTAATAACATTATATAGATGATGGAAATATTATAATATGTAAGGATCAAGTTCATTGAATCTAAACATACATGAAAAATAAACCAGTTAACACCTGAAATATTATTAATAATAAAATATTATTAAAAAATGGGAGATAAAATTTTATAAATGGATAATATATGATATTACATATCATAATATTTTATTTTTAATTATTAAAAATTTAAATTTATTATATATTTAGTTAGATAACCTACCAGGAATGTTGAACTTAAGGTAATGGATTTTGTCTCAATTTCCATCCATTGAGGCTTATATTAATTGTAACACCCTGATCCGAACCACTGGATCCAATACAGAATTCTAGATGACCTCATATGTGCCTCCTCATACACAAGAGGCTTCTGACTAGTAGCTAGGGCATCAATTTGAAATTTTGGGAGACTATACCCTCTGTATCGAGTCATATGATCAATAATAAACAAAAACAATATAATTAATTAGTGTAAAATGTGGAAATGTAAAGATGACATACATATAATGTAACGAAACCCAATGTGGCAAGAAAAACCAAGTAAGCAATAGAAAGAAAATCGGAAGGTAAATAAACAATCATCTGTAGAGTGCTTCAGTGCCTTTCCTGATCCACTTCCGCTCTATTCTCCACTGCTTAGCTGTCTGCCATAAGACCCTTACCCTTTACCAGATCTCTGGTCATAAAATCTATAAGAACATAAAAATTCCCCAGTAGGGTGTGAGTACAAGACTCAGTAGGGCACCACCAACACACCCTAAACCCTATGTGCTCAAAATACAAGTGTATTCCATAATAAATAATTTGAATTAAACACACAATCTAAAACTGAGCGGTTGTGCACTAACCAAGCTTCCACAACCCCCAACTCTACCTAATTTAGCTCTATACCAGATGGATAACCAAGGTATTAGATGAATCAATGATTATCCACTAGGATAATGAATCATGTTTCTCAGCGTTATTGTGCAACATGGTATCAATGCTATGTAAGAAGATATGTACTCTGTGTGTGCAAGGTAAACAAGATCTAATCAACTTACCTTAATTATTGGGTTTACATACTAAGGACCAATATATAATCAACATCCTTTAGTCATCAAAGCATACCATTGAGTAACATACTACGGACCAAGAGAAAATCAATATCCCCTCTTCATTGAGTGCATCCCAAGGCATCATTGTGTGCCTTCCTTATGTATTGGACCCTCATCTTCAGTCATGCGCATCCCTCCTCCAAAGGATAACACAAGTCATGGTGGTCTAGTACATGGAATCCCTTAGTCATCATCATGTGCCTACCCCATGCATCAGACCCTCATCATCAGTCATGCGCATCCCTCCTCCAAAGGATAACGCAAGTTGACGGTCCACCTATTATGGTTCCAAGAACAAAACCACAAGGTATACATAGTATGACACACACACAGATACAAACACACACACACACACATATATATAAAATAATAACACATAATCATGAGTAAAGTAGCACACCATGTACACATAATCACACAATAATGTGAATAAATGACTACAAGTACTCATGGAATCAAGTGTAATATAGAGTTTTTAGGGATACACGCATACCCACATGCATTCTCTATCTATCATGGTCATTAAACATGTCTGTGCATAATCATATTAATGGAAATCATTTTAAAAAAAAGCAAAATGGTTAAATAAATTTCTACCTTAACAGTTGGAAAACCTCTTGTAGTTTTTCTGACGCTAGGGTGATATGTTTAAGTCTCGAGCTGTTGGCATGTCGGTGCTTAAGGTATGTTAAAGTTTTTCCTAGAATCATAACATTTATTTTATTTCAATAGAAATAAAACATCACGGGTGATAATTCTTTCCCTCTCTTGAATAATTCTCAAATTATCATTAAATTTATCACACATGCTGATAAATTTTAATTATCACTTAACTATTTTAAAAAACACATGAAATGATAAATCACAACTTTTAATTTAATTTTTATCAGGTGTGATAATAAATTAAATAATTATTTTACCATTTCTAAAATGTCACATGAAATAATAAATCACGACTTCTTAATTTAATTTTATCATGTGTGCTGATAAATTAAATAATTATTTTATCATTTCTAAAAAGTCATGTGAAATGATAAATTATGACTTTTAATTTAATTTTATCACATGCACTGATAAATTAAATAATTATTTTAACATTTCTAAAATGTCACATAAAATGATAAATCATGATGTTTTAATTTAATTTTATCACATGCATTGATAAATTAAATAATTATTTTATCATTTCTAAAAAGTAGCATGAAATGATAAATCATGAATTTTAATTTAATTTTATCACATGCGATAATAAATCAAATAATTATTTTATCATTTCTAAAATTTCACATGAAATGATAAATAAGGAATTTTTAATTAAATTTTATCATGTGCACTGATAAATTAAATAATTATTTTATCGAATCTAAAAAGTCACGTGAAATGATAAATCTTGACTTTTAATTTAATTTTATCACATGCAATGATAAATTAAATAATTATTTTATCATTTATAAAATTCCATATGAAATGATAAATGATCACTTTTAATTTTACCATGTGCGCTGATAAATTAAATTATTACTTTATCATTTTTAAAAATTATATGCAATGATAATTATTCTTATTAGATAATTAAAAAGTTATGATAATTATGATTTCCAAATTTTAAATTTATCAGTTACAATGATAAATTTACATTAAATCATTTAAATTATCCTTTGATAAAATAATGTAACCATTAATTGATAATTTTTTCCTACAATTATCATTATTAATTTCATGTAATTAAATTATCCTTTGATAAAACAACGTAACCATCAACTAATTAGGCTGTTGGGTTTATATAGGGGTATTCTAACGCGTGAGGGTTGGAAAATATAACCCTAAAATTCATCTCCGTGTTGAAAATTAATCACCCATTTCCAAACATCTATCCATCCGAAAAATATAACAGAGTCGTTTATTACCACTCATTAACATGTTTTCAATTTTTAACACGGTCGAAATGGACCAATTTGAAGCTTTTGGGAAGATTTATATGGCTCCCATGGTGAAAGGGGGTGTGATGCGTGGGGGGAGGGGGAGATGCATGAATAGTGTGCACCTCCCTTTCTTTTTTCATTTAATAAATTAAATTTAAAAATTATTTTATTCTATTATCACACAATTTAAACAATTTAAATTATAAAGTGATTAAAGGTCCAATTACGTGTAAAAAATTATACCCCCTAGGCTAAACCCCCTATTCCAGACCCCATGGAGGTGTCATAATTTCTGTGTGATGTACCATTTGTGAGATATAAAATTATTTTCAATAAATTAATATATTAAACATTTTATTTAAAAACTTTAACTTGTGAGTGGGGAATCCAAATACCCACTACCTTCGAATTTTATACCCTTCCTTGGGTAAACACCACATTCCAGACCAAAAGGTGGTCTCAGATTTCTTATACGATGTACTTTTTGAGATATATTAATTATTTAATATTCAAAAAATGGATTAAAATTTAATTAAATATTTAAATGGTTATTTTTGTGAGCGAGACATCCAAACGTCCAAAGCTTACAAATGTTATACCCCACCTAGGTTAAAAACCACATCCTAGACCTATTGGTGGTCTCAGATTTCCTATACGACACATCATTTGTGAGATATTTAATTATTTTGAATAAATTGAAAGCACTTAATATAAAATATAAAATAATTTTATTTTGTCTTCATTGAGCCTTTTTGGGCCTCATATTCTCACACTAAATCAATGTTTAACTATAAAAATATTCAATTGAATATTCTATAGTGGTAACTAGGTTTTTTACCCTTCCATGATGCGTTTAACAAAAATAGATATTTTTTTCTAATAAATCATTTTTTTCCACTTAATAATTTATCATAAGATGGATTTTTGATTATTGTAAAAATCAAGATGTTACATTAATATTATACACCTATTTTATTTTTGGAGGTGTATCTAATTACCCATTGATATGATATATCATTAATCTATTTACATTCATTGAATTTAATGTTTTATTTGATGTTATAATTTCATGGTGCTTAAGATTCAAAAGTTACCAAAGTGATAAGGGTTTATTTCAAAATCTCATAATTAATCGTGATTTTTTTATGTTTATGTATATTTTGAGAGAATTATTTGATATTTCCATGTTAAAATTTTCTCATCCCTTTCTCCCATTTTAATTCATTATTTATCACGAAATATTACAATTTCCCTCTCTTTGGTTCTTAAAATTATTTAGAAAATGTATTTTGTGAAATCCAACTTTATTTATATTTTCGATCAAAATTGATTTATCTTACATATCCATGTTTTCTATAAATTTTATAATTTTTTTTAATTATATTATGATTTTATTAATCCATTTTTACAAATTTTTGACATTTAAGAAAATGGTTTAAAAGGGACATTTTTTTGAAATTTTCCAAATAAGGTACTTTTAAATTTTTACCAAAAATATGAAAGGAATAATTATTTTAATGTAATCAGCATGAAGAAAATCTTTTAGCTGTCAAGACCACTTATTTCATTGATGCTTAATTTAGAGGGTTTTATGGTTCTTTTCAAATGAAATTTTTTTCTTAATATTCTATATTTTTTAGTTTTTAAAAGTCATTTTCAATGTGAAATGGGTATTTTACTCAATAATGATTTTAATGATCATTATATGATATTTATATTTATAAAAAATAAAAACCCATAATATTACATATACTACACTGGGTATATATTGTAATGATATTATCATTATTCTTTATCTATATGGTTTACGATAAGTTCGACCAGAGATAGTATTGACATTCAATTTCTTGATTAATTTTGTAATCATTATGATCCCTTTGAAGCATTCACTTTCTTATGATCATTGGAAATTACATTTCCCTTAAATAACCATATTAATTTTATCATGGATATAATTATTTCCTAAACTTTATACTGTTTCAATATATGGTTTTTTACTTTTAATGTTATTTGATTGACCAGGGAATTTTTGATAATATGTATACTTTTCAATATAGATATTTTTTGATAAGGAATATTATTTATAAATTAAATATATCATTAGATATATAAGTAATGTATTGGATATGTAGTGAAGGATGTGGCCTATAATTATATATCCCCTCAATGAATCAATAGGTCTTATAAAGAAAATTAGTAATCTAGAATTAAATAGGTTTATAGTGTACACCTATCCTTAGATTAATCTGTCATGGAACAAGGATTTGATGATAGAGATATCATGATGTTTGAGATAATAAAATATAATATTAAGAATTTAATTCATTGAGAAATTAGTTATTATTATCCATTAGATTACTTCATTGATATTAAACATCGATTTATTTTTTTCTCATATTATTTATTAAATAACATGTGTTATCAATAATTTATATTTCCATATTTTTATACCTTATTTACTCATGATAGTTTCTACTGTACGTAACCCTTACTGAGCATTAGATCTCACCCTTTTAAGTTTTTTCTTTTCCCCATCTTATGAAGAAGGATATTATAAATAATATGAAGGATGTAAGAATGTTTTTTTGTATGTATTTTTAATTTACAATGTAATACTAGAATCATGTATGTATCTTCTTCTTCAAGACTACTAAACTAATCATTCCTTCATGATTAGATCCCATATGATTATTAAATTGCAATAAAGTAGAAATTGGATCTAGGAAATTGGATTTGGGGTTGTAACATAGATTCTATCCTATAAATAGGTGAAATTGAATCTTTAAAATCAATATCCTCTACTTATGAATATCCTTATAAAACTATATTATACATTATTTAGAATATGCTTCCAAATATATCAATACTATTTTAGAAAATCCATGTAGTTCCTATATATTTCTTATCAATAAGGATTTCATTCATGTTACAAAAATTATTTCATGAAAATTTATTTTGTTTATCAAGTATGAAAACAAAATGATTTGAATATTTTAACACTTCTTCGACATTTATAGGTATAAAATAAAAAAATAGAAATAGATAAAAAATTTCAAATAAATATTTTTCTTCCAATTCCAATATCATTAATTAAAATTAAATTTTATATAGTTGATCTTTAAGAGTGTTATAAATTTAGGATTATATTTTGATGACATTTTCTCCCCATTAATTTATAAAATAACATTTATAATAAGTGAATTATTATAGAAAATATTAAATTCTCTAAATTATTTTTTAAGAGTATCAAAATATTAATTTGGATTTTCAATATTATTTTGAGAAAACATATCATGCATAGTTTAATCAATAAAAAAATTTATTTTATTTATATATATATATGATTTATAGGAATTATAATATTCAAAAAATATACTCACATTTAATTTCGAATCAAACATATCCAAATTATCTTTTTTTTGAGATATGAACTCTACAAACAAGAACACAAAAAATATACAATTTACAATTCATTTTTATAAATAATTATGAAGGGGTTTTATTTGATAAGTTTTCAATTATGTATATATTAAAAATATGACAAGAATATTAATATCATCATCCATAAAAATTTTATGCCCAATAAATTCATTAGGCATTGTTTTATCTATTTCTTTAAAGGTATTATTGATGATTTATACAACACCTTTTTTTTGTGTTTCCCTTAGAGGATAAAAACAATATTTATCTCCATTATCTTCAATAGATTTTCAAATTTTAAATTAATACCTTCTTTACCACAATCACTTCTAATAGTTATTTTGAAATAACCATTATTTATTAGAATTAATTTAGAATAAGTGTCAAATTTATTAAAAATATCACTTTTATGACCTGAATGGACCGAAGGCCTTCATTTTTATTTATTTTTGATAACCCCCCTTTCAAGGGATAAGGGGGAACCCTTACAAGGCCCGTAATCTCATAGATTACATGGCACGTAGGCTTAGGAGATAACATGACCCGAAGGTCTTAGGGAATTCAACAAGACTATCTACAAGGAACTACCCCTCCCCAGCATCTGCATCCTGATAGTAGCTCTCCACTTTTGCATGACCATCTGACTGGGCTTCCAGTGAAAGCACAGTCTAGTACCGATGGCATAGCCATACCGTATCATTCTGACAATCCATTTGGCTCTGCTCTAGTGAGTGCACCTGCTCTGAATCCTCTTTTGGGGCTGCTCCTTTTTTGTAGTGTATCTGGGGCCTGCATTCATGTGGCCCGAAGGCCTTGGGGTGGCCCTAAGACCTTAAGGTGGCCTGAAGGCCTTGAGGATCAACTAGACCGAAGGAATTGGGTGGCTCGAAAGCCTTGTAGGACCTGAGGACCAAACCGGTGGTCCGAAGGCCCAGATGGATGAATAGTTCCAACTGCTATAGTACCGAACAGTGCCTGCTACAGTACTGCTACAGTACCAGAAATATGCTTCCACTCGTATTTGATCTCGGGTCTCTTAGATGCACCTAGTGAGTCCCCACAAACTGGGCTGAGGCTCATGTTCTATCACTTTTATGAATTTCTAAATCAGTCTTGGTGAATATACTATAATGATAAAAAATAAGAAACATATAATTACTTCATCCTATACTAGCATTGTGTATAAAACCAAATGAATCAACATGTAATATTTTATGAGTTTTAGTAAATATACCATCATTTTATGATTTGAAAAAGTCATTCTGTATTTTACTATTAAAACAAGAGTCACAAACAATGTATTTAATAATATTCAGTTCTTGTAAATCTTATACATATACGTGATTTGACAGTTAATATAGTACCAAATGAATAGAAGTCCTTAGTCTTATATGCAATAAAATTTAATCAGAATCTATTACAATTAAATATTTTATATTCTATTTAATTAGTTCTAAAAAATCCATAGTGAATATGTCAATTTTTTTAGTTAAATACAAAAAAGACCATTTTTTTAACTATACTTTTATAGTTTAGAAAATTGAATTCATTCTATCAAAACAATGTTGAGATATAAATATTATATTATATCATCAATCCTCTACATACAATAATTTCAAAATAATAATAGTTTTTAAAAATCTTACATCCCTAAACCCATAAATCAGACCATTAGAATTATCTCCAAATATAACCAAGCCTCAATTACAGAAATTAATTGATAGAAATTTTAATAAACAATGAAACATGTGTAATGAACACCATTTTTCCACATACCATAAATATTTGTGACATAGAGGTAAAATTTCCTACAATCAATTAAATGAATGATTAAATTAGTAACCATTAAATCTTTTATCCAATCAGATTAGTAGCATAGAATTATAGTATCTAATAAGGTTTAAAACATCTATTAGTTTTTTTTTGGGAAAAAGTAATTATTTTTATTAAAAATGATTGTGTAAATAAATTTTAACATTAATAAAATAATTCCCATTTATTCTAATTTTAAAATATGGTATAAAAAACTTTTATTTTTCATATTTTAAAAAATAATGTTTTTAATTTTATAACCAATACAATGTATTTTTATATTTGGCTACATCATAGATAATTTTTTAACACAAATTACCATATCTTTAAGAAAAGTTGGTAATATATTTTTCAAATTATCAATATCATAGTTTATATTTTTATTTTCATTTTCACCTACCTTTAGATCATCTCATACATTCATATTTGAATAAGTAGTTATGTTTCTTAGTCTTTATTTTCAAGAATGAGTTCCTTATTCTCATTTTTAAAATTATTCAAATCAACTTAGAATACACTTAAACTATATTCCAAGGGATAAATTTATTTATAATAGATATCATTTACTCATTAATTTTAATATTTAATTTTTTCCATTTTAGAATCATAATACTTTCCCCTTTTTCATAGTTGGTGTCATGAACCAAGACGAGTCGTTATCTGAACTGGTGCTCGACTCGGTCTGCGGTAAGGCCCAAAGGGTGTTCTTGATCCCCACGGGCTGGAACAAGTGCCCAAGTATCAATACCAACACTTGGGAATGATTTTTACCCGAAATTACAGTTATAAAATCACCAAAAATATAAAATAACTAAAGATATAAAGACAACAAAATGATCCCTTAAAAAGTTTTAGATTTAAGTTTACAAGTTTAATACAAAAGAAAAGAGGAGGGATACTACAAAATACGAACCAAAGATCATCTCTAAGACCTTGAAAAGACAAGGGAAACACCTCTATAAGCCTCACTACAACACCACCCAAGAAGATCACTAACATTCCGAACCACCATCACCAAAAGATTTAATCTTACCTATGTCAAACATAATCAAGTCTTCTTACACCCAAAGGTGTAAGCAAAGTGTGAGCTATAGCCTAGTAGGATGCCACCCAAAATAGATTCCATGCTCTAAACATTGCATGAAAAATAAATTTGAAAGATTAAATAAAAGAGTGGATGTTCCCAAAACAATTTAAAGTAAACAAATTTAATTGAAATGCTTTTAAAGAAATGAAATTTTGAACAAAACACTTTCACCTTTGAAGTAACCCATCATCACACTGTATGTCGACGGTGAGCACATCATAGTCCAAAATCACTAAACATGGGAGAGGCTCTATGGGTGTTAGCTAGATAAAGGGACCCTATAATCTTATTTCTCGGTGTAAGGTGGTATAGGAACCACAACTATCTATGTTATCATGCACAAGATACTAGAGAGGATAAGCATCCAATATTCTAGGAGTATCCGATCATCATCAATATGTTTAGTTAGTGTTTTCATCGTCAATATCACTAAGTGAAATTGGGTCATACCCACTTCTGATGTAAAGACCCAGAAATTTCAAGGAATTTTTTTTTCTTAATTTTCTTTGGAATTTTACAAGAACGCAGTTTCTGACAGCGTCTGATTCCGAGGCCCGGTGTGCCCGGAATCATTTTCCGAAGTTTGGCTTGGGTACGTTCAGTGAACGAACGAGTGAGTTTTTATATCTTTTGAATAGGTACTCGGAATTGAAATCTGAGGGCACCGATGAACTCGTAGTGCCGATAATTGCTTAAGGAGACCTTAAGTGCAGTTGCATTTTTGTCGCATAAGGTGGTTAATTTTTGGGGATTCGATAAGTCTTAAATAAATTGTAGTGTTACAATTTATTTTATGTGTAAGTTAATTTCTTCACAGAGAAGTTGGAGGTGGGGCCACACCCCACCTAACTTCCCATGAGAGGGTATGACCAAGGGTGGTGGGGTCCGCATGAAACCCCAACCCTTCACCTTCCCTTTAACCCCCACGAACTTCCCCCCATTTAACACCCCTTGTGTTTAAATGTATAACTCTACAACCCACCTTAAACTCCCTTGCTTTTAATGTGTCAACTCCCCATTAATCTCCTCTTCCATTAAGTTTGTTAACTCCTCTTATTTTGTGTAACTCTTCATCTTTTCCTTCCACCATTAATTCATGCCAATATGCCTTAATTAATGAGATGAGTCTCTTCATTTGTTTAATTAAGTGGTTTGGTTTGAATTTTTAAATATTTGTGGTGTGAATAAAAATAATATCATGGGATATTATATTGAGTTAGATCTTTTGGTGTGGGAGAAAACTTTAGCAAAGTCCTAGAGTTTTTGGGAGAGCTTTGGTGTGAATAAGAAGAGAACTTTCCTTCGACGAAGAACGGTTCTTCTTCGATTAAGAACACCTTCCCTTCAATGTAGAACGAATTGGCGTCCACGGTTCTCCATCATCTTCTTCCATAGAAACAAGTGAGGAGACGTCGTTTCCTCCTCAGACGAACCCCGACATCCACGGAATCTACGTCCGACCCCGCGACGTCATTCTCGCGACATAGATTTCCGTGCCGACGACGAACGAACCTCTGTTCAATCTCGCACGAAGTAGGGGAATTTATTTTGGTGTTCTCTTATCTTTTTAGAAAAGAACGACGAGCGCAGAATAGCCAATTCAAGGTTGATCTGCGGATCGTTCGTTCATGCGGATTGATGTTGAGGATTATTGTTTTGTCCGTGAATTATTTTCTTGTCGTACGTCAACTTCTATTAGATGGCCTCTTGATATCAATATAACGGGAGGAGGTAGGACCGCACGAACACGGTCGACCCTCCTCCCCCCTTGTTGTTTGAATTTTTTGCGACACGTGAAAGGCGGCGTGGTGCAATTACACCGCGAGGAAATTATGAGGAAGGGCTAAGAAGCGTTGCGCCGTCGCGCCACGCCGATGAAGTTGAACAAGCCACGGCACCATCGCGCCGCGCCGGAAAACGACAAACGAAGTTGCACGGGCGTTGTGGGATCTTTGCAGCAAAGCTAGGGTCCTGGGATGATGACTGGCGAAGACCGCAGGCGAATCGGACCACCGGAGCGCGTCCGGTGGTCCACGGAAGCCCCTGCCGGCGCGCCACGCCGGTGCGGCGGTGCCGGCGGTCGGGGGCGGCGACGCCCGGAGTGCCGCCGGAAGAATCCACCGTGACTGAAGCTGCGGCGGCAGAGCGCGGTCCCGCGACCTCGCGGGACCGGAGGGGAGTGGCGGGACACGGCCGGCTACCGCGTCTGCTGGCACGGACGACCCCACGTGGGGCCACGACTCTTCACGCGGGGGCAGCGCCCCCCGCACGGTTCTGCCGTTCGGCCGAACCCCCGGCCGAGCCGGGCCGGCTTGGGCAGACCAGACCGGGCCGCATCCAGCCGGTCCGGGCCGCGCCGGCCGGGTTGGACCCGCACCCGGGTCAGGTTGACCCGGTTCGGGCCGACCCAGGGGGTCTCGGGCCGGGTCGGTCCGGCCTCGAAACCCCCGTTTTCGGACCCCTCACGATCTTTCGCCCATATCTTGAGCTTTAGACCTCCGATCTACGCAACGTCAGCGGAAATGTGATCCTTGGATCGAGACGGTCGTTTCGGTATATCGTACTCAAGGTTTCAGAATTCTTTGGGTTCGGCCGGGTTGGTTCGGATACGAAACCAACAGGGCCCTTGGAGCGGAAACGCTTATATCTTGAGCTCCGGACGTCCGATTGACGTGCCATCGACTTTGATGGATTCCTCTAAGTGAGACAGATCTTTTGGATTACTCCGCTTGAGGTTTGGATGCCGTCGAAGTGCGGTCGGGTTGGTTCGCTCACGAAACCAACCGGGCCCCTGGAATGAAAAAGCCAATAAGTCACAGACCGGGCGTCCGATTGACGTGCCGTCTGTCTCGTTGAATTCCTATTGATGAGATGGAACTTTTGGCATACTTCGCCCGAATTTTGGTTGCTGTTGGATAGTGGCCGGGTTGGATTGTACCCAAAATCCAACCGGGCCCTTGGAACGGAAAAGATGTTATCTTTCAGACTGGACGTCCGTTTGACGAACCGTCAGCGACGTTGGTGATCACGTTGAGAAACGGTCCCTATGAGTATACCCTATGAGTGTTTGGGGTACAATTGAGATATGGATGGGTTGGTTCGCTCACGAAACCAACCGGGCCCCGGGGAAGAAAAGACTAATAACTCACAGACCGGGCGTTCGATTGACGCGCCGTCTGTTGCGTTGAGACCCCTATAACGAGGCGGTACTTTGAGATACATATTCGTGGGAATTTGTGATACTTGTAGTATTGACTAGTAGCTCGTGGAGCGGTCCCTCCTGGAGACGAGCATATGGAGTACGGAGACCGTGTAGACGACTGAGACCTGACGACTGCTTGACCGACTCGACTTGGAGTGAGTCGACTATCCCAGTGGACGGAGCGCCCGGTATTTGGCGGCAGACCCACGGCAGACGGAGCGCCTGGTAGTTGGCAGCAGACCTGCGGTACTCGATCGGAGGAGTACCTCTGTAGGCTATTAGGGGGAGCGCCCCGTATTTGGCGGCAGACCCACAGCGGACGGAGCGCCCAGTATTTGGCAGCAGACCCGCGGTACTCGATAGGAGGAGTACCTCAGAGACTTGGATTAGTGAGCAGTACCTCGGAGTCGTGACAGGACCACTGTACACTCCAGAGACGGGGCTCTTCAGCAGTTACGGTTTCGATAATGAAAATCCTGGTTGAGCTAAGTCTATGACCTTGTGTTTGCCTCATGATTGAGATGGGTCACTTGATAACTTAGGTATATGTATGGGCATATACCTGGGTAGTGGTTATCCATTGATTTCATAATCTTTGTGTTTCCTCATGATTGAGATGGGTTTCTTGATAACTTAGGTATATGTATGGGCATATAACTAAGTAGAGGTTATCTGTTGAGGTATTCTTTGTGGTTATCCTTGTTGGTTTTAGTGAGACCTTGAGGGTCTCGGGGTCCCTACTGAGTATCGTTATACTCACCCCTGCATGGGCTATGCCCGCACCTCGTTGTGTTTGTTGCAGACGACGGGCAGTGCTGTATAAGGCCCCATCTTTAAACCTTACTTAATCTTGAGTTATTACAAGATTACACATTGAGGATCTTTTCGGGTTTAGAGTTTTAGAGAGTTAGATCATAAAACTTGCATTACATTCCACATATAAACAAAGTGGTTACATAAAGATAGTATTCTTCATTCCCATCAATGGAAACACATTTAAAATAAAACATGGATTATTTCTTGACACATCCTTGACTCTATCATCTTATCATGTACCTTTCCCTTTACCTGTGAAAAACATTTCAAAAACTTGGGATGAGCATAAAAACTCAGTATGGGTTATAAAAAAAACATGGAAAGGAAACATGAGTTCATATATACATAAGAATGAAATCATACTTTACCCATAAAACATAGGCACTTTAACATACCTCATAAAATCATGAATAAATCATAGAAATCATAAGACATAAAGGTAACTTGAGGCATTAATAACATTCTTATGTAGGGAGTAACCCTCTTGGTTACGTTTGGAATACCCATCACAGTATATTCCCTAAATCTCTTCGGAGAAACCTTAACGTTTCACTCCTTTGTGTTACCCAATGCATTGGAGAGCTATATCGGGCTCACCCGCCCTTAGTTTATCACAGAACCACCCGTCTTCATAATAATGCCCAAGAACCATAACATAATCGTATCGCATAAAACATACATAAAGGAAACATAACATTTCCACATTTCAATCACAAGATATCAATAAAACACATTGATATAATAAAAACATTATGAAAACTATTTTCAATACCAAAATAAAAGAAAAGTAAAACATTGTATTTATTTTTCTTTTAAAACGAATGTATGGCTTGTAGAGGAAGCCGAAACTCAAATAACGGTCACGACGGCGGATAAGTCGTTGTCGCCACATACATACGACAAAAACAGTCCCTTTTGTCGTTTAGTAAATTCTTCATATAAAAAAGATTCCTTTTGAATAAATGTAAAAGTCAAAGGGGTTTATACACCGTATAAAAGAAAGTTGTGTATAAAATAAAATATGCCTCAATGAAAGGAGATTGAGACGAAGTCCCATACCTCGTATCCGACTTGACCCGACCGTTCTTTAATCTCCTGAATAATAAACTTGAGTTAATCTATACTTGATTATGAATCTTTTTCAAGTTCATTATTCCTTTTATACCATGTTATGAACATCATGTAATCAGTTAAGTTAATAATGTTCATTTTGTCGGTATTTGGTTCTTAAGTCAAAAATAGACTTCTTACACTTACATGTTGTTAATTTGGTCCAAGGTTCATTATATCCAGAATGGTATTCATGATGTAGATATCATATATGTCATATATATCCAGTACATACTTGCATTTATAATATTACATAATCATTTAGAGGTAAGAAATGAAATGCACCGTTCATGGAGACGGTAAGCCGTACGTACGCATGAACGCTACTTTCATTTCTATTTCGTATTTTATAGAATGGAATCATAATGATATAAAGGTATATTATAATTCCATTATAATATCATATATAATATCATAGTTCCATCCTTTATATGTCCCACATATGGTATTTAACGAATCAAATCACTTTGAGGGGGCGGTAGTCCGCACTTCCTAAAATGAAGATATCGTGTTTACCCATAATGGAAACCATAAAGGTATGCCCAAAATGAAAAAAACAGAAGCTTAAGGAAAACATAAACATATTATATATCATATATAAAAATAGTGACATCATAATGTCCACCTTTGAAGGTGTTAAATGAGTATTGAACAATCATCGTTTCGGGAGGCAGAATTTCTCCATCCACGGAAACCGTATGTTCTTTAACCATTTGATGTAGTTGTGTGAGAGTTTAGCTCAAATAAATCTTATAACAACATCCTAGTATATTGAAGATACTGGTGTTGTTACAAAAGAAGTAAATAAAAAGAGTTTAGGGGGTTGGAGAAGCAAAATAAAACAAATGAACATGAGAGAATGAATTACCTTTAAAAGTGTAACTCCTTTTGAGTTGAGCCTAAAGGCTTCCTTTGAAAGGATTATGCCCAAAGGGAATCCTCTAGGATGAGGATAGGGATGTGTAGAGAGCAAATGGGCAGGGTTTGGCCGATCCAAAGGCTTGAAGAGTGTGTGAAATGAGGTAGAGGTGGGGGCCTTTTATAAGAGGAGAGGAGGGGCACTTTTGGAAAGTAAAGAAATATTACATTATTTGAAAATGTGTTTCGGTTTTAAAAGGTCCCACATTAATAGAATTCGTGGATAAGGTGATAAGGGTTCGAAATCCACTCATACAATTGGTTTTGGCCATGTGTAGTTCATATAGTTTACATTGTCTTTCCATTTTATTTAAATCGTCAAATAATGATGTCATCGCTGCATCATTATTATGTCATATATAATTAAATTTATTTAATGTCTAAAAATTATAAAAAAAATACTATAATATAGGAAATCTTTTTAGATTTCCAATGACTATTTATAATCAAATTTTGGACTTGTATAAACCCACTTAAAAATTGTTTTCGTAAAACATATTATGTTTGTGTCATTTTTCCTTTAACATTAAATAAAAAGTAATTTATGTCATTTCCCAACAAAAGTGGATCCATGGGGTCCCCAAGTTGACCCATGGCATGTCATGGTCGTCCATGACACAACCAATGAGGTTGGGACATGTGTATATGTCATTTCATTTTATTAAAGTATTATTTATACCTTAAACTACCCTAATTACCACTAATCACGATTAAGAACTTAATAAGTTACTATTCACCAAAAAATTATTATAATATCATTGAACCACATTTTACATACTAATGACAACCATGTATGTCGGATTTTCAAAATTCAATACACATTAGTGGTAAACTTTCATTTAACTGAAAAATCAGTTTGCTTGATTATCACTTAGTGGTTTCACTATTCATCAAAAATTGAAGTTTTTCAGAAAATTACCAAAAATTCACCCTAAGCTATATTTGATATTCCGAATTCAAAAATGAATTCTATTTTACAAAATTCAAAACATATAGGTCACATTAATTAATTTAATAATTAATTCCCGCTGCCAGAGCAAATAGCGTGTTTTTACAAAACAATAAGTATCAAAAGATTGACACCAGTTTAAGTCTAATTTCAAAGTGAAATTGATTCCAATGACCACCATTGGATAAAATGGTAAAAATATATTCCAATTTCACTTCAAAACCAATTCAAAACATAATCTAATCATATAAATAAATTAGATTAAAAAGTAGTTTTGATGTAAAATGCAGTATTTTTCACTATTTATAAAAAAATGAACCTTGTCAGAAAAATACCAAAAATTCACACAAAGTAAATTTTGATGTCCCAATCATAAAGAATAATTTTATTTTGACAAACATAGTTTATAAAATTGTCAAAATATAGATTCAAAAATGGTTTGCCATCAAAAGGTAGTAAAACAATCTTTTAAGAATATTAGTGTATTCCATGCATAAGATTGTATTTATTTTCATTTTAAGCCGCTATAACACTATCTTAATCATTAATAGACATAGATAAAAATATCTATTATTCATTACTTACTTGGGATGTTACATGCTGACAGAGGCCGAGTGATCAAGGACTAGACGGTACCCGGAGGTAGACCACATGACGAATCAGTATCCGGAGGTGGACTTCACGGTGAGACGACACTTGGAGGAGGTTGACGGGCGAGAGAATTGTGGAGGATATCTGTACCTACCCTTCAGGTAGGATATGAGGAGGACGAACCAGGAGCCGCTTCCGTTCTTCCAGCTGTTGTACTTTGTTCCAGTTGTAGTTGTACTTTCATTTGGATTTGTATTCTGGCCCATTTACCTTTCAACACTTCTCTTTGTACTTAGTGTTTTACTTCTGCTTGTACTCTGTGGTGTTTTGTTTACTTTTATAAAGGAAATTCCTTCCCAGTTATCGGGATTTACGCCTTTGGTGCTATTCGCCAGCCCCTAGCCTATGGAAGGTGGGCTTGGGGTAGTCACGGCACGAGCCCCGAGGACGGGTTGTGACAAATTGGTATCAGAGCAGTCGGTTCTACCGTAGAACTTATAACTCTGATATTTTCTTTTTGTGAAGCTATAGTGTTAAGGGTACCGAGTGTGGTCTTCAGTTCAGGGAGTCCAGTGTTGGTGAGGGCGGCCAACATATCCATACACCAGGACCCTGACAACTGATTTCCGACTTTGTGCACGAAAACACTGATTGCGTGTGTGTTTCCAGAAGTTTTTAAATGTCAGCTCAAACTAGGTCATCTCACCAGGTATAATATTTTGACCGTGTCATGTTTATTTCTTTCAGGATGCCTCCCCATGGACGACCATCTAGAGCCCCGAGAGTTATTCGTACTGACAGCCCGCCGAGCGACGTGGCCTCAGTACATGGCCCTATCCCAGTTGAGGCACCAGCGGAGGCACCAGCGGTACTACTACCCATTGGGCCACTGATTCCACCAGCCCCAATAGCAGAGGGTGCACGTCGCTTGAGCACACTGCACGAGTTCCAGCGCCAGAGGCCACCCAGGTTCAGGGGAGAGACGGACCCGCAGGCGGCTGAGGATTGGCTGGAGGCTGTGGTGAGAGTCTTCAGGCTAGTGGGGACGCCAACAGACTTCATGGTGATCCTTGCTGCCAGCCTTCTTCAGGCAGCAGCAGGTAGATGGTGGATCCTGATGCTCCAGATGCATGACGAGGTGACACTTCTTTGGGCATACTTCGAGATCCTGTTCCGGGCAGAGTTTGTACCAGCCACCCTTCGAGAAGTGCGTATACAGGAGCTACTTCAGCTGCGGCAGGGCATCATGACAGTGGCTCAGTATTCAGCGAGGTTCACAGACCTCTCACGCTACTCCACAGATATGGTACGGGACCCATTATTCAGGGTCCGAACCTTCGAGCAGGGGCTCAGGCGAGATATTAGAGCTTCTGTTGTTTCTCACAACATTCCGATGCAGACAGGGGTGTTGGAGAGAGCCCTCTTAGAGGAGAGTTTCCTTACTGAGCAGTCTCCAGCAGCAGGACCCACCACTAGCCGGCTTGCAGCAGAGTCTTCTGTAGCAGGCAGTAGATAGATGACGCATAGGTCGAAGAGGACCAGACCTACCGGTGGCTGACTGCACGACTCAGGTTCAGTTGTGTGGGGGAACCGGGGTGGAGTCAGAGCCAGTCATGCCGAGAGTGGACAATGTTACTCCTACGACAGAATTGGTCACATGACACATGACTGTCCGACCCTCCATGCAGATGACCAGCAGTTAAATGAAGAACCTCCCAGGCAGAGGCAGAGGTTCGATCAGGGTGGACCGCAAGGAGCAGGCGGCCATGGCAGAGGAGCTGGCCGTGTAGTTGGAGGTGGATGACGCTTCGGGGTGTTGCCACCACCACCACCAGGAGGCCCACCCCAACCGCAGGGGACAGGAGGACATGGGGGAGCTCAGATTCAGGCAGCTGAGGCCTATGATCATGGAGCTCTGGAAGCAGATGGACAGGAGCGGGACTAGCTCCAGACCTGGAGGCTATTGATCATGTTGCTTCTAGTTTTGTTGTTGTTACATTTGTGTCTTGTACTATGCGCTGCAATAATGAAAAGACACTTATCTTTGTAAAGTTTTCTTTCCTGTCCTTTTGTTTGGTTGATACTGAGTGGTCCCGGTTAAGACTGTTGACTTGACCCTCACTTTCGAGATTTCTACTAGAAGAGACCTAGTGACCTCACACTGATTCCGACAGTGTGACTCGACCCTTGGAGGCGAGAGTGACAGTTGGATCTCTTGGTAGTTACGTCGAGGCCTTACAACGTCATCCATGGCATGAAAGCATCATTCATGTCAGGATTGACTATATTAGGCAATGAATGTGGTTCATCCAGGGGATGAGACCAGATTTATCTTATCGGCAAAGAAGAAATCATAGCAGCTCTTGTGAGACTAGAGAAGGTCCAGGTCATCCAAGAGAAGATGATGACATCACAGGGCCAACAGAAGCCTTATGATGACAGGATTTGGAGGCCTCTAGAGTTCGAGGATGATGATCATGTCCTTATACGGGTTTCACCTCGACGAGGTTTACGGAGATGTGGCCAAGGCGGCAAGTTATTCTGGAGGTTCAGTGGACATTCTTAGGTCCTCAGTTGGGTAGGAGAAGTGGTTTACCGCTTGACGCATCCACCTCAATTGCACCAGGTGCACGACGACTTCCACATATCTCAACTGAGGAGATACGTGCTCAACCCTTCGCATATCATCGACCATGGGGAGCTGGACTTTGGAGATGGGGTGACTTTCACGGAGGTTCCAGTGGGAATCGAGGATCGACAGGAGCGGATCCTATGAGGATGGACGATTCCTTGGGTGCGCTTTCACTGGCAGTATGGGAACCTCCAGGTGAGCACATGAGAGCAGGAGGCTCAGATGCGTGCTCAGTACCGCTTTTTTATCCCTAGTTTGTGTTGAAGCTTTACGGGGACATAAAGCCCTGAGGTGAGAGTAATGTAAAGACCCGAAAATTTCAAGGATTTTTTTTTCTTAATTTTCTTTGGAATTTTACAAGAACGCAGTTTCTAACGATGTCTGATTCTGAGGCCCGGTGTGCCCGGAATCATTTTCTGAAGTTTGGCTCGGGTATGTTCAGTGAACGAACGAGCGAGTTTTTCTATCTTTTGAACCGATACTCGGAATTGAAATCCGAGGGCACCGATAAACTCGCAGCGCCGATAATTTCTTAAGGGGACCTTAAGCGTATTTGCGTTTTTGTCGCATGAGGTGGTTAATTTTTGGGGATTCGATAAGTCTTAAATAAATTGTAGTGTTACAATTTATTTTATGTGGAAGTTAATTTCTTCATAGAGAAGTTGGAGGTGGGGTCACACCCCACCTAACTTACTATGAGAGGGTATGACCAAGGGTGGTGGGGTCCGCACAAAACCCCAACCCTTCACCTTCCCTTTAACCCCCACGAACTTCCCCCCATTTAACACCCCTTGTGTTTAAATGTATAACTCTACAACACCCCTTAAACTCCCTTGCTTTTAATGTGTCAACTCCCCATTAATCTCCTCTTCCATTAAGTTTGTTAACTCCTCTTATTTTGTGTAACTCTTCACCTTTTCCTTCCACCATTAATTCATGCCAACATGCCTTAATTAATGAGATGAGTCTCTTCATTTGTTTAATTAAGTGGTTTGGTTTGAATTTTTAAATCTTTGTGGTGTGAATAAAAATAATATCATGGGATATTATTTTGAGTTAGAGATTTTGGTGTGGGAGAAAAATTTAGCAAAGTCCAAGAGTTTTTGGGAGAGCTTTGGTGTGAAGAAGAAGAGAACTTTCCTTCGACGAAGAACAATTATTCTTCGATTAAGAACACCTTCCCTTCAACGTAGAACGAATCGGCATACACGGTTCTCCATCCTCTTCTTCCATATCAACAAGTGAGGAGACGTCGTTTCCTCCTCGGATGCACCCCGACGTCCACGGAATCTACGTACGACCCCGCGACGTCATTCTCGCGACACCGATTTCCATGCCAACGACGAACGGACCTTCGTTCAATCTCGCACGAAGTAGGGGAATTTATTTTGGTGTTCTATTATCTTTTGAGAAAAGAACGACGAGCGCAGACCAACCAATTCCAGGTTGATCCGCGGATCATTCGTTCATGTGGATTGATGTTGAGGATTATTTGTTTGTCCGTGAATTATTTTCTTGTCGTACGTCAACTTCTATTAGATGGCCGCTTGCTATCAATATAACGGGAGGAGGTCAGACTGCACGAACACAGCCGACCCTCCTCCCCACTTGTTGTTTGAATTTGTTGCGGCACGTGAAAGGCGGTGCGGTGCCATTGCACCGCGCGGAAATTATGAGGAAGGGCTAAGAAGCGCGACCCCGTCGCGCCACGCCGATGAAGTTGAACAAGCCACGGCACCGTCGTGCCGCGCCGGAAAATGAAAAACGAAGCCGCACGGGTGTTGTGGGATCTTTTCAGCAAAGGTCGGGTCCCGGGATGATGACTGGCAAAGACCACAGGTGAATCGGACCACCGGAGCGCGTCCGGTGGTCCGCGGAAGCCCCTGCCGGCGCGCCACGCCGGTGCGGCAGTGCCGGCGGTCGGGGGCGGCGGCGCCCGGAGCGCCGCCGGAATAATCCGCCGCGGCTGAAGCCACGGTGGCGGAGCGCGGTCCCGCGACCGCGAGGGACCGGGGGGGAGCGGCGGGACATGTCCGGCTGCCGCGTCCGCTAGCACGGGGGGCCCAACGCGGGGCCGCGACTCTTCACGCGGGGGCAGCGCCCCCCGCACGGTTCGGCCGTTCGGCCGAACCCCCGGCCGAGCCGGGCCGGCTTGGGCAGACCGGGACGAGCCGCATCCAGCTGGGCCGGGCCGCGCCGGACGGGTCGGACCCGCACCTGGGTCGGGTCGACCCGGTTCGGGCCGACCAAGGGGGTCTCGGGCCGGGTCGGTTTGGCCCCGAAACCCCCGTTTTCGGAACCCTCACGGTCTTTCGCCCATATCTTGAGCTGTAGACCTCCGATCAATGCACCGTCAGCGGCGATGCGATCCTTGGACCGAGAAGGTCGTTTAGGTATATCACACTCAAGGTTTCGGAATACTTTGGGTTCGTCCGGGTTGGTTTGGATACGAAACCAACCGGGCCCTCGGAGCGGAAACACTTATATCTTGAGCTCCGGACGTCTGATTGACGTGACGTCGACTTTGATGGATTCCTATAAGTGAGACGGTTCTTTTGGCTTACTCTGCTCGAGGTTTGGATGCCGTCAGAGTGTTGTTGGGTTGGTTCGCTCATGAAACCAACCGGGCCCCTGGAATGAAAAAGCCAATAACTCACAGACCGGGCGTCCGATTGACGCGCCGTCTGTCTCGTTGAATTCCTTTTGATGAGATGAAACTTTTGGCATACTTTGACTGAATTTTGGTTACTGTTGGATAGTGGCTGGGTTGGATTGTACCCGAAATCCAACCGGGCCCTTGGAAAGGAAAAGCTGTTATCTTTCAGACTGGACGTCCGTTGGACGAACCGTCAGCGGCGTTGGTGATCACGTTGAGAAACGATCCCTATGAGTATACCCTATGAGAGTTCGGGTTACAGTTGAGATACGGATGGGTTGGTTCGCTCACGAAACCAACCGGGCCCCAGGGACGAAAAGGCTAATAACTCACAGACCGGGCGTCCGATTGACGCGCCGTCTGTTGCCTTGAGACCCCTATGATGAGGCGGTCCTTTGAGATACATCTTCGTGGGACTTTGTGATACTTGGAGTATTGACCGGTAGCTCGTGGAGCGGTCCCTCCTGGAGACGAGCATACGGAGTACGGAGACCGTGTAGACGACTGCGACCTGACGACTGCTTGACTGACTCGACTTGGAGTGAGTCGACTAGCCCAGTGGACGGAGTGCCCGGTATTTGGCGGCAGACCCACGACGGATGGAGTGCCTGGTAGTTGGTAGCAGACCCATGGTACTCGACCGGAGGAGTACCTCTGTAGGCTATTAGGGGGAGCGCCCGGTATTTGGCGGCAGACCCACAGCGGATGGAGCGCCCAGTATTTGGCAGCAGACCCGCGGTACTCGACAGGAGGAGTACCTCAGAGACTTGGATTAGTGAGCAGTACCTCAGAGTCGTGACAGGACCACTGTAAACTCCAGAGACGGGGCTCTTCAGTAGTTACGGTTTCTATAATGAAAATCCTGGTTTGAGCTGAGTCTATGACCTTGTGTTTGCCTCATGATTGAGATGGGTCACTTGATAACTTAGTTATATGTATGGGTATATAACTGGGTAGTGGTTATCCATTGATTTCATAATCTTTGTGTTTCCTCATGATTGATATGGGTTACTTGATAACTTAGGTATATGTATGGGCATATACCTAAGTAGAGGTTATCAGTTGAGATCTTCTTTGTGGTTATCCTTGTTGGTTTTAGTGAGACCTTGAGGGTATTGGGGTCCCTACTGAGTATCGTTATACTCACCCCTGTATGGGATATGCCCGCACCTCGTTGTGTTTGTTGCAGATGACGGGAAATACTGACGGAGGCCGAGTGATCGAGGACTGGACGGTACCCAGAGGTGGACCACACGACGAGTCAGTATCCGGAGGTGGACTTCATGATGAGACAACACTTGGAGGAGGTTGACGGGCGAGAGTGTTGTGAAGGCTATCTGTACCTACCCTTCAGGTAGGATCCGAGGAGGACGACCCAGGAGCCGCTTCCGTTCTTCCAGCTGTTGTACTTTGTTCAGTTGTAGTTGTACTTTCATTTGGGTTTGTATTCTAGCCCATTTACCTTTCAAAAATTCTCTTTGTACTTAGTGTTTTACTTCCTCTTGTACTCTTTGGTGTTTTGTTTACTTTTATAAAGGCAATGCCTTCCCAGTTATCGGGATTTACGCCTTTGGTGCTAGTCGCCAGCCCCTAGCCTATGGAAGGCGGGCTTGGGGTAGTCATGGCACGGGCCCCGAGGACAGGTCGTGATATCTGAATCACTATCACACTAGTACTAGTATACCTTTATAGCTACCCAGGTTTCCTGTTAAGTGCTCAATCATATTTTATTTTCCATAAAATCCACCATATTCGAACACACAACCAAATAAGGCACTAGACACCAAACCACCATTTATGCACCAAAATACTCTTTCATAATTCAACGCACACCAAAAACTTTCAAAAATATGGTTCACACCTCATGCACAATTCAATAAACCACCCACATAATTTATAATATGCTAAAAAATTACCTTGAAAGTGTTTACACATGGATCACACCCAAATACCCATGAAAAACCCATTTTAACATTATAAGAATATCAAACCTCTTTCCAACCCACATTTACATCACAAAAAATAATCAAAGAACATGTAAAAAATACAAAATCAAGCATTTTAATTCATTAAAGAACATTTAATCATGGAATCACCTACTTTTGGTGGCGAAAATCCCAAAATACAGTGTGTAATTCCACCCGCACCTCAACTTCACCAAGAGGAAACAAGATCGAGCCCTAAATCAAGAGATCAACCCATGAACATCAAATAAGAACCCTAAAAACACAAACCTAGGGATGGAGAAGAGGAAACTCCTAAAAATAAGAGATAAAACCCTAGATTAGAGTAGGAATTGCGAGAAGGAGGCACTTACTTAATGATTCGTGGAAGATAAAAACCAAATCCAACACTAAAAATGAAGATCCAAGGGAGGTGGAAGGAGGGAGAGGCGCTCCTATTAGAAGAAAACCTGATGGAGGAGAAAAATGTGTGGATTTTGGGGTTAAACCCGAGAGTATAGAGAAGAAAAACAAAAATTTTAATGAACTAGAAGATCTACACGGTTATTTCACACAGTTTGGGAAACTGTGCGGTAACCGTGTGAACCATTCTGTCCAGATAGAGAACCCCACATGGTTAACTGGGCCATGGCGCATGGCTGTGTAGAAGCCATGCGGTAGGTTCTATCTCCTACCACATGGTTACCACTAACCGTGCACCAACCGTGCATAGGGCTCTTCCCACCCAAAAACTTCCATTTTATTCCAAAAGTTAAAAGGAAACCCAAGGAGAAATATAGATCAAAATAAAACAAAAAGAATACCTGAAAAAATAACATGGATGTGACAATTATCCCCACCATGAAAACTTTATACCCTTGGAAATTCAACCTAAATCTTAATCAGAAAACAAAAATTGGTACTCTTACTCGACCCAAGCCTTCTGCTCCCAAGTCTCATGTATATCATTCCCATGATACCAAAGGAAATAGACCAACAGAATAGAATTCCCATGAAGCACCCTCTCTTGGGAATCTACTATCTGTATTGTCTGTTCAAACACTGATAAATCATGATCTATCTCCAATTCTTCCAAATTCTACACATGATATGGGTTTGGATTATAATTTTTCAATTGGGAGACACAAAACAAATCATGAATCAACATCAACTGAGGAAGCAAAGCTAACTGGTATGCTACCCTACCAATCAATTTGGTAATTTCAAAGGGGGAGACATACCTTGGCGTTAGCTTACCTTTCTTACCCAAGTGAAAATGACCCAAATGAGGGGCCACCTTCAGGAATACTCAATCACCCACCATGAACTCAATATACTAGCACCTCTAATCAGTATACGCTTTATGTTGAATATGATATGTCAATAACCCATGCCTGATCAGTTTGAATTTATTAGTTGTCTATTACACCAGACTCAGTCCCAAAAGTGAGGTCTCACCCACCTCAGTATAGCACAATGGAGACCAAAAAGGCTGACCATAGAGATCCTCAAAGGGAACCATTTAGATAGTGGATTGGTAACTGTTATTATAATCAAATTCAACCAATCCCAAATGGCTATCCCATGAACCTCTAAATTATAACACCTAATAACAGATCATGTCTTCCAAAATATGATTTTCATGCTCTGTTTGGCCATCTTTTTGGGGATGGTATGTTGTGCTCATTTTAATTTGTGACCACAGAACCCTCTGAAGGCCTACCCAAAGAGGTAAGGCGAGGGTCTCTTTCAAAAACTATTGTCGATAACACACCATGAATCCTAAAAACTTCGTGAACATACAACCATCCCAGCTCATCCACATTTTATGAATACCTAATCAGAATGAAATGGGATGATTAAGTCAAGCGGTCAATCACTACCCAAATAGCATTCCTTCCTTGAGGTGTATAAGGTAGGACAATAATGAAATCCATGGCAACCTCATCCCACTTCCAAGTAGGAATGGGAAACAGCTAGAGAAATCCAGAGGTCCCTTGATGTTATACTTTCACCAACTAACAAGTATAACATCTTGATATGAATTCAACTATGTATAATCTTATACCTGGCCACCAAAACTAACAAAGAACATTATAATACATCTTGGTAGCACCAGGATGGACGATCCACTGAGACTAGTGGCTATCCTACATCACTTCCTTCCGCAGAGACAAAAACACCATAAAATGTCCTTAGAAACATAGAATTACCTTGGGAGACAATGAAATATTGAATAATGTATCCCCACCATGAGGAAACTACACATACCACTAACACATCTCATCACCATACTTCTCTTCCTGAATCAACTCCAAAAGAGATGGAGCCAACTACACACTTTCCAGGAAGGCACCTCCACTGTGCTCCTTATCCTCCAAGTGCATCTGGGCAAAGAGACCCATCAAATTCCAATCATAACTGGACTTCCTCAAGGCCTACAATGATACTTTTTTTCTCAGGAAATTAGCCACTACATTTCCCTTTCCTAGGGTATAGATGATATCAAAGTCAAACCCCTACAGATATTTGATCCAACGATGTTGACTCAGATTGAGATCCTTCTGAGAGAAGATGTTGGAAAAACTCTTATGATTTGAGTAAACCACAAACTGATCCCCAAAGAGGTAGTAAAACCATGTCTTCAAATCATTCATCACCACTTCTAACTCCATTTTTTGGGTTGTATAATTATTCTCATGTGGTCAGAGTTAGCGAGAGCCATAAACCACCACATGATCACCCTGCATAAGTACACACCCAAGAACTATACCTGAAGCATCATAATAAACCACATATCCCTTCCTAGACTTCAAAAATATCAACACGTATGTGGTGGTAATCCATCACTTCAGCTCCTAAAAATATGACTTCCATTCTATTCTCCATTCTAACTTCACCCCTTCCGAGTGAGCATGGTCATAGATGAATCTAGTCGTGAGAAATCCTAAATGAACCACTTGAAATATCCCTCCTAGTTGAGAAAACTCCTAATCTCAAACAAATTCTTAGGATGTTCCCATGACATAACCACACTAATCTTCTCAAGTTCAACTAAAATCCCTTTATTCTAGATGATATGACCCAAAAACATCACTTCCTTGATCCAAAAAGTGCATTTTGATAGCTTTTTATAAAGGCGATGATCCCACAAGGTGCCGATAACAATCCACAAATGATTCTCAAGATCCTCTTTAGATATAGAGTAGACTAGGATGTCATCCATAAATACCACAATGAAGGTGTTGAGATACTAGTGGGACACCCTATTCATGAGCTTCATAAATCTTGTTGGAGATTTTGTCAATCCAAAATGCATGACCAAATATTATAAGTGTCCATACCTGATTTGGAAAACCATTTTTGGGATATCTTCCTCTTATACCCTAACTTGGTGGTAACCCGAACACAAGTTGATTTTGGAGAACCACTTTTCCCCTTTCAATTGGTCGAACAAATAATCTATTCAGGGAAAAGGGTATTTTTTTTGATGGTTACCTTATTAATCTTCTAGTATTCGACGCACAACTGAAGGGATCTGTCATCCTTTTTCGCGAACAGAATAGGGGCAACCTAAGGAGAGATGCTCAGGAAAATGAAACCTTTGGATTCCAAATATTCCAGATGTATATTTAATTCCCTCAATTCGGTGGGGGTAATGCTATACAAGGGAAGATATATCTGATGCATTCTTGGCTCCAAATCGATTGTGAACTCCACATCCCACTCCGGGGAAAGCCTAAAAGTCATTCAAGAATACCTCTAGGAATTTATCCACCACATGTGGTAATCCACCCTCATGAACAACACCATATTCTTCTAGAATGAGCAATAATAACTAAAAAAACAAATTTCCTAAATTCAGGAGTGGAGGTCCAGCCTGACCGGACCAAGGATCCCATTCTCTGAGGAAATCATGAGCACTTCTAACAGGTTCAATAAAACTAACCTACTGCTGATAGTAGTCAATGTGTTCTTGGAAATACACCATCCAATCCATGACAAGTATTATATCAAACAAATCCATATCCAGGACCAAGAAATACCATTCCATCTCAATCCCTGGCATGGATAGTGCACATGATGTGCACTTGACTTCTTACCCAATGGTATCACCAACTCTATCAAAAAACATAAAATCTTGGTTGGTAGGTTTTATAGGTTCACAAGATGAACAAATATAAAAGAGATAGATGCACTAGTATAAAATAAAACCACAACTATAAAATATGCAATCATAATTATACCTTGTACAGTTGAGGTCCATGTATCCTATCCCATTGGTTCTTTCTCCACAACATGAAGGTGCCTGGTATCTTAATGAGTCCTACCATGACCATTGGACTGAGTCTCTTTCTTAAGCTGAATCTGACTAGAAGAAGATCCTATCCTACCACCTCAACCACCAAACCAATATCCCACCATCTTGGAAAGTTCTGACTGTGCTGTCATTCCACTGTAAGCCACTGATCCTGCATCTCACCGATAAGAACATGTAGCTCTACAAAATCATTATAAGTTCACAAATTCTCTATATCGATGAAAAGTTTTGTGAGGGGACATATAAGAAGGTTGAGTGTGTCCCACCTTCCCACATTGGTGGTACATAACGGATCCTGCATCAGAAGCCATAGAGGAGGGATACCTAGAAGGATGGCTTGAGCTACCACCTCACTTATTTCCTTGCTCCTCACACTTTCTCTTATTTTATGATGAACTACTGCTTCCTAATTCTAACATGGCTCTAGAGGCACTTGACCTACCCATATGGTCAATCTCTACCATACAAGATCGGTTGACCACTTCAGTGTAAGTCTTTACCTAGAATAGGAAGAACTAAGAGTAAATCTCTGGGCACAATCCCTTTTTGAACCCTTGAGCTTTCATCTGTTAATTAGAGACTATTTTAGGGGTATATCGAACCAACTTAGCAAAACAGTTGGCATACTCCATCACTAATTTTTCCCCTAGAACAAGGTCCATGAACTCTTGGGATCTAGCATATGCCAAGACCTCAGGGTAGTATTGATCATTAAATACCACCTTGAAACCCTTCTAGATCATCTGATCATGCTTCACAGCCTACATCACTGAGTACCACCACCTTCGAATGAGACCTTCTAGTAGAAACGAGGCACATTTCACCATTAACCATTCATAAGTTTCCAGGAACTTGACCATACTCTCTATCTTCTCGAGCCATCCCTCTACTTCACGAGGCTCCAAACTACCTCAAAAAGAAGAAGGTTTATTCTTTAGGAATTCCTGGGCTTTATCCTTCCGAGATCTAGGGTCAGATTCTCTGATGGGAATAAAAGCAGGACCCTCTCCCTATCCCAGAGCCTAGACAACTTGAACCATAGCATCTACCAACCTCTGATCAAGTGGTGAGGGAGAAATATCTCTGGCTTATTCCCATGGATGTGGGGGAACTTTCCAAGGAGGCATGTTGCTAAAAGAATCAATAGTCACATACAAACATCATTAATACATTAGGTTTAAAAAATATCAGCAAGTACAATAAACATCAATAATCCAAACATGCCGAAGCAATATAATAACCACACCACTTCACCCCCACCTAGTGTCCACGTATAGTATGCAACCTACACATCCCACCTGGAGGAAAAGTAAATCAAGAATCCAGACATCCCATGGTGACTCAAGGTCCATCACAAGGTGTGCTGGCTAGGCACCCTACTCACAACTAGAACTTTGAGCCCCAATAGTCCTAGCTACCTTCTATCCAAACTCATCCCAAATAACATGAACCAAAGAGACAAACCTCCCTATGATACCATTTTTTCACAAACCAATCCGGGTCATCATTCGAACCGTCACCCGACCCTGACTATAGTAAGGATTGAAGGGAATTCCCGATCCCCATGGGCTAGCACAAGTTCCCAGGTAACAATACCAATGTTTGGGAACAATTTTTACCCAAAATTACAGTCATAAAACCACCAAAAATATAAAGTAAAAAATTTGGAAGGATAACCAAATGATCCCTTATAAAGTTTTATATTTAATTTTACAACTTTAATAAAAAATCCATGAAGAGGGATACTACAATAGAGGAACCAAATATCATCTCCAAGACCTACACAAGGTAAGGGAAACACCTCTATAAGCCTTCACTAAAACACCACCCAAGAAGATCACTAACACCCCAAACCATAATCACCAAAATTTTTACTCTTACCTATGTTAAACATAACCAAGTCTTCTTACACCCAAAGGTGTAAGCAGGGTGTGAGCTATCGCCCAGTAGGATTCCACCCAAAATAGATTCCATGATCTAAACATTAGATGAAAAATAAAATTTTAAGATTAAATAAAAAAGAGGATGTGACTAAAACAATTTAAAGAAAAAAACTTTAATAGAAAGGATTTTAGAGAAATTAAATTTTGAATAAAAAACTTCCACCTTTGAAGTAACCTAACATCACACTGTATGATGACGATGAGCGCATAATTTTCAAAGAGAACTAAACATGGAAGAGGCCCTATGGGTGTTATCTAGATAAAGGGAACCTAGAACCTCACGTCTTAGTGTAAGGTGGTATAGGAACCACAACTATCCATGTTCTCATGCATGAACCACTAGAGAGGAGAAACATCCAATATTCTAGTGGTCTCTGATCATCATCAATATGTTTAGTTAGTATTTTTATTGTTAATATATCTAAGTGAAACCGGGCCATAACCACTTCCAAATCTCTATAAAACTAGTCCTAGTCTGCCCTCCTAGCTACCCAGACTTCCTATTGAGTTCTAAATCATATTTTATTTTCCATAAAATCCACCACATTAAAACACACAACCAAACAAGGCACTAGACACCAAAAGCACCATTTATGCACCAAAATCCTCTTTCACAATTCAACGCACACCAAAAACTTTCCAAAACATGGTTCTCACCTCATACACAATTCAATAAACCTCCAAAATAATTTATAAGATGCTAAAAAATTACCTAGAAAGAGTTTACACATGAATCACACCCAAATACCAATGGAAAAATCATTTTAACACTATAATAATATCAAACATCTTTCCAAACCACTTCAGAATCTCACAAAATAATAAAAGAACATGTAAAAAATACACAAGCAAGCATTTGTAATTTATAAAATAATGTTTAATCACAAAATCACCTACTGTTGGTAGAAAAAACCCAAAAATCCGGTGCGTAACTCCACTTGCACCTCAACCGTACCAAGAGGAAGCAAGATCAAGCCCTAAATCAAGATATCTACCCATGAAAATCAAATAAGAACACTAAAAAAGAAACCCTAAGGCTAGAGAATAAGAAAATCCCATAAATAAGAGAGAAAACCCTAAATTAGAGGAGGAATCGAGAGAAGGAGGAACTTACATGATGATTCATGGAAGATCCACACAAAATCTATCACAAAAAATGAAGATCCAAGGGAGGTGGAAGGAGGGAGAGGAGCACCTAAGGGTGGAAAACCCAAGGGAGGAGAAAAATGGGGGGATTTGTGGGTTAAACCTGAGAGGAGAGAGAAGAAAAACCAAAACTTTAATGACCCGGCATATCTGCATGGTTAGTCCGCATGGTTTGGGAAACCGTGTGGTAATCATGCAGACCATTCTGTCTAGGTAGAGAACCCCACACGGTTACCTGGTCCATGGTGCACGGTTGTGTGGAAGCTGTGCAGTAGGTTCTGTATCCTACCACATAGTTTCCTGGGTGGGCACACAGTTACCACTAACCATGTGAAAACCGTTCAAAAGGCTCTTCCCACCAAAAAAATTCCATTTTCTTCAAAAATTTCAAAGGAAAATTAAGGATAAAGATAAACCAAAATAAAATAGAAGAATAACTGAAAAAGAGAACACAAATGTGACAATTATATATAGAATTATTCATATTTTAACATTAAAATTTATCCCACTTGTATTAAACTATCGGTTTTATATATTTTCATTGAATCTAAATTAGTTTCATCCTCACATTTAACAATAACACCATAAAAATATTACACATTTTTAATAATTTAGTAAATGGCGAGTCAGGTGTCTTAGAACACTTAGCCCTTAATTCATGGTTCTAGATATCCTCTTATCTTTCTTATCATGTTAATAAATTAGAATTATAGTTTTTTTTACACCATCCAAACAATTTTTTCTTCTCCTTTTTTTCTTTTTTCCTTTTCTTCCTTAAATAATTGATTTTAAGATAATCTGAAATGACCATTCCTTTATTTTTGCAATCATAAAAGGTTAGATCTATAATAATATTATTTTTACTAAAACTAATGTTCATTCATTACTTTTTATTATTTATTATGAATTTTATTTTAGAACCATTAATTTTTACAAATTTTTAAAATATTTTTGAAAAATTAGGTAACTCTTTATCCCTATCCTTGTAATCAGATTTAGAAGTGTTATCAAAATATGTTATGTTATATTTTAAAGAAATAATTTTCTTATTTGAATTAAATTAATCTATTATTTATTTATTTAATGGTTATACTATATTAAATAATTTATTAGTTTATCTAAAGTATAATCATTAAAATTCTCACTCTCACAGATTGTCACTTTCCTCACATTCTAATTTTTAGGAAGAGACCTTAGTACTCTTTCTTCAATAGATGTGTTATACTAATACTCTTGAATAACATTAATATAATTGATGGTGCTTATAAATATATAGAATACCTAGTTGAAAAAATATTCTTCTACCATTATAAAGTCATTTTACTACACATGTACCATTAATGTTTTGTTATATATGATTTTTAATTCCATAATGAGTTACTTGTCGAATTATCTAGATATCCATATTTTTTTTATAAAATTACTCATTGATAAAAAATATTGAATTATGGGAAAATATAATCTATAAATTATATTATAATTCAAAATATATAGTACTGAATCATTACCTATAAGGGAATTTTTATAAATTTCTGATAATCTGTATGGTTCCATTATGATTGTCCAATGATCGACAGTTGATTAAGGTATAATTCTATTCTCGTTATCTTGAAAATATAATTATTTACTTCATTATATAGTTTCTTATGTATAATAAATACATAATTTATATTAATTATAGGCTTCATAATGAAATTTTCTTCCATAAAATGTTTTTTCTAAGACATATAGTTTTGAAAACAATGAGTGGGAAAAAAATAAAATATCCAAAATAAATGGGATTTAAACCCATTATTATAATGGTTATGATGAAAATATGATCTAGAGTTTGTGTGGGGTGAATAACGATATTAAATGATTGAAAATACATTAAAATAGATATTAATAAGAACTAATTACTAGTGTATGAGAAAACAAATAATACATGCATAACAAAAATAGTGCAAGTGAAAAGTAGTGGTAGTCTAAATAATACGTAACATAAACAAAATGGATTAAAATTGGATTTTTATATTATTTATGATAATCAAGATACTATATCTACTATTCAATAATATCTACTAGGTGAGAATAATTGTATAAACCCTGAAGCCCAATTTTGAATGTTATGATATCCATTTACAGACATTATTATTTTCCAAATCATAGGTGAAACTAAAACAACAATACATGTCTCTCTTTTGTTCTAGAGTCCCACACCAGGAGACTAAACACATTTTTGGGTGCTCTAAAAAAACATGACCTAAATTTTATTATATATATATATATCAAATAAGATCTTTTAAATTAAAAATATTTAATTATTTGTTATAGAAAAAACATATTATAAAACCTTGATATTTTAAAATATATTTTATTGTAAATTAATACTATTCTTGATAGAATATTTCAAATGCATCACTAAACTAAAACAATCTGTCACATATTAGATGAATATTACTATAAATATTATATGAATAATAAAATCACTAGTAAATAAAATGATATTTGAAAATTAAAATATCATACATTTAGGGAATACATAATTAATATAAATTAATATTAAAAAAGGATTTATCTTTATCATATAATTGTTTTATTAAATTGTGGAATATTTTATCCAAATAAATTAAATTACACAATTTTAAAATATAAGTACATATTGAATAATATATTTAAATTATATAAATTAAAAATTAGTATAAAATAATATTAAGAACACATAAAATTGTCATTTTTCAAATAAAATATTTTTTATTTAAATATCCTATTTTCTTTTAAAAATAACATTTTTTATAATATAAATATTATAAAACTAATTTTTTTAAATTTTATGTATCAAAATTATCCTTATATGTTATATGTATTTTTTTTAAAAATAATTAGTTTTTAGATAAAAAAGACTTTTAAAATTATTGACTATTAAATTAAATTAATTTTAAGATAATATACTTTTTATAATAAATTATTTTTAAAATAATATAGTTTTAAAAAATTATTTGGTTACTATAGAAAACCCATGACCATAATTTTGAAAATGTGGTAATATTTTCCCAGTAAAAAGTATTTTCATTCAATATCTTTTATTTATATTTTCACAAGGTGAAATTAGGTATTTGATTTTTTTAAAATCAAATAACCCTTGTTTGGTTAATAATAAACCAATTAATGTAACTATGGTCAAAATTATTGAATTTGTTTTCCTAAAAATAAGATATATGCTTAAAAATACACTTTTTAACGAGTGGTTTTTTACATTTAATGTGATAATGGTAGGATTAATTTATCCTTATAATGAAAACTTTATGTCATAAAATGGATTTAAAATTAAAAAATTTTAGGTAAAAATTATATAATAAGGTTAATTTATAGGAAATATAAATTTATTATGAAAAAATTCATTATCATAATAAAAACCAATAATGGAAAAAGTGAAAATTCTTATCATAAAATACATAAAAAATTATTAAATCAGTTGTTCAAATTATTGTTTGAGGGATATATGACCTTATATCTTCCCAAAATCCATTATTATCCACATTTCCTCCAAATTCCATGTGATATCATATAATATCATAGTACAATACACACAGACACACATATCCAATTCCCTTCACCTATAAATAGAGCACACCTACATATTATTTGTCAATGTATTCTAAAGAACTATCTCATCCATAGCACTTTAGTAGTTTCTCGTCAACTATCTCCCCATGTCCTTGAGACTTTGACATTATAAAATTCAATTATATGGATCCTTAAGTTGTTACCCAAGGGGGAACATACAAAGGAATATAATACTCTCTGAATAGACCTCTTAATTATTTTAATCAAATTCACTCTAAAACATATATTATCCATGGAATTAAGATAAATTCAGTATTTATAATATTTTGAAAATTTATTAATCTAAGGTAATATCAATTTTTTTTACCTTAATCCAAAATTATTCACAAAATGAAGAAATCATAATGCGTACGTACAAACTACTTCCTCCATTAACAGCATGCATGATTTTTCATCACCCCCATATTTTAGTGTTTATGAAAGACTATTTAAATGATTAATATAAAATTTATAAAATTATTTTGATTAAAAAATTATAAAACATTCCCTATCTTATTCCCATTTATGTAAAATGAGAATGGAACACATGTGTACGTGCAAACTGCCGCCTTCACAAAGGTATCATATTTTTGTTTTTTAAATATACTACAATTCTTCACAAAAAAAACATTAAATTTTATTCACCATCATAATAAAATATAAATAACATCATTAATCTTTTATATTAATGATATTAATCCAAAAAATCACATTCATAACATGACTCACCCATATTTCGTATCATGTTCTCCTTTGGTTTGGTTTAACAACCCACTTAAACAATTTAAAAAATTTATATCATGGATGACTATAAAAATTAACTACTAGTTTTATTATAAATTAATGATCAAATAATTTAAGGTTTATAGTTATTTAATTTTTATTATAGGACTAATATTATTTTTATTATACCACCCTTTTATTTATTTAAAATTACAGAAACACGATCGTCATAAAATTTTCACCACGAATCATAAATAAAATAATTATGAAATAAAATTATAAAATTTAATTAAATATAAAAATATATTCCAGTAATTATATGTCACGACCCCCTCCCACCAAAGATGCCCCTCCTGATCTGGCAATGGTGAAAGGGAGATAATGACCCCTGAGTCCCGCATCTAGTAGGCCCCGGGGTGGCGACTAGCACCAAGGGTATGAGTTTTCACAAATATGGGAGGCATTACCCTTTTTATTATTTAAGATCGGGAAATAGGACAAGTCAACCACCAAAAAGGAAAAGAACAAATGTATAGAAATAAACCCAAACCAATCACACATCATGTTTAAATAGTTCTGAAACAAGGTACAAGTATAAAAAATCTCAAAAAGTACAATACCAAAAGAAACAAGAGTACAACAAACTGCAAAAACTCCAACTGTCCTGACTAGTAAGGCCCCGCATGGCCCTGGTAGTCCTCCTGAAAACCTGAAAGTAAATGTAGGGTGATCATACAAGTATACTCAGTAGGGAAACCTAAAGCTCTTGTGCACAAGTGGGGAGACATCCTAATGTCCCATGAGAACAACAGAAGAAAGCAAAACCGGTCAAGGAATTCTATCCACCCAAACTCACCAGCCACGCTCACAAAAACACAGAACAACAGGTAGTAGTAGTATATATAAGAACAAGAGTATTGGGTACCCCGCACCATTTCCCACTAGTTAGCTGCTCTTCCTAACGGTGAACGTCTTGACGCTACCACACTCTTCCTGCCCGCACACACATGGGCCTCAAGAACCACATATCCCGCCCGCACACACCTGGGCCTCACCACCACGTATCCCACCCGCACACACCTGGGCCTCAAAACCACGTAACCCGCCCGCACACACCTGGTCCTAACAACCACGTAACCCGCCCGCACACACCTGGGCCTTATAACCACGTAACCCTCCCGCACACACCTGGGCCTCATCCCGAAGATTCTTGGGAAATAGTAAACCTGCCCGAAGAGTCTTGGGCCAGAACCACCCCAAACGAAACCTACCCAAGAGTCTTGGGTGTAAGGTCGCCTCAAGACATCACAGCCTATGGAAGAAGGAGCATGAAGGAGCTATTAACTAAGGGGAAAACACCCTCTCCCATGAAATGGGAGTGTTTGTCACTAAGTGCTAAATGTGGGTGGGGTGAGACAAAACACAAAGATATATATATATATATATATATATATATATACGTATACCAAACAAATAGCCCAACATATGGCTTCTAAACAGAGAAACTGAGCACGTTCCTCGACACTGCTATGTCAAAGCATGCATACAACAAACAACCCCAACCCCATATAGGTTTTCATGTTTAGCAGAATTAGTTTATTAGTTCCTTTACTACTGGGCACAACCAACCAAACTGGATCAAGTGTTCATAAAATATATCCCTTCCATCTACAAATCAAGTTAGGAAAACACAAGCAACACAAACAAGTCCCTTCTTATTAACCAACCAACCCCATTGATTATTAATCCCATTCCGTTACCAAGCCCCACCATTCATTAACTCTTCCACATTTTATTTATTATTCACAACCCATAGTTCATTCACATTCAAACCCATCCCTACAGCCCCTCTACCAACCACCATAACCACAAACACACCGAAACTTGTACATCATCACCCCTTGATAACATTTATTGCAGCCCCGCTGCCCACCCGATCCACAACAACCCACAAAACACCCCCCTTTCACATAAACAAACCCTAACCAGCACCCACATGTTTATTATTTCAGTTTGTTCAACCGGGGTGATCACACAAGGGTTCCAGGTATTTAATCAGCCAACTTTACATGATTAACCAATTTCCACATTCAATAACATTTTCATCCATAAGAAAAATCTATAAGGAGAGGGAAAAATTTAATTGTGTATGAAAAGGCCCCCAACGACCATGATTTTCAGTAGGCAGAATCCCATTCAATTCACAAAATAATATAACAGGATATAAAAAAATGTAACTGCATTCACAAACTTCCCATACCCGTTATATAAGCTAGTTATTATCTTTATTAAACAGTTTCAAATGTGTTTCATGTAAACAAGAGGACACCCACCCCACATGATGCACAATTTAGAGAGACGAAGGTAAGATCCCTACCTCAACAGGTTCCAATGTCCTTCTACGAACACGACCACCAAGATCACAAGGCTTCTCCCAGAAAGACTGCACCCACCAAGGACATCGTGGCAGCACCGAATCAACAACACAAGAAACTCCCTCAACACAGAGATCACATGCCGTAGCATGGAAAGAAAATGGGAGAAGTAGGATCGGAAAGAGAATACAAGAATAGAGGTTTAACATACCTTTTTAGAGTCGTTCGTCAAAAAACGTCATTCCTGTAAATTATCAGCAGTCTCATCAGTTGTAAAGTGTAGAGGGGAGTTCGAAGAAGAGGGAACAAAATAGGGTGTATGATGTTCTCCTCGCTGACACGATCCCGCAGTCACTGACGGATCAACGATCGGAGTCTGGATGAAGAAGTTAAGAGGAAGGCTTCTAGGTTATCCGGGAGTGTCGCCGTGCGGAGAAGAAGAGAGGTCCGTAAATAACATGTGAACCTCTCTTATATAGGAAACGAAAAGGTAAAATGGTATGCAGCGTGTATTAATGAATACACGACGTGACCGTACAACTGTTACACTGTTTTACTGGTCAACACACGACACGTCACACAGTTTCAATGCGTTTAATGATAATAATAACTTCAATTAATAATAGGTGTTTAATTGACCCGAGACATGATTCATAAAAAGGTTTTCATCATTGGTCTTAAAAATACTGGCATAAATTCAGGGTTGCAACGTCACAGATGGTTCGCTATTCCAACACTGTATGGAGGAGATACGTTGGATACAAGATCCCATAATAATAAAAATGTTATTATTATTGGGTGTTCCGTGAACCCGAGCCATGAAACATAATTTAATATCCAACCTTAGACTTGAAACGATCTTATTAATGATAGGATCACATTGCCACTGATGACAGGTCAATCGGATATCGCACGTGGGAGTTATGGCGGGTCGAAGATTTAATAATAATATTAAATCTATTAATTCACGAGTGTTTTGGGTACCCGATCCGAAAACCAGAAAAAGACATCCAATATTGGACTCATAATTTCTGTCTCATAGTCAGGGTCGCACTTCAGTTGACGGTTCGTAAAACCGAGGTCGCACGAAGAAGTTATGGACGAAACACGATTTTCCCTACAAAATTAATAATTACATTATTATATTATTATTATTTTATTTAACCATTTTATTCTTCAATTCCAAATCCCATGCACAATATTTCTCAAATTGGTGCGCATTAGTCCCATGATTGACTTCTATTTTTAACTTATTTATTTTATTGCTTTAAATTTTAAATCTTTATTTCATTTAAAGCCTTTCTCTCTCCAATATAATTCTTTCTTCCATAATCCCTTCACTCCACCAAATGTGGCACCTCCCCTTCCTCATTCCATGCCCAACACGCCCCAACCTTCATTCCTTTATGGTTTTTATTATTATTTTCTTTATTATTCCATCACTTTGTAATCTCTCTCCAATCTCACTTCAAATGTCATTATTAATAAAATTAATATTAATAACACCCATCATTAATGTTCTAATTTAATCCCATTAAATTAGCTTACTATAATTATTCTCATATTAAACTAAAACCATTCCATGATACTCAAAACCATTTCATTTAATTGAATTAAATGACAAAACAAAATTAATATAACTTACATATTCAACCCCTTTTTAATACATTTAATTTCATTAACCTCTCGCACATAGTTTTACGCCATCATTGTTATTTATTGTTTTTCAATAATAATAACAATTCATCAACTTATTTTATTAACTCATAACTGTTATTATTTTTAATAATGATAATATTTACGATCATCGCATTGACCACATTAAACCACCCTGTTGGATATCTGAATCTGACCATGCCACGTCAATGTCGCATAACATCCTTCAATTTAATTATTTAATTCTATTTATTTTTATTTCACACTGATTAAATTGAAACCACCTTTATTAAATTAAAACCATTCAATTTAATAAACCCAATTTTTTTTTACACCACCATTATTATTATTATTTAACATAATAATAATAACGAACTCACCTTTAATTTTATTAACGCACCACCATGCTTCCACTATGCATCTTCATTTATTTTTTTGAAATAAATACCACGAATCATTTCATTAATTTATCATTATTATTAATATTATGAATAATATTAATAACACAAAACCCATTAAATCATTTTATCATGATTATTATCTTTTTAGTTTAATTAATCACACAATTTATGTCATCATCATTATCATTTAACATATTTTTACGTTATCATCAGTATTAAAAAAATTATCATTATAACGCACGTCGTGTTGACCACATCGATTTCAACAAAGTAATGGACCGGAGGGGTCCATGCCATTACATCAGATACCTCTCAAAACATTCTCGTCCTTGAGAATTAAAAACCGATCCAGAAAAAATAATGGATCCGAACAACCACCCCGCAAGATACCTCTCAGGGCTCTTGTCATAACATGAAACAACCGAAAACCCTAATTATATGAGTTAGGAATTCCTTCTCCCATACCGAGATATTATCCGCTTTAGGCGGCACTGACTCGCCTGCACGGATTTAATCGCATCCACATTAATGCGTCTCGATTAGGAATTAGGTCTTCCGACTTCCATATATTAGGATTTTCCAAACTTACACTACCCCCAACACCATACAAAACAACAATAAATTTCCCGAACACATGGCTTGAGGAAATACTTCTCCCATGTGAAGATATTATCTGCTTTAGGAGGTACTGACTCGCCTGCATGGGTTTAATCACATCCACATTAATGCATCTCGATTAGGAATCAGGTCCTCCTCTCCCCACATGTTAGGACTCTTCACACACATTTAAAGGAAAGATGGAAACAAATTAGCATTATAGACTCATGAAAAACAAGGTCCAGGCCCAAATCATGGGCGATAATGAGTTTCAAAAAAGGAGTGTGATGCTCCAAAACATAAACGAGAGCATTTAAGTAAAACCGAAAACATATCTCTCGATCTCTGGCCTTTATAGGGTTTACACTTCTGTTGCATTCAACTGTCCAAATCCCACTCCCCTACCTCTCTGTTGACGTAAACCTCCTCGACCATGTCCCGGTCGAGGTCCCTGAGGAGCACCCTGAGGTCATCCTCCTCCTGAAAGGTATTCCCTCAGAGGAGCAGGGTTCTGCTGCTACTAGAAGGGCCTTGTCGGCAACTAGTGCTGTTGAGGCGGGCTCTGAACCTGCCCACCTCCACCGTACTGAGCTTGGGTCGGGCACTGACTCTGAATGTGCCAGAAACCTCCACAAGATAAACACTTCGGTCCTGGGCTCGTGAAAAAGGGATGAGGACCCAAAGATCTGAACTGGAACGGCTGGGGCCTGCTCCCTACTGGCCTGAAATTGGAAGGTCTCGTCGCAGGAGACCTGTTGCTGACTGCCTTCCCCTTCGACGAACCCGGATGTATCCCCTCTCGTGGTGCACCTCCCTGTGAGTGCATCCTCTCTACAACCTCTGACTTCTTCTGTACTGCCTAGTACGTCAGAAGGGTTAAGGGGGTGACAGCATACTGGAGCGAAAGATGAAGCACCTCCTCCAAATGTCTCGCCCGAGACTCCTCATCCAGAAAGAGATCCAGAGCAAAGCTTAGGAGATCCTTGAACTTGATCGCCAACTCTCATACTGACATACTACCCTACTGAAGGGAGAGTAACTCCTACCTCTTCAACGACTTGATCATGGAAGAAAGGAATTCCTCTCAGAACTCCTTCTCAAAGTCAGCCCACAAAACCTCTTTCTCTATCCTCTCCCCGAGGTAGAGCATCCACCACTGGCGCGCCGCACCTCTCAGCTGACTGACTATTAGGGGAACCCAGTACTCCATTAGAGCATAGATCAAAGTAAAAGTGATCCCTAGATCCTCAAGCCACCCCTTCATCTCCATATCTGAATTACTACCCTCGTACTTCTTGAGGGTTTGCCGCTGGAAGGAACAGAGAGTCTTCTGCCACTGGCCATCTTCCTCCTCTCGGTTAATCCTCAACTAATCGACTACCTGAATCTTCTGGGCCTCGGCTGTCTGAGCCACCCGGGGACGACGTCCAGGTGCCATAGCTGTATGGTAAATAAGGATCTCCTAAGCCCAAGTAGTAAGGAAATTTATCAAGGTTTTATTTTATAATTTTTATTTCAATTTCTTTCCCAAAACACCCAAATAAAGTAAAACACAATCATGATGATGCATTTACCTTCCCTAGGGTCTCTACCCTACAATAAATGTAGTCTCACTTGGTCTTTTGGTAGGCTTAGAGTCCTTGAATCAGATCACGGGGGCCCTAAAATCCCGTGTCCTAGCCGGTCTTCCCTGGCCTATGTCACGCACTAAGATTAACCAACACTGTTGCCCTACAATCCCATGCAATCCTCACTATGCCTAACTCTAGACTCCATCCTATCTCTCAACCATCACCTCTGATACCATTCTTTCACGACCCCCTCCCTCCAAAGACACCCCTCCTGAGCTGGCAATGGGGAAAGGGAGATAATGACCCCCCGAGTCCCACCTCCAGTAGGCTCCGGGGTGGCGAATAACACCAAGGGTATGAGTTTTCACAAATATGGGAGGCATTACCCTTTTTATTATTTAAGACTGGGAAATAGGACAAGTCAACCACCAAAAAGGAAAAGAAAAAGTGTATAGAAATAAACCCAAACCAATCCCACATGCATGTTTAAATAGTTCTGAAACAAGGTACAAGTACAAAAAGCTCAAAAATTACAATACCAAAAGAAACAAGAGTATAGAAAACTACAACAACTCCAACTGTCCCGACTAGTAGGGTCCCGCACGGCCCAGGTAGTCCTCCTGGAAACCTGAAAGTAAATTTAGGGTGAGCATACAAGTATACTCAGTAGGGAAACCTAAAGCTCTCATGCACAAGTGGGGAGACATCCTAATGTCCCATGAGAACAATACAAGAAACCAAAACCTGTCAAGGAATTCTATCCACCCAACCTCACCATCCACGCTCACCAAAACACAGAACAACAGGTAGTAGTAGTATATATAAGAATAAGAGTATTGGGTACCCCGCATCATTTCCCACTAATTAGCTGCTCTTCCTAACGACGAACGTCCAGACGCTACCACACTCTTCCTGCCCGCACACACCTGGGCCTCAAGAACCACATATCCCGCCCACACACACCTGGGACTCACAATCATGTATCCCGCCCACACACACCTGGGACTCACCACCACGTATCCCGCCTGCACACACCTAGTCCTCACAACCATGTAACCCGCCCGCACACACCTGGGCCTCATGCCGAAGATTCTTGGGAAATAGTAAACCTGCCCGAAGAGTCTTGGGCCACAACCACCCCAAACGAAACCTACCCGAGAGTCTTGGGTGTAAGGTCGCCTCAAGTCATCACAACCTATGGAAGAAGGATCAGGAAAGAGCTAGTAACTAAGGGGAAAACACCCTCTCCCATGAAATGGGAGTGTTTGGCACTAAGTGCTCAACGTGGGTGGGGAGCGACAAAACACAAAGATATAGATATATATATGTATACCAAACACACAGCCCAACCTATGGTTTCTAAATAGAGAAACTGAGCACATTCCTTGACACTTCTATGTCTAAGCATGCATATAACAAACAACCCCAACCCCATATAGGTTTTCATGTTCAGCAGAATTAGTTTATTAGTTCCTTAACTACTGGGCACAACCAACCAAATAGGATCAAGCGTTCATAAAACATATCCCTTCCATCCACAAATCAAGTTAGGAAAACACCAGCAACACAAACAAGTACCTTCTTATTAACCGACCAAACCCATTGATTATTAATCCCGTTCCTTTACCAAACCCCACCATTCATTAACTCTTCCACATTTTATTTATTATTCAGAACCCATAGTTCGTTCACATTCAAACCCATCCCTGTATCCCCGCTTCCAACCACCATAACCACAAACACACCGAAACTCGTACATAATCACCCCTTGATACCATTTATCGTAGCCCTGCTGCCCACCCGATCCACAACAACCCACAAAACACCCCCTTTCACATAAACAAACCCTAAACAACACCCACATGTTTATTATTTCAGTTTGTTCAACCGGGGTGATCACACAAGGGTTCCAGGTATTTAATCAGCCAACTTTATGTGATTAACCAAATTCTACATTCAATAAAATTTTCATCCATAAGAAAAATCCAGAAGGAGAGGGAAAATTTTAATTACATAAGCAAAGGCCCCCAACGACCATGATTTTCAGTAGGCAGAAGCCCATTCAATTCACAACATAATATCACAGGATATAAAAAAATGTAACTACATTCACAAACTTCCCATCCCCATTATATAAGCCAGTTATTATCTTTATTAAACCGGTTCAAATGTGTTTCACGTAAACAAGAGGACACCCACCCCACATTATGCAAAACTTAGAGAGACTAAGGTAAGATCCCTACCTCAATAGGTTCCGATGTCCTTCTTTGAACACGACCACCACGATCACAAGGATTCTCCCAGAACGACTGCACCCACCATGGACATCACGACACCACCGAATCAACAACCAAAGAAACTCCCTCAACACAGAGATCACATGCCGTAGCATGGAAAGAAAATGGGAGAAGTAGGATTGGAAAGAGAATACAAGAATAGAGGTTTAACATACCTTTTTAGAGTCGTTCGTCAAAGACCGTCATTCCCGTCAATTATCAGCAGTATCCTCGGTTGGAAATTATGAAGGGGAGTTCAAAGAAGAGGGAACAAAATAGGGTTTATGATGTTCTCCTCACTAACATGATCCCACAGTCACTGACGGATCGACGATCGGAGTCCGGATGAAGAAGTTAGGAGGAAGGATTCTAGGTCATCTGGGAGTGTCGTCATGCGGAGAAGAAGAGAGGTCCAAAAATAACACATGAACCTCTCTTATATAGGCAACTAAAAGGTAAAATGGTACGCAACGTGTATTAATGAATACACGACATGACCGTACAACTGTTACTCTGTTTGACTGGTCAACACACGAAACGTCACGCAGTTTCCATGCGTTTAATGATAATAATAACTTCAATTAATAATAGGTGTTTAATTGACCCGAGACATGATTCATAAAAAGTTATTCATTATTGGTCTTAAAAAGACCATCATAAATTCAGGGTTTCAACGTCACAGACGGTTCGCCATTCCAACACCGTATGGAGGAGATACGTTGGATACAAGATCCCATAATAATAACAATGTTATTATTATTGGGTGTTTCGTGGAACCTAGCCATGAACCACAATTTAATATCCAACCTTAGACTTGGAACTATCTTATTAATTACAGGATCACATCGCCACTGATGGCAGGTCAATCGGATATCGCACGTGGGAGTTACGGCGAGTCGAAGATTTAATAATAATATTAAATCTATTAATTCACAAGCGTTTTGGGTACCCGATCTGAAAACTAGAAAAAGACATCCAATATTGGACTCATAATTTCTGTCTCGTAGTCAGGGTCGCACTTCCATTGATGGTTCATAAAACTGAGTTCGCACGAAGAAGTTATAGACGAAACACGGGTTTCCCAACAAAATTAATAATTACATTATTACATTATTATTATTTTATTTAACCATTTTATTCTTAAATTCCAAATCCCACGCACAAGATTTCTCAAATTGGTGTGCATTAGCCCCATGATTGACTTCTATTTTTAACTTATTTATTTTATTGCTTTAAATTTTAAATCTTTATTTAATTAAAATCCTTTCTCTCTCTAATCTAATTATTTCTTCCATAATCCCCTCACTCCACCAAAAGTGGAACCTCCCCTTACTCATTCCATGCCCAACACACCCCAACCTTCATTCCATTATGGTTATTATTATTATTTTCTTTATTATTCCATCACTTTTTAATCTCTCTCCAATCTCACTTGAAATGTCATTATTAATAAAATTAATGTTAATAACACCCATCATTAATGTTCTAATTTGATCCCATTAAATTAGATTACCATAATTATTCTCATATTAAACTAAAACCATTCCATGAGACTCAAAACCATTTCATTTAATTGAATTAAATGACAAAACAAAATTAATATAACTTACATATTCAACCCCTTTTTAATACATTTAATTTCATTAAACTCTCGCACATAGTTTTACGCCATCATTGTTATTTATTATTTTTCAATAATAATAACAATTCATAAAATTATTTTATTAAATCATCACCATTATTATTTTTACTAATGATAATATTTATGCTCATCGCATTGACCACATTAAACCACCCCATTGGATATTTGAATCTGACTATGCCACGTCAATGTCGCATAACATCCGTCAATTTAATTATTTAATTCTATTTATTTTTATTTCACACTGATTTAATTGAAACCACTTTTATTAAATTAAAACCATCAAATTTAATAAACCCAACATTTTTTTATGCCACCATTATTGTTATTATTTTACATAATAATAATAATGAACTCACCTTTATTTTTATTAACGCACCACCATGCTTCCACTGTGCATCTTCATTTATTTTTTTGAAATAAATACCATTACTCATTTCATTAATTTCTCATTATTATTAATATTATGAATAATATTAATAACATAACACCCATTAAATCATTTTATCATGATTATTCTCTTTTTAGTTTAATTAATCACACAATTTATGTCATCATCCTTATCATTTAACATATTTTTACGTTATCATCAGTATTAAAAAAATTATCACTATAACGCGCGTCGTGTTGACCACATCAATTTAAAAAAAGGAATGAACCAGTGGGGTCCAAGCCATTACATTATAATTATATAGGAATTATTAAATTGAATCTATAATCCTAAATCAACACCACCATTTTAAAACTTGTGCTAACTAATTAATCAAATCGAATAACATCTAACGATGAAAATAAAAAACACCTAAATAATATATTGGTAATAAATATTTATAAAATATGATTATAAAGGGTTATATTTATAAATATGTTTATAAAATAGGTGATTATGAAATTTATTTTTTATATAGAATATTATTGATTGTTTGGATATCATGATTAAATGTATGGGTGTTTCATCTCAATTTCTATTATTTGAGGAATGTTTTATTTTATACACATAATTTCATTAAAATGTTAGGTTTATAGACTATTATATGTATAATATCATGAAATATATTTTATTAATTCTATTTTATGTTCAATTTAATTCTCCCAAACTTAATACATATCTTCATAACCTGGGGAATGAAACATAAAAAGGGGTGAGATCAGATGCTCAGTAAGGGTAAACAAGTGAGACATATATGCATAAACATGAGCATATGAGTATGATAATGTGATCATAAAATTATAAGAAAATACCCTGCATATCAAAGATCATAAACCTGAATAATGGCATAAATCTTAGTAGTTCACAATACATGAATCATAATCCATGAAATCATAACTTAGGAATAAGACATGTAATTTTTTTATAAAATAAACATGTGATATCATCCCCAATAAGTCAAGATTGATTTCTAGAACATATCAAGGCACTTCATGGGAACTAAACCTACTGGGTGTGACAAACCACCATCCCTAGTCATAGTCCTTTCCTTGTAAGGGATTGGGTTTCCCCATCTTCCAATAATGGATCAAGTTTCCCCATCTTCCCGTAGTGGATCGGGTTTCCCCATATTCTCATAGTGGTTTAGGTTTTCCCATATTCCATATTCATGGTGACTAAACCTACTAGGAAGGACACACCACTATACCCAGTTGTAGTCCTTTCCTTGTAAGGGATCAAATTTCCCCATCTTCCCATAGTGGATCATGACTGTAGAATTGATTCGCATCACTATCTTATGAGATATAAAACTTTACCCAATGAATTAGAGAGAGATATAGGTCCCACCCATGTCATAATAAAACAATTCATATATATGCCACATGATAATAAAAATTTCATCATATCATAACCCATAAAAAGAGATGCACTTCATAAACATCACATCATAACCCATGAAATGAAATGGGTATCATAAAAATTTAATCATATGATAAACTATGTAAAAGAGATAGGTTTCATAATCATATCATCAAAGCATAACCCATGAAAAGAAGTGGGTTTCAAAATAATATAACTTGTAGAATAAAAATGGGTTTCATAAGAATCATTCTATCAAAATATAAAGCATTCATGAAAGAATATGAATGGAACATTTGAATAATTTCCTATAAGGTAATGAGTAACATCAACAAATTTCATCATATATGGAAAATAAATTGGAAAGATATTTTAAAAACATTTCTTGAAGAAATTATCCTTTCTTCTTTGAGAAATATTCTTTAAAACATAAAACCTTTTGAAAACCATTTTCTTTGAAAATAATTAAAAACATATAAATAAGGTCTGAAATTATTTTGAAAACCATTTTCCTTTAAAATATATAAAATAATATTGAAATAATTTTGAAAACTATTTTCTTTGAAAATGCATTGAAAATTTATAAAGGAAGATTAAAAACAATTTAAAAACATTTTTTTGATTGAAAACCTTTTTGAAAACATATAAAGAAAGATTACAAATGTTTTGAAAACCATTTTCCTTGAAAATTTATAAAATAAGTTTAATTTTTTTAAAACAATTTCTTTGAAAATATATAAAGAAGGGTTGAAAAAGTTAAAAATATATTTTTAAACATGTTTTTTTTTAAAAAATTTTAATTGAAAACCGCTTTAAAAATAATGAGTGTCCAGAATATTAAGATTTTTTTTCTTAAAAATTATCTTGTAAAAATAAAATGGAATCTTAAAGTAAATGATGGTCATGATGGCGTTTATTTCCATAGATTACGAGCATTCTTTTTTTACTTTAAAAGTTCAGAAAAGTGACTTAATTGGAAAATGATAAGAAGATTACTTATAAAACCATTTTTAAAAGTTAAAACATGGGTAAAAATTTCTTTTAAATATCATAGTATAATATTATATTATTTTTGGAAACCTTTTAGAAAACATGATTTTGAAGGAACACATATTTCCGACCAAATGGAGAGGTAAAGTTGGACTTTTATAAAAACATTTTCTTAGTTATCTTAAATAAAAAAGAGTAGAAAAATGGTACTAATACATGGATAGATCATGAATAAAAAAAGGAGAATAAATATCCTGAACATTATTGATATATGGATAATAATATTTCATCAAGGGAAGCATAATCATAAATAATCTTGATAAATGGTGAGAGTGTAACTATAAAACATTACCAATTTGGTTACTTTGGATCATAATACAATGGAAAGAATAAAATTAAACAAAGATTAAGATATCATGAAAAGGATTGTATTCATGATATAACATGTTAACATTAGTATATACACCTCATTGAAAAATATAGGTGCATAACATTTCATATGTCTCAAAGAAGGAAAATTGTGACAAAATTACTTTACTGATTTGGTAACTTTTGAAACATAAACCCAAAGAAAGGAAGATAATAAAATGAATTTGTATATACTAATGAATTTAATTATAATAATCATATAATATATCCATTTTAAGTATAAACACCACACAAAATAAATGAGTGGTTAATAAGGCACATATCTCATGGAAATAAAAAGTGAGGTAAAATTTTCTTACCTTGTGTATTGACTCTCATCGTACTCATTAAAACATACCATATAATAAATATAAGTTTATTATAAATATATAATAGAACCAAATTATTATATCTAATACCATATATTTATTTATTATGACTTTATATTACTCTCTTATTAACCATTATATGTTAAGGTTTAACTTTGGGAAATTTTCACTTTGTTTTTCGCGTGTCTTAATTTGTTGTATCTTTGGTCCTTATACTTATATAATGATTTAAATAATGTAAAAAATTATATAAATATCATTTATATTCATTATATGTGTATTACAATAATCTATATAATATAAAAGTTTGAAATGGAATACAGTGTTCATGGAGATGTTAGGCCATACGTACGCATAAACATTGTTTCCATTTTATTGGTGTATTGAAAGAAAGAGAGTAAATAAAATATATGATAATATGTGTATAATATAATTAAAGTATAATTATTATTTCATATATATCATATAATTTTACTAAACACATCCTTAATACATTCCATGTATCATGTGAACGAATCACATCGCTTTGAGGGGGGGTAGTCCACACTACCTCAAATGAAATTATCATGTTTACAAAAGATGGAAAGCATAAAGGAATGTTATAAATAAAAATTATAGAGTCATAAAGAAATAATAAATATAATATATATATAATATAAATATAGTTTCCATAATAATGTTCAATATGAGAGGCATTAAAAGAAAAATGAACAATCATCATTTCATGAGGATGTAGTTTTCCGTACACGTAAATAGTATATTTGTTACCCATTAGATGGAAGTGTGTGTAAGTTTAGGTAGAAAAATTATCATAAAAAAATAATGGTATATTTATGATACTGGTGTTTTTATAAAATCATGGAATAAGAAGTGTTTAGGGAGTGGATACTGGAAAATAAAAGAAAGGATCTTGAGGGAGGATGTTACCTCTTAATCGGGTAATTCCTTTTGGTTTTCACCAAAGGGATTACTTGGATTGATTTATTATCAAATGGATGATTAAATGAGGAATGTGGGATGTTGGTAAGTTTATTGGATAGATATTTTCTGAATCCATGTGTTTTAAGAGGTGTGAGGAGTGGGAGAGTTCTTTCCTTTTTATAGTGGAAGGGGAGTGACACACTTGTAAATACAAAAAGGTATTCATTAATGGGAGGTATACCTCACACAATGAGCCTAAAAAAATGAAAAAATAATGGATTAAATTTGGAATAATGTTCTATAAAAACCTCCAACACACCAAAATATGTTCATTTTAATAATTTGATTCATTAACTTCCAAGATTCCCCAATTTTATCATTTTGGTTTTTATTAAAGCATCTAATTTTTTAACCTATGTAATTTAACCATTAAGACTAAAATAAAGTAAGATTTATTAGAAAATATATATTCAATGAATTATTATTATGATATATAATTTATAAAATAAAAATATCATGTGTTTTTTAAATTAATTTTAAAATAAGAGCATGTGACACGCAAAAACACTACTTAAACCCGTGCCATGCTAAAAATGTTTTTACAATCTGTGGGTCAATATGTTAATTATAAAATACCAATTGGTCAATTAATATACCATATTTAAAATTTATTAACACTTACAAGTCACTTATAATAATATAGTATTTTTTTTAATTTTAAATCATTTAATAAAACACCATTTATTGTAAAATAACATTAATGTCAACGTTGACATTATTTATTTAATTTTAATTTTAAAATATCAAAAAATATTGGAATTAAAATATATTGATTTTAAATATGTTTAAAAATATATTTTCATCTAAAAAAATAATTATATACAATAATACAATAAATTTACATCACTTTTAATATTTACAAAATCATTTATTTTAGTTAATTATTAACCAAATAATCACTACATTGGCATTTCTTAAGCATTTTAAGTAACTAAATCATCTCTAAAAATTAATGTTAAATTTTTATGATAATAATAACCCATTTATATTTCAAAATTTTATATATAACCTAAAATATGATGTTTTTTATATATCTTAAAGTTTTACAAATGTTAAAGTTAAGGTAAGTTCTATTTTTATTTTTTCCTTAACCTTTTTTATAGGAAAATTTCATTTAATAATATAAAAATAACCTATAAAATTCAAACCAAGTGGGGATATAGTCTAATTATTTTCATCCAATATCCTTTTGTACAAGTTTCCAGGTCATTTTGGTACTTAATATTATGTTTTTGTCCCTTATTAAGGTTAATTTTACCTTAATCATCATAATTATTTTAATCACTTTCACTAATATTTTTGGTAAAAAATAAGTTGATATTATTAGACCAAAAATATTATACTGATTATAACTATGTATATCAGTTTTTAAAAATTAAAATCACATAATTTGAAAAATTAAGTTTAACGCCAACCCCACAAACGTGGCAGAAAGCGAGTCTTTAAAGCAAAATGTTCAAAAGTTCAATAAGTGTTTATATCTAATTTCAATATAAAAATGATTCCAATGAACTAAATTTGATTAATATATGTATGATTGTTATATTTTGACTTTATAAACCAATTTAAAATATAATTTAACATTAATTACTATTTAAATTAAGAGACGATTTTTAACTAAAATACAGTACTTTTCACTATTCATCAAAAAATAAAGTTTCTTAGAAAAATACAAAAAATTAACCCTAATCTAATTTTGAAATTGTGAATTAAAAAATGATTTTTATTTTTCAAAATAAAATTCATAAAATTGTCAAAATTTATTTTTAAAAATTGGCACACTATTAAAATGTGGTAAAACTCGGTCTTTCATATACCGTAAGATAATCTAAGTGTTTCATGTAACACAAGATTAACATGGTGTTGTGATTAATTCAAGAAAAAATAAATCTAATATTTCATTAAATGAAAGAAAAAAATTTCAAAAATATTAAATTAATTTGGAAAAAAGTCACAAAATCTTGGGGTGTTATAACATGAAAATAATTTTACTCTATGAATAAAAAAATGATGAATAAGTCTTCCATATCTTGAATTCTCCTTGTGAAATATCATTAAATACATGAAACAATAATCCACATCATGGATCGATGATTCATGGTTTGAATCACATCTAAGAGTAGATTAATTTACTCTAACCATTGTTATCCATTCCTGGAAGACATACAAAGGATTCCACCCCCCACAAACACAAAATGGTATAGTATAGAAGGGTCTGGGTAGTTATATTAGTAACCTACCAAATGTTTCACAACCCTTAGAATAAAAAACAACCATAAATGGAACAACATCACCAATAACCAATAAAAAAACAAAAAAAAACCCAAGGATATACTAATAATAAAGGATAAAACCATACCTTTAAACATAACAACATGATTCAAAACATAAAGGCCAGATGTTAAAAAACATCAAAAAATTATAACATCAAAACAACCAAAACATCAATGAAAAAACAACTCATCATAATGAGAGTACACTAAGGAATTATTCTCCTAAGTACTCTCCTCCATGACACCTTACCTATATTGAACATAAATGATTAGGATATTTGTACCTCAAAACAATTTCTCATGAAGGTCTTAAATGTTGATCATTCATTAATAAACATAATGAGATCCTTGATATCTAACTTGAATAAACCTGATTCTTCCTTTGTGGTACGAGTTTCTTTTTTTGGGTTGTTTTTGGGAGAAAGGGAGAAAACATGCCAAGTACTGGCTGAAAATTTGTTACATGACTTGTATTAGGGTTACATTCCATGTACTCCTAAGTACATGCTGTGCATGCTGGCTATTTGTGATGTATATACATGCCATGTAGGGATGTTGTTGAGGATGAGAGAACCATCCAAGTACACACTATGTACTGACCAGTACATACTATGTAATCATGTCAGCAAGACATATTAATGACATGGATAAGAAGTTGGAGAAAATGAAAAAATCACCCATATACACAAAATGTATATCTAAGTACACACTATGTACTTTTTTTTGTTAGAATGGGCATTAGCATCATTTTTGTTAGAAACATAGAACCCTCCTTCCAGGTTCACGAATATCAGTGATCGTGGATCATTTTTTCTACCATTTCATCTTTCAATATCCAATTCAAACATAATCAGATGCATTGTAATCCCATCAGTGATTCCTTGATTTCTCTTAAGCCATTATTCATGATTTCTTCTCTCGACCAAGTTATCAGGGGTTGAGTTTTTATGTTTATTTTGTAAATCTACCCTATTTTAGGATGAAATAGAGACTGATTATAGATGAGGAGTGTTGTATGAGTACGAGGTAGGTGGTTCATTCCTTATTTTGTGTTTTTGCGGACTTTTAGGTGGCACAACCTTTGGCGCATCTTTGGATATTTTGAGTGAGACCCTGTTATAACTGCTATTGTATATTGAATTGATTATTAAACCCATGGGATGCTGTCGGGCATGACCTATACCTAAATTACTTGAGTGAGGTCATGTGAGAGGCTATTGCGTATTAGGAAATTTTTTCCCGGGGTACCAAAATGGTTATAATTGGATTTTTTTTTGTTTTAAACTGGTATGTTTAATTGTTAAAGCATGATTAGGATTGTTAGAGGCATTCAAGACCTCTATGTCATATAGTGATGATATTTTAATGTGTGAAATTAAATCCTCTAAATTGAATTTCTTTATTATAATGTGATATTTAAATTATATATATATGTACTTTCTTGAATTTTATATGATGATACCCTTTGGGTTGTGACAGGCTTGGCCTGAGTTTGGGATGGCATGGCCATCCAGATTAAGTGATGTTGATCACAGGTTTGGCTTAGCCTAGATTTTCTTGGGTGGTTTTGACCACAGGATTGGGTTTCATGGATGTCAGTTTGAGGTTGTGTGATTTTCAGGTTGGGCATGGCCCATGATACTTAGATGGCATGACTATCTAATTTGAGAAACATGGTCCCAGGGGAATGAGGTGCCAGAGATGGTGTGGCTTGGGTTTTTTATTTGGTGATTAACTATCACCCATGATGGCCAAAGTGAAGCTTGAGTCATTTGAACACAGGTAGACTCTGTGATGAGGTGGTTTTGAATACTCATGTGGGTAGAGGCCCCCAATAATTTTAGTTTAGGTATTTGAGGTTTGGGGGTGCTTTCTGCATAAATCCATGTGGAAGGTGAGGAGCCTTCAGTTGATAGCGATGATGAAATCGGGTTGGGGCCTAAGGCTCGCCATGCTTGAGGCCATGAGAATAGATATTTATTTTAGGATAAGCATCATTGTTCCTTTAGTTGTTGTGCTATGGGACAACATGAGCTTTTGAGTAGTGGTCTGTAGGACCGAGATACTATTTTTTGGGCATGCCTTTGGGATGTCGATACTTTGAGACACACAGTGTCAGGAGGCACGTGGTTCCAGGCTATGTGATTGGGGTGGAACCTGAGGGTTCACCGGGACTTTGTGACTATAGGTGTACCTTGGGACATGGGCCATGGACTCTCTTTACTTCTAAAATTCCAGTAATTTTCGAAGCAGGTGACACTCCCTGGTGGCTGATGAGCACCAGTGGAGGTTGTCTTTATTTATTACATCGTACTGTTTACCCTACTTAGAGATGCATGTCTGATTAAACACTTATTCTAGGTATGCACCATTGGGTGGTATCCTACTGAGATTCATCTCACACCCTACATGGACCCTTCGAGACATGTGTAAACTTTATGTATTTACATACAGATAAAGGATCATCCTCAGGATCTGAATCATAGTACTGTTTGGCATGAAGATTAGCATGGACCTTGAGGTTATGCCTGGATGGAGTTTTAATTTTGTTTAGTTTTCTTTTTAGCATTATCAAGCTTATTTTGTATGTATCTACAGTGGTTATCCATGGGTTCCCTTTTTGTATATTGATATGTATGACCTGCTATGGATGCATGCTTGGTTTGTATAGTGTCTACAAGGGTTTTGATGGCATGTTGTTCTATTTAATTTCCACCTCTTTTGTTTATTTTATTCTTCCTCTATTTATATGATATTTTTGTGCTTCTGCTATGCGGGTCTAGTTCAAGTCTTCTAGGTCATTTATTTTCCACTGCATGTTATGCTATTATGCTCATATCGGTACCTTTATCTTCTCCCAGAGGGTATATCCTCCCCACTATACCTTTTTTCACCCTCGCTGCTAGTCAGAAGCCTTTGGCATTCAGGGAGGTGTGCATAAGGTCAGTAACACCCATCTCAATAGAACTTTTTGGGTTGCTATTTGGGTTTCAGACATTAAAAAGTGGTATCAAAGGTATTTTTGACTAGGATTTAGTAGCAGTGTTTCACTGGCTACTAATGAGATTGAGATGACCTTTTTATTTCTACTGGTTTACTATTTGGGATATGGTAGACTAGAGATATTTTGTAATTGGAATTAGATTTTTATATCATGCTTTGGTGCCTACATCCCCATGTATGAGGGACAAACCAAGTTTCCTTGGGTGAGAAATTGTTGTTTTGATTTTTCTCAGATTACAATTTACATGGTTTCCACCTTAGTGGATCACTTGGTTTGTGATGGTTATTGACTGTGACATGTGACCCTTGACCTGTTGTGGTAAGGTAGAATTAGAACTTGGCCCGGTAAGGTAAGGAGTGTTTTTTAGGCTTTCTATAGGCACATTTTTAGGGCATTTCAATTTCATATATGAACGCATGCTTTGTGAAGTGATAATACCATATGATATATATTTCAAATTCCATGAGAAAAAGGTGAAATGCCTGATAGAATTGTTGTTTTTATGCAATGTGATATGCCATGTTTTAAATTTTTGTAGAAATTTCATGTGGCATGAGAATGGGCCTGGCTCTTATACAAGAAGGAAGATACTATGGTTGAGGTTATTTTGATCATAAGGATTGGGTGACTCAATCATCAGACTGAGGAAATAGTGGTTGTTAGGATGGGAATGGCCTAAAGATTTTATGATACTTGGAACTATTGAGGATGAGTAAGGAGGCCACGAGGCTGGGATGCTATGAGGAATGGTTGTGATGTGGGAGAGTAAGGGTAGTTATTATGCACCACCTATTTACTACTTTCCCTATCTGTGTTATATATATTGTTATATATGTGGGTTGTCTGACCATTATGGTATTCAGTGGGTTCCTCTTAGATGGATCATATGGAGCATCAGGAGGGTGATGATATAGTGTCGTAGAAGAACAATTAGGTTCAAACCCCTATGGGTCAGGTAGAGCATGAACCATAGGTACAAGCTCATGGACAATATCAAGTTTAGAATCTAGTGTAGGCAGGGAAGATGTCAGTTTTGATAGCGTTCGATCCATGGCTCGACATGGAGCTCTAATCTAGTCTGGTATGTGTTTTTTAGGGGATAGATAGAGGTCTCTCAGGGAACGGATCCCTCTATGGATTACCTTACTCGGGAGTTCCATTTGCAGCACCCACCACTTTTTCAGGGTGAGGGTGGTACGCTGGCAGCTAAGAACTGGATAGAAAGCTTGTAGATGATATTCAAGTAAATCGAGATGCTTTCAGGGTGGAGGATCAAGATGGAAACATATATGCTCAGAGGACCAGTGAAGAGCTAGTGGGACGTGCAGGTTGAGGCTCGCAGACATTAGGGACCAGCCTGGAAGGACTTAGAGGACATATTCTCCGAGTACTTTTTCCTAGAGACACCGAGGGAAAAGGGAGATCAATAGTTCTTGAGCCTCCAGTAGGGAGACATGCCTATCATGGACTATGCATCTACTTTCACTTATTTTTCTCACTTTTCACTAAGTATGGTAAGTGATGAAACCTTGGTGGTGAGGTGCTTCAAAGATGGATTGTGACACACCATCTGGGTGTAGGTAAACATATTTAGGTTGGCCTCATTATTAGAGGTGGTGAATCAGGCACTCATAGTTGAGGGAAACATGATGGACTTTTCTCACTTGGGCCAGGCGGTGGCTTCAGGTGATGGTTCAGATGGAAGTAAATGAGGTCGGGAGGTGTTCCAACATGGTGATTAGTCCAATGAATCAACTAGAACACCTCATGGAATTTCAACAGTGATTTGCTTTCAGTGTGGGAAGCCAGGGCATTTCTAGAATTAGTGAGATAGGCCTCCAAAGGAGTGTCGAGCATGTGGCCAGGTTGGTCATCTTGAGAGGTTCTGCAGGAATCCCTCTCAGATAGTCGACATATAGGGACCGAAGTAGGCATAGGATTCAATGGTCAGATCAGGTTCAGTACCAGGTGAGGGTAGCTGAGGTTCAGTTGAATACATAGGACTTAGCAAAGATAGTGTGACCCAACTATGGAGTTGGTGGCTGGTGACTGGTGCAGTATCATAGGGAGGTCAGGCATCAAGAAGCCGTGTATTAGGCTAGGTGCATGCCATGGAGATTCCACGGACTGAGTAGGCTGGTGATCTAACAATGGTCAGAGGTACTCCATGGGTGTGGCCAGGATCTTCCTTTTTCTTTTTTTGGCATGGATTATTAAGGAATGTATTTTTTGAGTGCATGAGGTGCACATGATTTATAGGGACTAACTAAACACTAGTCAGTGGGTTATCACCATCTCGAGTATGTGATTATATATATACGAGGTGCTTCGCATCAGGAGCATCATTGGATTCGTGTTTTGAGGTGCCATGGACATTGGGGCATCCATGGGATGTGTGTTACTTGAGGTTCCTTGGGCATTGGGGAATCCATGGGATTTGGGTTACTTGAGGTTCCTCAGGCATCAAGGCATCTAGGATAAAGTTGCGATTGAGGTGTAAGGAACCAGGTTGTTTGAAGAATCCATAGGATGCATGATCTCATTGTGACATGGGTGCCATGGGCTTGAGGCGAGAGCTAATATGGTGTGGGATATGACTGGGTGTCAGAAGTGACATGGGAGAACCTGATGGGGTGAAAGGGTGATGATGAGTCACAAGAGGACCATGGGTCTGAAAACATGTCGTTGGACCTTGATTGATTTGAGATTTGGGACAGAAATATTATGGAATGTTCCTACACCACCCTTGGAAGGGAAATTTGGGGACAAATTGTTTTAAGGGGGGAAGTTTGTAAGAAACCAATTCTTCCTTTGAGGTACGAGTTTCTTTTTTCAGTTTTTTTGAGAGAAAGGGGGAAAACAGGTGAAGTACTGGCTGAAAAGCTATTATATGACTCAAATTAGGGTTACACACCGTGTACTCCTAAGTACACGTTGTGTAGTCTGGACGTGTTTGATGGCCATACATGGCGTGTAGAGATGTCAGTGAGGATGAGATAACCAACCAAGTACACACTGTGTACTAACTAGTACAAGCCATGTAGTTTGCATGTGTGTGATGGCCATACATAGCATGTAGGGATGTCAACAAGGACGAGAGAACCAACCAAGTACATGCTATGTACTGACCAGTACACACCATCTAATCATGTTAGCAAGAAATTTTAATGAATTGGAAAGGAAGTCGGTGAAAATGGGGAAATCACCCATATACATGATGTGTATATATAATTAAACACTGTGTACTCTTCATTTTTTTGTTAAAATGGGAATTAACATCATTTTTGTTATATGCACTAAACCCTCCCAGGTTCACAAACATCAACAACCATGGATTGTTTTTACTCCTGTTTTATCGTATGATCTCCGATTCAAACATCATCAGATGCATTAGAATCCCATCATTTATTCCTTAATTCCTATTTATCCTTCATTTGGGATTTATTTTCTCAACCAAGTTATCAAGGGTTGAGAATTTATGGTCTTTTTTTAGATCTACCCCATTTCAGGATGAAATAGAGGCTGACACTAGATGAAGAGTGTTTTACAAGTACGAGGTAGGTAGTGTATACCTTGTTTTGTGTTTTTTTGGAATTTTGGGTGGGGTGGAATTTGGAACGTCTTTGGGTATTTTGAGAAAGACCCCTTTATAACTGTTTTTTCATATTAAATTGATTATTAGGCCTACGGGATGGCATCAGGAATACCCTACACCTGAATTTATTGAGTGAGGCTGGGCAAGAGGCCATTTCTCATTGGGAAATTTTGGATTGGGGTGCCAAAATGGTTATAATTGAATTTTTTTGTTTTAAACTGCTATGTTTAGTTTTTTAAATCATGATTTGGATTGTTAGTGTAATCAAAGACCTCCATGTCATATTGTGATGATTTTTTAATGTGTGCAATTCAATCGTCTAAATTGAATTGCTTGATTATAATGTTTTGTTTAAATTATATATATATATGTACTTGCTTGAAATGAATATGCTAAGACCCTTTGGGTTATGATGGGCTTGGACTGAGGTTGGGATGGAATGGCCATTAGGATTGAGTGATGTTGATCACATGTTGGTCCTGGCTTAGATTTTCTTGGGTGATTTTGACCACGGGATTGGGCATCATGGACATTGGTTTGAGGTTGTGTGACTATTAGGTTGGGCATAGAATGTGATACTTGGATATCATGGACATTAGATTTGAGTGACATGGTCATAGGATCATGAGGTGAAAGATATGGCGTGTCTTAGGTTCTTTATTTGGTGATTACCGCTCACCCGTGATGGCCAAAACACCGATTGATTTATGTGCACACAAGTAAACTCTGTGATGAGGTGGTTTGACTGCTCATGTGGGTAGAGGCCCCCAATAGTTATAGTTTTGGTATTTGATGATTAGGGGTGTTTACCACATAAATCCACGTGGAAGGTGAGGAGAATTTGGTTGATAGAGATAATGCAATCGGGTTAGGGGCTGAGGCTCACCATGCTTGAGGGCATGGGCATGGGCCTGGATATTTATTTGAGGAAAAGTATCAATGTTCCTTCAGTTATTGTGCCATGGGTCGATGTGAGATTTTGAGGAGGGGTTTGTGGGACCGGGACACTATTGTTTGGGTATGCCTTTGGGATGTTGAAACTTTGAGACACATGATGTTAGGAGGTACATGGTTCCAGTCTATGTGATTGGGGTGAAACCTGAGGGTTCACTAGGACTTTGTGACTACAGGATACCTTGGGCCATGGTCCCAGGACTCTCTTTGCTTATGATATTTCAACAATGGTAGAAGCAGGTGATACTCCCTGGTGGATGCTGAGCACCAGTGGAGGTTGTGTTTATTTATTACATTGTACTGTCTACCTTACTTTGAGATGCATGTATGATTAAAAACTTATGATAGGTACACACCATTGGGTGGTATCCTATTGAGATTCGTCTCAAAACCTGCACAGGCCCTTCGGTACGTGTGTAGACTTTATGTATTTATATACAGGTAAAAGATCATCCTTAAGATCTAGATTATAGTATTTTTTTGGCATGTATATTGGAATGGACCTTGAGGTTATGCCTGGATGTAGTTTTAATTTTGTTTAGTTTTATTTTTTGTATCAACATGTTTATTTTCTACATAGCTAAAATGGTTCTCCACAGGTTTCCTTTTTGTATATTGATATGTATGACTTGCTATGGATGCATGCTTGGTTTGTTTAGTGGATATAAGTATTTTTATAGCATGATGTTATATTTACTTTACACTGCTTTTGTTTATTTATTACTTCCACTCTTTATATGATATTACTGTGCATCCTCTCTATGGGTATGGTTCAAGCCTGCTAAGTCATTTATTTTCCACTACATGTTATGCAATTACTCTCAGACTGGTACCTTTATCTTCCTCTCAGAGGGTATATCCTCTCCACTATACCTTTTTACAGCCTCGCTGCTAGTTGGAATCCATTTTCATTTGGGGAGGTTCGCCTAAGGTCATTAACAACTAGACCTATAGCATTGTTTGGGTGGTTGTTCGGGTTTGGGACGTTACATAATTCCCCCAGTTGATTAAACTCAAATCATCATGATGATACCACTATATCTATGTTAAATAAATGAAATCACAAACCCTTTCTAGATTAAGAGGCAGTTATAAAATATAATACAACAATCCAACATGATCCAACACCTCATAGTTTCCAAAAACTATGGTGAGAGACCCCCCCACTAAACGAACCTCAACTAAAGGATACTTGGGGAAACCATCAAGAAGACATGGCCCAGAACCTCAAACTCTAAATGACTCCATTTTAATCGACATAATCATTATGGTGATACATTTCCACATTAATATACTCACAAACCATTAGAATATTCTTTGTCATTATCTATACCACATTATGACTAGGAATATATTCCTCCACAATCTCATTCAAGCAAAATAATGATTGAAAATGTTTCTCATATAATGACTTGAAGGGTGCCATACTAAAGGATGAGTCATAGTTGTTATAGTATTAAAACACAACCAAATTTAGGTGTCACATCCATGGTCTAATGAATTCAAATATGCACACCTTCAATATATACTTTATCATATTGATACAATAATCCATCTTTTGATTCACATGGTGGTGGAATGTAGTACTAATGCACATCCAAGAGGAAAAATGAATACTATAATCCTCTCATTAGTTGTGATATTAACTAAATGAATTGGTTGAAAATAATATCCCTCAAGGATGAATAAATCCTCATAACATCATCCACATACCTTATCACCAGGACATGTATGGTGATTGACTCCCACATTGGTATAAATAGAGACCACAGAGTTATTATATCCATGGTAGAAAAAATATAATCATATTATCTATGGAACCAAAGTTTATTGATGATAAAATATATCAATATTCCCCCACATCCAATCTTGGATATCTATTGGATGAAAAAACAACTTGGGACACGATTTTTATCCTTTATATACAGTTATAATAGACATCGATCCACACTCTCTACCTATGACACCTTCATTAAAATTCACCACAAGCACCTTATCATGGTGTGATAAATATTATATCTACCAGGGTGTATCACTTGTGGTGGGTTATGAGAATATATGGAGGACTCTATCATGCATTTACAATAAAATAAAATATTTATCCTTGGAATATGACCCAATTATGTCCATATTTTGAAAATAATAATGGGGAATCATCATGAATGATATAGTTATGCATCATGCCCACCTCTATGTCTCAAAAATAATACAAATCCACTTGATAAAAAAATAAGGCTCTATCAACAACTAAAATAGGTTTCATTTATCACTATCCTCTTCTATCCCAAGATGCAAAGCTACTAACTCCTATATCACCCTCCGAACATCTAGAAATTATTGAATGGATCCCCAGGATATCATCTTTAGTGAATCTACCTTGATATTTCCCTTTACTATTTTATATTAGACAAAAATATCATAAACTTGGTGGAACTCCATCCGTCTATACTACCATAGATTGAATCCTTGCTGATTGAAAAAAATACCTACTATTTTTGTAATGAATGAAGATTATAAAGAGCTCCACATGACATAATATATACATAATATCAAGAAAAAACCACTTCCAAGATATTCAAATTAGGGGTGGAATAATTACATTCATAGAGGAAAAGCATGATAGACACATCAGAGATCACTACCCATTACTATATCACATAACATCCCAATATTAGTAGGTAAGTGTTACAAAACACCTAAAAAATAACTACCTCATTTGGTATCCAAAGGATAGGAGAACAAATTAAATAATCCATTATATAGTTGAATGACACCTAGAATTGATTTTTCAAAATTAAACCTTGTTCCTTATGGGATAGAGATCTTAAAAAGGATGAAATCCAAGATAAATCGGGAGAAAACATTTATTAATAACCCATGAAACCAAGAAATATATGGACATATTCATCATTTTTAGGTGATTACAATGATACAAACACCTCAACCATTTTCATATTTTCCTTTCCTCCTTACTATGACTCCACATTCCTAAGGAAAAATACCTCTCACACCTAGAACATGTAGTTGATTTTCTTTTCATATAACTGGGGGATATGAAGAGTATGGAAAACAATTATCAGGTTCTCAAAATGATTTTCTAGTAACCTTGATTATGGAAGAATTTACTTAATGAACATGAATATGAACTGCTCTAGGAACTCATGAAACATGATGTTCCAGAACCCTATGTAAACAACTGTAGCATTCATGACACTGAATTAAATGACTATGAGAAAAATTTCACATAATATCTAAATAATTTAGTCTTCATAATATTTACCTCTTTCACCAATAGTAGATGATATCTATAATAAATATCAATCATAGAAAACAAGTTATAACCCCTAAACTAGTTGAAGAGTTCTTCAATTATCAATTGAGGATAATGATTCTTTATCATCACATGATTTAGATTTTGGTAGTTCATACAAAACCTCATAAAATGGTCTATATTTTTTGAAAACTATATTCGTGATCCTTACAGTGACACACTAGTCTAGATAAATCCCTTATACATCAAATCATCAATCTAGATACTCAAATCCTACATCTAAGAGGGTGTGATTTGATAAAGATCTATTAAAATATATGTATCCCCAAGATAAAACTCAATCAAAAAAAAATTTTGTTGAGGGGTTATAATCAAAACCACCTCATGGAAAACATCCAAAAAACATAGAAATAAATAAAGGGACCATTATCTCTTAGGATACCTCTAAATCTACTAACTACTTAGACATCATGGAATGAATGTGATCTTCTATTCTACTGCCCATCTGTAAACCTCACTCACTAGTGGAAAATAGATGTTATCATTAAACATTATAAGCCTCAACACCCATTTACAAATAGTGAACCACCTCATGTATGGAATACAACCTATATATGATGAGAATGACATCATATGGTTGCTTCTAAAATATAATTTATTCCCCCAATAGATGACTATTCTCTATCATCATACTAAATTCACAAAAATAATTAATCAAACTAGACACATCTTTGACATGTGTAGATAATAATAGTGGAGTGAAAATACTCTCTATGTCTAGTACCAGTTCTAAGACTATGGTTAGTGCGAAAAAATTGTTTGAAGGTCTAGATTCAATAATAGAAGAAACATAGGAAGATGATAAACCTATCACAAATTGAATGATCTATGGGACATATGGAACTATAACCTCTACCACATGCATCTATCCTTGACCGTATCCTCATCTATTCTGGTGATAAGATCTAGATTCATTATTGGGAAAAGAAACTAGACAGTGAGGGAAATCCTAGCACTACCGCCTACCAACACCATCTCCTCATAGTTGATAATAATCATACTGAACATGCTACTGATTATAAGGTAGAATATCCTTTTTCTCAAAATATAAATTGGGAAACTATCAATGCTACTGGAAGGGGGACTGAACCCAAAATGCATACTGACCCATTAGAGAAGAAATAAACTATTGATCATAGTCACCACACTATTCATAGTAAAAGAAAAAAATAGAGGGCTCCTAATAGATGCCTGCAAACTTATATACCTTGTGAAACATGGTGATGACATATAGGGATATTTCTACTCAATTGGATCCTCAATTAAACCATAAAATTTGAACCTACATATGTAATCATGCACCTTAGTGGTAAATAATGACTCTTTATTATTGATGATACAAAGTTCTATTACACACCATCCATAAACTCTACATTTATTTGGTAATTGAAATATATAGGTAATGTAAAAGGTATTACTACTAAATAATGAGTGGTTCATAGCTAATATTCTAAGATATGTGCTTAGGATTCCCCTCCTGGAAGGATATTAGAGGAATTTCATTGAATTTATTTAATAATAATCTTCAAATCCTAAAATAACATAATTCCCTACTAAAGGGAGGGAAACTACTCTTTATTCACCACAATCACTATCAATGTTAAGAACTAGGCCCTAAAAATACATGGTAAGTTTGAAAATAATACACCAGTCTTGACCTACTAGAAGAGATATAACATCAACCACTAGTTTAATACTCCCCTAAATATTCTATCCTCTAGTGGAACTAAATTCTATATTTTTTATCAAATCAACCTGATAGAGATCTCCGACTCCTCCAGAAATAATTTCATATATAGATCATAGATTCTTCCCATATAATTTCCTTGAATCTGAAAATGAATGTCATGTAATTTTTTATGAATACCTATCCTATTGATCAGGATCAAACCTTTTATGATCAAAATTTTTGTCCTATTAAACCTCTCTGACTCAGACCAAAAGTTGGACACTAGAAACTAGAACCTATATTACGATAAAGAGAGACACAAAATTTCATAAAAAATGGAATTATTTGGATTCATTAAATTGAATAAATTATTTATTCATAGATACACCCCATTCAAAATAGAACTCAATAATGTATGATGAATTTTTCTCTCATAGATCATTTCCCTAAAATTAGTTTCACATTATCTAGAAATTCAATGAATACAAATACCATTCATTTGGGAGAATATAAACAAATAATTAAATGAATATTGTATGGTTAATGGTCTGTTAAATTATTAAATGAATTATAGATCCTGAGTTGTGTAAATTTATATGATTCTTGTGGAAGGTTGTTCTACATTTGAGGTATTTATTATTAGAATAATATCAATAATGTCTAGATATTGGTTTTAGAATGTATTCAAGAAACAACTAGGTCAATCTGACACACCACATAGAAGGCCACTATGCTGAAAAATGATGCTACCAAGACATACACAACCATAACCACCAAGAATCACATAACCATATCCACTGATCCTTAAACATAAGTTCCATAAATCTATAGACATCAATTCTAGCATTAAACATGCATAGAAATCATAGTTAATTTATATAGTTAAATTAAGATTTTAACCATTTAATGGGTTTTATCAAATAAATCTAACACTAAAGAAATTACACTATATTATGAATATAGAATGGGATAACATCAAAAAATAAATAAATACTATAATCAAAATAACATCACACCATTACATTTCAATTTAACTAGTTTTATTTATTTTCATTATTATGGAAATTTAAACCACTAATCCAACAAAAAAGAATTATAATTCTATAAATGAACAAAAAACTGAGAGAACTTGAATCCCCTACATCATAGTAATCATTTTTATTCACTTTCAAAAGCCAAAGAAAGAGTGTATAAACTATAGGACAAAAAAAACATGTAATCCATTAATCAATAAGACATGTTGTGATATATTATAAAATCCATAGTAAAAAAATCCACCAAATCCAAAAAACACAACCATTGTGATATATGATAAGAAATAGGGAATAAAATGAAGAGAAAGAGAATAAGAACTCATGAAGAATAAATAATATAAAATATCAATAATAAAAGGTTGAATTTCATAGATAAATTGTAGTTTAGGATCCCATATTTTCATGGGAATCAATTTATATTTGATGGAATCAGTTGGAGAATGATGGAAATCAAAGGGAGGTTAAATTTTATCAAAAACCCATAAATCATCCAACTAATGGTGTTAATTAATTCCCCCCATGAAATTCAAAAAGTTTTTACCCACTAATAAAATGGACCTCAATTGAAAAAACTCTAATGGGATTTTAGGACATGAATACACATTTCATTCCATGAATTATTCAAATCCCTAACCCCAAAAAATATCTCTATTAACATTAATTATTTGACCATGTTTTCACACCGTTAATCAGACCTATAAAGAATATATATCCCATTTCATGAATCCAACCTATGAAACATAATTCAATCCATGAAATAGATATTAATAGTTTGAATGGATGATTCATGGAATGGGTAACCACTTATAGTTATAGATTATATTTCACCGTGTCTTATCTGTTCTTCAAACTTATCCCATGTGATCTAGCACAAAAAACTAATAATGTAATAAGAGAGAAGGGTGTGATACATTAAAATATTTATTATTTTATGATTAATAAAAGAAGTGTTTTGGGACATTTAATGAAATATAAAACCAAATTTATCATATTTACTACATATATAATTGAAAATTACATTTTTTTACTTTAATAAATCATAACATAGGTAATAAAAATAATATAATGAATTTATAAATCAAAAATATGAATTTTAAATTTATTATAACACTCTTTAAAAGAATTTTTGGTATTTAAAATTCATTCATTAGTTTTTAAATTATGATTATAAGAAAATATTTTCATAAAGGTTATGTTATTTGTAAAAACTATATTTTAATTATTCATTTAAAAATCGACTGTTTTAGGATAATCTAAAAAATTAATCCTGATATATTTCTATAATTAATAATACAAAATTATTGACTCTATTATCATAATGTTACTTAAAATTTTAAATAAATTAATAGTAAAATAAGAACATATAATGAATAATATTTTTTTAAAATGTATTTTTATGTATTAAATATTTTCTCTCAAACCATATGTTTAAAAATGCTAATGTACATTTATAAAAACATTGCTACATTTTATTATATTCTATATATAAAAATCTAAAATACCACCACATAATATTTAATTTTATTATATGAAATTTTGGTAGCCATGAGTGGTGAACAATTTAACATGGATTTCATAGCGATTTTAATGAGGTACAACTTCTCTCATAGGTGAATTCAATCAATTTTTTAACTTAATGATGTCAAGTATTATAATAGGACAGGGAAATCCATATTAATTTCATACTTCCATGATAAGAAAAATTAGCAATGTAAATAAGACTAATTTTTTCTTTATGCTATTGATTTTGGTTTCAAAAAGTAGATATATCTATTTATAATGTCAAACTCAACAACTATATTATAGTAATGACTTGAAAAAATTATAAATATAATTATGGTATATTTTTTACTAATTATTCATGTTTTTTACATATTAAATGATATTTAATTATAGATAATTATATTTACTAAAATTAGGAATTATTATAGTTTTCCTAAAGTGATCAATGAACAAAGATGGTGTAGTGATATTCTGGAAAAATTTAATGGAATATTTTTCATCTTGTCACAAAAAATAATTCAAGTTTGATGTAATGAAACAACCAAAAACTATAAGGAAGAAACTTTATTTAGGAGTGTCAAAAAACACCATTGATTAACAAATGAAGAGACAAAAGAAGAAATATAAATTTATGTGTTATTATTGTGTAATTATGGTTCATTGGATATTTTTTTTGTTAAAAAGAAATATGATAATTTTAAGAACATGGGAAAAGATGATAGATAAAAATAATTGAATAATCTCAGTATGTATTCCATTAATACTATTTTTAGTGTAAATGTTATGAACATAAATCCTGTTATTTATTATTTAAGTGAAAAAGTTATTTGAAATGAGAGAATAAAATATAATAGTTAATTGTTTCTATGGTTTAGTAATTATTATTTAGTAAAGTTATATGGTTTGATATAGTAAATATTGGTGGAATATATATGAATACAATGACTATCTAGGTTGTTTCTTGTATTAGACACAATGTCTTAATTTAATGAAACATGTTCTACATGAGACTTATTTTAAAAATTTCTAAGAATAAATATATTTTTAATGGAGAATATTTTTTAGTTTTTATGCCATGAATGTTGATGAAAGAAAATATCATACATGTTAGTGGATTGGAAGATTTATGTTTTATTAATAGGGTTGATTAAAATAATAAGTGACATAAAAATAATAGCCATTTTAAACCAAAACCCTTTAATTATTTTTGTGAAACATGAATATTCATGGTATGCTCCTGATCTAATAATAGACTATAATCATACTATGATATTTTTGAAAAATAAAGATAATTTTAATTTCATATAATATTATGGATAAGAATATGATGAGGCTAATTGATTTTTTTCATGAGGATATTATTAAGAAAATCAATTTAATGGATATATACAACTTTGAGTTTTATGTTCTATTTATTAATAATTATTATAGTATGATTGGTTTAATTATGATCACTCTCTTATATGTGGAATTTTTATTTTAAAACCCCTTATCATTAGATGGATGAAAAAATTATTGGTATTTTAATACAAATAATTTGAGAAACTAATGGTAAGATACTTACTAATAACTTTTTTCTATATTATAATATGGAACAAAAGAGAATAAATTATGTTTTATAAAAAATAACAAAAAAATATAGTAAATTATTTAACATGAGAATCTAAATAATAAATAATATTTCTCAAACCATACTCATTGAAAAACAACTAATAGAGAGGTATTTAAAGAAGTGTACATGGAATTATTATACGCAAAAAATGGAATGTTATTATGTTCTTGTAATAAAATGAATCTATAATAGATTTGACATTAGTAATATAGAAGATTAAAATATTTATATATTAATAAAAGAAAATGATTCATTGTAAATAATATTTTTATCCAACAAAATTTATAATCTTGTCTATAATGGGAAACTTTTATTTTCTATTAGTTGATGATGAACTTCAATAAATATTTAAAAACATATATGGGAATTTTTCAATAGTTTAATATCCCAAGATTATTGGTTTTATTTGTTTTCAATAATCCTTATTCTAAATAAATATTTCAATATGTGTATATATGGATAGAAAATAGGAAACAAATTTTTTCTTTACATAATGATAATGGAATTGAAAAGTTTCATCCATATAATAAATAATGGATTTCAATTGAATATGGTTGGATGATGGTGAGGATAACTAAAAATATGAATTTTCAATTTAATTGAAGTGTCTTACATTCCTATTTCGAGTCTAAAATTATATAGATTCTCATTATTGGTAGTTTATGGGTCATAAAATATTAGGTATGGTGATAATTAGGCCCCATAAGAAGCTTTTGTGTGAAACCAATCCATGTTTGAGTGGATCCTTTCAAAGACCCATCAGGTTAATGCAGTGAATCAATGGGGTTGGAATTACATATGGAAAATATGTGTAAGAGAGAACATTAAGGACAATAATTGATTATGGGTTGTGTTTTTCCTATCACATGTGGGGAAACATGGGGGGATTTATGTGAGCACTGACACCGGAGATTATTTACTTCTTGGATGAGGGAATGCGATGAATTATTATATATAACTACTCCATGGGAATTTAAAATCTAGAATCATCTTAAGAGGGAACCAGTAATTATTAAATATGAGGAAAATTATGTTTTGAATGAAACAACACTGAATTAAAATCAATCACATGTGTCATATTCACATCACATTCAACCTCTTGTGCAAGAAATTTTGAATGAAGTGATTTAATGTCATGATAATATTATTATATCTATGAATATTATTAAATAATTATTTTTAAGAGAACATGATCAACATGAATAAAAAATAATTAAGTTTAAAAGTTAATCAAAATATATATTTCTGGTTTAGCATATTTTCATGTGAAACTCATCTTACGTCACGTGTGAATAAGTTTTCTAGAATCCCATGATTCTTTATTATGCATACATAACTAAATAGTAATATAATAATCTTATTCCAAGAACATGAATATTATAATGGTTTACAGAAACATGAATCATGATAAATTATCAAATTTGAGAGAAGGAGGAAAATGATTCTTAAATGGAAATGTAAAAGTAATTTTCATCTATATAAGGTTCCTTGAATGTTTCAAATTGCTACATAAAGGTCAAGAAGTTCTATGTAAGGGTATTATGAAATATATAATAGTTAATTAAATGTTGAAAACTCTATATAAAGTTAATTTCAATGTTTATATGGAATTATCATAGGTTTAATAACACACAAGTTAATAATTTGTAACATCTTATTTTTTTTAAATATCAGATAAGTGTTTAATAAATTAATTTTTTTATAATTTAAATAAACTAAGATCTTTTATAAATTAAGTGTTTTTAATTAATATAAAATTTTTATGTATAATGTTTAAAATTATATGATAAAATTTAGAAATAATATTACTTAATATCAATTATGTTTTTATGAAAAATTTATTGTATAATAATATTTTCTTAAGAAATAATATTTAAATTAATTATAAACGAAGGCTATTTTTAAAAAATAATATTTTAATATAAATATATTTATTTTATTATTTTTTATATTATTTGAATAACTAAATTTTAAAATTAAATTTAATATGTAAGAATTACATTCTAAAATAGAATATACACATGCAATTAAATGTATATATCTAATATACTAATTATAATTATAATTTTATCATTATTTTAAATAAAGAAAATTCAATATGTTTTCATATAATTATTAAAATTAAATTTTATTAATGGAATTGATAATAGTAATCACAATAATAATTAACATATTGGTGTAAAAGAAAATTATTATTATTATTATTATTATTAAGGTAATATATTTTATATGAAATTAAAAGTATTTCAAATTTTATTTATAAAAATTCTGAAATTATAAAATTAAAGGTAATATATTATTATAAGTTTAATAAAAAATGATATTATTAATATATAATAATAATAATATGAGTATTAATATTTAAAATATGATTATAAATTTTCGTAAAAAAATGAATTTTAATTTTTTTATTTATAATATGAAATATATATGTTCTATTTTATAAATGATGAATGAAATAAAAAAATGTTCAAATCGAAATAAGATGAAGATAAAATGGTGTAATAGATTTAGGGAAAGCGATGTGAGGGTATTGTTTTGAGGGGAGTCAAGCAGATCTCCTTTCGGGTGCCAAGTAGATTTAAGGCCTTATCTTTAAAAGGTTGAGAAAATTGAAGTGGTGAGGTTCAGTCACGACCAAAGGCTTCAAGATGATCAATCTCGGGTGGGAGGTCTCGACCATAATCGAGGAAGGAGATCAGCTGGCTATGAGGGTGGACTAAGAAATGTCGAAGGGGTTTGAAGTACAGATAGGTTTTGATCACGGATGAGGTGCGAGATATTCTTTTTCCCCTACAAATCAATTTTCAGATCTATGAGAAGTAGGTATTTTTTTCTTGTTAGGTGTTTGAATCTATCTGTTTTGGTTTATAATGTTTTTCATCATATTTCTTTTCTTATTCCTTCAATAAACTCTATTAGAATTTGGTGAATATGTGAAAATGATATGTGTATTTCTTTCTATGGGCTGTGTATTGTTTCAATGAGGCTTTATGAGGAACCTAAGAATAAACCAAAAACCAATGATTTTTAAAAATATAAATCACATTCGATGTCCTATTTTTCATGGATTCATCATTTTTTTCAAATAAAAAAAAGTGAAAACCATCTACAAAATACATATATATTTTCCATATTCTTTACAAATCAAAACTGCATCTTATCTATTTAGATTTAATTTGACAATAGACTTTTTTCGTTTTAGTTTTTTCAAGCCCACTATATATTTTCTAGCCACAAAATTTTCAAACTAAATCATGACTAATGAATATCAATATCATTGCATTTTATTTTATCTTTCAATATTTTATTATCTAAATAGTAAATCATATGGCTAGAAAATCCTTATATCAATGTACATATGTAAATTGAAAAACCAAATGTCAGTCTGAAGAGAGAGTGAGAGTGAGTTCGAAGCAACAGAAGAAGGTGTTCAATATTTTTCTAAAAATTAAGTAAGGGCTTTTGTTTTTAAAAAAATTCATGATTTTATATTATAATTTCAATTTCATGAATTTGAGATTTTATTTTGAATTATAAGATTGTTATATATATATTCTTCATATATAAAATACTTATTAAGGTATTTGTTTCATTTTTATTTTAATATTTTTAAATCTCTAAAATTATTCTTTTATGTTAATTATTTTATAAGGGATGTGTTTTTATTTTTATATTAAATCCATAAAATTATGCTTTAACATGAATTTATGATAATTTTTCCATAATGGAATTATTATTTCTAAATCTCGATATCAATGTTTCAAGCAGTCTATTTTCATATTCAAATAGTTTTATGAAAATATTTTTAATGACAAAGGGTAGTTTTTTACACTACCTCAATATTTAATGTAGATTCTATGATTGAAATTTTGTTTATTGTCATCATTTTGTATCATTTTTATTTATTAAATAATTTTTAATTATTCCTTTAATATGGTAGGGGTATTTTTATTTTTAATGTTTAAATCAATCAAATTTATGTTTTAATTTGTAATATATACGAATTATTCTATAAGGAATTATGTATCTCAAAATCAATTATGATTTTATGTAATAATTTTATTATAAAAAATTTATGACTTTATTTAGAATTATAATTTAAATTTTAAAAATTATTGTTTTAATAAAGACATATAATTTACCAATATATATATATATTCATTATTTCATGCTAAAAATTATTTCTTTATATGGATTTCTTTTTATAAAATTATTTTGAATGTTTGAAGAATCATAATTAGGCTTTTATAAATTCAAGAGAAGTTTCAAAATTAAGGTTTAAGTTATTTTTTTTCAAACAAGTATATGTATATATACATAAACATATTATTTCATATGAAACAATATTACTCAAACTCAAATATATATCTATGTACATATTTATGTATCATTTTAGGGAAAATGGATTTCTAAATATGATATCAATAGATACATGAATATACATGTTTATATATATGTATCCATTTATGTAAAACTAATTTATTTTGGATATGCACATATATATATGTAAATAAATATATATACATATACATGTCATTTTATAAAAAACTTTTTTTTATTTTTGATATTTATTCATATGTGTATGAATAAGTAATTATGTTCTTACTCTAACATCAATATGTATGTAAATAAATGTATATGTAATCATAGATGTATCTTTTTATGTGAAATATTTATATATACATTTATGTATATAGATATTAAAATATATATATCATTTCATGAAAAACAACTTTTCTTGTGACGTGTACATATCCAAGTAATATTTTTTTTATGAGATAGATATTGAAGATCATAGTTTTAAAGAATCTTCATGGTTTTTATGATATGAAATACATGGTACCATGTTTTTAAATCCAAATAACTTTACTTTTATGGGATGGGGAGTAAACCCAAACCCTTATGGGACTTTGTCCAACTATGTAAAGAGAACACCCAGATTGCTCCAGGTTACCCCCTATAGCTTACACAATGGGTGTACCTAGATAACACTCCAATGCATTGGGTAATGTTATAAGTCTCATGAAATGTCATGTATGGGGCATAAGAGGTTATCCTGAGGACACTATAGTATTAGGGAGTAAACCCAATCCATCAAGGGACTATATCCACCATGTTATTTTATCTCATGAGTAAACTGAGACATTATCTAACGATCCAAGGTACCTTTGGTAATTATTTGTAATTAAATATGAGTCTTCAAAATAAATATCTATTATTTTATGAATGAACAAAATGAATTTTCAAGTGGTTCTATATGTTGAAATCCATTTTAAGAAAGTAATTATTTTCAAAAGTACACATGATCTCTGTGGTCATCATTTTCGATTATTATAAATTTTTTTACTTTTATATTAAAATGAAAAGCCCTTCTTAGTTTTCAAATGTTTTAAAACCCATTACTCTTAAAATTAATTTTCAGCCTAATTTTTAAAATATATTTTTACTGGTTTTGTAGAAATTCTATTGATGATTGTTTCATATAAGGAGGCAGTGCACATATAGAAAATTGTATATATTTTTTTACATATTTGATAAAATGTAATGTATTTGTCTAATTCTACAAAATCTAGACTAGAAAAAGTCCTGGTATGAAAAAATTTCAGAATATTTTCTAGTTTTCTTTTATAAAAAATACACAACATTTTTATGTACTGAATCTAGAAGAACGGGTTTAAGGATTCACTATTGGTATCAGAGAAACGGTCTAGATAACTTTGGAGATTAGGTACTATAATTTGAGGAATAATATATGATATAGAACATTATTTCAAATTTATAAGTAGATAAATACCCTTAAAAATATTGAAGTTAGGTTGTTTTAATACTGAAGATAGAAATTATTAATTTTCTTAAGTCCAACGAATGAATTAAGTGGGCACAATTATTTTAATGGGGAAAAATCTAAAATTGATATTTTTAAAAAAATATCAAATCAGTATTTAATAAATAAATTGTTTTATAATTTAAATAAACTAAGATTTTTTATTTACTAAGTGTTTTTTTAAAAAAATTTATTACATATCATGTTTAAAATTATATAATTAAAATTAGAAATAATATTACTTAATATCAATTATGCTTTCATGAAAAACTTATTATCTTATAATATACTTTCAATAAATAATATTTAAAGTAATTATAAATAAATGTAGTTTTGATTAAAATAATATTTTAATATAAATATATTTAATTAATTATTTTTTATAATATTTGAATAACTAAATTTGAAAATTAAATTGATTATGTGAGAATTACATTTTAAAATAGAATATACATATGAAATGAGATGTATATATTTAAAATACTAATTATAATAAATGTTTATCATTATTTGAAATAAATAGAATTCAATATGTTTTTTATAACTATGAAAATTATAATATAGTAATGTTAATGATAATAATAATTACAATAATAATTAATGGTAAAATATATTGTTTTAAAAGAAAATTATTATTATTACTTTTAAGGTAATATATTTTATATGAAACTATAATTATTTTAAATTAAAAAAATTATTAAATTCTAAAATCAAAGGTAATATATTATTATAAGTTTTATAATAAATGATATTATAAACATATTTTGATAATAATATGTGTACAAATATTTAAAATCTGATTATAATTTTTTTAAAAGAATGAATATTAATTTATTTATCTATAATATGAAATATATATGTCCTATTTTATAAATGATGAATGAAATAAAAAAAATGATAAAATCAAAATAAGAAGAAGATAAAATTGATTAAGATATCTGGGGAAAGTGAAGTGAAGGTTTCATTTTGAGGGGAGTTGATCAGATCTCCTTTCGAGAGCTGATTTGATTCAAGGACTTCTCTTCGGGATGCTAGGAATTTTGAAGTGGTGAGGTTCTGTCATGACCGAAGGCTTTAGGATGAACTTAAGTGGGAGGTCTCAAATACGGATGAGGAAGGAGATTGACCACTAGTGAGGGTGGACTAAGTGATGTCAAAGGTGTTCTAAGCATAGATAGGGTTCGACTGAAGATGAGGTGAAAAATGTTTTTTATCTCCTGCAAATCAATTTCTAGATCTATAAGAAGTAGGGATTTTTTTTATTGTTAGGTGTTCGAATCTATCACTTTCAGTTTACCCTGTTTATCATCATATTTTTTTTCTTCCATCAATCAACTCTATTTAACTGTGGTGAATATTTGTAAATGACATGTGTATTGATTTCTATTGGTTGTGTCATATTTTAATGAGAATTCATGAGGAAGCATTGAATAAACCAAAAAATAATGATTTTTTAAAACTAAAAATCAAATTTGGTGTCTTATTTTTTTCATCTCCATGGTTTTTCTCATATCACCAAATATTGAAACCATATATAAAATACATATATATTTCACATCATTTTGATAAAACAAAACTACATCTTATCTATTTAGATTTAATTTTTCAAACAACCTTATTTCCTTATAGTTTATTCATGCCCCCTATTAATTTTCTAGATGTGAATTTTTCAAACCTAATATTGACTAATGCATATCAACATCATTGCATTTTATTTCATCTTTCATTATTTTATTAGCCATATAGTAAATCATATGGCTATAAAAACCATATATCAATATGAATATGTAAATTCTAGAAACAATTATTGGTCTGGAGAGAGAGGGAGAGTGATTCTGAAGTAACAGAAGAATGTCTTCAACATTTTTCTGCAAACCAAGTAAGAGTTTATTTTTTTCCAATTTTTTTAAAGATTTTATATAATAATTTTAATTTCAAGAATTTAATATCTTTTTTTAATTATAATGCAATTATATATATTCTTCCTATACCAAATCCTTATCAAGGGGTTGTTATCATTTTTTAATTATTTTAATCTATCAAATTATTCTTTTCTATTAATTCTTCTATAAGTGATGAGTTTTATTTTTATTTCAAATCTATGAAATCGCGTTTTAACATAAATTTATGTTAAATTTTCAATAAGGGAATTATTATTTTTATATATTGATATCATTGTTTCAAATAATCTATTTTTAGATTCAAATAGTTTTATGAAAATATTTTTAATGTGTAAGGTTATTTTTTTACATTACCTCAATAATTTAAGTAGATTATATGTTTAAAATATTGTTTATTGTAATCAATCATCATAATTTTTATTTTTTAAATAATTTTCTATTATGTCTTTAACATTTTAGGTATGTTTTTTTAATATTTAAATCTATCAAAATTATGTTCAATGTTGTAAAGTATATGAATTCTTATGGAAGGGATTATGTTTCTCAAAATCAATTATGATTTTATGTAAGAATTTTAATTTAAAAAATTTATGATTTTATTTAAAACTATAATTGCAATTTTCAAATTTATATTTTTAATAGAGATGTATCATTTAAAAATATATGTATATATATTCATCATTTCATGCTAGAAATTATTTCTACCTTTGGATTTATTTTTAATGTTTGAGGAATCTTAATTAGGATTCTATAAATGGAAGGGAAGTTTCAAAATTAATGTTTAAGTTAAATTGTTTCATTTTCAAACAAGTATATGTATCTACACACAAATATATAATTTCATATGAAACACTTTTACTCAAACTCGTATATATATCTATATACATATATATATATCATTTTAGGTAAAACTAATTTTTAAATATAATATCAATAGATACATGTATATAAATTTTTGTTTATATGTACCCATTTATGTAAAACTGTTTTATTTATGATATGTGTATATATAAGTAAATAAATTTATAAATACATATATGTGTCATTTTATGTAAAATCATTTTTATTTTTGATATCTATTCATATGTGTATGAATACATAATTATGTTTTTACTATAACGTCAATATGTATGGAAGTAAATTTATATAAAAACATAGATGTGTCTTTTTAAGTAAAATAGTTATATATACATATATGTGTATATATGTAAATATACATATATCATTTCATGAGAAACTATATTTATTGTGACATGTACATATCTAATTAATTATTTTTTATGAGATGGATATCGAAGCTCATGATGTTAAAGATTCTTCATGGTTTTTATGATATGAAATAAAATTTACCATGTTTTTAAATAAAAATAAGTGCACTAGGATGGGATGGTGAGTAAACCCAAACCCTTATGGGACTTTTTACAACTATGTAATGGGTGTGCCTAAATAGTGTCAGGTGAGCCTGTTATAGCTTACATGATGGGTGTGCCCAGATAGTGCTCCAATGCATTGAGTAATGTTAAAAGTCTCATGAGATGTCATGTATGGTGCACGAGAGGTTATCCTAAGCACACTATGGGATTAGGGAGTTACCCTAATACATCAAGGGACTATGTCCTCCATGTTATGTTTTCTCAGGAATAAACTATGACTTTATATTATGATTCATAGTTACATTGGTAATTATTTATGAATGCATATGAGTTTTCAAAAAAAAAATTATTATTTTATGAATAAATGAAAGTGATTTTACAAAGGTTCTATATAATGAAATACATTTAGAAAAAGTAATTATTTTCAAAAGTACACATGATATCTAAGTTCAACATTTTTTATCTTTATAAAAAAAATTAATTTTATACTAAATTGAAAAACCCTTCTTGTTTTCACATGTTTTAAAACCCCTTATTGGGAAAATTAATTCTCACCCTATCTTTTAAATTAATTTTTATAGGTTTATTATAAATTTATTTTATGTTTGTTTCATATAAGGAGGAAGTGCACACAAATAAAAATGTATAATTTTTTTACAACTTTGTTAAAAAGTATTGTGTTTGTCTAATTCTCCAAAACCTAGATAATAAAATGTCTTGGTATGTAAAATAATTTATGAATTTTCTATTATCTTTTAAAAAAATACACAAGGAATTTTTATTTACTAAATCTGGAAGTGTGGGTTCAGGGATTTACATAATTCATATCAATTTTATCTCCCTATATCATAAGATGATTATATGAAATTTTCATTATGGTCATATAATACTGAATCATATAACAATTATCACACGACTTTATGCATAATTGTTTTCTCTATAGGTATTTGAAGATGGATCATATGGCATAAGTTCATAATCCATTTAATGGCATATGATATCCTAATTCTAATGATTCCATGTACTATGAATCACTATAAATATCATTACATATATGATTTAGAGAGGAGAATATGTTGTGAAATAATAATTCACATCATAAAGATGGGAGATACAAAAATTATGCATGTTTATATTCCATTATGGAATTATTTTCAATGTTATGGATTATATGGGGAGTGTTTTGATATTTTAATAAAGTATCATAAAAGAATATATAGGTCTTTAGATTGATTTGAATAAAATTATTAACTTTATTACAAGTTAGTTTTAGTTTTTTTAATATATTAATTTCTTATACAATAAATTATATAATATTAATGAGAGATGTATATATATATAAGTGATATAGAATAAATAACGAATGTTTTGAATTTATAAATTTAGGCTTAACCATCCATACGTTGTACTATAAGGGAGGGAGAGGGAGAGAGGAAGGGTATGAGAGTGTCCCGGATATGATGCTGTTTTATATTATGTGAATCTAAATTTTATAATAGGAAGAGGAGAATCCTTTATTTTTTAAACACATGAAGAAATATGGTACCCAATTAAGATGAATATGATGATTGAGAATGGAAAAACACTACACCACTTGAGTATATATTGGCATCGTGACTCTTCAAAAAGGGAAAAATTATGAATTAATTTTATATATAGTGAAAGGGTAGAATAAGGATATCCCGTAAGATAGATTGAAAATCATTATTTGGTAGTTAGAGACATATTCATTGGATTGATGACTATTGTAGATAGACATATTGTATTTATATAAGTACATTTATCACACCAGTAGAAATATAATTAACTATAAGGTGGTAGTTGATAATGTGATACACATATAAAAACACATCCCATATATAATTTCACAAAATATTAACATAATGTTGGAAGAATTTGGAAATAGAGGATGAAAACTACCCTTAGTGTATAGTAATAACTCTCCCATATTTTAGTGATTACTCTTAGACCCGAACCATGAATGGATTATTCTATCACAAAGGGGATGAACCTTGTAAATATATATATGATGATATTCTCACACTCTATGCACTGTATACCATGGTGAGGGTTGATAAAAATTCATTATTTAATATATACTAATAGGGGGATATGTGTAGTGATTATTTTTAACCTGTATGACTTTGGAATATTTCTATGAATATTTTAGAAACCAGGCGCTGAGTCGACGTGGGATCCTGGGGCCTAGAGAGCCTCAGTGTGGTGATTTTAAAATTATTAGATTTATATTGACACATGTATACATATTCTCCTGAAATGTGGAATAACTCCAATGTATAGTCTCAGATTATAATTATGAAACCACGATTGCGTTTAGAACGTCATGTTTACCCTAGGTACAAAATAAAGTTGTCCGCACAGGGAGTTTGGACAAAGGTGAGTTGGTGGGGTGTTAGGTGGTGATATTATTAAATAAATGAAAATCAATTAATAAAATTTTAACTTAAAACCTCCCTCCGTACCCATGTTGGGTTCTCATAATGAAAGAGGAGCAAAACCTCCTCTCATCTTTTGGCGATAGGTGAAACTAATCCAAATAAATTCAACAAGGTGTTACCGATCACCATTCTTGATGCCGATCATCATCAGACCAAGGAGAAGCATGATTTGGGTGGCATTCTACACCTGGATCTTCAACATTTCTCCCTCAAGGTAGGTGGATTTGAGTTTTTGTCCCAATACCCATTGTTATTATTTTTTTTAAGGTTTTAGATCCATATTTCATTTTATAGAGATCCCTCCTAGGTCAATATGAAGTTTTTTGGAAAAAAATGGGGTGAGTTGGGTGACTCATAAAATAATTCCTGATCAGAATTACAATATACATGGTGTGTACTCCAGTGAGACACACCGTGTGTTCTTAATATTTAGGGAAGAATAATTTTGGGTACTACACATCGTGTACCGAGGTTACACACTGTGCAGTAACCCCATTCTGTGTGGCCAAATGACATGGTCTTGGAAGCCGTGTGATCATACATGGCCATGTAGAACTATATAACCAAAGTACATAAACATGGGGTTCCATACATAGGAATGGGAAAACTATATAGTAATGTAGCAATTTATCCTGTACATTCCATGTAGTATGGGATGCATGGTGTGTGAGGGACATGGCTGGTCGGGCTGTGTAGAGAAAGAACACATCCAGGGGCCTAGAGAGGCAGAATATGATGTGTATTGGTTGTACAAGTTGTTTAACCCTATATGGCCAAGCCAAGACATGTGAATGGGATACACGACCAAGTTCTTGGTCGAGTTCACACACCATGTGGACCCCAGTGCTCACCGTGTAGTCCTTTGAGATCTTCTTGATATATCCCATCTTACGTATCTCCTTATCTGGAACTCAAGTTCAGGTTTGTGAGTAAACTATAGTGATTATTTTTCTATGTATAACTCAATGGAGGCCTTCTTGGTGGCCTGTGATATATGACATGTCATGTTTCGAGCATGATGTTGTTGAACCAATGCTTAACCTTGGGTAGTGATCAAGGTGGATCACTGGGTTAACGTTGGGGTCGGTACCCTTCCCTTTTACCTTAGGATGTGGGTCTCCTGGACTCTTTAAGCTAGTAGAGTGGTGCTTCCCTATTGTATTAAGGATCGGGCCCCCTACCTATGGTAGTGTTATCATGGGAGGTATGAGAAGAGTGACACTCCTTTCAGAAATGCTTGATCGATGTTAGAAATTAGTGTAGTTCTTAGTGAGAGACACTGGGACTGGTACTCACCTATGGAATCAGGGAACAAATTTCCCTTACCTCACTACATTGGTAGAGATTGTAATCCAAACATCATGGGCGCATGTTCTATACCTTTGGGGTTGTTCCTTAGGGTTAGGTTATCCTTTATTAGATGAGGGTGAGAGTCCCCTATCCATGGAGTCGGTACTCCCTTACCGTGTCAGGGTGCTGGTCCTCCATATGTGATGTATCAACAGAGTCAGTACTCCCCTTTTGTGTTAAAGTTTGGTTCCTCTATCCTTGTAGATGGAACTCCCCTATTATACCAGGGTGAAGGTCCTTTATATGTGTTGTTCCGGAATAGTTAGAACTCCCTTACCGTAACATGGAGCAGTCCCTCTAGCATGGGGGTTAGTACTCCCATATTGTTCCAGGGTAAAGGTCCCCCATAGTGATCAAGATATTAGGGTGGTACTCCCTTGTCATACCAGTATATGGGTTCTCCATCCTATGTGTAGTAATCCCCTATTGGACCATGGTGTAGGTCCCAATCTACAGAGTAATACTCCCCTGTCTTTATGTAGCAATGAGGATTGGGTCCTCCATTAGAGTTAGAGAACCCTCGACTATTGAGTATAGTTACATGGAGTGTTCCCCTATACTAGTTACGTGTGATACCTGGTTTGGAGTTAGTACTCCCTCGACAGATTGAGGTGTGGGAAACCCCATACTGGAGTGATAGAGGGTTCACGTGTTAGTTAGGAGTTCGTACTCCCTCGACTGTGGGGTGGTGGTGAGGTGCAGGTCACTCCATTTTCTCTTATTAGAGAGGATACACATGGTACATATTTTTTAGTAGTGATCCCTTAACTATGTGAATTAGTGAGGGGAAGGAATCTCCACTTGGGTTCATATAACCTTGTGTAGGGTGCAAGTTAGCAGTGGCAGGACCTATGGTGATAGGCACTTGAATTTGACCTAGTTTAGTTGTACCCGATAGAGTGTATCTCTTGGATGGGTTCTATATGGGATGGATGAGCTCGTGGAGTGTTTTCTCATGGATGTGTGTCACCTTTAGATCCTCAAGTATAATCATGATACTGGCTATGAGGTCAAAACCTCATGAGACTTGGAGTCCGAGATGAGTATATTTGGGTGATTTTGGGAGCCCTTGCAGTGATTTCATGTATCTGGGTTAACACCCATTATGGATTAATATGACTAGTCATGTATAGATGAGGATGGTTTGAGATGGAGTTTATCTCTTGGTTAGGTTCCCTCTAGCCAGGTTGAGTAGACTATTTCTTTTTAGTTGCTCCCTTTTCTTTTGGGGTTTTGGATCACCTACTGAGTATTGTTATACACACCCCTACATGAGGTTTTCCTACTTGTGTTGTGTATTGTGTGGGAAAATTACCTTTTGATAGAGTCCCTGGAGGACCTGAGGCAAGAAAATATTAGTGATCTATACCAAATGAGGTGTTTACTAGAGCTGGGATAAGGAGCTTTCTGACAATTTCATTTGATAGAGATCCCCTCCTTTTGATAAGGTTGGAAACTTTTATAGTTTTTAGTGTCCATGTGTTTTTACCTTTTTATGATTTCAGTATATTGTTTGTACTATGGTTTGGGATAGATGTATGTGTGTGTTGGCGCCAAAATCCGGGCCTTGTAAAAAATAAGCAAAGGACACTAAAAAATGGTGTAAAAGGGGATGCTTAATGATGAAACATCGCAAATCCTACCAGCACTGGCTGGTGAAAATATTTGGGTTGTCTCTATGAACCTTGAAGAGAAAAAGAGATGGTAACCATTATGAGTATGAGGAAATTGATGAAAGCCTCTGTGACTACCATAGAGGGAACGAAGGAAGCCTCTGTACCATAGAGGGGATGATGGTAAGCTCCAAAACTCTGAGAAACTTGATGCAATATACCTCTGATGGCGAAGCACAAGTTTCTTCGCGGTGTGCCCTCAGACCATCATGCGACCCCAGGCACCTATAAATACCCAACTTCCCCCCACTCCAAAGGATTAAAACTCCGACCTTTTAGCTTCTTGAATTCCAAAATTGCAAAGCATTCTTTTCTACGCAAACCAACCGGGAAAATGAATCATACTAAGTACTTGAGTTTTGGAAAACCACTTTCCCTTTGATCAAAAATTCCCCCTATTTGAATAGGGATTCCCTTCACAAAGCCTATGGGCCATCTCAAAGGAAGGATACCGCTTTGGGTACTCAGGAATTCACAAAGCACCCAGGATTTGCAAAGAACTCTCTAAACACATGTAAAATCCATGCTTAGGATGGGTCACTATGATTCATGAAGATATATCCTTCACAAAGCACTATAATTTTTGATCCCCTAAGATTTGAAAATATCCTCTCTGTGAGGCCTCTTTCTTCATGAAACCCTCTTTTGTGCGTCCCTTCAGGCTTGTACAAAGTGATTTCAAATTCCCCAGGGTTGTGCTTCATGTTGCATTGCCCTGCCTAATGCTTCTTTGTATAAAAATGCTAATGGCTATTGGTTCTTCACATATCCAAGTTAACATGAACCCCTCAATAGATCACTCCACAACCTTATCTCCATACAACATTTCTAGTGCCTTCCCTTCCCCAAGGGTTAAAAGTGCATTAGTTATGCAAGTCCTAGGGGTGAGGAGTGAATCCTCATCATCCAATATGTAGGATTTTAAACTGACAAGAACCCATGTAATCAACACAAAACATTAAACTGTGATCATTTCATGAGTGATTAGCATGTGGGGACCATAAAGGAGATGTGCACACACACCCTCTTACTTCTCGTATCTCACTGTGCTTTGTCTCCATGTGCATCTCGGGCAGCACTTGCGTAAGCCCCGACACTCCTTGACCGTCTACTCCTTGTATCGAGGCCATATCCTCCTCATACTTCTGGACCTCTACTCAGTCTTCCCTTATAGAGTATGTCCAAAACTTTCTTTATTTGGTCCGCTAAATATGCGTAAGCCCCACTCTACCCCTCACAGATGCACCTTGCATGATGCAATCATCAAGTCTCTTGTTTCCTCTTATTCCTTAGACCGAGCATGACTCATGTGGTCTTAGAGTAAGCATCGAACCTGACATCCTCTCCAGGCCACATTAGTGTGTAATCCCCAAGGCCAACTCCCAAACAATGTGGAATTTTATCCTTACTCCTTTTCAAGCATGATACATAGGAAGCCTCCATGAGGTTCAAGCCCATCACCCGTCGGTCCCAACCACTTCATGTCTGTTCACCCTCATCCCACATTATGTAAAATTATATGCCCCTTTTATCCCACATGATGTTAAACTATATTCTTTTGAACTACATGGTTTTGGATCCTTGTTTCTAGAAATGTTATGTAGGAAGCCTCCCTGAGGTTCGACCCCCCAAACACCGATAAACTTTGGTGTCCCCTTTGTTGGAACCCACATCCTTGGTCCACCACTTTTTGGTGTCATAATAGTTCCTAGTTCATCTCAGTGCATAAGAACCATACTAAATTCATACTCCTATAACCAAGAGTTCTCCTCTTGTGATGGGTAGCTAACTACACGTAATACCCATGCATGTCTTCGGGTTGTTGTCATTTATGTACACCTCGATTCTATGTCGTATTCCTAAACTATGTGGACTTTGATTCCTTTCTATAAGGATACGTAAGAAGCCTCCCTAAGGTTAAATCCCATCATCCATGTCCCATCCTGGTATCTCCCTTGAGCCTTTGTGTTTTGGGAAGATCATGCCCTAACTTGTGGGTTCTACTTCCTTCGGGATATTGTCCACACATCCATTATCATGAGCTGCCTTCACATGTGACTCATTTCCCAATTCCAGATCTGTGTGGAATTTGATTCCCTACCATAGGTATACATAGAAAACCTCCCTGAGGTTCAATCCCAACCCTATCATCTTCATGTCAGTTCCACCCCTTTAATCTCACCAACATCATTCAAATCCTCCATCATCCATCCCGATTCTTAGCCAAGATGCGACATCTCAGTGAGATCATGCCATCCAATTTATCACTGCTTTTAGAAACACCTAATAATCTAACCATTATTAAGCTCGACATATCCATATTATCTAACTAAGAGTTTCCCTCTTGCAAAGGGAAACTAACCATATGTAATCCCCAAACCACCCATTCAAACAACATGGCTTTTGATCCCTATCTTCCAAACAAGGTATGTAGGAAGCCTCCATGATATTAAATCCCATAAAACGATAAGACTTGGTGTCCCCTTTGTGTGAACCCATCATCGTTTCCAATCCTTCCTCAGTGGTGTCCAGACCAGCCTTCGCGGTGTGACATATTCCCTTTTTGGGACACACCACCCTGGGTTCACTCTTATTGGGTGTTTTGATCCATCCATCTGGTAAACACTCAAGTTGATCCATCATAGGGATGTACCAATATTATCCTCCTCCATGGGGAATTTTTATCACTCTCATTATGTCTCCTAAATATGTTAAACTAATGACCTACTTCATGTTGGACATGGGATGTCTGAGGAAAACCTCAAAACTACGCCTTTGGCGTAACTGTCTCCGCTAGAAATTAACCTTTCAGGATACCCCATGAAAAACATAGGAAGCTAAGGAAAACCTCAAATACATGACTCTGGCATAAGATTCCCCGAATTTGGAATGGGATGCCTCCAGCTTCTGTACCCTCGAGAAGCCCTATCATAAGGGGAAGATAATCTTAGTGTACCCATGTTTCAGCATCCAGACATGCCATCAATTCTCATCATGACTACTCCCCTGACTAAAGGTTTCTACCCTGAATTGACCCCATTGGAATGTCCTGACATAAGCATCATAATTAACTAGAATATACAAAGATGTGGCACCAGGAAGAGTTTCACGAAAAACATCTTAATATTTATGGGAGACCCAAACTAGGAGAATAATTCTGAGGAAGAATCCATGGGAGGATAGAATGACATCCCATTATCCCATTTCAATCAAAGATCAAATGTCTCTGAAAAAGTGATGGATGCCACCCACCTTTCGAAAGTGGGAATGTGGGGAAACAATTAGCGCATCCTCGACTGAAGGATGTGCGCCCTGACGAAAGCGTTGGAGACCGAAATGGAGAACCCGATGTGAAATTATTCTCCACAACATGGGGATTAGTAGTGTTCAAGAAATCAAAAAATAAGAATGTCACCATATCTAGCTATCTGGTACCAGGACCCGCTAAGAAAATAGTGATCCTGGTGTGAAACTCACCAAATTTTGGTGCAGTTAATCATTGGGCATCCCTGTCTATGAATTTGTTAGTATGGATCTTTCTATCCATCCATGGAATACTAAACGATGCTAGGGCACTATGAATCTCTTTCCTACTATCTGTGCTGATGGATGAATCTTACTGCTTTGTAGGAACCAAGATATAACTATAGGAAACTGATCACCTCCCACCCACGATGCCGGGGTAGGGGAAATGAAAATGCGAAAATCCCGCACGACCTCACCTCTTCTGCGATGACTCCCACGAATATAGTTACTGTGTTCCCACTACTCATCTCAACCTCCAAATTTATTTAAAGGAGGGCGATTGATACTCTTGTCTATCAATACAAACTGGAGGGGGTCATCCCGACCAGGGACATGGATCACCAAGATTTAGAGGCTTATGTGCCTCACCGTAGTCTCCACCCCCAAGGGCTGCGTAGGGAGCCACTGCTCCCCACTCTATTCTTCAATAGCTTTGAGAGCATCTACTTGAAGCATTATTACAATTCCTTCCATTACGCTGATGAAGTAAGAGATGTACTAGTCCCCCTGATGATGACTTCATCCTAGGAGCCACCAAGGAGGGCTCCCACCAGGCCACATCAACCCCTCCAGCCGGTCTTACAGGATAAAGAATATGTGGTTCACACCCTTGCATAGTCGGATCTATTTCGGCTGACTTGACGTCAACGCCGGGTACAAACTCAGGAGGATACCCGCCACAAGGAATCATCTTCCATGGATCCAGTGGCCCAAGACACTATCGGCGCAAGATATTAGACCCCTTTTACTACTGAGTAGGGTAACATCCCTATTCCAGAGTAGGGGCACTTCCATGCCCAGTCTGGAGTGAGGCACCAGCTACCCTAGAAGTAGGTTGAGTTGAATCCAGTGACTGATGAAAGTGGTAGCCATCACAGGCCGAACTGTGATGATAACGTTAAATATCTAGGTCCCCCTCATACCATCATAATAAAAAGTAGAGGTCCTCCTCATGCCTATAATATTAGGTATGAAAATTTTCCCCACATACTAGGTTCTCAACACAAGGGTCCCTCTTGCCCAGTCACCCATCAACACGGAGGTCCTCCCCGTGCACATGAGCTCTACGGGGGATTTCCCTGATTCACCAACGGTTATTACGAAGTTATTTCCCAAATCTAGTTTGGTCAATATAAATACCCTCTTCATACCAAATCTATTTGAGATGACCGATGTGATGGTCCTCCACATTCTAACTCTCTAACTCATGAAGGTACTCCCCATGTCCTGTACAACATCTGCCCAGGTACTCCCCGCACCCTATATTTTTTAAGCAGAGGTCCTTACCATGTCAAAGATCCACCTTTCCTTGAATAAATATCCTGGGGTTGGAGGATGGGTCATCTCCACCATAAGAAGAACCCTGAGAAACCTTAGATTTCAATCAAGCCCGTACATTTTTCAGACTCCAAGGCAGAGTGTGCTTTGATGATGGAATCTTCACCTCGATCCTTTATGTTGGGGACCGGGGTAGGAACTAGGCATATTATCCTTGTCATCACGGAAATCGGGATCCATCAGATCCTTGAATCCCTTCACAGATACATATAATAGGAGGAATATTTGGAACATTTCCATGGTCTTGCTATGAAATCCTCCTTGTCATCACCAAGGTCATTCTCCACCTTAACAAGGGATCACATAGAATTGTTCTGGGGACCGGTTGAAGGGAATCAACATCCTGACCCACCACCAACAACTTCCACCCCTATATAATAAGTATTGGTCAGTACCCCTTCTTACAGGGATTTGGTGGTATAGTCATAATAGTCCATGGGAAGCAGCCCAAGATGCAGCGGTTTGTGGGCTCGTGCGCCATACTCTCCACTGACCAGCCTACCACCACAAAGGTCTACATCAGTGCCGTTACTAGTATCTCAAACTCCCATAGTTGATGAATGGGGAAATCAAGGGCCGAATCCTGAGTCTAATCAAATAATATTTTTGGACATTCTTGCAGCAGACCATTTCCGAGAGATGTTCTGGCCAATTGCAACGACAATATTCTACATTCCGGAGTCCCTCACCCATGATGAGATTGAATGCTTTTTAAGAACTATAGGTACGACACATTTCCATCTCCATCATCGACATTTATAATACCCAAAAATTAGGGAACACTTTGACGACATTGGCCAGCAGTACCGCCTAGTTGAGTTGGCCGTACTCCCTGTTACTCTGCACCCTGCATCACCTAGTTATCATCAGACCATCCAACAACGATATGTTTAGATATTTATAGTGATTTACATTGTTATTAATGATTATTCTCCACATTTATAGATTCTTGGATGGCAGTAGCATGCTACCCAACATTTCAGTCCAATCATGTTTCAACCTGGTTCACCCGATGATATTGAAGATATGCCTTTAGGCATTGTCACAATGAATATGGTTGTTCCTGAGATATAACCGGAAGGGGGAACTGGCACAAGGACTGGAGAAGAGGAAAAACCCACTAGGGTATTACAACACCTGGTAGACCCTACATGTGTCCATAATTTCCAATAAATAACTTTTCTTGGCCTTTCTGCACCTTCCGAGTTGTTGCCTCTCAGTTGAGACCCCAACAAGGGAAAAGAGAAAACTGGGACTACCAAACCCTCTGACCCTTCTTGCTCAGTCCAAAAGACAAAGGATGATTTTTAAATGGTGGAACTGCACTAGAAGCTTTATGAACATAAAAATATTTTTGATGAGGTCCTCACCGAGCATGCCGCAGAATGGTAGCCAAATTACGATAATCCTTGACTAGGGCAGCAGGGGCAGGAACAGCTTCCTACTGGTGAGTTTCCTCCTAGAGATCCCAAAAAACCTATCCATCTATATAGTGTATAATCTAGTGTTTATAGAAAAGGACCTTGGTATGCATCACCAAATCCACCCAAGATGTGTGATGACCTTCCTCGGGAATCAGCTGTGGTTCTACCGACCACTCTGTAGGCTCCACTAGTGGCTCCTCGATTTCCTCCAGCGACCCTATAGGTCATTACCTTATCTCCTCAGGTAATTCCACTAGTCATTCCATGAGCTATTGGACTTGATTACCATGTTGAAGAGCCTGCCTATGCATTGGTGGTCCGGGACCCCTGTTAAGATAGTAACCCTCGCCAGGATGATCTGATGGCTACTCTTATTGCTCACCTTGAGGCTTTAGAAACTCAACAGGTGGCAATTCTGCCAGATGGAAAACCATATTAGAAGGGGGTGGATGATATTCAAGCACCTTTGGGTTTTGTAAATCCTACTTATCCCATTTTAATGGGACGAAAAATCCATTACAACACCTGGTCCACTTTATTTTAAGGTGTAGACCCATGTTGGGAACTTCAGAACAATAGGAAGTTGTTAAGCTTTAGTGTTTCATAAAACATTAGAGTTTGTATGGTACATCCTGTTACCCATTGAGTCGATAACTAGTCCAGAGGATCATTGTTGCTAGTTTGTCTACCAGTTCATTTCCACCACCCAGAAGACTAGCATCACCGATCTCTTCAAGTGCAAGAAAATGCCATATGAGTGAGTCGTAGACTTTTTCGACAGGTGGAAGGGCCTCACATATTAACTCCATATACCACCAACTTAGTAATAATTACTAACGATGTGTTTTGGGAATGTGAAGACCAAACTATTACCTTCTCTCATCACTCTAAATTTTCCAGGTGGGTTTTGGGATTTCTCTAACAAAGCTAAATGTTTAGAAGAATCCTTGAAACAAGCCAAGTAGGCATGTACGTTGCCTCTTGTAGCTCCCTCAAGAAGATCCTACAAGGATGATACCACTTCTATTTTAAAAATAGAGGCCCCTAGGTAGCTGTAATTGTTACTGATGGAGGCACCTCTATAGCCTCGCTAGGGCCCACCACCTTAGGTGCAACCTTTGGCTCAGCAGTTCCCACCTCAGAATCGATAGGCACCCTCACGTAATGAACCACCACCACTTAGGTGAGATAATGGGGTTCCACATCCTCCTCAGGCTCCGCCAGCCCCTCGTTAGGTCTAGGCCCCCATATATCATTTCCCATATTAGAGGAACTAGACCTACTCATTTAATGAGGCTCTGGTTCTTGATTATTTCTGAAGTAGCTTGGACTAGGGAATCCTACGGTTACCAGAATGCAAGATTCCTAAAGAGGCATATCTCCCTGATCATCCCAATTACTACCCCTATCATCAGTTCATTAGGAAAACCCTCAAGAATTTTTATGTGTTTAAATACTATCTCCAAGACTAGGTCGATGATAACATAGTCAGATTGGGACCAGCCTCGGCACAGGTGGCATGTGTGTTTATGAAGCCTAAAAGCGATAGTGAGGGTTTTTTGAGAAGGGTACCTCCACCAAAAGGACGAGAAATTAATTCATAAAAATATTAAGTTTACAAAAGACGAAAGTGTGAGATTTTATTACAATCATCCCTATATAAAGGAAGTAAGGCCTCATGAAGAGAATCTGACCAGGTAATAAGTTTTCCAACTCCAAAGTTTCCAAGAATATCCACAACCTCGTTATCCTCTCTAAAGACATGCGTGATGATGAAATTGAGAGTCGAAAGGGTCTCCATGCATTGAATACACTTTGCAGCGAGCCACAAAGAGATAAACATTTCACCATTCCTAATGGCCTGCACAATGGTAGAAGAGTCACTCTCAAGCCAGATATTAGACCAGCCCTTCATTTTCACAAAAGAAACAACATGTATGATCCCGATCATTTCAGACTCAGGAGAGCTTGTCACGCCACAAGAACCATAAAAGCATCCTTTGACAGAGTCATTGTTAGCCCTAGAGATCGCACCAGAACCTGAAGGGACAGGATTCCCTTTTGAGGCGCTATCTGTATTGTCTTTAACCCAATGAGGGAAAGGAGGTTTCCAAAAAACCTCCATGGTTCCCAAAGTAGGTCTGAAATTACCTTTAACACCTAGATTTTCCAGAACCATGAAGTCCTGAATAGCGTTGTAGCATTCCCCCAAACAGACAACCGACACGTCCCTAATAACCGCAAAAATATGCATCAATGAGATATTCAGGCATCAGCCTATCCCATTGTATATTGCAGTGTTTTGGAGATGCCAAATAGTGTGAAACACTTCTGAAATAGCCATGGAGAGGAGAGCATGAATTTGGGGCGAAACCTGAATAACCGAACAACAACATAGAAGAGCTTGTAGTCCCGAAAATATGAGGCCATTCATTTCAAATGCACCAAAAACCTACTTCCAGATGGCCATGGCTGTTGCACAAGAGAGGAACATGTGCTCTGCATCCTCTCAATGGCTATGACACATTACACACCTTGAGAATTGCTCCATACCAAACATTTGGAGTACCTCATACGTGGGTAATCTGTTGTAAACCAGCCTCCAGATGAGTTTCAGTCGAGTAGGCCTAATCCAAACTTTATTGAAGATATACAACCATTTAAAATCAGCATTGATACCCCGAATTGCATGAGAGTAATACAGACTGCTGGTCAGAATCCCATTTCTAGCTGGCTCCCAAGCTATGAAATCAGGGTAGGAGATAAAATTGTAATTACCAATTAAATCATGAAGGTCATCTGATAGGTTTGCTGAAGGATTATCCAGAAAATCCTTAATGGAGATCTGCACCCCTGAGCTTAGAGAAGCATGCTGAAACTCATAAAAAAGAATGTTACCTGTCCAATTATCAAGCCAGAACTTAAGATTTGAGTTTCTGTTGACAATCCATCTAGATCAGGTCATAATATTATGGAAGGAAGATTTAACTGTTGGCCAGAGGGAGGAAAAAATGTTTTCATTGCTACCAAGATTCAAATTATTAGCAAATCGAGATTTGAGGAAAACCATAGATTTAGAATTACTATGTGTGATATTTCAGGCTAAGTAGGCTTGAAGGGAGTCATTAAAGAGAGAAATATTTTTGATTCCCATGCCACCGGAGTGGAGAGGTTTACAGCAGACCCTCCAAGGGATAGTGACTAACTTCCTTTCCAGGACGCTACCACTCAAGATAAAATTCCTAATGGACGTGTTAAATCGTTTGAGAAGGACCCTTGGCCATTTATAGACCATAAAGGAGTAAACCAATTTAGAAATGATGATAGACTTCACCAAACAAATTCTCCCATCCATAGAAAGGCTTTTCCATTTCCAAGTTGAGAGATGGACAATGAATCTATCCATAATTTCAGAGAAATAAGAGGCCCTAGGGCACCCCCAGAAGAGTGGGACACCCAGATAATTAAAAGTCAGATATCCTTCCTTGATTCCCAACTCTGAAAGAGTCTAGTGTTTCCTGGGAATAGAGAACCTCTTCCCAAAGTGAATAGAATATTTTTCCCAGTTGATAGCGATAGCGAGGGTGAATAGCAGCATGTTTCTAACTGTGGGTATCAAAAGTATGTTGATTGGATAGCTTTCAAGGTAGTTGCATGTTACCATGGTGTTATCCGTGCACATTTAAATTGGACTGAGCCTTCAGAAGTCTCTGCGCTACCTCCAGATAATACTTCTGCATCAACATCTCAGCCTTCGTCTTCTCAGGGAAGTAAGCATCGAAGATGCAAGGGAAAACAAATCCCTCTGCCTATGCCAAATATGTCCTGTAATATCAGTGATTTCATGCCCCTAGAGATGGGTATTTTCCCTAAAATCCACCTAATAATGGGGGATTCTTCAAGTGATGATTGGGAGTACGCTTCAGTCAATACCATTGAATTGGGAAACCCTTACATGGTTCCTGATGGTGAAGAGCACCTGTCAGACCATCCCAACATCCCCAGTCGATGCCAGCACTGATGAAGATGTGGGTATGTGAATCATCATAATGAATTGTCCAATGCTTCCAGCCAAGACGTTCACTCTATCGAGGCTAGATAGTAGGCCCAGGGAAATTCTTAGCATGAACAACCTTCTCATCTCATTTTATTAGATTCTCCCCCACCACCATTTTCACTACTTGATCAAGAAGATCCACCATGACTGTGATATGGTCAATCATGTTCCATTGTGAATAGACCTTAGTCATCTGGCTGTAAGCTGGTAGTCACTCTATGCGGTTCGACTAGTGAGCAGTGGGACATTCCCAGCCCCAGCTAGAATCCACCGGTTCGACCAGCAGTGCCCATCATACCTCATGCCATTGAGAGCCCTCCTATCAGCAGAAGTGAATTCCTAGCACGAAAATATGATGTCCTTAAGAATATTTCCAGTATTCCTGCCTGTATTTCAATCCTCAAGGATCTCTTCTCATCCAAATATACACGTGAATCCCTCACAGAGGCTTTATGAAGCCCATCAAATTTGAAATGGAGGTCACAACCATATAAGCCTTCCATATTGTGGTATTTGAATTAGTAGAGTGTCAGACAATCATTTCATTCTTAGGAGAAGATGAAGGTTCCCCAATATAGGGGAACATCTTTCCATTAAACATCACTAGACAGTTTAATGGCATGGAGGTCCGCCACTATATCGTTGATATGAGTTCCACGATCAATATTATCCCAACCCAAACACTATGCAAGATGAGGATGTTTGAAATAGATATGAGTCCCTCTGACTTGAAGATTCAAGGTTATGATAGGATAGAGAAAACACCGATTGGAAAGATTTCCTTGGAGACCCAATTCGTTGGCCTAGTTTCCAGCACTGATTTCATGGTTGTCTCACATGACACCGCTTATAATGTATTAATGGGTAGACCCTGGCACCACCTACATGAGTTAGTTCCTTCATCATATAACCAATTCCTTAAGTACTCCCTCAATGGTCGAGTGGGGGTACTCTAGGGTGATGTATACCCCTTTTCCTCTTGTGAGGCCCGTTACCAAGACAATCACTACTACAGGAGAAAGGATAAGAAGATTCAAGCTAATGAGGATGAGAATAATACTATTGTGGCTAACCCATGGGTAGACCTAGATGATTCCTAAATTTTCCCAATTCACCAGTTGGAGGACACAACCCTAGACATGGGGAACTTCTTTGTCATCTCTGGGATGAGGGGGAAGCTTTTTTACTTGATGTAAGGAGAACAAGAAGATCAATTCATACTCCTACATGAATCAATATTGAGTAATCCCAGATCCCATTACCCCTATGAGTTATTAGGATATTCGACCCATGAAAAAAGTAATACTTCATGCTTTCTTGTTTCTCCAGGCTGGGATAAACTGGATCAAGCCGATGTGCCACTATTTGCAATGATATTATCAAACATGACCCTTGAATCGAAGGCTTGATGGAATCGGATAAAAAACTTTCATCTCCATGGTTTCAGTAGTGTAGGAGTTCCTTGATGAGGTTTCTACTACCGCCCAAGCTGGCACTAGCATTACATTAGGCTCAACCAACTTGGAAGAATTGTATCCTTTCGAAGATCCTCTCACTACAGAAGATGAGGAGGATTTAGAATAAGCCCCTCCCACATTTGAGTAAGGTGTCTCCACCACCATTGATGAGTTGGTATATGTGAATATTGGTATCGAGATAGATATGAAACCAACAATGATCAGTGCACCAATGTATGTAGAAGAACAAAAACAATATGTGGCTTTCCTAAAGCAATATCATGATTTATTTTCCTGAAGCTGTAATGAGATGCTAGGGATAGATCCTCAGGTCTCCGTCCACCATTTGGGTTTCCCAGTAAATCATCACGGTTTCAAACAAACTCCTAGAAAGATGAACCCTTCTCACAGTTCCATGATCATGGATGAGGTTGATAAGATCATTAAATCCAACTTCATCAAGGAGGTCCAGTACCACAGATGGTTATCCAACATTGTAACTATCAGGAAGAAGAATGAATACATTAGAGTCCGCATTAACTTCCAAGATCTCAATCATCACTATCCGATAAATGATTTTCCCCTCCCTACGATTGAGCTATTGATCGATGCTACCACTAGATTCTAAAATCTTTCCTTCATGGATGGGTATTTTGGGTACAATCAAATCAAATTTCCCCAAGGATGAAGAGTCTACCACCTTAAGGGAACCATAAGTTACTTTATTCTACTAGGTAATGACTTTAAGTCTAAATAATGTAGGTGTCACTTATTAGTGTTCAATGAACCACATATTCAATCCAATCCTTGGGAAATTTGTGGAATGCTATGTGGATGACCTGGTGGTCAAATCCCACCAGCGCTAAGACCATCACAGAGATCTTGAGAAAGTGTTAAGATACCTCCATTCCCACCACCTGAAGATGAACCCCTTGAAGTGTGCCTTTTGGGTTACCTTTGGAAAGATTATAGGATTCATCTCCATATAAAGAGGCATCGAGATTGACTCATAGAATATCAGGGATATCATCCATATTAGTCATCTGAGAAACCTTTGGGAACTCCTAGGTTTTTAAATCCACTTAGCCTACATACAAAGATTCATTGAAAAATATGTTTGGCAAGTGTAAGCCCTTTTCCCAGCTCACAAATAATGGTACCAATTATCAGTGGGACGAGGAGTTCCTGGTTGTTTTTTAGGGGATCAAGAAGAATCTCACTACAACCTCTGGTTCTGATGCCAACTGTCTCTGGGAATCCACTGGTCATTTATGTGACCACCTTGGAATGATCTATCAGTACCCTCCTCACCCGAAAGAACAATGAAGTGATAGAGAACGGTTTATATTATCTCATAAACATGCTCCTTGATGTAGAGACAAGAGATTCCTTTATCAAGAAGAGATGCATTGCACTGGTATTCATAGTGCAGAAATTGCGACATTACTTGCAGCACCATGAGATATAGCTAGTGTCCCGAGTGGATCCACTGAAGTATATCCTGAACCGCCCCATACCGACATGCCATTTAGCTCAGTGGGTAGTCATCCTTCAATAGTTTGATATTAGGTTCATTCCCTAGAAGGATATCAAGGGGTAGGGGCTGGTATATTTTATTACCACCCATCCATCCCCTACAGTGCAGTCTATGGATTATGATTTCTCATATGAGGCAGTCTTCTCAGTGGACCAAGCCATGCCGTGTTGGCAGATGAACTTTAATGGCGCTTCTCGAAGACTTACTGGCAGAAGACTCAATGATCCTATACTCAACAGGGTATTCCTAGGTATTGTCTTCATTACACCCGTACATACTATTTTCCTTATTCGTTCTTATTATCATAATGTTACACCAACAAAAAATCGGAGTATCAGGATCTCATCACTAGCCTCGAGCTGGCCCTTGTGATTGATGTTCCTCACCTACATGTGAAGGGGGATTCTGAGATAGTCATCAAATAGATCAATAGTGAATATGTTGTTAGGAAGCCAGAGCTTTCACCTTTTCTAGATCGCACTCACCAAATGATGGCCCAATTCCATTCTCCACAAGAGATCACTCATGTTCCACGGTAATAGAATGGTCAAGCTGATGCCTTGTACAATATTTACACCTCTCTTGCAGAGCCCAGCCAGGATGACTTAATCATCCATGTGGTGCACCGAAGAGTCATCACTCCTGTCACTCCATACGATGATGACAACCAATAGTTAACTCATCCTACCACCGGTGCATCAACATCCGGAACCCCATGTCCTATTAAAATGGTAGAAGAGACCCCTGATTAGACAAATCCTTTTGTCGAGTACCTCCAACATGATGATCTCCTAATAGACATAGTCGAAATTAAATGAATCCATCGGCGCACAACACAGTTCACCCTCCAGAGTGGTCCCAGTCTTGAACATACCCTCTAAAAATGTGGGTTTGATGGAGTTCTCCTCTTCTTAATTCAAGGAGATGAGATTCCCCAGGTCATGTAGGAAGTTAGTGTCAGTTCCTACAGAGCTCATCAGGCAGGGCCAAAGCTTTCCCACTAGATACAAATATTGGGATACTTCTGGACCACCATGGTTCATGATTGCATTAAGTTCACTAAAAAGTGACACATGTGTTAGATCCATGAAAAATTTGTGCATATACTACCATATCCCCGTCATACTACCAAATATTACTATCCCTTTTTAGTTTGGGGACTTGATTTTGTGGGACCATATCCACCAGTGACAGCTCGCAATTGAAGGTTTATCCTGACCGCTACATATTTCTTTTCCAAGTGGGTAGAGGGAAATTACACTCAAGGAAGACAAGTCCTAGTATATTGTTCATTTTGTGAACTCCAATATCATCCTACAATTTGGAGTCCCTCACACCATCCTCACCGATAACAACACGAACTTCCGGGTAGCTGAATTGAAGAAATTATATACCAAGCACAACATCCATTCTAATTATACGTCTTACTATTATGTGCAAGAGAATGGGTAGGTCAAGGAATGCAACAAAACCATCTATAACATCTTATAGAAGATTCTTGGTCAGAACAAGAAAATTTGGCCATACAAGCTCCCCAAAAGTCTCCGGGCTTATCAGAAAACGACTCAAATTCCAACCAATTCAATCCATATTCCCTAGTGTATAGAATAGACTCAGTCCTTCCCATCTAGATTCAGTTACCCAAACTGTGAATAGTCATCTATAATCATCATATGTCAGAAAAAGTAGCGGAAGTCCATCTAGCTGGACTGGAGTCCCTTATGAGAATAGGCTCCAAGTCTTGCAAAATCTAGAGAGGCATCAGAACAAGATAGCTAGATATTTCAACAATAAAGTTTATCTCCATTATCTCCTACAAGGTGACACAATATTTCCCTTGGGAACACCAATGATACCCAACAAGAAGATTCCAAAGTTGGAGCCTAAGTGGGAGGAACGTTACATCATTCACAAGGTTTACCCCAATGGTGCATACTCATTAGTCACTATGAATTGCGAGCATATTAATCCTCCCACCAATTCCAAATTCCTAAAGTATTATTTTGTTTAATAATACCTAATTACATATTTACCAAACTATATTAAACTACGTGATCCATTTGGGCTAAAGGATGTAAAACCACCAAACAGTTATCTCGCATGATGATAAACTACATAATGGTTTGAGCTCCATGACCTTAAAATAAGATCTTTTTCGTACTTACCACAAGAAATTAAACTACACAGGTACCTCCATTCTTTAGGCATGCACCTTATTTGGGCCTCAATTATCTTTCATATTTGAAAGGACCCACTAACGGCTGGGTCACATGACACCTTGGCTCACCTACCATTTTGGGGAAATGTCCTAAAAGGTTTTGAATGACATTTGAGACAGGTCCTGTATTCCGAATATGGTTAACGACTGACCCTCACTTTTCTATTTTCATTCCAGGTCACATGATATGGGTAATATGTTGTGAACATGGTTAGTAGTTGTCCTCTATCATTATCACTATCCCCATGGTCTCCCAAATATCAAGCATGGTGATTCACCCTTTTCTACCCTCCTTTCCCAAACATGACATTAAACTATGCATCTACAGTCCAAGATCTATGACCATAAACTATAATCTTTTATATCCATATCACATGACATTAAACTACATGGAATTTCAAGAACAATGTATGACTTTATTCCCTTCCTTATGGGATATGTAGTGATGCCCATACCTTTCGCCCATTTCCCAACCTTAGGCTCTGTAACATTTTAGGCCTCTTGGCCCAAGATCTCTCCTGGGATTTCATATAGTGTGGTGTAGACTCCTCTAGTCCTCATTTACATTAGGTTTTATTTATCACTCTATGAGAATTCAATTTTTAAACCCTTCTTCATCATCCTCACTGCACAATGTTAAACTGTATGGCATTTCTAGATTTATGCATAGCTTGATTCCTACCTTCACAGGATATGTAGGAACACCCAAAAATTCTATCTTTGGGTCCAGCCCTGGGTTCACTAGCCCATTTTCCCTGAAATCCCTTTTTGAAGCATATCATGTGGTGTGTACTTCTTCTATCCCTATTCATGTTGGGTTTGCAATAACCACTCCACATACCTCTCTCAAGAGCACTCCATATTCATCGTTCTCACCGCATGACATTAAACTACAAGATATTTCAAGAACTAAGTGTGGTTTGATTCCCATCCTTATGGGATACATAGAAATGCCTATAAATTTCTTCTTTGGGTCTATCCCCAGGTCCCTCAATCTTTTCTTCCCCCTTGGATTGAGGTACCCCCTTGGGATTGCGTGCAGTGTGGTGTTGAATTTTATTGTCCCCATTCACATCGGGTATGATTTAGCACGGCATGAACATTCCATTTAGAACCTAATTCTCCCTCATGAATCCAAACCATATGAGGTTAAAATTTGCTGCCTGGTCCCACATGACTTTAAACTATTGCGTCTTTTCCACACCACTTTAAAGTGCATGGGCTATACGACCTCAAACTGTGACACTATCATCATGACCGCATGATAAAAAAATGGCACCACAATGTGGTGTCCTTTCTTGAGAGGGAATCATGTTTGGAATAGATCATCCAACATGCTATTTTCTAAGGCCTACATACAGTTTAATTCCTACGATGATGACCAAATTCTCCATCCTGGATCTGTTTCTCAAACAAAACACACCCACACTAAAGAACAAAAAAAATCAATCAAATGTCTCTTCTTTTGGTGCATGGTCCAAACCTACACAATAATCCCTTTCATAACTACATGTGGCTTGATTCCCACCCTTATGGGATATGTAGGAATTCCTGAGAATTTCTTCTTTGGGTCCAGCCCCAGGTACCTCAAATCCTTCCTTCTTTCTAACCCCTTGGCCCAAACTCTATTGGAATCATGTGGTGTAGGGAATACTTCTCTGCTTCTCATTCATGTCGGGTCTATAATATCCATTCCATGTACTTCCCTTCAAGGATCTCCCTTCCATGTTCCCTTTTCCTTACCACATGATGTTAAACTACATAGATTTTAAGAACTATGTATGGATTGATTCCGATATCTATGAGATACATAGGAACACTCAGACATGTTGTCCTTTGGTCCAGCCTCAAGTTCTTATATTCCTTCTCCCCACCCCTTGGAATGGGTTCTCTCCTAGGATCATGAATGGTGTGGTATGTGGACTTATTTGGTCCTCATTCACATAGAGTTATTCTTCCATGCCATACACGTTTCTCTCTTGAGAAACCACTACCCCTTGTATCCTTACCACATGATGTTAAACTACATGGAATTTCCCAAACTACTTGTGGCTTGATTCCCATCCTTATGGGATATGGAGGATCTCCTGAACATTTTGTCTTTGGGTCCAACCCCAGGTTCATCAATCCATTTTCCCCTATTCCTCCACTCACCTCATCGAGTCATTCTCCCTTAAATAGACCCCTTGACCCTTTTTATGCCTCAACAATATGCTCAGATGCACTATGGTTTAGTACTTAGAGTGTTTGATTCTGCATGGACATTCTTTCATCCGTTTCCATGCTCCACATATCCCTTTATTTGGGTTTCCATTACCTTTAAAATTTGAAAGGACCCCCAGATGGTATGGATGATCTTCCTTATAGCTTGAATACTGCTTTGGGCCAACTTCCTAGAAGATTTATAATGATGTTATGAGACAGGTCCCGTGTAGTGAATTTGGTCAAAGGTCGACCCTCTTTTTTTGTTACCATTTGATGTCACATGATATGAATACTGTGTTTCAAAAATGGTAAATAATTATCCTCCATCATTATGCCACCCCCATTATGCCCTAAATTTTGGTCTCATGATTCACGTCCCTTCCCCCTCCATCATATTCAAGTGTAATTTCAACACCCTTGGTGTTATCCCTCCCTAAAACATTGTGCATTAATAGAACTAATCAACATCATGGGGTCATCTTCGACTCCACACCGTATCCCCCTACTGAGTATTCCATGTGTTGTAAAGATCTTCTCCACCCTTGTTTCCCACACCGAGCATAAATCATGTGGGATTAGAGATATGGTTAAGGTTTGTGCTTGTATGGAAGAACCAAACTTCTCTCGGTCCGAAATCTATGACCTTAAACTAGGAGCTTCGGTCGTAAAGTCCAACCATCATGACTTTGAACTGGATGTATCCTTTCAGAAATGTGTAGTGTGGGGTGGACTTATCTGTCATCATTCACATCAGGTTTTCAATAACCACAACACATAACACCCATAAGATCTCTTCATCCTTAGTCCATACCACATGATGATAAACTACATAGGCTTGTCCTCGATGCATGACTTTAAACTACAGACCTACCCTGAACCAATTCAAGATGCCCCATGATAATTATGGGATGCGTCAGATTCCTTGCTAGAGAGGATTTACCCCACTAGTGTTGGTCTCTGATCACTCTATGCTTAAGAATTGTATTTGTATTGATTCTCATCCTTATAGGATATGTAGCGATGCCTAGGAATTTTTCCTTGGTCCCAACCCCAGGACCATTAAATTTCCTATTTCTTTTTGCTTAATCATGGTCCAAACTCTATAACCTTAAACTAGGGGTTCCCAATCCCTGTACTATAACTTTAAACTATTGGGAAGGGTCTCGGTAGTACAACCTTAAACTATGTGCAACGTCTTGATCATATGATGTTAAATTATTTCATACATCCTCCTTACCCTATGATGATGAACTGTGTGCTTAACATCCCCATTTACACAAGGTAAAATAGTATACCATCTAAGGTCCTTTCCAAATAGGTCCCTCTCGGAAGTAGGCCTCATCTCGATTCAAACCGATACGATCACCCAATGTATGTTTGTCACGGTGGCCTAATTCTAAGAGTGTTGGAATCCATTAAAACAACCCATCACTCCATCCCATTCTTTGCATTCCCCTTATTCAGATCCTCTCCCTCTTTCATATCTAAAGGGACCCCCAAATGACATGGATTCTCAGCCTTTTGGGTCACCTATTATTTAAGGAAACGTTTCAAAAGATATTGGATGATATTTTGAGTTAGGCCCCATGTTTTCGAATAAGGTTAGTGGATGGCCCTAGTTTTTTTCCCCATTTTAGGCTAACACAATATGGATACTGAATTTCAAACATGGTCAATAGTTATTCCCCATCATCATTCCACACTTTCACTATGTTCTGAATTTTTAATATTGTGATTCACACTTCTTATTACCCTTTGTTTGAATGGATTCTAATGCCCCTAGATTTATCTTGATGATGTACTAGAGCATTATGGGAATGGTAATTTGGATGTTTCAAGAACCCTATTCTCAAGTTTCAACCCCTCTTCCAGTCCCAAATACACTGGATGATCGTCTGATCCCCAAGTTCCCGACAATTGTCTAGAACTCTCATACACGACGTGAATAATTATGTAGACATACCTTGTTTCTCACACTGGCTATGAACCACTTAATCTTGGGGATTGATCACTGTTTATTTCATGGATATGATTTAAATGTAGTAATTTACACAAATACAATTAGCAAGAAAGCATGAAATTATGTTTTTTATTTAGAGTGAATTACATCTCCCATGGATTGGCCCCTCTGATAGATTAATTGACCTCTTTAATGGAGCATCCTAGATCCACCACCCTCTACCTGGTGGCCTCAAGGATTTTTTGCCACTTATTAAGCTCTATACCTTCTTCACTGGTGGTGGGGCACAGTTCATTGGCCCTAATCTATACCCGATCCTCCTCATCGTATATGTTAAACATTTCTTCAGAATCTCACCTCATCTGCTCCTAGACTTATATCAACTGTTCCTTCAATCGTGATATGAGTTCCGATTGCACATCAAGGAAAAATGAATTTTTGTTTTCATGAACCCTCAATCATTGGATCTATTTCTCAGCAACATAGAGTCTCTTGATGTTGACATACTTTCTCTCTTCTAGTTGGAACTTAGGCCATGGTCATATTCCAATATTTTCTCTGCCATGTATTATCAAATGAGTACATAAGGACATCAGAAATCCACTCCTCCAGCAAATAGTTCGCGCAATAGGGAATTAATTCTCCCCATATGGTTTATCCACTCTTCTTATGGGGTATCCTTGGTGAAGTGCTTGATCAGTTTCCATGATCGATGATAGATGACCTTACTATCCTCTTTATTAGAAGTAGTGTCGTCCTCATCCTCTAGGTCGATAGGTTTGTATAATAGGAACACCTGTAGAAGTTCAGCAGTATGATCTTCCTATGGTTTCCTATCCGGTAGGATGTTCTCCATATCATGCAACTAGTCCTCATCATTGGATTCCACCTCGACGATTTCCGGTTCAGTCTCATCGGTAACTACACCCACAGTCACTTCTGTCGTGATTTGTTGCATGACAACCAGTGTTCCCCTTAGGAAAAGGGTGTTAGAATCCTTATCCATTCTCTCCGGTATGGATCATGCTATTTGAATAACTATTTAGATAGAACTATAAAATTTCAATGGGCTAGGGTCAATGGACAATAGTTATGAATTTTGTGAAGGAGAGGACTTACATAGGTCAAAAAATGGGTCTCTCCCTTGAGTAGTTGCTATCGGAATCCTAGTACATGGACCCCATTTATGGATGGGAACTATGAAGACTCCAGGAGAACCACCCTGGGTGTCACATTACTACTATATTCTACAATCACTATTGTATCAAGTACAGACCCCAAAGCTATGTCTTCTATCACGCGAGAACGAGTTTTACGTATAAGGTTCTCCTTCACAGGGAAATTGTGAGTTGAGAAATCCTAGATGACCTAAATGAGGACCACAATGGAATGGTTTGGAATTTACCTCTAGAGTTTTGATGACCTCTTCCAACTCTGAGGCCGTGAACTTGCCTTCCTCCAAAGGGCTCCCCCTTTCATCCTCTTCTACCCAGAAGGACCCCTCAAATTCCTCAGGAAAAGGGAAGTGCTCATTCATGTCAGCAGAAAATTATTGGGGTGGGAATGTTTTACTGAGCAGTACTTTCAACTGTTCTATCATTGGATACGGAGTACCCTAGGAATGAATGAAGTAATCTAGCTCGGTGATGTATTGTTCCCCTTCCATATGAGACACCAGAAAGTTGGCCTCTGCATGACCGATTTGTGACAAATCCATCCCATAACGATTGATGTGATCCCATATCTGAGAAGGACTAAGAAATTGTTTGCTGACTTCCCAGTTGTCCCAAGCCTTCGGGAAGACAGCATCTAGAGGCATATCTATGTAGCGTAGCTATTTCCCAGGATCCACGATGGGTATCCTATGGAACCCTATGGATGGCCTTTTTCTCTTCTGGTCCTGCTCAGCTGGGGCTGCCAGATCCATTGCTGCTGCCTTCCCTCCACTCAGAGTAGGCCTTAGGATCACCGGATCAGTCACAACCTCACCACTGAGATGTGCATCGACTCCACCACCACAGTGTGTTATTTCCATTTTTCTACCCCAACCTCAAGGTCAAGGGGGAACCCCATCATTGGCGTGAATGGTTTGTCTTTTCAGCATCTTCCACAGGTAGGCTGCTTCCCAGCTCTTAGAAAATTCTTTGACTAAATCGAAAACAATAGTGGGAGGCGGTATCTCATTCCACATATTCCCATCATCCTGTGTAAAGATGAGCCACATTTTCCTCATCGTGCATGGGTGATCCTCACAGAGTACCCCCAGGTAGACTTTCGAGGTCAATATCTGCGTGCACTAAAATAGCCTCGCAAAGCGGTGTATGGTATATGGCTCACAGATAGTCTCACAGTCTACCTGTTCCCCTAGAACCCCACCCTAGAATTCTATGAGATAAGACTGGTGATTCTCAGTTCCCTGGCCATCATTAGTGAATACACCTATTAGTAGTGGAAATGGATCGAAGTTGAACTCATATTCCTTCCAAATGTTGTTCAACATAGTCATCAGAGTCAGATTGGCTGGAAAGATTCCCACTGCATTCAAGATGGATGGTCGGAAGTCTGACCTGGGAAGAGAAATGGGGTTAGGATATTTTTAGATGCTCATGTGTGCCGCTATCCAGCCATACAAGAAATGGATTGGTCTGCATACCTGTTTTGACCTCTTCCCTTCACTGATGTGCCACAAGACCTTGTACAACTTGTCTAGAACCGAGATCCCAAGGTTGAAGTGCTGCCCCATCACCAACATATATGCCATAATGAATGTTCTCAATCGCAAACCTGTGTTTTTTTCCCGGACTAGAAACATCCATCCATAGATCAGTACAAAGATAATCCCAGTTATCCTAACCACTGGTGGATGCTCAGTGTTGACAATGTACCCCCATAGTTTCCATTTTCTATTCTCTAGGATTCACTAGTAGGAATTCTATTTGCTGCACTGGGCTCCCTTTGGACAGGTCGGAGGCCTGACTGGTATATTCCTAGGTGCCTCCTCCCCTTCAGTGGCATAATCTGGCGGGATGTTTATGAAATGTCCAAACCACCGATTGAAATGGATATACCTCACCTTCTATTTGTCCTTACTTGACACCAGATCCATCAATGCCTTTTACAGCTTTGACATTTGCTTTAGATCCCCCCATGTATTCTCTGTAGAGTGGAACTCATCGTACATCAACCCCAGAATTAGAATCCTTGAGATCTTTTGAAGCTCCCAAAGGCAGATACTGACCTCCCCATGGTGAATATAAAAAGTGTTGGTACTCAACAACCATCTGCTCAAAAACACTAGTATCATGTGTTTCGACTGGTAAATGCAGAGTTGGGAGGCCCACATAGCTTCATAGATCCCTAATCGCTTCAGCACTACCTCAAATTCCTTACAGGATTCACACACCCTATAAGCCTAGGTCCAATCCTCCGTGAAGTTGCCGCCCTAGAGAATGTCCCAATAGTTGGTCCACTCCTTCTCCGGATTTCCTAAATCTTCTTTGAGGATGGTATGGTACTTTGAGGGAGATACCTCTGGGTATAACGCTTCCTCATCAATGCTATTGATGTGATTGTACAGATATTCATTATTAACAGGCGTGTGATCCTCCCATGTATGACCGTCGATATCCCTAAACCACTGGCGCTAACATGGATTACTCCTAAACCAGTAATATGGTTCACCCCTAATTTCTTTAGGGATGAGAACTTCATCCCTTAGACCAAAGCTTTACCAAGGTAGTCTCTTGAAGAGAGGATATTTCTTTTGGCTTTCTAACAGGAGCTCCACTAGGGATTCATGATCTGAATGGCTTCACACATATTCCATGACGCCTAGATTATCCACAATCTCTTCCCTTTGTGAATAATCCATGAGGAACCCCTAATAATCTTATTGGTTTTCCATTTAGTACCAAGACTTTAGTATTTTTTGTTCTGGTTCATAGAGCTTGGTTGCAGAACTTAGTCGCAAAGCGTGGTCACAAAGCTCAGTCACCGAGCTCAGTTACAGAGTTCTACTGCAGAGCTCACAAACACAACTTGCAGAGAACATGATCGAAGACTATAAAGACTTTTTATGTGGTTCATAGTAAAAAATGGATGGTGGTGTAGCAATTCATTGAGAGGAAATCACAAACCACTGGTTCGTGAACCCACTTCACAAAGTGTGTTCACAGGGCATGCAGAGCTTCACGATTCAAGAGATCAAACACATAAAAATGGAATAAGGTATAGAAAGGGGGGGGGGGGTCTTTTCCCTATATTTATAGGTGATCCCCCCCTAGAACATCATGAATCCCATAGCCACAATAATAATTTTGGTGATTTTTGCTGTGGCAATCTTTGTGACATTCTCAACCTGCGCTTTGCATGCTGTCATCACGATCCTACTTCACAATCCGCTAAATTTTGGAGATCTACCCTCAGAATCCAATCCTTATTTTTCTTCTTGGTTCACATTATGATGGGGAAAATTGTTGGTGCCAAAATCCAGGCCTTGGAAAAAATATGAAAAGGACACTAAAAAATGGTTCCAAAGGGACTGCTTCATGATGAAATTTCACAAAACCCACTAGCACCATCGCCGACGCAAAGATCCAGATTTTCTCAAAGATTTTTGTAGAGAAAAAGAGATGGTCACCTATGTGAGTTTTAGGAAATTGATGTAATCCTCTATGACCACTGTAGAGGGAATTATGGAAGCCTCTACGCCATAAAGGGTATGAAGGTTGACTTCATGACTCCGAGAAACTTGACACAATATGCCTATGATGGAGAAGAACAAGTTTCTTTGCGGCACACCCTCAAAGAATCATGCCTACCCCCTATCATCTATAAATACCTGGATTCCCCCCAATCCAAATGATCGAGACTCTGAACTTTCACTATAACGACCCAAACTTTTTGAATAGTATATTAATTTACTCTTAACGATTTAATAGAGATGTTAATGTTTAATGCAGAAAGAAGAGTCAATGGATTCATCCAATAGACTCGAACCATATGAATCCCACTTATCAGATATTGGGAAGGAGGTGGCATCTTTGGGCTTCGCTTTGGACCAAGCCCAAGCCGAACTCCAGCATGTCAAGCTTGAACAGAATCTCCTACGGGAGAAGTTCAAGTTAGTGGAGATTACTACTAGGGCAATGTTATCCGAGCCTCCCTCAGATTATCTCACCTTAGCACACCTTACACTTAGGTCATATGCTGGTGTTATAAGGGGATATGTGACGAGACTATAACTACTTTGTGTAATCCTTTGAGATAAATAAAATTTTGATTTCTCCCTATGGTGAAGTTTGTGAATTTTCAGATGTCCAGATAAAAATAGAATGTATCTTATGGATGAATTTTGAAAAAAAGGGATATTTTAAAATATTTATGTAAACCTTAAATAATTAATTATGTGTAAGTATTTTCAAAAAAATGGTCTTCTGCAAATGTGTTCAGTAAGAAAATTAGACTCCAATAAGATCAACTTAATTTTTCGTGAATAATAATTTATGAATAGTGATTTTACGCTTAGGATTAGTAATGTGACCAAATGGATTAGTAATCTCACTTAAATAAAGTATTAATATAATTTAGGCACCTTGATTAAGTAATGTGATTCAATAAAATAGGTAAATAACTGTTTCAGAAATTATTAGTTATGTATTGGTTTTTTCAGGTGAATAGTGTTTTTTATTTAAAAATTAAATTAAAAATATTTAGAAAATTGTATTTATAAAATGGAGTTCATTTTTGACTTTAGAGCATCGATATTATGTTATGGGGAATGTTTGGGATTTTTCTGAAAAAGTTGAATTTTCGGTGAATAATGAATTTTCAGTTTAGAGTTTCAGGTGTTTAATGACATCATTAAAGATGTAATAATTATGTAATAATTCTGGTCTACTTATGAATGGTAAGATAAGGTATGAGGTGTCCCAAGTGGCCAATACCATGGGAAAATACCATGGGAAAGCCCATGGTTTTTCCAATACCACCAATGAGGTGTCGCTTGGCCATTAATGCCTTATCCTCTCACTTCCTCTATAAATAACAAGCCATTCTCTCATCCTCTCCATTCCAAAATCCTCCTCAATGAAGTTCTGGTCTCATTACCTCCCAAGGAGTCCTCCCAAGGTTCCCTCAATCGTCCAAGGTCCCGACCATTGAGTTTAAGGACTTACATTTTAAGGTAAGGGATCCTACCTTTCTCTTTCTTTCCAAGTACTCTCTTTTATGTAATTTCTTTTATGATCCATGTTCTTATGTTGGGGATGTTATTTTATATTCATCCTACTATCTTTTTCATGTTCATATGATGAGAGACCCCCTCATTTTCAAGTTCAATTTTCATGTCAAGTCTTTCAAGTTCCTTTTATTATGTTGGGGTATGATCTCTATATCTATCACACTGATATTTTATGTTCATATGATTAGAGACCCTATTTGATCTCATCAATTCATTTTTTTTGAAGTTTTAAGTGATGCCGTTAGGCTGCCAAATTTTCATAAGAGAAATCTTATTTTTGTCTTCCTTTCAATTTTTTCTTTTCATATGGTATGTCTATAAAATTTCATTACCATGTTCTTATATCCTTTATATTATTTCCCCCTACTATGTTATGTATCATTTATGAGTGGGTGAATCATGTCCCCTCTCTTTTCAATGTTTTCTAAAACCTTGTAACATAGCCGTTATGCTGCAGAATTTTTGTCTCAAAATGTTTTTCTCTTTTTCTCAAATTCATTTATTTTATTAAGTGAATACTCAAAGATCTTTCTTCTACAGAGGTATTAACATATATATCAAGATGTTCTATTTTAATTCTGGGATTTACATACATGAAACCTACTTTCCTTTTCCATGGGTTTAAAGTGACATAAAGATCATGTCTTTAAAGCAGTTTTTAAAATGTTATGATTATGAAATGAAACCTATTTCTTTTATGCTATATGGGTTATTTATGAAATGATTGATGATGATATATGTGGATCACATGATAATAAAGACAAATTAAGGGTGCACCCTGATAGCACTCCAATGCATTGGGTAAGGACTTAATCTCTAGAGATGACCATTTTAACGATACCTTGGTGAATAACCTTGGGAATTTTTAATGACACCTTGGGGATGAACCTTGGTGATACAGAAATGATTGTATAAGTTAAATGTTGTAGCCACATCTTCAAGTTATGAAATACTTTATTTTTATTATGATATGCCTCATGATTTATTTCTCATGCCTTAAAGTTATTTTTCATGACTTTATTGACATATCTCAAGTTCACATGTTAAATGTTTTTCCTTGTTTCCCTTACTGGGCCTTCTTCTCACCCTTTCTTTTGATGTATGTTCCCAGGTTATGAGATGTAGTAATGAACCTAGGATGAACATAAATAGAAGCCTTTCAAGTGTTTAAGAAGAATGTTTTATGTTTTCTTGTATTAAGTTCCTGGTTTCCAAGACACTAAACCTTAAAGATCTTCTGTTTGTAAAATGTAATGAATGTTTATGTTATAAAAAGGCGGGATGCCATATTCACCTTCCAAATTACCAAATCACAAAGCATTCTTTACTCTGCAAACCAATTGGGAAAATGAATCATCTGAGGTATTTTAGAATTAAGAAACCCATTTCTTTTTACTCAAAATTACTTCTCTTTGAAGGAGGATACCATTCGTGAGGCCTATGGGCCATAAAAAAGGAAGGAGACCCCTTTGGGTACTCAAAACTTCATGACGAACCCAGTCTTTGCGAAGCACCCTCCAATAACATGTGAACTCCATGCTTAGGCTCGATCACAATGCTTCATGAAGATCTATATTTCACAAAGCCCTATCCTTTACGATCCCATGATCTTTGAAAATAACCTCTCTATGAGTCCTCTTGCTTCATGAACCCCTCTTCTGTGTGGACCTCCAGGATTTTACAATGTGATTTTAAAGTCCCTTAGGCGGTGCTTCATGCCGAGTTTCCCTGCCTCATGCTTCTTCTCATAGGCACGCTAATGGATATTAATTCTTCGCATAGGAACACTAACGTGGAACCATTAATATATCACTCCAAAGCCCCATCTCTATATAGAAATCCTGGCACCTTGCCTTCAACAAGGGATAAAGTGCGCTAGTTTTGTAATTACTAGGGGTGAGGAGTGAATCCTCATCATCCGAGCTACTTGAAATTAAACTTCCAAGCACCCAAATCCTCAACACATGATGTTAAACTGTGATCATAGCATGAGTGAAAATCCCATGGGGACTGCAAAGGAGATGTATGCCAGAACCCTCTCACTTCTCCTCTCCCGCTGCACTTTGTCACCATGTACATCTCGAGCAGCCCTTGCATAAGCCACGACACTCCTTGATAGGGTGCTCTGTGTATGGTGTCCATATCCTCCTCATATATCTAGACCCCTAATTAGGATTCCCTCCTAGAGTAAGTCCCAAACTTCTTTTATTTGGGCTGCTAAATACACGTAAGCCCTAATCCACCACTCATAGACGCAACTTGCATAACAAAATCATCAGGTCTCTTGTTGGATCTTGTTTCTCACACAGAGTGTGACTCACATGGGATTAGAGTACGCATCGATAATGAAATTCTCTCTGGGCCACCTTAGTGTATAATCCCCAAGCCCCACTGCTGAACTTTATGGAATTTGATCCGCTCCACTTTTCAAACAAGGTATGTAGGAAGCCTCCCTAAGGTTCAAGCCCATCACCCATCGACCCCAACCACTTTATGTTGGTTCACCCTCATCCCACATGATGTTAAATTGTATTCCCCTTTTGTCTCACATAACGTTAGACTGTATGATTTTGAACTATGTGGATTTTGATCCTTGTCTCCTATAAAACGTACATATGAAGCCTCCCTGAGGTCCAACCCCCCAAACACCGGTAAACTTTAGCATCCCATTTGTTTGGAACCACATACTTAGTTCGACCATAGTGGTGTCAGACTAGTTCCTAGGTCGTCTCAGTGCATAAGTCCCATACTCAATTAATACTCCTCCAACTAAGAGTTTTCCTCTTACGATGGGAAGCTAACAACGCATAAGCCCAAAGCATATCTTTGGGTTGTTGTCCTTTGTGTACACCCAGATTCTATGCCATATTCATGAACTACGTGGACTTTGATTACCTAACATAAGGATACGTAAGAAGAATCTCTAAGTTTCAAGCCCATCATCCATGTCCCATCTTGGTCTCTCCCTCAATCCTTTGTGTTTCAATAAGATCATGCCCTAAATTGGCGGTTCTACCTCCTTCGGGTTCCCATCCACACATCTATTATCACGATCTTCCTTCTCAAGTTACTCATCTCCCCATTCGAAAACTATGTGGACTTAGATTCCCTACCATGGGGATACGTAGGTAACCTCCATGAGGTTCAATCCCAACACTTTCATCTTCATGTCGGTTCCACCCCTTTCATCTCACTGACTTCATTAAAATCCTCTATCATCTATCCTGATTCTTACCCAGGCCACCACATCTCGGTGAGATCATGCCATCCACTTCATCGCTACTTCTAGAAGCACTTGGGAAGCTAACCATGGTTAATCCACACACATCCATATCATCTAACCAAGAGTACCCCCATGCTAAGGGAATCTAACCATGTGTAAGCCTCAAAATACCCATTCAAACTACATGGATTTTGATCCCTATATTTGAAACAAGGTATGTAGGAAGCCTCCTTGAGGTTTAATCCCAAACAATAGTAAGACTTGGTTTCCTCTTTGTGTGGAGCAATAATCATTTCTTATCCACCCTCAGTGGTGTCCAGATCAACCTTTACGGTGTGACATCTTCAATTTTCGGGACACACCACCCTAGGTTTTCTCTTATTGGGAATTTTGATCCATCCACCTAGTAAACACTCCAGGTGATCCATCCTAGCTATATACCAATTAGATCCTCCTCCATGGGGCCTTTTGATCACTCTCATTTCTTCTCCATAAGACGTTAAACTCCCAACCTACCTCTTGTTGGACATGTGATGTTTGAGGAAAACCTCAAAAACTATGCCTTTGGCGTAATCATCTTTTCTAGATGTTAAACTCATGGAATACCCAATGTTAAACAAGGGAATCCAAGGAAAAACTCAGATACATGCCTCTGGCATAAGATTCCACACATTCAATGTGGGTTACCTCGAACTTCAATTCCCATGAAAAGCCCTATGATAAGGGGAAGAAACTCCAGGTGTACCAGTGTTTTAGCATCCAGATATGCCAACAATGCCCAAAAATACTACTCCCCTAATCGAAGGTTGCTTCCTTGACTTGACCCCTATGGAATTTTCTGATAGAAGAAGTGTAATTAACTAGTGTCTACAAAGATATGGTACTGGGAAGAGTTTCACAAACACCTTCTTTATCTTTAAGGGAGACCCAGACTAAGTGATGAATTCTGAGGAGGAATCCATGGAATGAGAGATCAAAATCCCATCATCCCATTTTGATCAAGGAGAAAATAACCCTAAATAAGTAACATATGCCGCCTACCTTTGGAAAGAGGGAATGCAAGGCAAAAATCAACACATCCTTGATAGACGGATGCGCCCCCAGAGAAAGCATAAAAAAACATTCATTTTAGTTTCTAGATTTTTATATCTCTTCAATTTTTCATTGAGGTGTTGGTGGGTGATTGTGTACAGGTACTCTAGGAAAGGCCTACCATATGCATGATATTCCTTCTCTGCACTAGTCTCCAGCCCCTGTCCCATTGGAGGTGGGCTTGGGGAGTCTAAATCTAGGCCCCATTGGGTTAGATCATGATGGAGTGTCATTAGAGTGGGTTATAATTTTGGACTGCAATGCCGTGGTCATGGTTTGGGTTGCATAATGAATGTGTTAAGATGTTTTGAGTTTAGATTTCAGGCCAATGGTTCTAGTGTTGGTGCAGAAGCTGATATATCCATTCGCCAGTGCTTTGATAACAAGCTTTTCAACTTGGTACATTAGGACACTAGTCATAGGGAAATAATGCTACATGCATCATATAGGGCTAGGTTTTGGTTTTTTCCTTGTCCTTATTGAGTTATATCCCAGATATAATCTTTGACCATGTTGCTTCTTGATTCTACTTTAGGATGAAACAGTGAATATATCCAGATAGGGTTCCATGATGGGATTGTGATGATGATCTTCCCCATGATGTGGCTTTAGTGTAGGGAACTAGTTCAGATTCAGTACCTCTAGGGTTTCTACTGGTTGAGACACCACCCATTGAGAAACCGGTTGTGCTGGTAGTTAAGGCTGAGGATTCATGCATGCTGAGTACACTACATGAGTTATAGAGGAAACAACCTCTGAGGTACTAGGGTGGTACAGACCCCTAGGTAGATGATGACTATCTTAAGGCAGCCACACATGTTTTCCGCCTCATGAGGGAACCTCCTGAGAAGATGGTGGTCCAAGTGGTGAGTTTTCTATAAGGTTTGGTTGGGCGATGGTAGAGTCTAGTGATAAAGACCCATGTAATGGTGATGCTTTCTTGGGTAGAGTTTGAGTGACTCTTCAATGAATAGTTTTACCCAGCCACATTGAGATCAGTGTGTATCCCAGAGATTCTTCTGCTTTGGTAGGGTAGCATTACTGTAAAGGAGTACACAACTAGGTTAACAGATTACCACAATACTATATAGAAATGGTTTAAGATTTGTTCTTTAAAGATTTTACTTTTGAGAAGGGACTTTTTAGAGACATCTGAGGTGGTGTGGTATCCTTATGCCTCCCCACTTATGCAGTAGTACTGGAGAGAGATCTGGTAGTAGAGATCTTCCTGTAGGAGGGATGAGTGGATGAGGTCTGTAATGGTAGTCACAAGGTTGATGCACCTACAAAAGCTAGTAGATGACATATTAATGGATCATCGTGTTGGATTCATACCCATGAATAGACTCTGGCACGTGATCCTATAGTACAGGAGATACATCAGGGATCCAGTCTTCTGTAGGAGAGGAAATGTTATGCTTTCGACAACTGAGGGAATCTTGTTAGATAATATCCGGTCTTCTATAAAACTTAGAGATAGATGATTGATGCACCACCTTAGCAGAGGCAATGTTTGGAGTTGGGAGTTCTACAAGACGGTGGACTTAGGGGAGAAGTGGGTAGAGTAGTAGGAGCTGGAAGGCTATTTGAGGTGTTTCCACCATTACCACCAGGTGGTCCACACTAGTCTCAGGGAGCTGGAGGATGAGGGAAATGAAAAATACAGGCCATAAAGGCCTTTGACCCAAATTCTACAAGTATGAATAGAGGTATGATCTATGTCTTGTCTACTTTATGCAACATTAATTGTTAGACACTGCTGTGAGGTACTCTTTTCCTTCCACTTCTTACTTGAGGTTTAACCAGAGTGTTGTAGAGAGATAGTAGAACCTTGTGTCAGTATTATTTGATATAGCTTCAAATTCAAAAGGAAGATGGATCCTTACCCCATCAAGACACATTTATTTGAACCAATAAAAACCGTGCGGGCAAGTTACTTCCACTAAAAGAAGATAGAATTGAGGTGTAGTGGATGAGTCTCTCTAACTTTTGTATTTGGGGCTGGGTGATGTATTAGTGGTCTGTAGATAAAGGTATCAGTAAGACCAAATGAGGGAATTTGGGCAGCCCTTTATTGTTCATTAGTACCCTCCTGTTCTCGGTGTTAACTTTTTTTTTTGTGATTTTCTCAAATAGATCGCGGCTTTATTTGATCTAGGTATGGAATCATGAGGAAAAGGGGCACATTACCCACCAAAAAGCATTTTTTTTTCAAAGAGACCAAAACCATTTGGGTGAGTCAATGCCACCCAAAGAGGATAGTGTCGAGGTGTGGTGGAAGAGTCCCTTATACTTGTTAGTTCTGAGTGAGTTTGTGTGATGGATTGTTAGAGTAGGTCATAACATTACCAGTGGAGATTTTATGCTTGACCCTTTTAACTTGGCAGCCCTAGTGGAGGGAGAGCCTTACATAGAATCATTCTGTAGTGTCAGAGTTAAAACCTAAGATGTTTCCATAATTTCGATTGGTTTATTACCATCCATACTAAGTTGGGATGTTTCCAGTGTGTGTGGAAGGGATTTTTGTTCGGTGAGCTGTGTTACAGTTGATTGTTCATAGAAGAAGGGCTCTGTAAGACTTAATGTTTCCACATGGGTAGCCTTGTTTTTTTCTTTGATACCCTCATGTGTTCAGAGTCAACCATAATTAAAATATGATTGAGTAGGTTGTGGTATATTTCATCCCGGGGTGGATGTGAGCTGTGGGTTTACATCGGTATATGCATCAGGTTAACGGGGTGAAATACCACTAGACCCTATACTACAGATTGATTGTGGTACTTGGTGCTTTTCCACCTATCACAACTGAGGATACATGTTCCGCTTACCGCATGATGTCAGCCTAGTTGGAGATGGATGTGAGTTTAGTTTTTCCTTGTTGGTTCCCCTGAGTGCATGCTTGTGAGAAGCACAAGAACCCTTGGTGAGCTTGTTGGCATGGGAGTTCCATTGGAGAGCTCAATTTCTTTCCCTTATGCAAAGGATTTAACTTTATAGGGACAAAAATACTCAAGGCAGGGAGAATTTAGTGACTTGGGTTTTAAACTGTAATACTTTGGAATATTTATAAGAATATTTTTGAAGCCAGGTGCTAAGTCAGCATGGGATTCTAGGGTCCAGAGAGCCTCAACATAGTGATTTTAAAAATATTAAATGTATTTTTTCACACACATGTAGTTTCTCTTCAAACATAGAATAAATCTAGAATGGAGTCTTGGATCTTAATTTTGAGACTTTATTTTAGTTCCTAATTTTGTGTTTACCTTACTTGCAACATAAAGTTTTCCACATTGGGAGTTTGTCCAGAGTCAAGTTGGTGGGGTGTTAGGTGGTGATATTATTAATTTAATGAAAATTAATTAATAAAATTTTATCCTAAGACCTCCCCTCCCACATTGGGTGAACACAATGAAATAGGAGAATAACCTCCTATCCTCCTTTAGAAATAGATGAAACCAAGACAAATCAGCACAATAAGGTGCTACCGATCTCCATTCTTGATGCCAATCGTCATCAGATCGAGGAGCAACATGATCTAGGAATTTTTCTACAGCCAAAGATTTGTTGTTTCTCAATCTGGGTAGGAGTATTTGAGTTTTTGTCTCGATACACTTCATTATTCTTTGTTTTAATATTTTATATCCCTGTTTCAATTGTTAGATATCCCTTATAGTTTGATCTATAGGTTTCAGGAAAAAACGGACCAAATCAGGTGACTCAAAAGGTAATTTCTGGTTGTAATTACCATATACATAGTGTGTAATATAGTGAACCATGCCATGTGTTCTTCATATTGAGGTAAGAAGAATTTTTGGGACGAAACATCATGTATCGAGGTTGCACTGCGTGTAGTGACTCCATGTCTTGTGGCCAAAGGACATGGCCTAGGATTCCATGTGATTGTAAATGGTCGTGTAGAATTAGATGACCAAAGTATATAGATATGGTGTTCTAGACATTGAAATGTTCAAACTACATTGCGAGGTGGCCATTTGGACTAAACTTTCCATGTAGAATGGGATGCATGGTGTGTGAGAGACATATCTAGTTAGTCTGTGTAAAGGAAGAACATGACTAGGAGCTGTATGGGGAAGGAAACACCATGTATTGGTTGTACACATTGTGAACCCCTAAATGGGAAAGACAAGCCATGTGAACAAGATGCACGAATAGGTACTCGGGTGGGTTCACAAACCATGTGGGCCCCATTCAAGCCATGTACTATATTAACATATTCTTGAGATCTTTCATTATATGTATCTCCTTCTTTGAAACTCAGATTCAGAATTATGAGTATCACATCCTGTGTGTTTTTCCACATATAATGTGATGATGGAATCTGTGGTGGCCTGTGAGATACGTTGTGGTATGTTTCAAGAAATATATTGTTGAAGCGGTGCTTAACCTTGGGTAGTGATTTGGGTGGATCACTAGGTTGAAATCAAGGTTGATACCCATCCATTTTTCCTTAGAATATAGGTTCCATAGACTCTTTATGATGGTAGAGCAGTGATCCTCTATTATATTAGGGAGTGGGTCCCCTAATCGTGGCAGTGTTATGATGTGAGGTATGACAAGCGTGAAGCTCCTTTTAGTGACACTTGAACGATGTTGTAAATTGGTGTGGTTTATTTTGAGAGATGTTGGGAATGGTACTACCACATGGAATCAAGGAATAATTTTCCTTTACCCCTCTTCTTTGGTAGATACAGGTCTCCCTAGGTCATGGACGCAGGTTCCATACCTTTGGGGAAGTTCTTCCTAGGTTGGTACTCCCCTATTGGAATAGGGTGTGGGCTCCCTATCAGTGGAGTTGGTACTCCCTTTATGTGTCGGGGCACAAGTCCTCCATATATTACATATCGATAGAGCCGATTATCCCATGTTTTGTCAGGGTACTGGTCCTCTATCGTTTGAGTTAGAACTTCCCTATCACACCAGGGTGCGGGTCCTCCATACATGTTGTTCCTACAGAATTATAAGTCCACTTTCATAACAGGGAGTAGGTCCTCTAGCACAGGGTCAGTACTTCACTATCATTATAGGGTGTGTATCCCCTATATTGATTGAAACAGTAGAGTGGTACTACCCAATCATACTAGGTTAAGGGTCCTCTATCCTCTGAGTAGTACTCCCATGTTGGAGGATGGTTCATGTCATTATCTATGGAGTATTACTCCCCCATATTTAAGTAGTAATGGGGAGAGGGTCCTCTATTAGAGTTGGAGGTCCCTTAGTTGTTGAGTAAAATTATGAGGAGCGTGCCCTTATAAAAGTTACATGTGATACTGGGTAAGGATTTAGTGCTCCCTCGACGGATTGAGGTGAGATCCAATACATACATGAGTGATAGAGGTTTCACGGGTTAGTTAGGAGTTAGTACTCCCTCAATTAGAGGGTAGTGGTGTGGTACGAGTCCCTATATTCAATTTTTTAGAGAGGATTCATGTAGTTCCTAGTCTTGAGCATTTCTACCTCAACTGTGTGTAGTGGTGAGGGGTAGGACTCTCAACTTGGGTTCTTATAACCTTGCATAGGGCACATGTTTCTGGTGGAAGGACCTCTGGTTCTAGGCACATGAGTTTGACCTGGTTCAATTGTTCCTGATGGAGTGTATCTCTCAAACATATTCCATTTGGGATGAATGATCTTGTGGAGTGTGTTCTCCTAGTCGTGTTTCACATTTATATCCTTGATTAGAATAATTTTGTTATCTACGAGGTTGGAACCTCATCAGACTTGGAGTATGAGGATAGTATATCTGGGTGGTTCTGGGAGTCATTGAAATGTTTTCACATGTCTAGGTTAATACCACTTGTGGAATGAGCTGAATATTCAAGTATAACCAAGGATGGTTTGAGATGGTTTTTGTCTCTTGATTAGTTTTCCTCCAACTAGGTTGAGCAGACCATTTCCTTTTATTTTACCACTCTTCTTTTGGGGTTTTAGGGTGGATACTAAGTATTGTTATACCCACCCCTTCATGTGATTTAACCACACATGTTGTGTCTTGTGTAGACCACATCCCTTTCAACATAGTCTCTAGAGGACCTAAGGTAAGTATATATTAGTGAGCTAGACCAACTGAAGTGTTTACCAGAGATGGGCTGAGGATATTTTCTAAAATTGAATTTGACATAGATCCAATACTTCCAAGTAGGATGGATACTATTATAGTTTTTAGTGGGAGTTTTTTTACCTTTTTACTCTTTCAATACTTCTTTTATACTCTATTCTGAGATATATGTATGCATGAATTTTAGTTCCCCTATTTTTATATCTCTTCACTTTTTCATTGAGGTGTTTTTGGGTGCTTGCATACAGGTAATCTAGGAAAACACCTCCCATCTGTGTGATATGCCTTATCGGCACTAGTCACCATCCCCTAGCCTATTGGAGGTAAGATTTTGGAGTTTTAGACCAGGTCCCATTGGGTTGGGTCATTCCAATATGTTTGAGTTACTATGTGATAATATAAAGGGAAATAAAATTCAAAAAATGATGGATACATTGATTTACCCTCCATCTCTATGTCCCTATACGATCACTTGGAACTATAAGTGGTATCAATTCTAGTCATGTTTCTCCACTAATTGAATCATAAATATTCCTAGCAGTATTTTTATTCTCTACATGATGTTTGGATTTAATGAAATTCATGAAATACCTAAAATAGAGAACTATTATTCCATCCACATTAAAACTGGTGAAGAGGATTCAATTAACACTCTAATGAACCAGAATATGAAATGGGAAAAAATATTGTTAAAAAGTAAAAATAATGAATGGGAGGATAAATCAGCATTTGAATATTTTCAAAGTGAAAACATATCATTTTCAAAATCATTTTATTATTATAGCAACCCAGCCTTAACATACATGAATATTACATCATTTTATATGAATATTCATCCCATTATAATAGTAGATTCTCTAAAACCATAATAGTTTAGTGTCTTTGGAAACATGGAACATAATATTTAACTTCTTGAAAGATATTATATGTTTCCCACAAATATATTACCATTTATTACTCCAACTTAAAACCTTTCTTCATAGCATGGGAAAAGGAATCATAAGAAAGGGTGAGATCAGATTCTCAATAAGGGTAAATGAAGGAGATTCGTAATAATAGCATGAGAATAAGGGTAAGAGAACATAAGAATAAATTTTAAGATCATACCCATAATATCCATGATCATATACATGAGTAATGGAATATGGATCGACATCACATAAGACATGAATCATAAGAGTGATAAATCATCATAAGTCAATCATGAATGATAAGATCATGTCATATAAGTGTAGAACAATTATAAATATATAAAATCATTGCATTTTTCAAGGTTAAATTCCAATACCATCAATATAGTGGATCATGACACACCCGTATCCCATAGTAGACTAGGATACATGTTTTTCCCATTGTGGATCAAGACATTCCAATTTCTCATTGTGGATTTGGATTAATATATTTCCTATTGTGTATCAGGAAAAAATTATTTCACATTATAGATCAGGACACACCTATTTCCATTTATGGATTAGGACACACTAGTTTCACATTATGGACTAGGACACATATTTTTTCTATTATAGATCAGGACATACCTATTTATCATTAGGAATCAGGAAACACCTATTTCCCATTGTGGATAAATCCAATAGAATTGTTTCCCATCATTATCCCATGAGATATAAATCTTTAACCAATGAATTTAAGGGAGATATAGGTCCCAACCATCACATAATGAAATCATACATACGTGTTCCACAAGATCTTAAACATTCATCATATCTTAAACCATGAAACAAAATAAGTATCATAAAATAACCTATGGAAAAGAAACCCATTTAATAATAATTTCATCATAGAATAACTCATTAAAGAATTAATGTTTTATAATATTTTTATCATAGTATGACCCATGGAAGAGAAATAGGGTTCATAAAAAAATTGACATCTTAATCATAAACTATTTAGATAAATAATGAGAATAGTGTACTTATATTATATCCCTAGTAAATCATAAACTAAATCAAAGGATTTAATCTTATTTGTAGATGGATTTTTAATTGTAACTTGGAACATTTATTAAGGAAAATAACCATTATTTAAAAATCACTTTTTAAGGATTAAAAAATATTAAAAATACTTTAATTTGAAAACCAATTTTAAAAAATAAAAAATAAGCATTAAAAATAATCTAAAACATTTCATGTTTCTATTTTGAAAAACACTTTTTAAATCATAAAAAAATTTGAACACCTTTTTCATTTAAAATAACCTTAAAACATAAAAAGGATCATTTGAAAATAATTTTAAAAACTTCACTTCAAAACATTTTTAATTTTTTTAGAAAACATGTTTTTTTAGTAAAATAAATTTCCGACCAAAGAGAGATGTAAGGTTAGATATTTTTAAAAATGATTTCTTAATTATCCTAATTAACAAAGAGTAGAGAAAATAGTACCAATACATGAAGATATCATGAATATCTAGAGGATAATAAAATTCATGAGATCTATTGAGATATGGATTATAATATTTTATCAATAAAAGTTTAATTGTAAACAATCCTTATAAACTATGAGATTGTAGCAATAAAATCTTACCACTTCGGTAAATTTGAATATTAATCCCCATGAATAATACAATTAAATTAATCATACAATATCATGAAAATAAGGATATTAATAATAAAATATTTCAAAGGTCTTTATATACAACCCATAAAAGAATGTAGGTTCATAATATAACATGTGTCTTTAAGAGGGAAAATTGAGACAAAATTACCTTACCAATTTGATAAATTTTGAACTGTAAAACCATAAAAGAGAGGCCATTAAATAGATATGTAAATAATAATATATTTAACTAAAATAATAATATAATACATTCATGGGTAGTATATACACCACACTAAATAAATTATTTGTGAATAAGGCATAAGTCTCGTAGAAATAAAAGTGAGACTAGATATCCCCTTATTACATGAGTATAATTTGAATTATGATATCCGTGAAAGAATAAAAACAATTCAAAAATTTAATAAAATAAAATAAATAAAATTAATGATTTAACTTTAAATAAGTAATTATATACACAAAAAAACAAAAATAATTTGTGAATATAACATATATCTTATGGAAATAAAAGTGAGATGAGAAATCCCTTACCATAAGTATTTACTTTTGTAGTTCACATTCAAAAATCCTATATAATAAGTAAAATTTTATTAAAAATATACCATAGAAAAATATTATTATATTTAAAACCATATATTTTTATTATTATTACTTTATATTATACATTTATTAACAATTTCAGGTCAAAGTTATGTTTCATGTAATAACCGCTTTGTTTTTCATATATGTTTTAACTTGTTATTCATGGTCCTATTACATATATAATGTTTTAATTATTAAAATAATGTAAAAAATGTTATAAATATCATATATATTCACAATATAAGTATTAATAATCTATTAACAATATAATTTTGAAATGAAATACACAGTTTATGGAGAGGGTATGCCATACGTACGTATAAACACTATTTCTATTTTCTTATCTTATTTTTAATGAAATAAAAGTAAATGATATATATATATATAATATTTACCTTATTATTATCATATCCTATATATAAAATATTTTTATTAAAATCAATCCTAATACATTCTATATAAATTTTGAATTTCTCACATCGTTTTGAGGAGGCGGTAGTCCAATTGTCCACAAACGAAGTTATCATATTCCCACAAAATGGGAAGCATGAAGGTATGTGTTATATAATAATTAAATAATCATAAATAAATCATAAATATCATATAAAAAAATTATGTAAATCATTATTACTAACCTTGAAATGTGGTAATGGAAGAACGAACGACATCGATCTGCGAGGCGGTAGTCCATTGTACAAACAAATGATGATTGCATATCCTATTTGATGGAAGTATGTGATGTTTTAGATCTAAACATTAACATAAAAACATCTAAGTATATTTATGATACTTATTATATTATATAATCATGAAATAAGAATAATTGAAGTGATGGATAAAGAAATAAAACAAAAGTTCTTATTGAAGGATGTTACCTCTTCTTTGGGTAACTCTATTTGGTTTTCTCCAAAGGAATTATTCGGTTGGTTTTATAAAATATTAAGTCTTATAGGAAGAAGTTAGAGACGTTGGGAGGTTATTTGGATAGGTTTTTGATGATATAATTAGATTTAGGGGTTTTAATATAGAGAAAAAGGTTGTGGCCTTTTATAAGTGGGGAAAAAGGACACACTTGGTATTTTTGAATAGAATTGTGTGCTCCCTATGTTTTAATTGTCCCAAAAGGGTTAAAAAATAGGCCATTATAGATCATTATAGGTGTAATTTTCTAAATATATATATAAATTTTTTTTAGACAAGTTTATGGTCATTTTTACACCTCATATTCTATATTTAGTTAATATTTAAGCTCATGTTTACCTTAATTACTATAATTAATTTTAACTGGTTTTCACTAATAAATTTGGTAAAAAACTAAGTTGAACTTAATATAAATTATAAATTATTATTATTATAAATATATAATCCATTTTTCCGAAATAAAATCACATAATTGAATGAAATTAATTTTTATATTAATATCATAGACGAGATGAAACAATGAGTTTTTAAAGTGAAAAGGTCAAAAAATTGAAATGTTTTTATATGAAATTTCAATGTGAAATTGGTTAAAATGAACTAAATTAAATTAATTTATGTATATTCTATATAATTATACTTTAAAAACAATTTAAAATATAATTTACCGATATAAATAATTTATTTGAAAAAATTTTTTTCAATTAAAAATTAGTATTTTTCATTATTCACCAAAAAATGAAACTTCTTAGAAAAATTATAAAAATTCACCAAAAGTAAAGTTTTATATTCCTCTTTAAAAAACTAATTTTATTATTTTAAAATGAAATTTATAAAAGTTTAAAAAATTATATTTAAAATAGGTGCACCATTAAAAGGAGGTAAAATTACCTTTAAGGAAAAAAATATATTTATGCGTAAAATTTTATTTATCATTATTTATTATCAAGAAAACACATAATATGAATGATAAATAGTTAAATGAATTTACTATATACATATTTCATTAAAATAAATTGAAAAATTTGTTTAATTTAATTATTGAGGTAAAATGTGTCTAATTTCATAAATATTGTTTTTTGGTAAAAGATTTACTATATTTTCAAAAGAGTTTTATTTTCATTTATAATTAATTGTTCACCAAATAATTTTTCATATAAATATGTTTAAACCATATTTTCATAATTTTAACTAATATTATTCTTAAATTCCATTCAAATGGCTATGTGATTACTATAATAATATTTTAATAACAATATTAATAATATATTGTAGTTTGGTAAAACTCAGTCTTTCATGTAACACAGGTTATCAAAGGAACCCATCATTGTGTGTAATATAATACAAACATAGTGTTTCATATACCACATGATAATATAATTTTTAAATGTAGCACAATATTAACATGGTGTTTCATGTAAATAAATCAATACTTTTTGTCGTGTGAAATGCTAGCGATCAATGAAATTAAATTTATTCAGAACAAAAAATTCATAAAAACTTGGGATGTTTCATTCTACCGCTATTAAAATGAATTTCACCGTCAAAATTCATTTGGGTCATAAATTTTTTAATACTTTAAATTTCCTTTCATTGGAACTCACACCATAAAAATAAATACTAAAAATCCATTTAAAAAATGAATGTTGGAAACCTAACGGATACCCAATGTAACTCATAACTAGGTTTCCACATAGAAGAATATAAGTGAAATCATGGAAATGTAAGTGAAATATAAATATCAAGTTTTGATGGAGAGTGATAGATAACATGTTTAAGAGAAATTTAATGATCCCAAATAAATAAACCTAAGAGGATTGAAAATATTCATTAATATCATAAAAACTAATTATAATGGGAAATTTTTTTATTTCAAGACCCATTTCATAAAGTTGAAGAGTTTTTATGTGAATATATAATTACTTGATTTCAGATTAATTTCACACTTTTTTTTCATTGATCTATTTAAAATTAATATATTTCCATAATAAATCAAGGTGAATTTTTCATTACTGAATATTTAGTTGGTCATGAGATCTATAAATAGAATGAAAGGTCATTCAATCTATCATTATCACCATTTTTTTATAAAATGTTATCCAATATGCATAAATACTCACATAGAGAGATAATAATTCGATCTCTAAAAAATCATCTAAATTTTAACATAAAAAAATCCATAATTTTTAACCTTATAACACCTTTGAAATTTGAAATTCCAAAACTTTATAAATAAGGTCACTAAATTTCTTAAAATCAACTTAACATTGATGCCCCATATATCAAAAAGTAAATATTTGTTGTCACATACCAAATATGTGAATAAATTAATAATGTATTCTCTTGTAACATGGTAATAACATGAACTACCCTAAATCCCATTTCATACAAGCATGCTTCATCATTATTTATACAGTTTATTGGATATATTCAATAAATTCGAAAATGTTGTAATATTCATCAATGAAAACATAAGCCACCTTTTCAAAAAATCCTTTATCAGTTATAAGGTCATCAATACAATCCAATTTACTTTATCCATATCAATAATATCTTTATAGAAGCTATTTTTTTGTACAACATTAGGAACACATTAAGGGTTACCTTCTTCGTAACACCCATAGATTTTTTGAATTATTTTTCTAAAATTAATTTATTCTTTTTGATATTTAGGATTTCACGCAACACTGAAAATAATTATTTTTTTTACATATTGAAGCACTAAGTTTGGATTGTGTTATATGAAATTCTAATTTAATTATTCACTAAATGAAATATAATTTTTATCTTTCTCTATACAGAACATTGAGGTTTGCTTACATTGCATGCAAGACTGACTTTCCTCGATGACTTGTATATCACACAAGGCTGAGTGTTACTGAACAATAATTCATTATTAAAATATTATTATCTAATAGGATATAACATTGCCATTAAATTTAAGATTATAAAATTAACTAACTTATGAATATATATAGCTTAATTCATCGGTTACCTATTAGTTAGAAAAGAATATAGAAACCAAATGAATATAAGGTGAATAATTTTATAAAAGGCTATTTTATGTGAAAAATATGATTTATATTAATAAGTTAAATTAATTAATAATAGTTAATGATATTAATTAAATTTATATGTTATTTATTCAAAAAAATATTTTTTGATATTCATCCAATTTATTTTATATGAATAAGATAAAAACTGACCCAATATTACATATAAAAATCTTTATTTTTATGAAAGAAGTTTCACCGCCTTTTAATGGCGAATATAACACCCCGAACCCTCTAGAATAGAGTCAGTGAATTAATTTTTATATTGGCATGGTTAGAAATAATTAAAATCCTGAAGGAACAATCAGTTTAGTAGTCTTGAAAAAACTAGATACATAAGTACAACTCAAATTACATTGGAAAAGGTTACAAAATACAATACATAACAAAAACTAAAAACTGCATCCACAGGAACTCAATAAATGATATCCTCTTTATCACCTATTAAAGATAAAAAATTAAAGGAGTGAGATCAAATGCTCAATAAGGGTTAAAAATGGTGAAATCATGAATCAATAATAACTGAATTGTAAACAATTTGACATAATCAACATGGTATGGTGAATAAATGAAAAACACACGCCATTAATAAACTGAGAATGAAACTGCATCCGTAGATTTTGTCATAGTGAAAACCTCATGGATAGTAATAACTGATAATGAATAAATATAATTCTTATTAATTAGACATCATGTATCTAGAACATGATACCATAATACTATTAAAACATTTTAGTTCTATGGGTAGAAACCCGTTTGATTTTTGGAAACAAACTCGAAGGGTTTGTCGCCAAACTGATTGTCTCATGAGGCCTATCGATGCATAGAGGGGATATAGAGGGCCCCAACCATCACTAAATTTTCAAATAATTATATATACATAGATTCAATAGAAGAGAAATATGCCTTTACATTATCCGTATAGAATAGAGGATACAGATTCATCAACACTTCTACAGTTAAAACAACAATCCAAATAAACACCGTATGTAAAATGGTATACAGTTTAGAAAATAAAAATATCCATGATACAAGAATATTAATATGTAATAGAAATATAATTTCAAATAAATGGTGATATCAAATGGGAAGTAGGTACACCACATAAGGATTATTAGGTGCACAATACAAAGTAAGTCACAACGAAATGGAAATTGAGACAAAGTTCTTTACCACAATGAAATCAGTACAATCATATGAAAAAACATAATAATCATCAAATTAATCACTTAATATCATGAATATAAATATAATCATGATATTATATGAAAAATTTCAGTACAAATACACCACATATAATAAATAAGTGGCGAACAATGGAAATCTCACAGAAATGAAAGTGAGATGGGAAAACCCCTTACAAACATCTCGGCATGGTAATAGGTGTTATTGTGAGGGATTAATGAGAGGTAAAGGGGTATCCCATTATTTATATATCATAAGGGAAGTATGGGGGTGGTGTGAAAACATACCCCATCATTAGGAATTAAAAATAAAAGGGTACAATATAGGGGAAATTCTTCAACAAAAGTGAAAGAGAGGATCCCTTACATTATGCTTGAAGGTGTTCTTGATTGTTCTTAATGACCTAAATAATCAAATTTAGCTTCATTAATTAATAATTACAGAACAACATAAACATGTAATTGATATGTTATAACCTTATTAGAATCATTAATGACTTTTTTGATGGGTTTAAGAGATTCAATTTTATTGTTTTGGTAGCATTTTCTTCTTTGGTTTTAATGATCCGTTTACTTGTATTCATGAATGGATGTTTGTTTGAAATGTGGTTAAACATCCATAATTGTTAATATAAATTAATAGTGAAATTAGATATATATAAATTATCTTATAATGATTTTGGTTATATAACATAAGGATGAATCATTCGATGAGTTAATAAACGCTTGGATTTGGATTGGCGGTTTTGTGCACAATAAACTTGATTTGTATTATTATTCAATATTATAAGTGTGTAAGGATTACAGAACATTAAAAAAGATAAAATACATATATTATGATCATTTTCAACAATTGAAAAGGTTTAATGACCAGTATTGAAGATAGTAATGCAAATTGAAAACTCGTCTTCCTTGAGTGTGATAAATTAACGCATCTTGGACAGTGTTTGCATTTATTGTATAAAAGGAGATAAAAAAGAGAGATTATGATGAAATATTACATTAGATTAATGAAAGTCCAGTACATGTAAGTTAATTTAATTATAATGGAATTTGGATGAGGCGAGGTGAGAAGAGAGAAACAAAATTATGAAACTTGATATAGAATTTGAAAGAAAAGAGAAGAGAAGTTCACCTCTTGAGTACTCCTCCTTGAGAAATTTCTTAAGACCTTTGTTTTTGGCCTTTTGGTGAGACCAGAAGGTCTTGTAAATGGGGAGAGGGATTGGGAAGAGTATTTGGTAGAATTTAGGCAAGACTTGAAGCTTGAGTGGTGTGGGAGGAAGAGGGGGTGAGGGGTGGTTTATATAGTGGAGGGGAGAGGGTATTTCTCTATATTATAATCATTAATTTATTATTTCTCCACAAGATAAGGAATAGTGAGTATTTTATTTCCAAGAATAGTAATTTTATAATGTGAATCTGAATAAATTGGGATTACATCAGCAGAACATCATATATGGCTCTATAATTAGTGTATTTAGCTTATTTTGTAAATTATGGTATTTCACTATTCATAAAAAAATTCAAGTATTTCATAAAAATACCAAAAATTCACCCTAACCATTTTTTGTTGTTTAGAATTCAAAAATAAAGTCCATTTTTCAAAAATAATTTTCTAAATATGATTAATAAAATATTTAATTAAAATCATTATTTAATTGAAAAATATAAACACTTAAAATATCCATCTTCATTTTAAAGGTGCCTAAATTTATTTATACATTCATGGGTATGGATACCATTCATAAGAGTAATGTTACTATTCATAAGGGTAAGTTACTATTCATAAGGGTAGGTTACTATTCATAAGGGTAGGTTACTATTCACCGAAAATTAAGTTAATTCTATAAGATTCTAAATATCATCCTAAACACAACTTTGTATGTCATATTTTCAAAATTCAAAACACACAAGTGGAAAATTTAAGTTCAATGGCTAGGATATGACTATCTTCTAAATAACCAAGTTTTGTTTCAAAGAAACCGAGTGCTTTATGAAATATATGCTATGACTCGAATGTATTTAAGAGAAACATACCACAAAATGTTTGGGGTGCTACAACGAACCTATTTTAAATATACATTTTGGAACTTTTATAAATATAATATGTAAAAATAAACCTCATATTTGAAATTGATTCATAAAAATTAGTTCAGGGTAAATTTTTTGTATTTTTTTGTGAAGTTTCATTTTTTGATGAATATTGAAAAATAATGAAATTAAATTCAAAAATGATATTTAATATAATTTATTTATAAGGTTAAATAAAATTTTAAATTTATTTTGAAGTTTATTTAGAGATTTTTTATCAATTAATCCAATTTATATCATTTGAATCAATTTCACTTTGAAATTGACTATAAAAACATAAGAAATTTTGAGATGTTTTTACTTTAAAACCCCTCATTGTGGTCCCATTTGCGAGATTATATTTAAATTAATTTCTACCAATTATGTGATTTTAATTAAAAAAATGGATTCCATATTTATAATCATAATAATTTATAATTTTTAATAAGGTCAACTTATTGTTTGATGAAAAATATTAGTGAATGTAATTAAAAATAACTACAATAATTAAGGTGAAATTAAGCTTAATAAGGGACTAACCTTAATCTTAAGGGCCCAAAGGACCTAGGAAATTGTCCAAGATCCATTGGATAGCCATATGTATAACCTATAATCTATTTTATCTAATTTTTTCCATTATTGGATCCACTTTCATTGTGAAAAATGTGTATGAAACTCTATTGTCAAAATATTACAATATTGCCACTCCTCTACTATAAAAGGCCCCCTCTCCTCCCACTTCCTTGCACATCTATTTTTTTTTATCAAACATTATTTGAACAAATAAATCCTAAAAATCCCTCAAATAAACTTATAAGACTTACCTTTTTCATAAATAAATCTAATAAATACTTTTGGTGAAAACCAAAAGGAGTTACTCAATTAGAGGAAACACCCTCCCTCAAGCTCTTTTATTTTATTTCCATTATCCACTCCCTAAACTCTTATTATTCCATGTTCAAAAAAAATGTATCCTAAATATACTATTATGTTTTTATGGTAAATTTTAAACATACACTTACACACACTTTCATCTAATAGGTAAAAAACATATTGTTTACGTTTACAACGAACTACCGCTTCATGAAATGATGATTATTAATTTTTCCTTTACTACCTATCATGGTGAACATTATGCTGAAAAATATATTTACATATGATATATATGATATTTATAATGTCTCTATTATTATTTAATTTTTATTTAGAACATACCTTTATGCTTTCCATCTTGTGTGAATATGATAATTTCATTTGAGGAAGTGTGGAATACCGCCCCCTTAAAGTGATTTGACTCGTTCACACACTACATGGAATGTATTAACGATATGTTTAGTGAACCTATATGAAATATATGACATAATAATTCTAATTTAATTATATTATATATATATAAATATACATATATTTCATTTAATTCCTTCTTTTCAATATGTTAATAAAACCGAAGCAACATTCATGTGTACGTACGACCTACCGTCTCCATGAACATTGTATTCCATTTCATACTTATATATTATATAGATTATTATAATAAACATATAATTAATATTATTGATATTTATATCATATTTTAAATTCTGGAAATCATTATATAAGTATAAGGACTAAAGATATAACAAATTAAGACACAAGAAAAAAAATAAAGAGAATATTACATGAAGTGTAACCTTAACATGAAATTGTTAATAAATTGGTAATATAATGTCATAATAAACCCATATATGGTATTATATATAAGAATATGGTCCTATAAAATATTTATAATAAACTTAAATTTATTATACATGAGATTTGAATGAGTATAATGAGAGTCAAGACACAGTGTAGGGGAACTTCATCTCACTTATTATTTCCATGAGATACATGATTTATTTACCACCAATTAAATTATTGCGGTGTGTATAATTATAATTTATGTATTATATGACTCTTATAATTAAATTTATGGGTACTTTTATATCCATTTCATGACCTTTCCATCACGGGGTTTATGTTTCAAAAGTTACCAAATCAGAAAAGTAATTTTGTCTCAATTTTCCTACTTTGAGACACATTCTATGTTATGCACCTATATTTTTACTTGAGGTGTAAATACATCCTTTGAAATTTTATTAATAACCTTATTTTTATGATATTTTAATATTCGTATAATTTTATTTTCTTACATGGGGGTTATGGTTCAAAGTTACCAAGTGGAAAGATTTTATTGAAACAAACTCATCGCTTTTCGAGATTGTTTATATCTATGCTTCCTTTGATGAATTATTATGATTAATTCTTAATAACTCTCATGAAATTTCTTATCCTATGTTTATTAATTATATATTCCTGAATTTCTACCATTTTACACTATTTAGAACATAATACAGTTAAGAAATTGTTTTTAATAAAGCCCGAATTTACCCTCTCTTCGGCCAGAAATCTACATTCCTTCTAAACCATGTTTTCTAAAAAGGGTTTCCAATAATATTATACTATTATACTATAGTCTTTATAATATTTTTTTCTTTTTTTTATTTTACTAATGTTTTCAATGGAATATTCTTTTCTCTTCCCAAAAAATTAATTTTTTTATCCTTTTTATTATACAAAGAAATGTTCTTTTTACCTTATACAACATGCATGAAGTTGCCTTCTGTTATTTATTTCAAGATTAAGTTTCATTATAAAAGGATAATTTTTAAGAAAATGTTTTTAAATTTAATTTTCAATGAAATGGTTTTCAAAATGTTTTCAATATTTCATTATAAGTTTTCAAATTATTTTTCATGGAAAGTGTTTCTCAAAATGTTTTATATTATTTTATACGTTTTTAAGGAAAATGATTTTCAAAATGTTTTCATGATTCCTTAATAATTTTCAAGGGAAAAGGTCTTAAAAATAATTTCAAGTGTTGTTTATAATTTTTCAATGCATTTTGAAAGAAAATGGTTTTATAAAGTGTTTATGTTTTTAAATATCCTTTTCAAATAATAAAGGATATTTTCCTCAAGAAATGTATTAAAAATATCCTTCTAGGATATTTTCCATATAGTATGACATCCTTTGATGTTACTCATTCCCTTATAGGAAATTATCCAAAGGTATTATTCCTATTATTTCTTGAATGGTTTATTTGTTGATGGAATGATACTTATGAAACCCATTTCTTTTCCACAGGTAATCTACTTTTAAAATATGCTTATTTTCATGTGTTATACTTTGATGAAATTATTATAAAAACAATATCTTTTCTATAGTTTTTGATATGATGAAATGTTAATTATACCCATTTAATTTCATAGCTTATGATTTGATGTTTATGGAACCCATCGTTTTTCATGGGTTATGATATGATGAATGATTTGTTGAACATGCATGTATAATTTCATTATGTGATGGGTGGGAAATATATATCCCACAAATGCATTGGGTAATCATGGATGAATCATGAGTATAAATGTTATGTGTGAACCTGATTACATGTTCAAATTGTTATGCATGGACCTTGTTGTTTGTCTATAAGTTTATGTGTGAAACTGATTACATGTTCAAAATGTTATTAGTGAACCTTATTATGTGTTCATAATTTTATGTGTGAACATTATTACCTTTCCACAATGTTATTCATGGACTTGGTTTCATGTCCATATGTTTATGTGTGAACTTGATTACATGTTAACAATGTTATTCATGAACCTGATTACATGTTCACAACATTATGCGTAGACCTGGTTACATGTACATAAGTCTATGAGAGGTCCCAATTTCATTTATTTAACTTAATTTTCAAACCTGTTTCTACTTATACATGTTCACTAAGTTATACATTGATGTTTATGACACAATTCAATGTCTTATTCCTATGTTATATTTTCATGGATTATTCTCTTTATTTCCTTATGATTCACGTCTTATGAAATGAAAATATTTATTCCATGATTCATGTTTATGATCTTTGATATGAAGGGTATGATCTTATAATGATCATTATCATGTTATTATACCCTTATGTTCATGGTATGAATATAAATTTCCTTTATTTACCCTTATTGAGCATTTGAGATCACCCCTTTCTTATGTCTCCTTTCACCAAGTTATGAAGAAAATTTTTTAAGTAGAATTACTAAGGGGGAAGATCTTTGTGAGAAAAATTGAAGATATTTCACTGAATTAGAAGATTTTTTTCCATGTTTCCAAAGACACTAATATAATACGGTCTGTGGGTGTCCATTTTTGTAATGTTTTAAGTATTCCACAAAATTTATGTAATGTATATTTATATAAAGGCTAGTTTGTTATAGTTGGTATTAAAGAAATGGTTTAGATAAAAGTTGGAAACTAGGATGATAAAACCTTAGTGTGAACTCTAAGGACATATCTAAGGACAATTTTAAGGATAGAGAAAAGTATAGGAAAATGTACTGGAATTTGGCTAAAGGATAAAGTGAGTGGTTTCCTAGAAATACATCACTATCCAGATACTACAAGTAAATATAGATCTGGAACATATGTATGTAAGAACCCGAGTTTTCAGAACGGGTCAAAATCCCGACCCTGTTTGAATTTATGACTGGTTTCTGAGGAAACTTTAGAAAATGCAGAGTTTCTGGAAATTTCCAGACTACACGCCGTGTACCTTAAGTACACGCCGTGTATGTGTAGGCGAGTGACCAGCCATGTGCTCACTGAGTACATGTCGTGAAGTGACCATGTATAATTTTCTTACTACACGACGTGTAGTTTTGAACATGCCGTGTAGACCCCCGACCGTGTGAGGCCATACGTGGCGTGTAGGCCGTTGGCCGGGTAAGGACCAGGGACACGCCGTGTTCCCTTTAGACACGCCGTGTAGTCTAGCCATGTATTAGGGATATACATAGCGTGTGGGTATGTCGGAGAGGAAGAGAAGAGTACCCCAGTACACGCCGTTTATCCAGAGGTACATGCCGTGTACTTGTGTCGGCAGGTTCGGAAAGTAAGTCGGCAGAACCAGCCATCTTTTGAACAGTTAAATGAAATATACACGGCGTGTAGTCCAAAAGTACACGCCGTGTACTTTCTTTTATTCCGCTTAAATCAGGCAGTAGCCTCGTTTTTGAGGCAGAACACCCCTCCTCCGCCCGGATGCGCGAACCAGGCTGACCGAACCCCTTTCCTCCTCCCGATTGTCCGTCCGAGACCCGTTTCGAAGTCCGATTAGCGCGTTGGAACCCCCTCAGTAAGGCCTCGATTCCTCTTTGGCCGTTTTGTCTGATTTTTGTTCTAGAATGAGTTATATCCCTTTGAGAGGTTTTGAATATTTTTTAGATTTACCACGTTTTAGACCGAATTGGCGGGTGTTACCGGAGGAGTAGCATCGTGCGAGTCTCAGGTAGGTGGTGCATACCTCATTTTGTGTTTTCGTGGTTGTTTGGGTGACGCAGCTTCAGCACGTTTTTGGGTATTTTTGAGTGGGACCCTTTTTATCTGCTTTTTCATACTGTATTGTTTATGAGACCTCTGGGATGCCTTTGGGTATGCCCGGTTACCAGTTTACATGAGTAGGGTCGGGTGAGGGGCCATTGCTCGTCAGGGCATTTTGGACGGGGAATGCCAAAATGGTCTAAATTGAAATGTTATTGTTATAAACTGTTTAGTTTAATTTGTTAAAGCCTGTTAAATTGTTAGAGGAATTTAAGACCTCTGTGCTGGTATGGGACAACACCCGGTATAGTGCAATTCGACTGTTTAGTTGGCTTTGCCTGGTTATGTTTTCTGTTTACATATGTTATATATGCGATTGCTGAATGACATCTGCTGGACCCTTTGGGTTGTGTTGGGCTTGGCCCGGTTACACTTGAGTGATGCTGATCACAGGTTGGGGCTTTGCCCGGGTTACTTTGGGTGGTTTTGACCATGGGATTGGGCGTCATGGACGTCGGATTGAGGTAGTGTGACTGTCAGGTTGGGCATGACCCAAGTTACTTGGATGGCGAGGCCATCGGACTTGAGAGACATGGTTGCAGGGACACGAGGTGTCAGATGTTTTGGTGGATTAGGACTATTTTGGGTGATTACCGCTCACTGGGACTTTGAGTAGTGTGCACACAGAGATACTCCATGATGAGGTGGTTTTGACCACTCGTGTGGGTAGAGGCCCCCGTAGTTGCAGTTAGGTATTTTGGTTGGGGGTGCTTGCCGTAGAAAGCCACAGGGGAGGTGAGGAGTCTTCCGGACATGGGCGTGCCTTCGGGACGTCGGTACTTTAGACACGAGGTGTCAGGAGGCACAAGGTTCCAAGTTACTATTTATGGGCGTGCCTTCGGGACGTCGGTACTTGAGACACGAGGTGTCAGGAGGCACAAGGTGCCGGGTTACTATTTGTAGGTGTGCCATCGGGATGTCGGTACTTGATACACGAGGTTTCTGGAGGCACTTGGTGCCAGGTTACTATTTGGGGAGTGCCTTTGGGACGTCGGTACTTGAGACATGAGGTTTTAGGTGGCACACGGTGCCGGGTTACACGACAGAGATTCCGGCGTTGGCCGAAGTAGGTGACGCTCCATGGTGGCTGTTGAGCACCAGTGGAGTTTGTATTTATTTTTCCATTGTACTGATTATGGATTTTCTAGTAAATGCATGACTGCTTAAACACATATATTTGGTATGCACCGTTGGGTGGTATCCTACTGAGATTTGTCTCACACCCTGCACGAGCCCCTCGGGATGCATGCAGATTTTATGGATTTGCATGCAAGAAAGGGGCCACCTTCAGAAGCTAGGTTACGTTAGTTGTTGCATGGAGATGGTATGGACCTTGAGGTCATACCTAGCTTGGGTTTACCTTGTTGTGTTTACTTTTCTGTATTAGCATGCTTACTTTTTGTAGTTACTGTTGGTTAGCCATTGGCGCCCTTTTTATATTCAGTTGTGTATGACCTTCTTTGGATGCATGCTTGGTTTTTTACATTAGTTGATTGTTGGCATTTTGTTCTGTTTACTTTCCACTGCAGTTGTTTCCTATATTGCTTCCGCTGTATATTGTTATTGTATGTGCTTCCGCTATGCGGGTCTGGTTCGAGTCTGCTGAGTCTTTCTTTCCGCTGCATATTTACTATTATACTCAGACTAGTACCCTTACTATGATCCTCCGAGAGGGTATAGCCTCCCCACTATACCTATTCATACCCTCACTGCTAGTTGGCAGCCTTTGGCATTCGGGGAGGTGCGCCTAAGGTAGTAACATCCGACCCGTTCGACACTGTTCGGGTGGCTGGCCAGGTCTGAGATGTTACAAAGTGGTATCAGAGGAGTTCTTGACAAGGATTTAGTAGCAGTGTTTTTCTGGCTACTAATGAGATTGATACTTCTCTTTTTATTTCTGCTGGTTTTACTATTTGGGATATGGCAGAATGGAGATAAGTTGTGGTTACTTGGACTGAGTTTTTAGCTTGTGCTTGGGTGCCTGCAGCCCTAGGTACGAGGGATGGACCTAGTCTCCACGGGTGGGAATTGCTGTTTTCTTTTGCTCAGATTACAGTTTATATGATTTCGACCTCGGTGGCTCACTTGGTGTGTGATGTTCTTGATTGTGATATGTGACCCTTGACCCTTGTGGTCAGGGAGAATTGTACCTTGGCCCGGTATGGCAAGGCTTGTTCCTTGGCTTTTGATAGACCCATTTTTAGGGTATTTCAATTTCATAATTGCACGTATGATTTGGGAAGTGATAATACCATGTGAATAAAATAAATCAATTTCCACGCTTTATCTTCTTTGAAATGTAAAATGGTGAAATTTCTGATAGAATTTCTAGTTGTTGAAATGTGTATGTCATGCTTTTTTTTTGTAGAATTGCATGTGGTAGGGTTTCGGGTCTGACTCTTATGAGAGTAGACAGGTACTATGACTGAGGCAGTGTAACTGTCAGGATTGGGCGACTCGGTTGTCGGTTTGAGGCAACATGAGTTGTCGAGACGGGCATGGCCCGAGGTACTATCGATACTTGGCTCTGTTGAGCGGGTAAGGAGGCCATGAGGCTGAGATGCCGCGGGGCATGGGTTGCGGTGAGGGGGAGTAAGGGTAGTTGTTATGGACTTCCCTTTAATGCTTTCCTTATATGCGTAGAATATATTGTTATATATATATGGGTTGTCTGACCATTTATGGTATTCAGCGGGTTACTACTTCACGGCTCGATGGAACGTCAGGCAGGAGATGATACAGTGCCGTAGGATCAGGGTCAGAATTCGGTACAGGCAGAACACGAGCCGCAGGTACAGGCTCAGGGATAGGATCAGGTTCAGGATCCAGTGCAGGCAGGACAGCAGCCAGGTTTGGCATCGTTCGGGTCGTGGCTCGACGAGCAGCTCTGGGCGAGCCTAGTATGCATCTTGCAGGGGATGGACAATGGAGTTCAGGGTGCAGAGCCTTCTATGGCATATATGACGTGGGAGTTACAGTCACAACACCCTCCGCTTTTTCAGGGAGAGGGTGGTCCGCAGGCGGCTGAGAACTGGATAGAGAGTATGCAGATGATATTCGAGCAGCTCGAGATGCCTCCAGGGCAGAGGGTCAAGCTGGCGACGTACATTCTGAGAGGACCAGTGAAGCGTTGGTGGGACGTACAGGTTCAGGCTCATAGAGACGAGGGACTGACATGGCATGACTTCGAGGGTAGGTTCTTTGAGCACTTCTACCCGGAGACACTGAGGGCAGAGAGATCTCGGGAGTTCTTGAGTCTTTAGCAGGGGGAAATGTCCGTCATGGACTACGAAGCTACTTTCACAGAGTTTTCTCACTTTACACCTGGTAAGGTGAGCGACGACGCAGCTATGGTGAGGCGCTTCGAGGATGGCTTACGAAACGCCATTCGGGTGCAGGTGAACATCTTCAGGATGGGTTCTTTCTCCGAGGTGGTGAATCCGGCGCTTATAGCTGAGGGCAACGAGAGACATAAATCTCGCTTGGGCAGGACGACAGCTTCAGCTAACAGTTCGGACAGCAGGAAGCGAGGATGAGATGAGTTCTAGCAGGGCAGTCAGGCCAGGGATTCAGCTAGACCACCTCGTGGGAGTTCTTCGGTGATTTTCTTCCAGTGTGGGTAGTCGAGACATGTTCGGGCTCAGTGCAGTAGTCCTCCAAAAGAGTGCCGGGCAAGTGGACAGGACGGGCATCTGGAGAGGTTTTGCAGGCAGCCTTCTCAGATAGCCAGTAGGCAGGGACTGAGATAGACTGTAGCGTCTGGAGTTAGTTCAGGTATGGTACCTGAAGAGGGTAGTCTAGGTTCAGTTGTGCACGGAGGCCGTGACAGAGACAGTGGGACCCAGCTCAGGGGTCAGTGGCCAGTGACTGGAGAAACACCACAGGGAGGTCAGGCGTCAGGCATCCGTGTTTTAGGCCAGGTGCACGTCATGGAACTACCAGAGGCTGAGCAGGCTGGTTATCCAATGAAAGTTAGAGGTACACCATGGTGTGACCGTGATCTCCATGTTTCCTTTTTGGCATGACCTGTAGTGGTATGTCTGTTTTGAGTGTACAAGGTGCACATGATCTTTGTGGACTGACTAGATTCTAGTCAATGGGTTGGCACCATCTCGGGTGCGTGATATATATATATATATATGAGGTGCTGTAGGCATTAGGGCATCGTGGATGCGGGTTACATGGGGTGCCGTGGGCATCAGGGCATCATGAATGCAGGTTACTTGAGGTGATAGGCACTAGGACCTCGTAGAGGAGGACACCGATGTGGTGCGGGATACTTTGGGTGTCAGAAGCGACACAGGAGCACCAATGAGGTGCAGGGGTGAAGATATGTCACGAGAGGATTTTTCTTTCGGAAAATAGGTTAGTAAATCCTGTTTTCTTTACGTTTTGTTGGATTGAGATCGGGTAAGGCAATTCCTAAGGTGGGGAGCCCCCTTGAGGAATTTAGCTGGAACCTTTGAGACCGGGGTAGTCCGGGTTATTTAACTGGGATGGGCGTGTTCAGTTCCATCTCCTGATTTCATTTGGTAGCTCGGGGATGAGCTACGTTAAGGTGGGGGAGTTTGTAAGAACCCGGGTTTTCAGAACGGGTCAAAATCCCGACCCTGTTTGAATTTTTGACTGGTTTCTGAGGAAACTGGAGAAAATGCAGAGTTTCTGGAAATTTCTAGACTACACACCGTGTACCTTAAGTACACGCCGTGTATGTGTAGGCGAGTGAACGGCCGTGTGCTCGCCGAGTACATGCCGTGGAGTGACCGTGTATAATTTTCTTACTACATGGCGTGTAGTTTTGAACATGTTGTGTAGACCCCCAACCGTGTGAGTCCATACATGGCGTGTAGGCCGTTGGCCGGGTAAGGACCAGGGACATGCCGCGTTCCCTTTGGACACGCCGTGTAGTCTAGCCATGTATGAGGAATATACATGGTGTGTGGGTCTGTCGGTGAGGAAGAGAATAGGACCACAGTACACGCCGTGTACCCAGAGGTACACGCCGTGTACTCATGTTGGCAGATTCGGAAAGTAAGTCGGCGGAATCAGCCGTCTTTTGAACAGTTAAATGAAATATGCACGACATGTAGTCCAAAAGTACACGCCGTGTACTTTCTTTTTTTCTCTTAAATCGGGCAGTAGCCTCGTTTTTGAGGCAGAACACCCCTCCTCCGCCCGGATGTGTGAACCAAGCCGGCCGAACCCCTTTCCTCCTCCCGATTGTCCGTCCGAGACCCGTTTCGAAGTCCGATTAGTGCGGTGGAACCCCCTTGGTAAGGCCTCGATTCCTATTTGGCTGTTTTGTCTAATTTCCATTCTAGAACGAGTTATATCCCTTTGAGAGGTTTTGAATCTTTTGTAGATTTACCGCGTTTTAGACTGAATTGGCAGGTGTTACCGGAGGAGTAGCATCGTGCGAGTCTCAGGTAGGTGGTTCATACCTCATTTTGTGTTTTCGTGGTTGTTTGGGTGACGCGGCTTCGACGCGTTTTCAGGTATTTTTGAGCGGGACCCGTTTTATCTACTATTTCATACTGTATTGTTTATGGGACCTCTGGGATGCCTTTGGGTATGCCCGGTTACCAGTTTGCGGGAGCAGGGCCGGGTGAGGGGTCATTGCTCGTCGGGGCATTTTGGCCGGGGAATGCCAAAATGGTCTAAATTGAAATGTTATTGTTATAAACTGTTTAGTTTAATTTTTTAAAGCCTGTTAAATTGTTAGAGGCATTTAAGACCTCTGTGCGGGTATGGGACAACACCCGGTATAGTGTAATTCGACTATTGAGTTGGCTTTGCCTGGTTATGTTTTCTGTTTACATATGTTATATATGCGATTGGTGAATGGCATCTGCTGGACCCTTTCGGTTGTGTTGGGCTTGGCCCGGTTATGCTTGAGTGATGCTGATCACAGGTTGGGGCTTTTCTTGGGTTACTTTGGTTGGTTTTGACCACAGGATTGGGCATCATGGACGTCGGATTGAGTAAGTGTGACTATCAGGCTGGGCATGGCCCGAGTTACTTGGATGGAAATGCTATTGGACTTGAGCTACATGGTCGCAGGGACACGAGGTGTCAGTTGTTTTGGTGGATTAGGAATATTTTGGGTGATTACCGCTCACCAGGACTTTGAGTAGTGTGCACACAGAGATACTCAGTGATGAGGTGGTTTTGACCACTCGTGTAGGTAGAGGCCCCCGTAGTTGCAGTTAGGTATTTTGGTTGGGGGTGCTTGCCGTAGAAAGCCACGGGGGAGGTGAGGAGTCTTCAGGACATGGGCGTGCCTTCGAGACATCGGTACTTGAGACACGAGGTGTCAGGAGACACAAGGTCCCGGGTTACTATTTGTGGGCGTGCCTTCGGGACATCGGTACTTGAGACACGAGGTGTCAGGAGGCACATGGTGTCGGGTTAATATTTGTGGGCGTTCCTTCGGGACGTCAGTACTTGAGACACGAGGTGTCTGGAGGCACTTGGTGCTGGGTTACTATTTGGGGCGTGCCTTCGGGACGTCGGTACTTGAGACACGAGGTGTCAGGTGGCACACGGTGCCGGGTTACACGACAGAGATTCCGGTGTTGGCCGAAGCAGGTGACGCTCCATGGTGGCTGTTGAGCAGCAGTGGAGTTTGTATTTATTTTTTCATTGTACTGATTACGGATTTTCTGGTAAATTAATGACTGCTTAAACACATATATTTGGTACGCACTGTTGGGTGGTATCCTACTGAGATTTGTCTCACACCCTGAACGGGCCCCTCGGGATGCGTGCAGATTTTATGGATTTACGTGCAGGAAAGAGGCCAGCTTCAGGAGCTGGGTTACATTAGTTGTTTCATAGAGATGTTATGGACCTTGAGGTCATACCTAACTAGGGTTTACCTTATTTTGTTTACTTTTCTGTATCAGCATGCTTACTTGTTGTAGCTACTGTTGGTTAGCCATTGACGCCCTTTTTATATTCAGTTGTGTATGACCTTCTTTGGATGCATGATTGGTTTTTTACAGTAGTTGATTGTTGGCATGTTGTTCTGTTTACTTTCCGCTGCATTTGTTTCCTATATTGCTTCCGCTGTATATTGTTATTGTATGTGCTTCTGCTATGCAGGTCTGGTTCGAGTCTGCTGAGTCTTTCTTTCCACTGCATCTTTACTATTATACTCGGACTAGTACCCTTACTATGATCCTCCGAGAGGGTATAGCCTCCCCACTATACCTATTCAGACCCTCGCTGCTAGTTGGCAGCCTTTGGCATTCGGGGAGGTGCGCCTAAGGTAGTAACACCCAACCCATTCGACACTGTTCAGGTGGCTGGCCGGGTCCGGGATGTTACAATGTACATAGGATTAAAAACTCTAACAAGATTTCATAATCCTAACTCAGGGTAATCTGGTACACGACAACGGGCCTTGCTGGGCACCTTGATTGAAAGTCCCGGGGGATATGCTTTGGAAATTAAAAAACTCTTCATAAACCATTATGAAATATTTTAATAGAATATTACTATGAATAATATAAGATAACACTAGTTCATCATCTATTAAAAGGTATGTGTCCCGATTTAGATATCCTATAAGTAATTTTCATGATTATGTGGTTTTATTCAATGATATATGTTTCTCAATCCATACTTTCTGGTTTTAGTAAATATAAAGAACAAGAAGGAACATGGTTAACATTGATTTTTATATATATATAATGTATGAGCATTATAAAAATCTTTTTCCCAAGTGGAAATATCATAAAGAGAATAATGAGGTGGTATTAGTATTGGTTATACTTCTAAAGATAAAGAGACCTCAAATGACACATGAAAGCTATGTGATGTTCTTTCAGTATTATTTACATTAACCATAAGAAGCATATTAGATTGAGGTTGAGGAAGATTATGACATGATTCATATTTCATATTATAGTAAATAGTTATTAAGGAATAATTTGGTAAAGCTTGAGTAATGGTTTAATAAAAAAGTTAGATGAATGAAGTACTTATGTTTTGGAATTCAAAGATTATGTTATATGAATCATGAAATATAGAAGTATTTTTAGTATAAGTTTTCATTAAGGATTTAAAAGTATATGTTTAGTAGTGATGAAGACTCAGAAAAGTGATATTTTGATTAAGTTAAGGTAACCTTTAATGTGATCAATATGTTGAGAAAATTGTGTTTTGCTTGGATAAAGAGATGATTGATTTGGATAAATTAAAATGGATAACACTGATTACCCTGGATCTGATTATTGATTGGTTGAAGAAGTGATCTATGTCATCATAGATGAAGTTTAAATCTTATTTTAATTATGTAATATATCAAGTATCCTTTAGAATAATGAATCATTCATGTTTTCCAAAATTTTTATGGTAATTCAGGATATTACCATGTTTCAAGAGAATACATGAGAGGGTATTCACATATTTGGAATGTGACAAATAAGAGATACTTAGTGATACATGGGGGATCAATGTTAATATGATTTTGTGATTTATATCTAATGTTTTGGATTTTTTTTCTAAATGATTATAAAGTTAACTATTTATAGAAAAATTAAATTAAACTTTGGATGTAGTTTGTGAGAATAAAGTATTATCTCACCACATAAGGATTTATGCATATTGGATAACATGTTATAAAATCTTGGTGTTGATGATAACTAATGATAGATGGGATATAATTTAATGGATATTATGATCTGTTAGTGATTGAGGAATGAAAACAATTCAAATTAATTTTTGAAGAAAGAGGTGAAGAGGATCAAGGAAAAAAATGGGGTGATATTGTCATGAAATAATGTAAGAATATATTTTCATGAAAATTAATTAACATTAGGAAAAAGGATCTTGAAACCAATAATGTTATCCTAGTAACTCTATTTATAATGAATCAGATGGTCCCTTAGTTCATCATAGTTTTACGGATTTGTGATTGTTAACTTTATCCTGAACTTGTTATCTATCACTCTCTAATAGATCATGATTGTTAGATTTCTATTCCATGTCCATGTTTTAACCTTCCACCTATGTTCTCCCATATGGAAACCCAATTATATGTTACATTGGGTAACAGTTATGTTTTCAACATTCCTTTTTAAGAGGAAGTTTTTGTATTTATTTTTAAGATGTGGGTTAATAAAAAAGGAACTTAAAAAAACATTAATAACACAGATGAATTTCAAGGGTGAAATTCATCTTAAGGGGGGGGGGGGGGGGTAGAATTTAACATCTAGAGATTTTTTGAATTAATTTTTTTCAAATTAATTTATTCTCTTTGATATTTATCATTTCCCGAAAAATTTAAAATAGTTATTTTATATATATTATAGAACTAATTTTGGATTGAGTTATACACAATTTCAATTTAATAATTCACTACACACAATATAAAGGTTATATTTATATATATGGAACACTGATGTTAGCTTACATTGCATGCAAGATTGACATTCCTCTACCATTTTCATAACATGCAAGACTGAGTGTTACCAAACAATAATTAATTTTTAAAATATTATAATTTAATAAGATATAATAGAGCCATTAAATTGAATATTATAATTTTAACAAACTTATAAATATCTATACTTTAATTCAATGGTTACCCATTAATTAGAAAAGAATATACAAACCAAATGAATATAAAGGTAATGATTTTATAAAAGAGTATTTTTATGTGAAAAATGTGATTTATATTAATATGTTTAATTAATAAATACTAGTGAATGATATTAAATAAATTTATATATTATTTACTCCAAAATAATATTTTTTAAATGAATCTAATTGATTATATATGCATAATATAAGAAGAGACCCAATATTACACATAAAAACCTATATTTTTATAAAAGTAGTTTTACCATCATTTAATGGAACACCTATTTTAAATATAAATTTTGGGAATTTTATAAATATAATATTTAAAAATAAACCTCATATTTTAAATATTTTCATAAAAATTAGGTTAGGGTAAATGTTTGGTTTTTTTCTATGAATTTTCATTTTTTTGAGGAATAATGACAAATACTGAAATTAAATTCAAAACTACTTTTTCATCTTATTTATTTATAAGGTTAAATTACATTAAAAATTGGATTTAAATTTTAATTAAATAATTTTTTTATCAATTAATTCAATTAAGTTCATTTTAATCAATTTCAATTTGAATTTGACTATAAAAATATAGCAAATTTTCAGACATTTTTACTTTAAAAACCCGCATTGTCATCCAATCTGTGGGATTAAATTTAAATTAATTTATTCTACTTCAATGATTTTAATTAAGAAAAATTTATTCCATATTTGGAATAATAATAATTTATAATTTATAATAAGTTAAACTTAGTTTTTGACCAAAAAATTAATGAAATTAATTACAATTAATTACAATGATTAAGGTAAAATTAAGCTTTATAAGGGAATAAACCTTTATCTTAAGGAACCAAATAACCTAGAAAATTATCCAATATTTTGGACATATTTTGAACATATAATTTTTTTTATAGAATTGGGTTCATTATTGGATCCACTTTCAATGTTAAAAACATGTATGTAATTCCATTTTCAAAATATTACAAGTGTCTCACTCCTCCTCTATAAAAAGGCATCCTATCCCCCCACATACTCACACCTATCAAGAAATTTTTTCTAGAAAAATATCTTAAAAAATATATCCTCAACATACCTCCATAAATCTATAATACAACACTTTTCATAAAACAATACAAGGAAGACCTTTGGTGCAAACCAAAATAAGTTACATGATTAAGAGGCAACACCCTCCCTCAAGATCTTTTTTTATTTCCATTATACACTCCCTAAAATATTATTATTACATAATTGTATAAAAACAAAAGTATAATCAACATAATATTATGTTTATATACTGAGGGATTGACCAACACTTACACACACTTCCATCTATTGGGTAACAAACATACTGTTTACGTGTACAACGAACTACCGCCACGCGAAACTATGATTATTAATTTTTCCTTTACCACATATCATGGTGGAAATTATGATGGAAACTATATTTATATGTTATATATATGATATTTATAATGTCTTTATAATTCTATAATTTTTATTTATAACATACCCTTATGATTTCTATATTGTGTGAATACGATAATTTTGTTTGAGAAAGTGTGGACTGCCACCCGCTCAAAGCTATATTATTCATTTACAAACTATGTAGAATGTATTAAAGATATGTTTAGTAAAAATATATGATATATATGAAATAATAATTATATTATAATTATAATATATATATATTTACATATACATATATTTCATTTACTATCTTCCTTTCAATACGTCAATAAAATGAAAGCAACGTTTATGCATACGTACAACCTAACGTCTCCATGAATGGTGTATTAGATTTCATATATCTATATTATATAGAATATTATAATAAAAATATACTAAATATTAATTATATCTATATCATGGTTCACATTCTGTAAATCATGATATAAGTATTAGGACCAAAGATATAACAAATTACGACATAAGAGAAAAAAAAGAGAATATTACACAAAGCGTATCCTTACAAATGAAATTGTTAAAAAATGAGTAATATAAAGTCATAATAAAAATATATATATTATTAGATATAATAATATGTATATATAAAATATTTATAATAAAATTACATTTATTATATAGGATATTTGAATGAGTACAATGATAGTCAAGACACTAGGTAAGGGAATTTCATCTCATTTTATATTTCCATGAGATGCATGATTTATTCACAACCAATTAATTTTTTTGGCGTGTATAATACTAATGGATGTATTCTATGAATCTTATAAATAAATTTATGGGTTTTTATATCCATTTTATGACCTTTATTTCATGTGTTTTATGTTTCAAAAGTTATTAAATTGATAAAGTAATTGTGTCTCAATTTTCCTTCTTTAAGACACATGCCACGTTATACACCTATATTTTTACATGAGGTGTATATAATTCATTTGAAATTTTATGAATATCCTTATTTTCATAATATTTTAAGCTTCATGTAATTTCATTTTCTTACATGGGGATTATGGTTCAATGTGACCAAGTGGCAAGAGTTTATTGAAACAATCTCATCACTTTTCGAGATTGTTTATGTTTATGATTCATTTAATAAATTATTATGATCCATATCTTAATAACTCCCATGATTTTTTTATCCTTTGTTTATTCATGATATATTCATGTATTTTTACCATTTTCCATTATTTGGTACTTAATATAGTTAAGAAAGTGTTTTTAAGAAAGCCCGACTTTACCCTCTATTCATCCAGAAATATATGTTCCTTAAAAACCATGTTTTCTTAAAAGGGTTTCCAATAATATTTTACCATTATCCTATAATATTTTAAGGAAATATTTTCACTTTTTTTATTTTACCAATTTTTTCAAAGGGATCGTCTTTTCACTTTCTGAACATGGCATTTTTCTATCATTTTTACCATGAAAAGGAATCATCTTTTTACCTCATATGACTTATACAGAGTTACCCACTATCTATTATTTGAATCTTCCTTTGCATGTTTAAAAGGTTAATTTTTAATAATTTTTTTTTAAAATTGATTTTCAATGAAATGGTTTTCAAATCGTTTTCAAGATTTCATTATATGTTTTCAATGTATTTTTTAAGGAAAATTTGTTTCCAGAAGTTTTTTGATTGTTTTTAAATTTTTAAGTAAAATTATTTTCAAAATGTTTTCATGATTCTTTTATAAGTTTTCAAGTGAAAAGGTTTTAAAAAATATTTCAAGTGTTATTTATAAATTTTAAATACATTTTCAAAGAAATTTTTTTCCTAAAGGGTTTATATTTAAAATATCCGTTTAAAAGAAGAAAGGATATTTTCCTTAAGAAATGTATTCAAAATATATTTCCATCTTATTTTACATATAATATGAAATATTTTGATGTTACTAATTCACTTCTAGAAAATGATCTAAAGGTTCTGTTCATATAATTTCTTGAATGGTTTATGTTTTGATGGGATGATGATTATAACATCGATTTATTTTATATGAGTTATATTCTTTTGAAACCAACTTCTTTTCATGGATAATGATTTCATGAAATGATGATGAAAACTATATCTTTTATATAGGTTATTATGTGATTAAATGTTAATGATACCCATTTCATTTCATGGGTTATGATTTTATGTTTATAGAACCCATCTCATTTAATGGGTTCTGATATGATGAATGTTTTGTGACACATTTATGTATGATTTAATTATGTGATGGGTGGGACCTATATCTTCATACAATGAATTGGGTAATTATGGATGAATCATGTAACACCCTAACCATTGATAATTGTTTATTTTATTATGTTCTTGATCTTGTATCCTTGAGTTGAGGTTCTAGCTGAGTTCAAGAATTAAAATTTTGAGTTTTTGGAAGTTTTAGGTGAATTTTTAACTATGCATAGGCATCACACTATTAGTGGAAACTGTGAAACCCAGACCTAGTAACCATGTGGTAGGTCCTAGAGTTGGAAAAATGCTACCACATAGTTTGAGAATGGTAAGTCAAACTGTATGGGTTGGTCATGCAGTCGTTCTCCTCTTAAAAAATATCTATTCACGGTTAGTGTACGATTTCATAAACTGTGTGGCGAAACCGTGCAAGCTACCCAAAAATTTTAAATATAATATCTATCTCCCCTCGTTTTATCCCCAATTTGGGATTCCTTCCCTTGGGTCTTTTTTAGTGAATAAGAGGGTTCCCAAACCCCTCTTCCCTGGGCTCCTCCTCCTCCATGGTTTCATCCTCAAAGTTGTAAGGTATGTATTTAGGGTTTTTGGCCTCTTTTACCCATCTTCCTCTTCTCCTATCTCTATTTTATGGTTATAAAAAGGTGGGTTCTCTCTTTGATGAACCCTAAATGTGAGGGTTAATGCGTGGCTTGATTTTATTTATTTTTAGGGTGTATGGTTTGATCTTTGGGGCATATTCTTCCTCCTCTAAGAGTTTCATCACATTCACACACCATTGAGGTAGGTGTATCCATAGTTTTCTTTTTTGATGCATTATGTTGATGTTTGGGTTCTTTCAATAAATTTATCAACATAAATAATATACTTATGGTACCTTTTTTTAGTTTATTATGGTGTTTTATTATTGGTATAAATTGTTAAAAATGGTTTTTAAAGTGATTATTCATATATGCCTAAGTATATATGCACCAAATGTGTTTTATAAAATGTCAATTGAGCTTTAAAGGTAAAATTAGTTGGTTTTTGTTGTGTTTTACCTTAAAAATATTTTATAAAATTGGTTGGATTGTGATTTGTGATTTACATGTGGAACATGGTAACTTTTATAGTGTGGTTTGTATGTTGTTTTGGAAGGTTCTCTTGGTTTTTAAATGCTTTATTACACCATTTTAAATTATGTGAAAGTGTTGGATTTGGGTTAGTTTGAAATAAAGTGGTGATTTTAGAAGTGAAAATTATTTCGGGTGTCTCCATGGGAATTTATAGTATTCTGTTGGATGTTGTAACATCCACAGGTACACAAGGTGCACACTTATATGGGAATTAAAATGAAGATGGAAAGTTAAAAACAATTTTCTCCTTGAAACTTAGGGTTTCAATGGTTTCTTAGTTTCTAAATTGTATTTTAGTCCATTGGTGTGATTTATAAAGGAGGTTTCAAATGTAAAATTCAAAGCTATACCCATTTGTAACTTTTAACCATGTTGTGTTTCCATGTTGGTTTTGAAATGGTGTAGGAAAAAGGAATTAAACATAAAATCTTAAAGTCATGTTTGAAATTATATATTTCAAAGTGTTGTTTCATTTTGATTTTGGAAAATGATATGAAATTGGATTTCTAATGTATTTTAGTTTTAGAAGTGAAAGGTCCATTTTTCACTTGAGATGCATTGGGAGTTTTGTTTTAAAACTTGTATGATGTGAAACTGGTGGGCATCTGAAAACATTTTTTGAAATGTTTTGAAAGATTTTGTGTTGTGAGCGACCAATTGGAACTTGTGGAAGATTTTTTATATGACGAGCACCCCTATAGAGGGATTTATCTATATGGGTTATCATGTGGGTGGTGTTAGTGTTTGGGGTAGGAAAGTATGGTGATGGAAGGTAAGGTGAGTCACATGTATGAGGGCCTCTTAATTACATAGTATACTATTACCCATAGTTTCCTAGGAATCATTTATAGCGTTGAGTGATGGTTTATTTTCAAGCCCAATTAGAATGGTTGGTACCCCTTGGATGTTTTATAGGACAAGTGGGTTGTACCACTATTGAGGTTTTTTTAGGGCAGTAAGTTGGTCATAGACTATGGAGTTTCACCATATGATGACAGGTGGCTCCGAACCAAGTAAGTCTAGGGATCGCTCTAGGTATGTTTGAGAAATTCCCACGGTTACTACTTGTATTTTTTTGTTTACTTTTACTGCATTTTTTATTTTTTATTCTGTCTATTTATCTTTCAAAATATATTTGTATCATTTGTATGTGTTTTAGTTTGGGTTTTAATTATAATATAATAATCTTTTTTTAAACTAACATTGTGGTGTGTAATGTTTTAAAAAGGAAAAGTGGTGTTTTTTATTAAAATGGAAAAAATATATTTTTATATATGTATTCCAAACTAGTGTTTTTGGATTATTTAGGGAAATGAAATGTATGGATTCTGTGGTGGTTCCCTACTAAGTTATGAAGATCACACCCTAATTATACTATTTGGTGTTGGTAGAAACAAATTGTTTTGTAGGTTTAAATTCTTGTTCAGGGTTCTTGGTTCATGTTCTCTTTATTGAACCAAGTCAATCTTGTGGTTGGTGGTGACCAAGAGGTCACATAAAGATTGTAGTAGCATGGTTCTGTGTCATCCTTTATTGAGTTTCTGTATTGTTCTGCTGTTTTACCTGAATCTATTAACATATATGTATTTGAGATTTAGTTTTTGTTGGTTCTTCAGTTTTTTCAGTTTAGTTTTAGTTGATCATGATTTATTTGATCAAAATCATTCCCACAATGATTACATTGACTCCTGACACTTGTTTCCTGACCATGGGGATCAGAAACTCCCTTTGGGCCATGTCTTGGACTTGGTCAAGTATTGGGTCAGATGAAATCCTATATTGGTTTGTAAAAAAATGGTATTAGAGAATTTTATTGTTATTTGTGGTGTTAGGTAGTTAAAGATTAGGATTACTGGGGATCAAGACGTAGGTACAAGAAGAGTGTCATGAACTATTTCTCATTCCGATCCTCGAGTTTATAGGGGTAGTTCGGGATTTGAGTTTTTTTCCTTATTTTTTGGATTGAGGGATTATAATGGAGGCAATCCGGTGTCACTTCATGATCTCAAATGGAGTAGTGACTCATGTGGAGTCTGATTACATTGTTTAAGGTCCTCCTAGTTATTTATGCTTACTTGGGGAATTTCCCACTACCCTGTCATTAGGTTAGGCATAAATACTAGTTCCTTACTTCAGTAGTTTGGCATGAGTTATTCATTTCTTTGGTATTAGTTTATGTGGGTAATATTTTAATGTGAAAGAGGTTTTGAAATGGAAAATTATTTCTTTTGAATGGTTTCAGATTATAAAAATGGATTTTAAAGGAAATTGTTTTGTATTGAAAATTTGATAAATTCTTGTGTTTTGTTAATGAAATGGTAATCATGAACCTTGGTACTCCTTATGAAAGTTCACATATGTGAGGGTGTGTATGGAAGCTGTATGTGGAAACTTGTGTGTGTATGATATAAGAAGAAGTGGATGGACACATATGTGATGGTTCATGGGATTCCATGTGTGGGTAATTGAAATCAAAGGCTTGGCCTAGTTTTTCTAAAATGTCTTTGAATGTGGAAATGATTTGGGAATTGAATTTGGTTTAAAAAGAGGGTTTTAGTATTTGGTAATTAGCCTTGTAATAAGGTGATTTTGAAAATTTAAATAGAAAGGTGGTTTTTAAAAAGAATATTTTTGGTTATGCTTGTAAGTGTTTGGCCTATCAGCCCATTGTTTTTCCCCAAGATGCTTTTCCTGGTTGAGTTTTGGGTTGGTGTTGAAACTGATTTGATGATCTTGGTGTTATTTAGAATATGCCACCCATAAATGTCCCCAAAGTTTCTAATGAGTTATACACAATTTCTAGTTCTTCTCGATTGTTTCCTATTTATCACGGTGATTTGGGTTGTTTAGAGGCAATGGAATGGATTGAGAAAGTCGAGAGTGTTTTCAGATTGTTGGGAACTCCCAAGGATGTTAGAGTTCCTGCCATCCTGGGTTTGTTTGAGGGTCCAGGTTTGGAATAATGGGAGATATTTACCCTTCCATCGATTCAAGTTGGCATGACATGAGAAGTGTTTATGTCCATATTTTTTCTATGGTTTATACCTGAGAAGGTAAAGACGAAGAAAAGGTAAGAGCTCATAAGTATTCAACAAGGACAATAGATAGTGAGGGATTATGTTGACCGCTTCAAGGAGCTAGTTTCATTTTCTTCAGAGGTGGTGCAACAAGATCTATTGAATGTTTCTCTTTTCAATGGAGGTAGTCATATTAAGATCATATAGGGAGTCCCATCCTCCAAGGATATTCATTTTAAGAATCTGGTTGATGAAGTATTTTTAGTTGAGTTACTTTCTGGAGTGTTGGAAGTTGGTAACCTGATGTATCTTATTGATTGTAAAGATTACCCATCAGATGAGTGGGGTTTTCTAGAGGATCTAACTTCTGAAAAGTCTCCTTCATTGAATATAACTCCCAATTCTTAATATTTTTCGCTTGTGTGCCACTAGTGTAGCCGATTCGGGCATTCAAAGCCGTCTTGTCACAATCCTTCAAAGTCTTGTCATCATTGAGGCTAAATATGTCATATGGAGAAGTTTTATAGGAAGTATTTCCTAAATAATATGTTGTTATTGGAGGATGTCAGCTTTTTACTATGAGGCAAAAGATGCTTCAGTCATCCAGGCTCTAACCACAGGCCTCAATGTGAAGCTTGCACATAGTCAGGAATTTTTGGGTGTGTGTAGGAATCCCCCTTGGGCCATTTTTTGTTTCACATTTTGGGATGTAAACTTTTGGTGTTTCCTTATTCTTATTTTCATGCTATTGTAAGTTCATCTTTTTTATTGTAAGAGCGTGATGAACTCTTTATTTCATAAACTGAGTGGTTATATTTTTCTAAATGTGGATATTTGTATTGTTTTTTCTTAATTGAATGTGATCATATCTTGTGTGGATCAGTCTTGGTTTTAGTTTTTCTCATTTGGAGGTGATTGAATTTTGTGAAACTGATGGATGGTGGTTCCGAGTTCATTTTATGGGTTAAATTTCTTTTTATGGGGGCTTTTTCCCATGTGTTAGGGATTTTGATTGGTTTGGAAAAATTTTAGTTTCCATTGTTGTGTTTTTTTATCATGTGAAGATGTTTGGTTTAGTTGTGTTTGGAGTCCCAGTCATGGTGTGGGTGTTGCTCAGGTGATGTGGAAAAGTTTTGGTTAGCTCACATTGTGAGTTCCTAGTTTTCCTAGATATGTTAGTTGATATATTTTGATGGGGATAATTATTTCATGTTCTCCCTTAATTATTGTGCAGTGGTTTCTTCTTGATTGTTTGGGTGTGACTTGTGGTGTAAAAGGTCTCCCCATGGTTTATGATTTTTTATATTTTATCGGACATGGATTTAAGTTCTGATTATCTTTCAGCTAGGTGACTTTTTGGGGGTATAAAGTTTCTATGGTGGGGAGAATTTTCACACCCCATCCATGGATACTTATCTATTTTATTCTTTTCTTTATCTTGTATCCTTAGGTTGAGGTTTAGGTTGAGTTCCAAGATTAAAATTTTGAGTTTTTTGAAGTTTTAGGTGAATTTTGGCCTATGTACGGGTAGTGAATGGTTAGTGGAAACCATGAGTCCTAGCCCAGGTAACCATGTTGCTGGTTCTATAGTTAGATAGAATCTTCAGTATAGTTTGATCATGATAATTCAAACTGTGTGGGATTGTATTATGGTTATTCTCTACTTGGATATTTTATACCGCACGGTTGGCACACAGTTTCGTAAATTGTGTGACCAAACCATGCGAGCTACCCAAAAATTTGAAATCTTAAAAACCCTATTTACCTATCCCCTATTTTTATCCCCAATTCAAGATTCCTCCCCTTGGGTTGTTTTTGTAACATAATAGGTTTATAAAACCCCCTTTCCCTTGGCTCCTCCTCCTCCATGGTTTCATCCTCAAAGTTCCAAGGTAAGTTTTTAGGGTTTTGGCCTCTTTTCACATCTTCCACTTCTCCTCTCCCTATTTCTTAGTACTTCTTTGGTGTGTTATCTCTTGGACTAACCCTAGATGTGAGGGTTGATGTGTGGTTTTATTTTATTTATGTTTAGGGTGTTCAATTTGATCTTTAGGGTGAACTATTCATCCACTTAGAGTTTTATCACATTATCACATCATTAAGGTTGGTGTCTCCATAACTTTCCTTTTTGACGAATTCTATTGATGATTGGGTTCTTTGAATAAATTTAGAAACATAATTTTCATTCTTATCATATCTTTTTTAGTTTATTATGGCGTTTTATTGTTGGTAGAAATTGTTAAAAATTGGCTTTGAAGTGATTCTTTATATATGACTAAGTATATATGCACCAAATGTGTTTGATAAAATGTCAATTGAGATTTAATGGTAAAATTGGATGGTTTTGTGGTGTTTTACTTTATAAATATGCTATAAAGTGGGTTGGATTATGATTTGGGATTTACATGTGAAACATGGTAACTTTTATAGTGTGGTTTTATGCTATTTTGTAAGGCTCTCTTGGTTTTTAAATGCTTAACTGCACATTTTTAAATTTTGTGAAATTGTTGGATTTGTGTTGGTTTGAAATAAAGTATTGATTTTGTAAGATAAAATAGTTTTGGGTGTCTCCATGGGAATTTAGAGTATTCCATTGGATGTTGGAATATCCATGGGTGCAGAAGGTGCACACATGGATGGGAATTCAAATGAAGATGACACTTTAAAAATAATGTTCTCCTTGAACCTTGATTTTTCAATGGTTCCTTGGTTTTTAAATGGTATGTTAGTCCCTTGGTGTAATTTGTAAATGTGTTTTTAAATGAAAACTTCAAATATATGCTTGTTTGGTACTTTTAAGCACGTTGTGTTTCCATGTTGGTTTTGAAATGTTGTGGGGAAAAGGAATTGAACTTTAAATCTTAAAGTTATGTTTGGAATTATATATTTCATAGTGGTGTTTCATATTGATTTTGGAAAATGATGTGAAATTTGATTTGTAATGTATTTTGGTTTTATAAGTGAATGGGTTGTTTGGCACTTGAGATGTATTGGGTGTTTTGTTTTAAAAATTATACGATGTGAATTTGGTTGGAATTATAAAATTTTCTATAAATTGTTTTGAAATATTGTGTGATGTGACAACCCAGTTGGAACTTGTTAAAGGTTTGTTATATGAAAAACATCACTGTAGAGGTATTTCCATATATGCTATATAGTGTGGGTGGTGTCAGGTTTTGAGGTAGGAAAGTGCAGTGATAGAAAGTAAGGTGAGTCATGTATGTGAGGGCCTCCTACTTACATAGTATACTATTACCGTGGGTTTCTTGTGAGTATTTTAGAGGGTCAAGTGATAGTTGTTTATCAACCCTAATTAGATGGGTTGACACCCCTTGGATGTTTTAGAGTCCAGGTTGGTTATTCCATTGGTGAGGTTAGTTTAAAGTAGGTATTTGATTATAGACTACTGTGTTTCACCATATGCTGGTAGGTGGTTCCAAATCGTGTACATATAGGGATCACTCAAGGGATGTTTAGGAAATTCACATGGTTACTACTTGTATTTTCTTGTTTCCTTTTACTACATTTGGTTTCTTTTTTATTATTCCTTTTTATCTTTCAGCATATATTGGTATAATTTGTATGGGTTTTAGTTTGAGTTTTAATTATAAAACGGTAAACTATTTTCAAATTAATGTTCTGGTGCGTAATGTTTTAAAAAATAAAAGTAGGGTTGTTCATTAAAATAGATAAAACCTATATATATATATATATATATATATTAAACTAGTGTTTGTGGATTGTTTCAGGAAAGGAAAGGTATGGATTATTTTGTGGTTTCCTATTGAGATGTGAAGCTCACACCTTATGTGTACCATTTAGTGTCGGTAGACGTAAACAATTTTATAGGTTCAAATTATTATTCAAGGTTCCTGGTTCATGTGGCCGTTCTTGGAGTAGGTCAGTCTTGTGGTTGGTTGTGACCAAGAGGTCACATAGATATCATAGTAGTGTGGTTCAATTTCATATTTGTATTTAGTTTTTTGCATTTTTTCGCTATTTTAACTCAATATATTTATATATATTTATTTTAGATTCAATTGTTTTTGGTTCTTTAATATGTTTAGTTTATTTTTAGTTGATCCTAGTTTATTTGGGAAAAATATTTCTCAGGATGATTACTTTATTGTCCGACACTAGTTTCCAGCCCATGGGGATCAATAATGTCTTTTGGGCCATGTCTCAGACAGGGTTGGGTGTCTTATTGGATGTAATCATGATTTGGTTCATGATTACTCATGAGTATAAATGTTATGCGTGAAACTAATTACTTTTTCAAAATGTTATGAATGGACCTGGTTTAATGTCTACAAGTTTATGTGGGAACTTGATCATATATTCACAATGTTATGAGGGAACCTTATTATGCATTCATAATGTTATGAGCAAACCTGATTACATGTTCACAATGTTATACATGGACCTAGTTTCATATCTATAAGTTTATGCGTGAACCTAATTACATGTTCACAATGTTATGCATGAACCTGATTGTATGTTCATAATATTATGTATGGACCTAGTTGAACGTCCATAAGTCTATGAGTGGTCATTATTTCATGTACTTAACTTAATATATAAACCTATTTTTTTACTTATACATGGTCACTAAGTTATACGTTGATGTGTATGCAATAGTTCCATGTCTTATTCCTATGTTATTCTTTCATAGTCTATGATCTTGATTTCCTTATGATTAATTTCTTATGAAATTCATATATTTATTCCATGATTCATGTTTATGATCTTTGATATGAAGGGTATGATCTTCTAATGACCATGATCATGTTCTTATACCCTTATGTTCATGATATGCATACACATTTCTTTTATTTACCCTTATAGAGTATTTGAGATTACCCCTTTATTATGTATCCTTTCCCAATGTTATGAAGTAATTTTTTTATGTATACTAAGGGTGAAGATCTTTATAGGAAACATTAAAGATATTTCATTGAGTTAGAATATTTTGTTCCAAGTTTACAAAGAAACTAAACTAGTATAGTCTTTGGGTGTATATTTTTTTTATTGTTTTCAGTTTTCCACAAAAGTGATACAATGTCTATGTATGTCAAGACTAGGTTGTTATATTCCCTTGATCAAAATATCACCTTTATATTAAATAACTTTTCAATTCCATCAGAACCATTCAATATGTTTTTTTCCAAATACTTAATAAAAAACATATAATTCATTATTCCTAATTCTGGAATTACAATATATATATATATAAATCAATCATCCAACTTTAATATTAAACAATTACATTGCCTTCATCATCTTATTCCTTAATATATATTTGATTTTATATAAGACACGAATCATGTCTTAATATTCATAAAAATAAATTTAATCATGATTATAAAAAATACTCTTAGAACATCACATACCTTTTCATTTGTTGTTCATGGACTCTTCATCATAAAAAAACCATTACATATATAACCTTATAGATTTCCATCAAGAGATTTCCCACTATCACACTTAAAACATTCAAATGTTAATAATACATTAGACATATCAATATTACCATCCATTGAATTTCTCACTAATATGGTCCCTTTGAGTTATATCCATTGACTAAGACCAGAATGTAGAGTGTGAGAAACACTAATCATAGTGGAAAACAACATAGTCATGAAAAATAACTTATTGGGTGTTTAAATCATGAAATATCTTTCTTTAATTAATGAAACCTTACTTTTATCCTCGGTCACTCATAATAATCATCTATTTAAATCATTCATCATGTTTCATAAAGAGTATGTGAATTTCCAAATCAAATCCCCTGGGTGTGTCAAACCAGGTGTGCAGTAGGACCTTTTTTGTGCAACATTTCCCCATCGATTCTATCTCAATAAAATATTTTTTAGGTTGTTACCCCTATGTACATATATAATAGAGAAATATACACTTCTAGTATCTAGATAGGGATGCATTTCTAGGAAACCACTCATTCAATCCTTTATAAAAAATTTATGAAATTTTCTTATAGTTTAACTCATCCTTAAACATATCCATAGAGATATACCTAAACATCCTTAGAAATATACTGAGGGGTATCAATCAAGTTTTCTTATCCTAGTTTCCAAAAGTTGAATAAATCTTTCAATTGATACCAACTATAAAGACCCAGTCTTACATACATGGTTGTTATATCATTTTAGATGAATATTTATCACATTAAAAAAGTACATGATCAATTACCATAATAGTTAAATGCCTTTGGAAACTTGGAATAAAATATTTTAACATGGTGAAATATCTTCAATGTTTCTCACAATGATCTTACTATTTATTACTCCTACTTAAAACCTTTCTTCATAACCTGGGGAAATGAAACATAATAAAGGGTGATCTTAGATGCTCAGTAAGGGTAAATAAGGGAGATAAGTAATAATAACATGAGTATAAGGGTAATAGAACATGAGAATAAAATTTTATGATCATACTATACATATTAAAGATCATATACACGATTCATGGCATAAGGATTGTAAATTCATAAGTTATTAATAATAATGTTGATAAATCATCATAAATAAATCACGAACCATATGCTCATGTCATGTAATTATGGAACCATCATAAATATTGAATATAATTTCACATGTCAAGGTTAACTACTATTACCAAAAATATAGTGGACCAGGACACAAATGTTTCCCACAGTGGATCAAGACGCATTAGTTTCCCATTGTGGATCAGGACACAACTATTTCACATTACAGATCAAGACACTCCTCTTTCCCATTATAGATCAGGAAACACCTGTTTCCCAATTTGGATCAGGACACACCTGTTTCCAATAATGGATTAAGAAACACATGTTTCCCATTATAGATTATGATACACATGTTTCCCATTATGTATCAATACCATAGAGTTTTTCCCATCATTATCTCATGAGATATAAATTGTTACCCACTGTATTAGAGGGAGATATAGGTCCCACCCATTAAAAAAATGAAATCATAATTACATGTGAAAAAATATCATAAACATTCATCATATAATAACCCATGAAATGAAATGGGTATAAAAAACATTTAATCAAATAATAAACTATGTAAAAGATACAGGTTTCATAATCATTTCATTATAAAATAAACCATTAACAAAAGAACATTTCATAAGTGTTTTATCATAATATAACCCATGGAAGAGAATTGAGTTTCAAAAAAACTTGACATATTAAATATAAAACATTCTAATAAATAATGAGAATGGTGTATCAAATGATTTCATCTTATCTGGAGATGGATTTTGAATGATAACATGGACAATTTCTTGAGGAAAATAATGATTTTTAAAATAACTTTTTAAGGTATAAAACATCTTAAAAACACTTTTCATTAAAAACCACTTTTAAAAATTATAAAATAATCATTAAAAATCATTTAAAACATTCCATGACTCAAACATAATTTCTTCTTTGAAAAATGCATTTTAAATCATAAAAATTTTTGAAAACCATTTTATTTGAAAATAACCTTTAAAAATTATAAAGGATATTTTGAAACCCATTTTAAAAACTTTTTAAAGAATATATTTTTTTGAAATCTATATAGTTGATACTAATCTTAAATTACTGCTTAATTTTTTTTTAATTTTTTTAGAAACATGTTTTTTTGAATAAAACAAATTCTCGATCAAGGAGAGAAATATGGCCTAATTTTATTAAAACACTTTCTTAATTATATTAATTAATAAATAGTGGAAAAAAATTGTACCAATAAATTAAGATATTATGAATAAATAGTGTATAATAAAATTAATGAGAGTTAGTGAGATATGGATCATAATATTTCATCAATTGAATCATAATTGTAAATAATCCTGATAAATGATGAGATTGTAACAATAAACTTTTACCACTTTGGTAACATTGAATAATAAACCCCATAAAAGAATAAAAATAAATTATGATTTAAATTTATTTAAATTAAATATATTAATGATATAATATGTCAAAGTTTAGTACATACACCTCATAAAAGAACGTAGGTGAAAAACCTAACATGTGTCTTAAAGAAGGTAAATTGAGAAAAAATTACCTAACCAATTTGATATATTTTGAACCTCAAACCCCAAGAAATATAGATCATAAAATATATATGTAAATACCAATAAATTGTTTGATAATAATCATATAGTTTATTCATGTTAAGTATATACACTAATCAAAATAAATTAGTGGTGAATAAGGTAAAAGTCTCATAGAAATAAAAGTGAGAGAAGAAATCCCCTTACTACTTGAGTAAATTTTGAATCAAGAGATCCTTGAAATAATGACATAAATTTAAAATTTTAATATCATTAAATAAATTAAAATAATTATTTAACAATACATAAGTCAGTATATACACCACACAATAAGAATTATTTGTGAATATAGCATATATCTCATATAAATAAAAGTGAGATGAGAAAACCCTTACCTTAAGTCATGAAATTATTAGTACATGTTCTAAAATAAATTATAATAAGTAAAAGTTTATTATAAATATGACAAACAATCATATTTTTATATAAAAAACCATATATTATTTTATTATGACTTTATATTACCAATTTGTTTAATAATTTCAAGTCAAAACTACTTTTTAGGTAATAAACTTTTTGTTTTTTGTATACGTTTTGACTTGGTATTCATGGACCTCTTACTCATAAAATAATTTACATATTTTAATAATGTAAAAAATGATATAAATATCATATATATTCATTATATAATTTTTTATAATAATATATATAATATATAAATATGAAATGAAATACGTCGTTCATGGAGATGGTAGGCCGCACGTACGCATGAATACTGTTTCCATTTTCTTATAGAATTTTTAAAGAAAGAAAATTAAATTATATATATATATATATATATATAATAATGAAAAAATATATTAGATATTTTTATTAAACCCATCCTTAATAAATTCCATGTAAAGCGAGAATGAGACAAATCACTTTGGGGATACGACAGTTCATATGTCAATAAACAAAGTTGTCATATTCAAAAAAAATGGAAAGAATAAAGTTATGTGTAATATAATAATTACAAAAGAGTAAATAAATCAAATAGATAATATTTATCATATAAAAATTATTTCCATAATTATTCCCAACCATGAAAGGTTGTAATGTAAGAACAAACGATATCAGTTAATGAGGCTATAGTCCACTATACACACAGATGATGATTGCATATCCCATTTGATTAAAGTGTGAGAAGGTTTAGGTAAAAAATTAACATAAAAAAATTATAGTATATTGAGGTTACTTATATTGTTATATAATCATGTAATAATAAGAATTTATTGGGTGGATAGTGAAATAAAAAAAGTTTTTATTGAAGGATGTTACCTCTTCTTTATGTAACTCCTTTTGGTTTGCACCAAAGGGATTCTTTGGTTAGATTTATGAAAATAGTTATTATTATAGGGTTAAGGGAGGTAAATTGGAAAGATATTAGGATAGGTTTTTTCCTAGACAAAGGGATTTAGAGGTTTCAATAGAGGTGAAGAGGTGGTGGCATTTTATATATGGGAAAAAAGACATAGTTGGTGTTTTTTAAAATGAATTGTCTACTCCTCAAGTTTTAATTGTCCACCAAGGGTATAAAATAGACCATTATAGATACTTAGATGTTTAATAGTATAAATATATCTTGAAAATAAGTTTTATTCAAGTTCAGTTTAATTTTTACACCTTATATTCTAAGTTTAGTAATTATTTAAGCTTGTTTTTTTACTTTAATCGCTATAATTAATTTTAACTTCTTTCACTAAAAACTTTGGTAAATAAATAATTTAGACTTAATAGACATTATAAATTATTATTATTATATGTATGGAATATATTTTTTAATTGGTGGAATAAATTAATTTAAAGTTAATCATAAAGATGAGAGAAAACAATAAGGTTTTAAAGTAAATATTTCAAAAGTTTGAAATGTTTTTATATCCAATTTCAATTTCAAATTGGTTAAAATTACATAAATTTAATTAAGTGATATATAATTCATATTATTATACTTTAAAACAAATTTAATATATAATTTAATCATATATATAAATAATATGAAAAATTAGCTTTCAATTAAAATTCAGTGTTTATCACTATTCATCAAAAAGCGAAAATTCTCTACAAAAATATCAAAAAATATCCCAAAGTAAAACTTTATACTCTTATTTAAAAAGTGAAGTTTATTTTGTAAAATAAAATTTATAAAAGTTTCAAAATTATATTTTAAATCTATGTTCCATTAACAAGCAATGAAATTACCTTTTAGAAAAAAATATATCTTTATGCGTAAAATATGATTTATTCATATATATTACCTATAAGAAACATAAGATGAAAGATAAATATTTGAATGAATATTATATATATACATTTCTTAAAAATTATTTATGAAATGTTCTTTAATTAATTTATTTATGTAAAATGTTTTTTATTGTGTAAATATAGTTTTCCAGCAAAAATATTTCTTAAATTTTCAAAAGGGTTTTATTTTCATTTATAGTTAATTAGACCCCAAATAGTTATTATTATATACATTTTTAATTTATATTTTCATAATTTTAATTAATATTATTCATAACTTTCATTTCAATGGATAGGTGATAACTATAATAATATTAATAGTATATTGTAGTTTGGTAAAAATCAGTCTTGCAATTCATTGAAGTTATCAAAGGAACTCAGAATTGTGTGTAAAAAAAGATATAATGTTTCATGTAATTTGAAGTGCATTGTGTTGCATTTGTTGTCAATGAGGCATGAAGTTGTCTTGGAATGAATGGAAGTCAGGGAATGTCAAGATGTGAATGACAAAGGTAGTGATGGTGTTGGTGGTGAAGGAGAATGGCCATAGTACTAAGATGCATGTCACTTAGGAGATTCACTAAGTGACATTGGAGAATATGGTTGAAACATTCTCCATGGACATCTGACGATTGTTGAGCTGATCTTAAAGTTCCAAGAACTTGTATCAACTGGATACAATGTCACAACATGGTTAGAGGACCATGCATTGTATTGACAATGCATGAGGAAGTGAAGGAGAACCATCCACTACTCCTGAGTGGATGAAGTGGATTCAAAGAAGTCCATGTACTAACTCTTAGTGCATGTGAATTGGAAGTGATCCAACTTGATCTCTAATTGGATCAATGAAGCACATTTGAGATTTTATGTTGATTCAAGCGTTCGGTTGATGGAGAACCTTCAAGAATTCACTCCTAAGTAATAAATAAATGTTGAGGATGAATGGAGGAATTCTTAAAAAGAAGAAGCATAGAGATGGGAAGAAGAAGGCTTGAATGGCACTTGGTTTGGCAATTTGTATATGGAGTACTTTGTTTTTTATAACAAGGATTCATCCTTCCTTTGCCAAAAAATTGGCCACCAAGGAGGCCAGCCGAGGGTCATCACCCAAGGCACATGTGGGACTCAAGGTCACCACGCCCATGGGGAACCCTCAGGCCAAGGCAGCATCCCTTGAGGCAGGGGCGCACCCAAGACAACCGCATGGGTGCCAGGGGCACGCCCGAAGTGTGTCACAGGGAGCATAGTGGGCGCCAGTGGCGCGCCCGCAGGAGGCATGAGTGGGCGCAGAGCGCGCCCGCAGAGAGAACCCGGTGCGGGGCGGCACCGGGAGGGGAGAAGTGCAACTGAGGAGTTGCGGGCAGCGGCAGGGTTATAAACCGCGGAAATTCCGCGGAAGGATTCGATGTGGGACGCGGGATTTTCACCGGGAGCAAATCTCGGCCGCTCGATTCATCGCGCGCCAGATCTCCGCCGTTCATCTAATCCCGCGCGAGATCTCCAGATCGCGGCCGTCCGATATATCTCAAATGGCCGATCCGACGGCTCCCGCCTCGTCCTCTTCCCCGAGCTCGGCAGAGGTCTCCCCGCGCCTTCCCGCGAGCTCCGCTCGAACCAGGAGCAACCCGACGACGGTTTTTGAGCTCTCGGCCACCTCTGAGTAAACCGAAGCCTCCACTGTGATCGTCTGGCCAAGACGAACTGTTCCATGCTTTAAAAGTGGGCTTGCATGCAACGAGAGAAGGATTCGAGATTTGGCCGAAGGCAAACCGAAGGTGCCGAGGCCAGTTGGTGCTCGTGCTTTGCATGCATGGATTGGAATTAAAGAGGCCGTGCATGCGTTCAAAGTCGCATGCACGTGGAGAAACTTAAGGAAAAAACCCGCGGTGGAAACTGAGGAGAAAAACAAGATTTCACCGAATCTTGAAAACCCAAAAACTTCGGGTGTTTGGAGTTATTTCTACGCGGATGAACCGCCTCTGCCTCGCCTATAAAAAGAGAGCCCGAGCACTTGGATGTTTGCTGATCCTTTCTTGAAAATCAGAAGTCCCGCGTGTGCCTCTGCCTCGCGAAGAAGAAGCCGCCGCGCAAAGCACTTGCGCGGCTGTTGTTCTCGGTGCCACCCGAGGCCCGAAGGAGTTCCTTTCGCGCACCCCTTGCACGAAAGAGGAGAAGGAGAAGGAGGAGTCCCCTGTGCGCTATCCTTTGCGCGACAGGAAGGAGTTTGGGCAGCACAAAGTTGTGCGCCCCCTCTGTGCACCGTGCCCCCTGCGCGGTAGCACTTGCGCGCCCGCGGTGCCTTGCACCCGTGGCTTGCGCGGCCCCTTGTGGCTTGAGCCTTGCGCGGCAGTGTTGAGGAAGAGAGGCCGCGCCTCATACCTTGTGCATCTGTTGAAGAAGAAGTTTCCCGCGGCTCAACCAGGACCTTGCGCGCCTTCATTTGTGTTGGTATACAGGTGTGAGCAAGAGGAGGCCGAGGCCTTTGTGCCTTTGTGTGCAAAAAGAAGAGGAAGGCCGTAGCCTTGTGCAAACAAAGAAAACCACCTACGGACAGTGGGTGTGTGCCAATTGAAGGAGAGTGCATACTTAGTGTGTGTGTGCAAATAAAGGTGAACCCAAGTGTGTGCAACAAGTGAAGACCACACTATTTGTGTGTGTGCAAAGTGGACAAGAATACCTACGGGCCAAGTGTGTGTGCTAAGTGGAGAAGAAGTACCCGAGGCACTTTGTGTGCAATTTGAAGAAGAAGGCCGTAGCCCTTGTTGGGTATGCACACTTGAAGATTAAAAGAGAAAGAACAAATTGTGTGTGCAAAGGAAGTGAGAGGCCGTAGCCTTGTGTGGGTGAAGTGAAGACCACACCTTAGTGTGTGTGTGCTAAATTGAAGAACCACCTATGGGTTAAGTGTGTGCAACAACAATAAGAACACACTTTAAGTGTGTGCATTTGAAGAGGCCGAGGGCTGTGACCTTGTGTGTGCATACCTTGAAGAACAAACTAAAAGAACACTAAAGTGAGTGTGTGCAACAAGAAGAGGAGAATAGGCCAAGTCTAAAGTGTGTGCAAAGTGAAGAATTTGTGTGTGCAGATTAAAGAAGTGGCCGAACCTAATGTGTGCACTAAAAGTGTATACACATTAGAAGAAGAAGAAGGAGTGACCCACACTAAAGTAGAACACACTCTAAGTGTGTAAGCAAATTGAATTAAGTGTGTGAAGTTCAGTAGGTGTGTGCTCAAAAGTGATTACACCCTTTGTGGGTCTACTGCACCAAGAGGAAGAAAAGGAAAGTGCATGCATACATGCATGCACGTGCACACGTGAAGAAAGTTAAATCAGTGGTGTGCATTTGAGTTGTCCAAGACCAGGACTGAGACTGGACCAGACCGAAGATAAAGATATTATTTGTCTGAGCATTCAGTAGATTGAGAAGACCCTGATCATCACAAGTGATCAGAGGTACAGAGCAAGGCCAACAGTCTTTATCCCAGACTGCTGAGGATACTTGAAGACCTTAAAGTGAAGAAGAGCTACTCGTGCGACTCGAGGAGCCAAGAGAAGACCCTGTGGGACTCAGGGAGAAGAAGTCTTCAGTGGGATTCTGGAGCAGGCCAGTGGGACTCTGGTAACACTGTGGGACGCAGTATAAAGACCCTCCTGTGGGACTCAAGAGAGATACAGTGGGACTCTGTATCGACCATTGTAATTTTAACAGGTTATAATGGAGAATCCATGCTTGGAGAGCATGGCAAGGATGTAGGCCTTTGGTGCCGAACCTTGTAAATCCTTGTGTCCTGTGCCTTTTCATTACTGCATTATCCGGGAAAGGTTGAGAGATACAAGAAGAGTGGATCGAGGCTTTAACCAGCCATAGAGGTTTAATTGATAAAGAATCAATTAGTAAAAAGTTTTAAGGGATCACTGATTCACCCCCTCCCCCTCTCAGTGATTCACACTGATCTGGGCACTTCAATTGGTATCAGAGGGAGGTTACCTCTAAAAGATCCAAGAGAGTCTATATGGAGTGCAGATTTGAGGAAATGAAAAAACAGCCTCAAATGGAGATATCTGCCAAGACTCTGAAAAACAGAATGAAGAAACAGGCAAAGAAGATGAAGAAGAAGGTTGTTGCAATCAGAGAAACTCCTTCTATGGAAAGAAATGTGAAAGTCACATCAGATGACAATTCCTTTTATCATTCTTCTGATGAAGCCTTCTCTAGCTGTGATGAAGATGGAAGGAGCAATGATCTTCTAAATTCAATCAAATATCTTCAGAAGAGAGTCCCCAAGGAAATTGCAATGTGTATAGCTACAGGCCTCCTTGATCTTCAAGAAGAAAAATTACAGCTAGAAGATGAAGCCAATTCTCTGGAAGTCCAATTGGCAAAAAGGGTTGGCATAACCAACACTCTCAGAAAGCTGGTAAATGCCAAAGATGAAACAGTATCTCTTTGCAATGAAAGATATGAAGACACTACTGAAGAATTGCAAAGAAGCCTTTCTGAGAAAGAAATCTTTAAAGTATTGGTCAAAGAAGTTTTCCATGCACTGGAAAAGAGGCACAAAGTGTCAATGGTTGTCAGGGATGCTCAACTAGAAGACAAAGTCAAAAGGGTGAAGGAGCTTGACAACTCATTGCTTGAAATGAAGCAGATGCATGAAGACCAGATAAAACAGCTGGAAGAGAAATGGGAAGGAAGGCTAAGAACAGTTGAGGATGAGAAGAACTCCCTCAACATGAAGTGTTTAGAATTAGAGGTGATATTGAAAAATCAGCAATCACCCAAAGCCAAAGCCTCCCAGTCAACTAAAAGGAGAAATGTTGCTACTCAAGTATGCCTTGAGAAGGATGATTCTAAAAGAAAGACATCCTCTAGTGAAAGAGCAACAACTTCTAACAAGAAGGTACCATCCATACCATCTTGTACTCATGTTTCTAAAAGTATTTCTACTAAAAGTGCAGGATGGAAGAATGATTCCAAACAAGTATGGATGAAGAAAATGAAGAAGCAGAGCTCTTCTGAAGCAGCACAACAATTCAAGACAAGAACCCAACAATCAGAAGGACTGAAGAGGTCAAGATTTGTGGGTCAGTGTTGGTGTTGTAACAGGTATGGGCATTGTGCAAAGGATTGTTGGTACAATCCACTGAATGCCAAAGCACAGAGGAAGCCCATGCCAAGGGGGAGCAAGCCAGAAGGAAAGAAGCAGCATCCACAGGTCCAGAGACATCTGTTCACTGCTAACAGATTTGGATTACTTGACAACATCTGGGATGATTGCAAAAGTGGTCAAAAGAATGATACATGTCAATCTCCAACTGTATCCAAAGCTGGAATGAATAGAAGATCACTGAACCTGGCTAAAAGAGATTCCTTGGGAAGCAAGCAGAAGAAAGTAGAAAATGCTCCCAAGAAGTGTTTGAAAAAGGAAGAGAAGACCTTGGAGTCTAAGTCCAAGAAGGGTGAGTCATCCAGTAGGACCACCAAGAAGACACGCTTCTACTGTGGAAAGAAAGGTCATACCATGGATCTTTGCAAACAAGCCATGGAAATCAATAGAAGCCAACTGAACTCAAACAGACAATCAATCCAGAAGAAGAAGAAGGGATTGATTGAAAACAAGTTGCCTAAGAAAGGTAGCTTGACAGCATCAAAAGAACCATGTGGAATTTCCAAAACTGAGGCCACACTTCCAAATGATTTACTTGTCATATGGCCACATCATTTGCAACTTGCCAGAGAACTACAAAGAGTTGAAGATGAAGCTCTGGAAATTGCTAAAGCAAAAGGGAAGAAGAAGGTTTCACATGAAGATGTTTTGAGAACCACACCAGCACAATCATCAATGAAGATCAAATGTGCAAGTGTGAAGACTGGTGAAAATGGGACATCTCAGTTGAGAGAATCTTCTCAACCTTGTTGTTCACATTGATGAACCAAGGAGGTTCCATCTTATTCCCTTATACATTTGTATTTACATGTGCTAACAATGCAGGGAATTGAAGATGATGATCATTCTCAACTGGAGGATGGTTTGGAAGGAATGGAGTGCACCCCTTGAGGGGGAGCCAATCTGGAGAAGATGATGTTCTAAAATTAATATCATCTTGAGAAAGTGAAGGTATTCCAATCATGCTTTCATCCCTTGTTTCTTAATTGAGTTTATCTTGTCAATTAAGGGGGAGTATGGATTGAAGACAAATGGATGAAAGGGGGAGCTTTATCTTTGCACCTGAACTTTCTAATGAGTTTTGTGAAGTTGTGCAGGATTTAGCAAATTCATTGTTATATCTGAAAAATTTCAATCCCCTAAGCATGATCTCACATGTATAGTGAATGTTGGACAGCATTGAGTTCCTTGGTTACATCACTCTTGTTTTCTACACCGGGTTAGCCCAAGTAGACTTAGAGCTGATTTACTAAAGGTTCTTTGCTAAAGAAGAACATGTGACATCATCCCTCTCTCAGTGTTTTTCAAGAAAATACTTTTCAAAGGGAGGAAGAGATTTTTGAAAGTGAACCACACCACACCTTTGCATTTGATTGCCAATAAGGGGGAGAAAATATTGGCACACATATTGACCCATTCATATGTGCTAAAGGAGTGTATTGACAACAAATACAAAGGGGGAGATTGAAGTGCATTGTGTTGCATTTGTTGTCAATGAGGCATGAAGTTGTCTTGGAATGAATGGAAGTCAGGGAATGTTAAGATGTGAATGACAAAGGTAGTGATGGTGTTGGTGGTGAAGGAGAATGGCCATAGTACTAAGATGCATGTCACTTAGGAGATTCACTAAGTGACATTGGAGAATATGGTTGAAACATTCTCCATGGACATCTGACGATTGTTGAGCTGATCTTAAAGTTCCAAGAACTTGTATCAACTGGATACAATGTCACAACATGGTTAGAGGACCATGCATTGTATTGACAATGCATGAGGAAGTGAAGGAGAACCATCCACTACTCCTGAGTGGATGAAGTGGATTCAAAGAAGTCCATGTACTAACTCTTAGTGCATGTGAATTGGAAGTGATCCAACTTGATCTCTAATTGGATCAATGAAGCACATTGGAGATTTTATGTTGATTCAAGCGTTCGGTTGATGGAGAACCTTCAAGAATTCACTCCTAAGTAATAAATAAATGTTGAGGATGAATGGAGGAATTCTTAAAAAGAAGAAGCATAGAGATGGGAAGAAGAAGGCTTGAATGGCACTTGGTTTGGCAATTTGTATATGGAGTACTTTGTTTTTTATACAAAGGATTCATCCTTCCTTTGCCAAAAAATTGGCCACCAAGGAGGCCAGCCGAGGGTCATCACCCAAGGCACATGTGGGACTCAAGGTCACCACGCCCATGGGGAACCCTCAGGCCAAGGCAGCATCCCTTGAGGCAGGGCCGCACCCAAGACAACCGCATGGGCGCCAGGGGCACGCCCGAAGTGTGTCACAGGGAGCATAGTGGGCGCCAGTGGCGCGCCCGCAGGAGGCATGAGTGGGCGCAGAGCGCGCCCGCAGAGAGAACCCGGTGCGGGGCGGCACCGGGAGGGGAGAAGTGCAACTGAGGAGTTGCGGGCAGCGGCAGGGTTATAAACCGCGGAAATTCCGCGGAAGGATTCGATGTGGGACGCGGGATTTTCACCGGGAGCAAATCTCGGCCGCTCGATTCATCGCGCGCCAGATCTCCGCCGTTCATCTAATCCCGCGCGAGATCTTCAGATCGCGGCCGTCCGATATATCTCAAATGGCCGATCCGACGGCTCCCGCCTCGTCCTCTTCCCCGAGATCGGCAGAGGTCTCCCCGCGCCTTCCCGCGAGCTCCGCTCGAACCAGGAGCAACCCGACGACGGTTTTTGAGCTCTCGGCCACCTCTGAGTAAACCGAAGCCTCCACTGTGATCGTCTGTCCAAGACGAACTGTTCCATGCTTTAAAAGTGGGCTTGCATGCAACGAGAGAAGGATTCGAGATTTGGCCGAAGGAAAACCGAAGGTGCCGAGGCCAGTTGGTGCTCGTGCTTTGCATGCATGGATTGGAATTAAAGAGGCCATGCATGCGTTCAAAGTCGCATGCACGTGGAGAAACTTAAGGAAAAAACCCGCGGTGGAAACTGAGGAGAAAAACAAGATTTCACCGAATCTTGAAAACCCGAAAACTTCGGGTGTTTGGAGTTATTTCTACGCGGATGAACCGCCTCTGCCTCGCCTATAAAAAGAGAGCCCGAGCACTTGGATGTTTGCTGATCCTTTCTTGAAAATCAGAAGTCCCGCGTGTGCCTCTGCCTCGCGAAGAAGAAGCCGCCGCGCAAAGCACTTGCGCGGCTGTTGTTCTCGGTGCCACCCGAGGCCCGAAGGAGTTCCTTTCGCGCACCCCTTGCGCGAAAGAGGAGAAGGAGAAGGAGGAGTCCCCTGTGCGCTATCCTTTGCGCGACAGGAAAGAGTTTGGGCAGCACAAAGTTGTGCGCCCCCTCTGTGCACCGTGCCCCCTGCGCGGTAGCACTTGCGCGCCCGCGGTGCCTTGCACCCGTGGCTTGCGCGGCCCTTGTGGCTTGAGCCTTGCGCGGCAGTGTTGAGGAAGAGAGGCCGCGCCTCATACCTTGTGCATCTGTTGAAGAAGAAGTTGCCCGCGGCTCAACCAGGACCTTGCACGCCTTCATTTGTGTTGGTATACAGGTGTGAGCAAGAGGAGGCCGAGGCCTTTGTGCCTTTGTGTGCAAAAAGAAGAGGAAGGCCGTAGCCTTGTGCAAACAAAGAAAACCACCTACGGACAGTGGGTGTGTGCCAATTGAAGGAGAGTGCATACTTAGTGTGTGTGTGCAAATAAAGGTGAACCCAAGTGTGTGCAACAAGTGAAGACCACACTATTTGTGTGTGTGCAAAGTGGACAAGAATACCTACGGGCCAAGTGTGTGTGCTAAGTGGAGAAGAAGTACCCGAGGCACTTTGTGTGCAATTTGAAGAAGAAGGCCGTAGCCCTTGTTGGGTATGCACACTTGAAGATTAAAAGAGAAAGAACAAATTGTGTGTGCAAAGGAAGTGAGAGGCCGTAGCCTTGTGTGGGTGAAGTGAAGACCACACCTTAGTGTGTGTGTGCTAAATTGAAGAACCACCTATGGGTTAAGTGTGTGCAACAACAATAAGAACACACTTTAAGTGTGTGCATTTGAAGAGGCCGAGGGCTGTGACCTTGTGTGTGCATACCTTGAAGAACAAACTAAAAGAACACTAAAGTGAGTGTGTGCAACAAGAAGAGGAGAATAGGCCAAGTCTAAAGTGTGTGCAAAGTGAAGAATTTGTGTGTGCAGATTAAAGAAGTGGCCGAACCTAATGTGTGCACTAAAAGTGTATACACATTAGAAGAAGAAGAAGGAGTGACCCACACTAAAGTAGAACACACTCTAAGTGTGTAAGCAAATTGAATTAAGTGTGTGAAGTTCAGTAGGTGTGTGCTCAAAAGTGATTACACCCTTTGTGGGTCTACTGCACCAAGAGGAAGAAAAGGAAAGTGCATGCATACATGCATGCACGTGCACACGTGAAGAAAGTTAAATCAGTGGTGTGCATTTGAGTTGTCCAAGACCAGGACTGAGACTGGACCAGACCGAAGATAAAGATATTATTTGTCTGAGCATTCAGTAGATTGAGAAGACCCTGATCATCACAAGTGATCAGAGGTATAGAGCAAGGCCAGCAGTCTTTATCCCAGACTGCTGAGGATACTTGAAGACCTTAAAGTGAAGAAGAGCTACTCTTGCGACTCGAGGAGCCAAGAGAAGACCCTGTGGGACTCAGGGAGAAGAAGTCTTCAGTGGGATTCTGGAGCAGGCCAGTGGGACTCTGGTAACACTATGGGACGCAGTATAAAGACCCTCCTGTGGGACTCAGGAGAGATACAGTGGGACTCTGTATCGACCATTGTAATTTTAACAGGTTATAATGGAGAATCCATGCTTGGAGAGCATGGCAAGGATGTAGGCCTTTGGTGCCGAACCTTGTAAATCCTTGTGTCCTGTGCCTTTTCATTACTGCATTATCCGGGAAAGGTTGAGAGATACAAGAAGAGTGGATCGAGGCTTTAACCAGCCATAGAGGTTTAATTGATAAAGAATCAATTAGTAAAAAGTTTTAAGGGATCACTGATTCACCCCCTCCCCCTCTCAGTGATTCACACTGATCTGGGCACTTCATAATTAAATATAATATAAGTGTTGTGTGCACCTCAATATTAACTTGGTGTTTTATATAAATAATTCAGAGCATGGTTTAGCGTGCAATGTAATCCATTAAAGAAATTAAATTTATTCAAAAAATAATTAATTAATAAAAACATAGGTTGTTGCAATTGTTATCCATTTTAAGATATAGGCTCATACAATAGAGACTACAAATAGGATTAATCAATCAAAACTACCAAAGAAAAAAAATCTCAATTTGAATGTCATGTAAATAATATTCTTATTGAAGTATTCATATATATATTCTTTTCATTATCAATGTATTTTTTTTATAAAAATACACTATAGGAAGAAAAAACTAATGAAATTAAACACATACTAGGTAGAAATATCAAAAAGATAAATTATATCATCAGCAAAGTTGAGTATAAGGAACAATCCTCATCTCTTTAGCATAAAAATAATTCCTTAGTCTAATTAATTTAAAAATATAATTTTTCTGAGAAATAAGTAACAATAATTGTTCCAAAATAATTAATTCCTAAATTGAAAAGAGTGTATGATACCTCTATAAATTTTAATGATTCAAAACTCTAGGTTAAATTATGAAAAATAATATATCGTTATTTTTCTCTACCTGAATAAATAATGATGCATGAAATTTATATTCATAACTGGATTAGATATTTGGGATTCATGATGAAATTTTTTGAGAATGAAATATTTTTCCATAACATTATGTGCATCATACTTGAAGTAAAATTGAGAAATATAGAATCAACCTAATATAGAAAATCTTAATATACTAAAAAATACATACTGACATACATGTATATCTTGATAGTCAAGATTATTTTAGTTCTCATATTTTTGAAAAAAATAACATGAGATAATCTGAATAATAATCTACATTGAATTCATTGAATGTTGTATAATCCATATAAAAATTTGTTAATAATGATAAATAACACTCTTCAATGTGTGTAGGTTTCAATGAAAAATATTTACAATAATAGATTATGAAAAATTATCAAAACCACAAAACCATTTCCATTGTGTATTGAAGAAGTTATTGAAGTTAGGATACCCCAAAAGAAGCAAAAATAGATGTGAGAAACTGAAATAAATATGGATAATTTTATTTTTTGAATTCTATACAGAAAAATATAAAATAATATAAATAATGAGTTTCATCCATCACTAACACAATACAGGTTTATTATAAAATAATTTTATTGTTATAATAATATATCAATTCTTGAAACTCAATGAATTCATATATTTTGGTGGTGAAATATTGAGATATATTATTACTCTAAAATTCAGAATCTATCTATTGTAAACATGTTTGATTCTGAAAGGATTTCCAATGGAGTGTGAACTATTTGTGGTTTTTATTTCAGGGATTCTCCACTATTAAAAAACTAATGATGAAAAAATATAAATTTTTAATCTAAAAAATTATAGGTAAAGAAGATGAAACCTTATGAAAATTTCAAATGATGAAAACTAGAATCAAAATTCCCATGAAATTCATAAGGAATGATGATAATGAATCATTGGATAACAAATCCAAGAATTAAAAGAGGGTTATTTGGGTAATATTATTATATTTTGGAAATTTTTAAATTCTATGGACATTTGGAAATTATCCATGAGTGTTTATAATAGTGGAAAATAGAAAACGAGAAATAGGAAACAAAAACATGTTAAAAAAATTTACTAGTTTTAAAAGAAAATATTTTTGAATTCCATGGGGAGATTCAAAATTAGAAACTTTTGATAAAAATTTCCTTTAATTATTTTCCAATTTACTCAGAATAGGAATGAATTATATAGAAATAACAAGCTAAGGAAAATGAAAAAGGGGAGGAAATTATTCCATATATTGAATATAAAGATTATAAGTAGTTGATGATATATTATAAAAAGATTTTATTTAGAATAAATATATGGGAGATTTCACATGAGTGGACATATTTATAATAATTCCCTTGTGATGTTTCCTTAATGGGATGAATCCCTAATGAAAATAGATATTTCACCAATTGATGCATGTTGATGCATCTCATAGAAGGAAATTATGTCAATGAATAGTTTTCATTTCCCAATGGAAGAAAATATTTTATTTCCGAATGCTAAATAATGATAGATAGTGGGACATGAGAAACATATTTGAGAAAGAATTCAAAACCATGCTACCTATAATAGAAAATAATACGTTCCACTTCACTCCATTATACTTTTATATAATTAGTATATTTTTAGTATATGTAATTGAAGGTGGGGTATGATAGTGATGGTGTTGTCATATATTTATAGTAGCATGGAAAATAGAATACTAGAACACTAGTTTTTTCTTGGATAAAATTATATGTTAGTACATTCACATGAACTTAAACATAAATATATTAATGTATTTTTTATATATCACTCCATCATGATCATAAAAAGTGGTTGTTGTCAATAATAGAAAACAATGTGATGCAGAATTAATTCAGATTTGATCTCATATTTTTTATTCATAAAATGAATATATATATGTAAATCATTCATGAGGAGTATAGGTATAAAATGATGGTTTCATTGACAATGTATGAGTTTACACTCTCTCATAAATGGTTATGATAATCATATACTAGTATGTTGTATTGAAATTTATTTTTACTCAATGACATAAATTTATAATTTTATAGAGACTCATCAATGACTCTAAGGATGAAAAACATTAATTTTAATTTAAAACACATCCATTTATTTTTTTTAATAATGTGAAACAAATCATGTTTAAAAAAATCCATGAGATTCTATAAAACAATAACTATTAATATTTTTTTCACCTTGAAAAGTTTTTTATTAGATTATGAACAACATGTGGTGATCATCCATCATAGGTTTCACTAAAATATATTATATGTACCAGAATACATGAATGTTATTATTGATTATGATTTAACTTGTTCCCACTTAAAGAGTCATTTTCTAAAAAGGTGTATATTTTCAAAATAAAACATATTTTCAATGAATGTTAAATGTATACATCACCTATTGTATTTGGATAATGAGGTATTCCAATAAACACTTAATATGTTACAAAATTAATATAAAAAAGTAATCAAATGGAGTGTGTCTCATGAGTAAAAATAACAGTCAAAGGTTGGGTAATATATCTTTCACCTAATAATTCCAATTTATTTAATTTTTTTATAATGGTTATTTTGTATTAAAAAATATATATCAAGCATTGAATAGAGATTCATGGAAAATGTAGTACATGTATGATTATAAAATTTATTTCATTCAATACTTTACATACCCACTCTTGAATTCAAGTTTTTTTCTAAAATAGATAACTATCATATATCATGAGGTTCCCTATTATGTGTACATGTGTTTCCAATCCAAATCAATTGATCCATGTTGAATAGAAAATCAAAAGTAAAATTTAAATATGGTTGATGACTTGTTCCTTCACCTAAATTTGGGTTTATTATAAATAATTTTAAGAAGGAATAGAATCCAGATAACATGTATTGACATTAAATTATTTTAATATATTAGAAACAAACACAATAAGGGAAACTAAGTAGCCCATAATTTTTTGTTTTATTATTTTAAAATAAATCATTGGGTAAATGTGGACATTGAAATGAGTTTTTTAGATGACTGGAATAAGGTAGATGTTATGAATAATAACAATATTAATGTTTAAAATTTTCATAAATATGTTAAATATAGGTATTTATGTGAATGTGGTTAGATTAAGGTAAAGGGATTAAAAATTAAGAAGATTCATTTCAATTAGAGTGGTTTCCATTATAATTAATTAGTTTTTATGATATATTTTCTATTTGTTATGAGTTTGAGTGTTCTAATATTTTGGATATTGTTTGAAAAAGGCTAAATTTTTTTCTACAGATGCACCTTGTCCAAGATTATGAGAAACCATAAAAATTATGGATGAGAACAGGAGGAAAATTTAAGTAAAAGGAAACATGTATTGTGATCAAGTGCAAAAGAGAGTATTTTTGTAACCATGCATGTAAGAGTAGTTCATATTGTATCATATATGGGGAAACATGAGTGTATATATGTGAGAACCAATATCACATATAATTTATTTCCTAGAATATGGGACAATATGATTAATTATGAATTACCCCATGTGAAATTTTGATGTGCGGTCATTTAATATAAAAGCATTAAATTTAAAAATATGTTAAATTCTCTACATTAAATATAACTACGATGATGTAAAACATGTAATGTGTTTTCAATTTATTTCATCTTCATCTTCATGTTATATGGATTTAAAATATAGGTATTTTGTGTTGTGAGATTCAGATTAGAGAAGTGGACATGTTAAATGATTTTATTGAATTACAATAGGAATTTGGTTCATATAGAATAATTAAATTCCAATGTTCATTGAAATACACACTTCGAGTTTACTCAAAATTTTTGGGAAGATCAAATGAATCTATTCTTGAAAAAAAATTAAAGAACCATTCATATTATGAATATGAAATCTTAATTAATGAAGAAAATAATAATATTAATTTATACACATGATGATTATATAGGAATACATAATCTTGAGACATGAAAAATTAGTGACTAATGAGAAAGAGAAATAAGATCGAATAATTGGAATACAAACGTAATTTTCACATACGTATGGGTACATGGATATCCATGAAAGTTGTATAAGTATAAAAAATTCCTATATAAGGGTATACTAAAATATATAACTATTACATAGACATTACTAAATCTATATAAATGTGATTCCAATTTTTATATAGAATTATCTGAGGGTTGGAGAAATTATCATATTTCATTTATACCACACAATGTTCACAATATCTTATGATCAATGTATAAATTATGCATTAATGTCCTATATCTTTGGAACTTAAAACTATGATTGTTTTAATTTTAGTGTTATACTTTAAAATATAATTTATTTATAAGGGATCATATAACATAAGTTATTAATACATTTTAGGAATTTTGATATCCTTATTAAAATGTTGTCAATATTATGAGATTCATAATAAATATAAACGAATATGTGATTTCTAGATGATATAATATTGTGAAAAAATAAATTACATCCTAATGAATATAGACTTGAGAATTATTAATTTTTACATACATTTAATGAAATTTATTGAATGTTTTGTATTTTAATGAATATTTATAACAATTCAAAATTGTATCAAGATGGAAATAATGGGTTGTCATTAAAATTTATATAAAAAATTGGTTCTATTTCAAATGTGGTTTAAATGTGAATTAATATTATATTTTCATTATTTTAAGGTGAATATAAAATTTATAGTGTCATAACTATATATATATATATATATATATGAGATTTAGAATAAAAAAAATAATTCTCCAAATTCTGATTTCTCATTCGGTATATTAAACTACAATAGAGAGTCTATATTGTAATAATGATACATATTCTATGAAACTGAATGTGATAGGAGGTTGAAAATAATCATTTTGATATTTTAAAAAGGAATATATATATATATATATATAATGACTGTTAAATAATAATTAGGAGATATAGAAAGGAATGATAAAACAAATGATAAGTATCGATTGGAGTTGTGACTCTTGATGATTGCGAACAACCATAAACTAATAAAACAATGAGTTTGATCATAGAAAAATTCCAATATGTATGATTTATTGAAAATAATTCATTATATTTCAATTATGTGTTCATTGGGTTTATTTGTGTTTTCTATCATATTTTACCTAGGTGAATTCCTCTTTATGTTTTTGTTGAGCCCCTTTAATTCTATTATCGAGGCCCATTATTGGCATCAAATTTGGTTTATTAGTGTTTAGGGACTTATAGGACTTGATTTAGTGGATATTCATAGGAAGTTTATAGATCTTGATATCCAGTAGGGAGCCATATATATAGTGGTATTCCTAGTCTCATTTTAAGAAACTATAGTATAACTATATTTCCAATGAGATCCAATGGCCAGATGGTGGGATTATAGTCGAAGGTGTCCCCTACAAGAGACCCACCATATTAGTGGTGTATAAAAAAAATCCATATGGTGGATTATTTATGTGTTAAAGAACTTAGGAAGACACAATTAGTTATCCTATGGTTCCCACTAGCCACCTGATAGTGTTTGGTTGGGCTATAAAATTTATGGCAAAAAAATGTATTCACCCCTTAAACCTCTTTTAAAAAATTTTTACCAACTATTTATTCAATAACATGGGATTTATAAATATTTAAGGCTATAAAAATCTATTAAGGCCATTCCAATAATATTTATTCATCATGAAATCTATTCTTCAATACAATGATCCAAATTTGTATGTCTCCTTTGGTTTTGGTGATTTCCTCTTGTCTTCTTCCAAACTTGAAAATGTCTTTCAATCACTATTTGTAGAAGATCTTGGTTTTTCACAATGATCCAATAGTCAATATTGGTTTCTTTATTCTCTGTTCATGGGGTGGGCAGTAAAAAAAAATCACTAAAGTCTGTTTTATTCCCCTAGTATGTGAAACATGTGCAGTAGTAATAGACCAACGTGAACATGAACAATTGTAATTGGTAACCCATGTAAATTCATGAATCTATTTTCATAGACCTTCATATAACCCTTTTCTATCTGTTGGCATTAGGACTTAGACTTCCATCCACCTGATATTCATTCCAAACCATGAAAATTTGTTAGGAAAGGAAATTTAAGAACATAGTTCCCTTAGTTGAATTGATATTTTTTAATGGGTTGGTATATCAAATATGATTCTCTTGACATGTGAATTATGGTAATTAGGATTATTAAGTATTACTTGTATCTGAATTGGTTTAATGTAATGTAATTTGAATCGGTATAATGGAATGATGAATATGATTATAATTACATGTGAAATGAAAATTTTCAAATGTGGAATGTAAAATTGAACTATTAAAATTATTGTGATAATTTGTAAACTATATCAGTTGAAATAAATTATCAATAATGTTTATTTTGACATGAATGAACCAAATTTTTATATGATAACATGTTTAGAATATTTGGTATTTTTGATGAACATGGATCCTATTTTCATTAATGTTTGAATTTGTAAAATAGGCTTTAGAATGGTTCTTTGCATAAGTTTTGATATTACCTCTTCACCTTAGTGGCCCTATCATGGGAATTTTCACTGAGTACAATGAATAATTTTTCCCATGGTATGGTATTATGAAATTTTTAGAGGTAAACATCATTATCATAAAACATCACATAAATTTCATTAAAAAATATTTACTTTTTTCCAAAGTATGGTATTGAACCATGTGAAAACGTAAGCGAATCATGAATTAAAACTGACATAGTGTACAATAATGATGATTAAAGAAGAAATATTTGGTTAAATAAAACTATATGGGTGATTAATTATATGTAGGATAATACACATTTAGTAAGATATATTCTTCATAGGAAATTGAATCTTCCAATGGATTGAGATATCCAACATCATACCCAATAATGTTTGTATAACCTATGGGGTCAACTAGGAGATTGAGGGTTGGTGTGTTAGGAGATATCATATAATAATTTATGGTTTAATTCCACTATTCCTAAATTATTTAAGGAATAATTTAAATATACTGGAATGTTTAGTAATAGTGGAAGTTAGCCTACTAATTTGTACTCACAACTTGTTCGATCCAGATTTTAGTACCTAACCAGACTTCATTGATGTAGGTCTCGATTAAGGCCATGTCCCCTATGCTTTAATAGTTTCATTGCTAGATAGGATTAAATAATGGATATATAATCAAGCATAGGATTCCATATCGGGTTTTGTGAGTCTTTAATATAGAGTCTTATTTTAGTTTTTTACTTATATGAATTTCATATGGGAATTTAAATTATCATTTAATATTTCATAATAATATTTATTTTTGTAATTTTTATTATTTTTTATTTATATCTCATCTACTTGATTATATATCATGATTAATTTATCTTATTTCTAATATGATTATAACTTTTTTCTAGAGGTTATAGTCTCCCCACAATATTCCTCAGTACCTTACTACTAGTTGGAAGCCTTTGGGGTAAAAAAAGGTGCTCTTGATGTCATGTAACTACATGTCTCAGTAACATGTGGGAGTACTAACCCAAATACATTAAAATGTGGTATCATAGGTAGCTGTTTTTTGTTTATATTAAATTTGGGGGAATATAGATAGAACATTAGGATGTGTTGGGGCTTGGTAGTGAGATAATTATTGGGAGTATCTATAATAACCTAGAAATTTGAAAATAAAATTTCATTTTGAATTTATAAATTCCTAATTAAGAATTTTTTTATATAAAACACCTTCAATAATTTTAATTTTTTTATTTTGGACCAATATAAAATATGAACATCATTTTTTTCCAGCTCAACCCTCCAGTAATCATCATAAATATTACTAATACACCCATATTACAGTAACCAAAAAAATTATTATATATTAATGGTTATGTAAAAAATTAAAATTGACATAAACATAAGACGTGGTGACCTTAATTGGTAGGATTGTACTGTATGAATCCTATTTAGTGGAGCTTCCAAGGTAGATGGAATCATTGTGCTTTATACTTGACCAAGACAAATAAAATTTTCAACAACTAAAACATGACCAAAATCATTTATGGTATAATTTCTAGCTTATCAAGATCATTAAAAAAACATTTTTCATTGAACTACCACAAGAAAGAACCACAATTTCACACCATACCTTTAGGGAATATGCATATGTTATAAGGGGTTATATATATAGAGCCTAGTAGTTTGAATTTTTATATATTATTTTCAACAAAAAATGGAAATATTTATCTCTTTTGATATATATATATATATATTTATAATGATTATAATAATTTTTCTTATTTTGATATGAAGAAAATAATTTTTTTAAGAAATATATAATTTCAATTAAAATATAATTTTTTATGAATTGAAGAGCCTTTGAAAAAAAATAATTCTATTAAATTAATTGTTAAATAATATTTATTTTTATATAAATTATAATATAATTTAATGAAGCCCACTATAATTTTAATAATATTTAGAAAGTAGTTAGTATCGTAAAACTGGTTATATTCCTGTAAACAATCATTTTTATTAAAAAGTTTAAATTATCTTATTTATAAAATTAGTTTGGTAAAATAAATATTATTTTTATAACCTTCATTACAAAATTATACATTTTTAATTTTTCAAAATTTTCTAAGATAATTAATATTTTTTATAAGAATTAAATTTGGTATAAATATGTGTTATGTATTATGAAAATATAATATCTCATTAGTAATGTAATAAATACTATAGATGGAATTAATGAATAAGAATAAAATTCCATATTATAATAATGTGTTTTGGATGTTATTTTATCAACTATAAAATCCTATAATTAATCCTCCCAAACTAATATTATATTTTTAATGTTTGAAAACAATTTCTTATGTTCATGATCACTTCCACCTCATCAACTATATTATTTTAATGATATATTTTCTTATCCTACTATAATTTTGAAAACATCCATAATTCGGAAGAAAACATGGGAATAGACCATGGTATGGTTTGTGTTTGTATTATTTTATAACATAAGTTCCAAAATATTTGCTTATAAAGTAATAAATAATTCCTCTATATTTTGATATAAATACCTAACCAACCTATCATTCATATTCCGTAGAAACCCATTGAGCATGATATTCCTATCTCTCTATAATTTCCTCCCTCGGTGTTCCTCATATCTTGAGATTCTTCTCCCAGGATATTAGAATCACCCTATAATGGCATGATATTTTTCTCTCATTCATTTAATTCAAGTAAATTCTTTAAAGTCTCCCTTTTGAATTCAAATTTTACTTATCGTAATGTTTTTTAAAAAAATTATATTATTTTCCTTATTTTTCTCATGTAGTAATATTCCACCTTTCACTCTCATTAAACCCTTCCAAAAAACTTTTTGCACACCCGTTTTTTTTCCAAAATTGTCCCATCATTATCCATGAAAAAATTTTGGGTTATTAATACCCATCTCCATTTCCACTCTATGGTATTCACTAAGATATACATATCCTTCATATATATTAGACATCCATGTCTATAACCCATGCTCTATAATCATGGTATTTAATTTAATAAAAGGTATTCTTATGTTTTTTGATATATATGGAACAAAAATTCATATAAATAATATGATTGTGGTGTGTGGGAATGGAATTATATATCCCTTGAACACACTGTTCAATTTTTGATCTCATTAGCTACTATGTATAGTGGATGAGTGATTATCCTAAAAACACTATGTTTTAATGTCTTGTCTAATATCATTGACTTATGATTATGATGTTGTGTTTTATGTGGAATCAAAATTCTTATTTTTCCTTGCATCTATCATCTTATATCATGATTTGATGTTCATGAATAATATTTTCACAATTATATTTAAAATTTATGATCATCTTTTATTACTTCAATCATTTTATTATTCCCTTACTATAATTTATAGCTTACCCCTTTCTTATGTATAACCTATGGAAATCCCATGCATTTTTAAAATATTAATGGAATTTTATGGGATGTTGTTTCATTTTTAATAATGATGTTACATAACTAATTCTATATATTGTGATATCTATCTAATTACCAATACCAAATGGCCTCTTGATCTTATAGGATTATATTATTTTTATAAAAATTAATTAAATGATTAAATAAATTTAATGGATGATATGGGTTGTTATTGATGGTATAAGAAAAATTAGTAGTTAGTTTTAGGGATTTGGAATAGAAAAACATAGTAATATCCTTAGGTCTAAGAATAGAAATTAGAAAAAATACATGCATACTGGTAAATTATATAGTGATTTGTTTCAATGATACAAAATCTATTTCCAGATACTACATGTAGAGTGGACCTAGTAAAATATTAACAGGGGTTTATAAACCCCAAAAGGGTTCATTGGGAAGTGACTCAATCATCAACTCATCCAAAGAAATAAGTTTCGGTACAAAATTTTTTTGACACTCTATGTGGATATTATTTGGTAAATTTATAAGATTAATTTTAACCATTATAAAGAGAACAAAAATTACTATGAAATTTTCATTTATGATATATACTGGATAACTTATTTTTCAACCTAAAAATCATATGTTAAAGAATAAATGTATTTTATGTGTCATCCCTTCAATTTATATAGTTTCAATTTATCTATTTAATATTTTTTTAAATTTACTTACATAGTTTTCCCTTTATTTTAGTCAATGGTTTGAAATAAGAGGAACTAAGTCTACAACCATTGTTATGTCACATGTGATTATTTCTCAAATGAGATTCCTAACTTAGTGGGAGCCGGTGTTGAGACCATCCTGGAAATACTTAATAAAATCTTGTTTAAAATAGAAATTAGATTCATGGGGAACCCCTACATAGCTATATTAATGGGAATGTTTCAATTGAGGACATTATGTGACAAAGTCCTCTAAAATTCAGTGGACCTTATAATCCTTTAATTGTGGGTGAATGGATTTACTCCACTAAAATGACATTCCTCATCATTCAATACTATAATTAATATAATTATATGTTTTTTTCACAAGTATGTAATGGATGATCAATAATGTACATTGATTAGGAATAAAAATCCTAAATAAAAAAATTAATGTGGTGTAGTGGAATGAATTATTGAAATTGATTTTCGATAAATATTTTCCCCACACACTCTGACTAAAGATGGAGAGGGGGTTCCTTGAACTCAAAAAGATAGAGTAATCAATTAATTCATCTAAGGATGTCATTATATGTAATTCATGATACACCTTCTACTTTATCATTGACCCAAAAAGTAATTTTAACAACTTATATAGTGGTCTAAAGATGAATAAATGGTAATAATTTTCTATTCAAGATATTGATAGCTATGAGGAAATTATATGATGTTCACTTAATGCCAAAATAGATATTAGTGAATCTAAATTGTTTCATTGGTCTTGATATAATAATTAGATAATTTATTTCAATTTTTATTGAGTGATTGAGAAATATAATGGTGGTTGTAATGTTTAACATCCTACTTATTAAAAGAGTTGGAAGAATCCTACTGAAAATTTCTTGAAGGTGACAAGAAATGGAATTAGGTGTGAAATTTAAGGTAACCTAGATAAGAAATTCCAATAGGATAAACCAACCAATGTGATGGAATAATGGAATTATATGCTCAACCTTCAACTTTTTTTCCAATGTTTGAACAATATAGAACAAGGAAACCATGAAAACCAATGCACTATAAAAAGTTTTTTTTGTGATGACCATTGATAATAACCTCTATTGAATAAAGATAAAGGGTATAATATGCCATAAAAACTATGTAGGACGATCTAAAAAATTAGGTGGTGACTACTACACTAGTAATTCATTCAATAATAGGGAACATTATATTTTATTCTGGTTCTATGAAATAATTCCTACACTAAATATTTTTATAACTATTCAAATAACTCCATAAAATATAGAAGTCATTCTATTAATGATAATAGAAAATTGGGATATTATTTAATCATAGGTATATTAATTCTTCTATATATATATATATTTTGGGTTAAACTTCCCAAAAAAACATTTGATATTTCCTTTAGTGGAATAAAATGAAATTATTGGGTTCGATTGGATTTTATTGTATCAAGACAATATAAATTCCTGGGAAAATTAAATCACTATCTGGATCATGAATCTCCATCCCATTAGATACATGTGTATGTAGGATGATGGGTGTCCTCTTAGAATCATTATAACATTTATATATATTAATTTTCTATAATAATGTTTATGTAGCTCAAATTATTGATACTAAGGAAATGATCTTTCATGATGACATTCCCATTCACAATGAATATGCTAATGTTTTTCCAGAATAATTACCCAAACTCCCTTAAATCCATGAGGTTTAGTTCCCAATTAAACCTATACTTAGTGATTTACCAACAACCAATACTCTATAGATAATGAACACTTCATAACTTGAATAGCTAATAAGAAACTACATGTGAATGTAGATAATGGTATTATACTCCCAAATACTTCACTATTTAGTGTGTCGATACTTATTATTATAAAGTTGGAAGGGTAAATGTATGATAAACCATCTCTTAATATCATAGTAATACCAGATTTATTACGTAGAATTACACTTAATACAACCCAGAAGATCGATAAATCTAGTGTATTTGGGAATTATGTACATTATAGAAAAAGTTAAAACAATAAATATATCATATTTATTGAAAAGAATCCTTAAAATATTCATAATATTAATTCTTACTTAAATCAACATGGGATAACCTAGGGATATACATAATAAATGGGTGATCAATAAATCCGAGTAAGGGAATAAACATGGATTTCCATGAAGAAAATAATACATGTTAGACAATAGGAATATCAGTGGGACATAAAAGATGTGGGAGTCATAAAAATTAACAATGAGACATGATATAGCATGATAACATAAGGGAAACATGGTAAATATAGAAACAACATAAATACTACTTTATAATTATAGGTCTAGCCTAACATCCAAGGAATCATGATGGAAAAAGTACCATAAACGAAGCATGTTTAATCCCTATCCCAACATGACATCTCATGAGACTACACATTACCCAATGTATTAGAGCACTATAGAATAATGGGAACTCCCATCACTTTCATTTCATTCGAATTCTTATGTGGTCCACATAGATCATACAACATGGATTCATTCTTCATCATATTTTTTCCCATGATTAAGGAGTGTGTAATACATACATTTAATACCCAATAAAGAAGTATAAGTTAATAAAGGTGAAAACCATAGATAGGAAATGGGTATGGGTATTCACTACAAAATTGTTTGGCATTCAAAAATCACTGTTGAATTTCAGAAGCATAACGAGGGTGCATAAATGTTTATGAAAATGGATTTTTGAGAGTGAAAAGGAACTCTCATAATTTATTCATCATTGGGGGTAATAAGGGAATATGGATAAGAATATAACAACATTAGGAATTGGAGAAAAATGAAAATATGTCCTTGTCGCAAGGATGATCAAGTAAAAATATATAAAGACCCAAAATATAGCACAATAGCTATCCTGAGGGTCACTCTCAAGGAAGTAGTGTCGAATGAGTAAGTGGTCTTTCTGATTTTTTTTTTTTACATTTTGAAAAAAAAATAATCAAAACAATAAAATACAGTGCTAAATAACATAGTGAGGGGATGAAACAACAACTAATCAAAAGAATAACAGAGAAAGTAAAACAAAAATAAAATAAAAAGAAAGTAAGACATGACATACAATTAGTAAGAAAAAAGCCAAATCCAAGTCAATCCATCCTCAACTCTCTATCTTTGATCTACATAAGAATTAAATCAAAACTTCCCAACTCACTCAATGTATGACCGATGGATAATATCAAAAAAAAATTTCACTTAAACATTTTACACTTAAACAATTAATTTATTCAATGCTTAATCCTTCCTTTGAACTAAAAAATGATTCAATCAACAAGGTCACCCTGGCCAAGAATTTTCACAAGGTAGAATGATCATGCTGAGATCTTCAAATCATAAAACCCATATCAATTACTTAGCTTAATAAATTGAGAATGTAATTGGAGATTAAATGAACTGAGAAAGTAAAAATCAATCTAATGAAATTATGAATTCATGCACACCCTAATTCACTTTCACAGTTTACTAAGGTGAAAAAGAAAATGGTGATGGAGATGATGATCAGATCTCAAGGTCATGTTTGGTTTCATAACCAGAATCTAGCCTATGAATTAGCTCCCCATTTATAGATATTCTAGATCACAACATGAAATAGGAATGAAAAAATAGAATAGAACCATTGAAACAAACATCACAATTAAGATAACAGAACATAAAGATCGATAATATTTATAGACAAAAATTATAACACAAAAACAGAGCATGGAAGATGGAGATGAAGATGGAGGAGTGGTTCCCATATCCAATGTTGAATATGATCCCTAGTCTTGGGTGTATATGGATAGAGTGGTGTGTATGTGGGTATACCCACCTCAGGTAAGAGAGGAACAATTCTCTTATACGAAAATTTAAGAGATAAAAAATAAAAAAAACATCCAAGAAGCAGCTCTATGTGGCATTCCTTGATGAGAATGTCACTAGGATTTAGTGAACTCCTAGTGAATGCAACCTATATCTTTCAATGTAAAAAGTATCCCTTTTCACTTTCCAATTCCCTCCCCATGATTAGCTTCCAATTTTGTCAGAAAATAGAAAAAATGATTAACAGGGAACAAATTGAGAATAATGTCAATTTTTTTGGGCTTAGACATCGCTAAGTGACATCTAAGCATTTTTATATTATATATATATATATAATTATAAAAATGTAAATATTAGATAAATTAATTAATTAAAGAATATTAAATATAATTACTTAAAACAATTTTATAAAACAATTATTATATTTACTTATTTATTTTATAATGTATATTATGTTTATAATTATAATTATAATTATATATATTATATATATTATATATGTTATTATATTATTATATATCATATTATTATTATATATGATACATTATATATATACATACATATATATATTATATTATAATACATAATTGAATAAAATAAAAGGAAAAGAAAAAAATGGGGGAGAGGGTTTGGGCTTGAGTGGGCACATGGAGAAGGGAAAGGAAGGGGGGGGGGGTACAAAGAGATAAGAGGGTGGGAAAGAGGGAAATTTTTTATCCATATAGAGGAAGAGAGGGAAAAAATGACTTTAGTAGGGGTGGCATGAGCATGGTGGTGGGTTCAACTTCATTAGTGGCCCACATGGAACTTTGAGAGGGATGTGGTTCAATGAGGGGTGATAAGATCATGGTGGAGGGTTCGAGGTGGATATGGAGGTGAATTTGTATGGTGTGGAACTATTTTTCAGTGGTGGTGTGAAGGTATTGTGGTAAAGTGTTGGAAGAATGTTATTCAGGTGAGTCATTGTTCAATTTTTAGATCTATTTAGATCTGGTTTTTTAATTTTTGAGTTCAATTTTTGATTCTATAGAATGGATGATTGCTTTGCTGATTCAGTTATTCAATTCTAGGAATGCTGCCTTGATTTTCACTTCTACTGTCAAATTTCTGTTTGCCTTTGTTGAGTTTTTTTCTATGCTGGTGGATGAATATAGAAGAGAAGGGTGCAACAAGAGAAGGAGGTGAGACACCACTGTGGAGAGCAACAGTGACTCAGATTCACTACTGGGGATGGATGAAAATTGGTGGAAAGAAAAGAGGAACTACCAGCTAAGGGATAGTGGTTTAAAGGGAGAGTCACCACCAAGGGTGGATGCATTTGTGTGAACAAGACACTGCCAACCAAGGTGAGGGTTGATGTTAAGAATGAGACACTGCCAGTAGAGATCTTGTAATGTGTGAATGAATCCCTACCATCAGAATAATGGTAGTGTGAAAAGGGAGACTGGCAGTGCCTGGGGAGACACTAACAGGGGATGTGGTGGTGTTTGGTAGTTGGTGGAATGAAAAGAGGCATCACCAGCCGAGGTCTGGTAGTGGGAGTCCCGACAGTGCATCACTTAAAATACAATAACCTAAAAAATTCATAAACTACAATGTGTAAATTAAATTTATTTCAGTAAATAAAAATCAATTAACTAATTATCAATAAAAAAGTAAAACAATGACATTCAAGGTTTTTTTAAAGTTTCTAAAAGTATAATTAAATTAATATTCAATAAAGAATTTACTTAGATCAGTATGATTAAATTAATTAACTAACCAATTAATTAAAATAATTAACAAAATAAAATTATCAAATAAAAATTAAAACTAAGGATTAAACTATTTATTTAATTTAATTTTAAAAAATAAATAATAATTAATCATTTAAAGAATAAAAAACTAAAGTTCCATTTTTTTAAATAACCAATTGAATTAAATAATTAATTAAAATAATTATTTTGAAAAAACAAAAGAAATAATGAATGAATAAAAAGAATGAAAAATTATAATTTAATTAAAAAAATTGTTAATTATTTCACAAAATGCATTATTTTGATATTAAAAATACAAGGAAAATTAAAAAATGATGTGGCAAAAAGAAATAAAACGAAGACACATAAAACTCCTCCATACTTAATTATTTGTTTGTCCTCTAAAAAATGAAAGGTATTTGTCTTTGTAAAATAGAAAGTATGATTTTTCAAATTTAGTTCAACTTGTACATGTCAATATTTTTTAATACAGAGGAATAGAATTAGGATTGGATTTGCAGGAGTGCTAAAAACATGGTACTTCCTAGTTTCAATTTCAGGATGGAAACCAAAGGAAACACAGATTCATTAACTGCTAAAGATGTCATGTCTTCTATATGAACTCACCTACTGTCATACTTCAATTCAAATTCAAGTTATAATTTGAAGAGTGATATAGGATAGATCAAGTGGAATTAATACCTAAATAAAAGGAAAATTCATTTTTCACTTCCTCATAGTTCCAAAAAAATATATTTCCAAAATTTTTAATCAATTCATTGATATAAATAAAATTATCTTTAATTAAGTAAATTGTTTTCTTCTTCATTTGGGTTCAATATTAATCACACTTAGTGAGTTCATTTTTGACAAGACACTTTATTTTAATTTTTTACATCCATATTTCATGTTCAAGGAACTATGCATTGAACTTATTGAAATTAAAAATGGATTTTATTTATTGATATAATTATACTAAGTTTATATTAGGTACTCACCTTGGGACTCAATTTATTCATTTTACTCTAGTTACAAAGGACATAAATAATTATCATTTGATTTGGATCTTTAAAGTGATTATTTTTTAAAGATGAGCCTCCTAGGATTCAATTCAAAAATCTAGTTTCCAAAAGTTATGATTCTAATTCTATAAAACTATCCTATCTCACTCCCTTACTCAGATCATAAACAAAATATCCATAAATACAGTACGCTACTTCACTCTAAAATCCCTCAGCCCCGAAAATTTAGAACTAGAACAACTCTCAACAACCCTAATTAGTTATCTAATAGGTATAAAATAATTTATGTGCACATATAATCCAACATACCCTGGGGTTATGAAAGAAGATGAATATTTCTGAAATAATTTGAAAAATTTGAAGAAAATAACCATTTTTGAAAAACAAATTGGGGGAATTTCTAGAGGGAGAATGAACCCTCTCCCCCACACTGAAAACTCAAAATTATCCCCAATGTTGAACAAAAAGGTGGGGGAAAAATTATATGTTTGGTTTAGAAAGATTGGAAAATTTAGCATGAAATTGTTTGTGAAGGGGTAATAGTAAGATTCAAAAGTATTGCTTGCCACAACAAAAAGAAAATAAAAGAAAAAAAAAATAAATGAAAAAAATAAATTCCACCGACCCCCACTAAAAAAATCACATTTTTTTAAAGATCATTCATTTAATTTTTTTAGAGTAGAAAAAATATTTTTTTCAACTTAGTCCAAATAGTTGTATAATTAACAACATTGTATAATATCAACAACAATAACATGAAAGTGAGAATAGTGGGGTGAAATAAATTTTCACAAATCAGATCAAAATAAATTTTCAAATATACAAATTTTAAAAATAAATCACTCAAACAGGAAATGAAATCTCAATTTCAAAATTACTCATAAGGGAATCCACCACACTTAGAAACTTGCAACATGTAGTGAATACACAATATAAAAGTTTTAAGAATGAAAAATAGTACTTCCCTGAATGTGGAAGCTTCTCATTTTTTTTTCAATGCCTCCCTTTTTTTCATTCTACAAGTTCCCTAGATGAACAACTCAATAAAATAAAATATGTAAATAGATTAACATAAAACCTTAAGGATTAAATCTCAATGAGAAATGCAACCAGGTTGAGTTAGGGAGGTTTATCATGAGAAATTTTAGTGATCTTATCCCCTTTATAATGATTTATTGCCATGTGGAACTACTAATTGTATATTATCCTACTAAAACAAAAAATTAAAACAAGATGAAAAAAATTAAATCATGGAAATGAATGGGATAAACTTAGAATAACCATCCAAGGGGTGCTGTATTTTGACTGTCCACAACTGAACAATTAGTGGATCAAACCCAATCTGACGGGGGGTGAGGCTTCTTACTAAGGAACCACCAAATGTGGTTCTTTCCAACTCTAGTGACTTAGAACTTGTGTAATACCCCTTATACTTCTTCAATCTAGCACCCCTCCTTGGAAATTGAGTAATTATTGAAAATTAATGGAGGACGAATCAAAATGTAGGGGTATTTTCCCTCTTCTCCATCCTACGGTTGAGGGTGCACATGAATTAATGATAGAATTATAAGATGTTAATTTAATTCTGGTTCAATCTATCAGATTCTTCTTTGACAAAAAAGTGTCAACATCCCTTTTAGGTCTTATGCACAACTCAAACACATCATCTTCAGTTGAAATTCCCACACAAGATATTTAATTCAGAATTGGGAGTTTCATTAAGTCCTAAATAGGCAGAGCTTCAACTTCCTCACTCTCCTAGAAATCACAAAAGTGAACTGCATCTTCAATACTTTCAATGGAATCAATAGAATTAATATCAATTTTAATAAAATCAGGAATAAGTTCTTCCAAAAAATGGAAACACCCTTGAACAATGTAGTTTGTTCTTCTTAAAGGGTATCCAGAGCACTTGGGAGTATTTCAATGACAGGAGTGAGGTATTCAACCTACTCCATCCTCTCTTCAAACCATATTCCCTCTCATGTGGTATCCTCTAAGGAAAATTAAAGGATGTCATGTGTTAGATCATCCAGTGGAAATAAGGAGAAATCATTAGATAATTCAGAACACATAATATCATAAAATGAAATATTAAAAATAAAATGATCTCCCTATATGTTCCCATAATATTCCATGTCTTCACATTCCATCTCTTAATAACTCATGAAAATAGATTCTGAATTCATCTCATGAATTTGCAGTAGCATATAAAAGGGTGTTTCAGGATCAAATATTGGCAGTTCCAACTTTTTATCTCTCATTCTATTTCTTTATTTATTTCTGATAAGTTTTTTTTCTAGAAGGTGTAAAATCCATGGGTTTCTTGGGTTATACCATACTGTTTTGGTCCCCTTGATCCAAGTAGGTGGATTTAAGGAAATCTATGATCCTATTTGCAGCCAATATATTTTTCTTGGTAGGCTGCTTCCACTTTTGATCCTTTCTGATTTGATTAAATATATCTACATATTTCAATTTAGTCTGATGTGTCACAACCCTTATTGCCTCTAAAAGATCTCATATTGTTCACGTATATAACCAAAATTTAAATAGTGTTACATCCTCAAACAATACCTATACATCATTGAAATCATAAAAATCATCATCAGCAAAAGAGATGATAGTGGACATTTTGTTTCTTTATTTACTGTTTTTTTGTAATTTTTTTAATAAAATATGGAAAAACCACTCATTAAAACATTACTTCCCTGAAAATGAAACCAAAATTTGATGGCATCCTTATCATAAGGATAGTAAAGTTTACATTTATAAAGACCTGAGATATTGCACAATGGATAAACTTGGGGCCATGCTCAAGGAATAAGAGTAGAATGACATAGTCATATTTTCGAAAATATTTTTGTATTTTTTTTATATTTTGAAAAATCCAAATCAAAATAGAAAAAAACAGTGATAAATAAAACAGTGAGGGGATAAAAAAATGACTGAAAAAAATCACAGAGGAATCAAAACAAAAAGAACTTAAAAAGTTAGTAAGACATGACATATAGTTAGCCAAAAAAGCCAAATCTAGGTCAGTGCATCCTCAACTCACTATCATTGATCTAAAAAAGAATTAAATAAACAATTCAAAAATCAATCAATGTATGAACGATGGCTCATATGACCCAACTATTTCACCTAAAAATTTAAAACCAAAACATATAATTTATTTAGTGCTCAATAATTCCTACTAACATAAAAATTAATCACTCAACAAGGTTACCCTGACCAAGAATTGTCACAAGAAAGAATGAACTTGCTGGGATCTTTAAATCACACAATCCATCTCAATTTCTCAGTTTGAGAAATTGAAAAATTAAGGGGAGATGAAATTAAGTGAGAAAGTAGAAATCAATCTAGGGCAAGCATGCACTTGCGCGCACCCCAATTCTCTTTCACAGTTTATTAAGACGAAGAAGAAAATGGTGATCGTAATGATGCTTAAATCTCCTGGTCATGCTAGGTTTAATTACCTGGATCTATCCTACAAATTAGTTCCCCATTTATGGATATTACAGATCACAACACAGAACAATAATTAACAAACAAAACAAAACCATTGAAATAGACACCACAATTCACATAACAAAACATATAGAACAGTGATATTTACAGACACAAATTAAAACAAAAAACAAATCATGGAATATGGAGATGAAGATGGAGGAGTAGTTCCCATCTCCAACATCTAAGACGATCCCCAATATGGGGCGTATATGGATGGAGTGTTGTGTATGTGGGTGTCTCCCCCCCACTCGTGCAAGGGAGGAGCAATTCACTTATTGGGAAAATTAAAATAGAAAAAATAAAAAAAAATTCTAGGTAGCAGCTCTAAGTAGCATTCCTTAATGTACACGTCACTAGAATTTGGTAAAATCCTAGTGAATGAATAACATCTATTTCAATGGTCAAATTATCCCTTCAATATTTCTAATCCCCCCATTATCAACTTCCAATTTTTTCAGAAAATAAAAAAAAATGATTAGCAGGAAATAAAATGAGAAAAATATCAAATTTTCAGGGCTCGAACATCACTAAGTGATGTCTGTGAATTTTTAATCTTTGTTATATATAAAATTATAAAAATGGAAATATTATACAAAGAAATTAATTAAATAGTATTAAATATATGTATGTAAAACTATTTTATAAAATAATTATTATATTTACTTATTTATTTTATTAAGCAAATTATGTTTATTATTATTATTATTATTTTGATTATATATATTATATATATTATATACATTATTATTATTAATATATATCATATTATTATGATATATGACATCATATATATATTATTATTATATATAATTAAATAAAATAAAAAACAAAATAAAAAAAGTAGGGGGAGGAGGGTTGGGATCACGCAGGCGTAGGGAGAAGGGAAGGAGAAAGGGGTTGGGTGCAGAGTGAGAAGAGGGTGGGAAAGGGGGGAATGGCTCTACCATAAGGAGGAAGAAAGGGGAAAAATGTCTTTAGTAGGGGTGGCATGAGTGTGGTGGTGGGTTCGGCTTCGACGATGATCGATGAAGAATTTTGAGAGTGCTCTGGTTCAGTAAGGGACGATGTGAGCACGATGGCGAGTTCGAGGTGGAGATGGCAGTGAGTTGGTCTGGTGTGGAACCAATTTATGGTGGTGGCACAATGGGGTTTTTATGAAGTGGCAGTAGATGGTTCTTCAAGTGAGTCTTTCTTCTATTTTTATAACTATTTAGATCTAGTTTGTGAATTTTTGAGTCCGATTTTTTCATTCTGCGGAATAGAGGATTGTTGTGCTTCTTTCGTTGTTCAATTATGTTCATGCTGCCTTCATTTATGCTTTGATTTTAATATTTATATTTTACATTGCCGAGTTTTTTTCTATGCTGGTGGTGGAAGTTGGAAGATCAGGGTGTGACAATGTAAGGAGGTGAGACACTGTTGGGGAGAGCTGCAATGAATGGGAGTCACCGTTGGGTTTGATTGTGAACTGGTGGAAGGAAAGGAGAAACCACCTACAAAGGGATGATTGTGTGAAGGGAGAGTCATCACTAAGGGTGGAGGCTATGGCATGGACAAGACATGCCCAGCCAAGGTGAGGGATGGTGGTGATAATGAGACACCACCAACAAAGGGTTAGTAGTGTGTGAATGAAGCACAGTCAGTAGAGGGATGATAGTGTGAAAAGGGAGGTTGGTGGTGCCTAGGGAGACACCACCAGAGGGTGTGGAAGTGTGTGGGAGTTAGAGAAAGGAAAAGAGGCACCACCAGGTGAGGGCTAGCAGTGTGAGTCCTAATAGCGTAACACCTAAAATAAAACAACATAAAATAATTAATAAACTACAATGAGTAAATTAAATTTATTTCCATAAAGAAAAATCAATTAACTAATCATCAACATAAAAATAAAACAATTGAATTATTTTTTTAAATTGTTAAAAATAGAATAAAATTAATATTTAATAAATAATTTACTTAAATCAGTTTGATTAAATTATTAACTAATTAATTAATTAAAATAATTAACAAAATCAAAGGATTAAAGAAAATTTAAAACTAAGGATTAAACTATTTACTGAATTGAATTAAAAAATGATAAATAATTAATTATTTAAATAATCAAAAACTAAAGTGATTTTTTTTTCAAAAGAATTAATTTTATTAATGAATTAACTAAAATAATTAATAAAAAAATTATGAATGAACAAAAATAATGAAAAAATATAGTTTAATTAAAACAATTGTTAATTATTTTACAAAATTCATTATTTTTATATTAAAAATACACAAAAAAAGTGAAAAATTATTTGGAAAAAATAAATGAAATTAATCCACCTCAAAATTTTATAAGATAAAGAATATACTTGAATAAAGAGGAGAAAGAAAAAAACCCTTACCATGAGAGTGTGACTCAAAATTCTTGGGAAGAGTTTCTTGAGAGAATGAGGGAACCTTAGGAGGACTCTAGAGAGGGTAGGGAATAGTATGGAAGTTCTTTAAGGATTTTAGTTGAATTTAAATGGGATATTAAGTGAGTTTATATAGTAAATGAGTGGGAATTTGTTTAGTATTTATCAAACATAGGTTTTCAACACTATATAATAAAATAACCAAAAACACAAACATTACCATGGATTTTTTGCATGGTTTCTTTCAAATGGTAGTGGTTTTCATTATTTTTTAAGGAAAAGGGATGAAAATAAAAAATAATACCCTGCTGATGTGGAAGTGGGTCATACTCTTACAGAATTGATTTTCAAACCATAAAATATATTAATTGTTTTGGAGGATTCATAATGAATTTATAAAATTAATAAAATAAACATATAACCACATTATTTTAAATAGGAAAAGTTTATTTGGTTTTGGATACCCTTTATAGTATTTATTACATCACTTTTGGGTCATTATCATTCTATAATATACACCACATATTTATATTGTATTTAATTTTTACCTGAAAATTTGACTATATCAGAAAATTATGAAAAATAAACAGTTGTTTTTTTTGATATTTTGATTCCAAAACTAATATCCATTTTAGTAATATAAAATAATAAATATTTTAATTTTATCTTCTAAAATAAGAATCAACATTTTTTGAGAAATGATGAGTTTTCTTGACAAAAATAGTTTTCGAACTCTTATAAATATTACATTTGACATCGTAAAAATTATATGATAATTTTTATTTAATAAAAATTATTAAATAATAATTGTTTATTAAATTATTATTTATTTCAAAAATCCATTAATTCTATGAAATAAATGTCTTAATTGAATTATAATACTAATAAAAAATGCAATTTGTTTTTCTTTGTATAAAAATAAAAATCATTTATAAAGTAATGATAAGAAGAAATTATGAAAATTATTCTAACGAATTTTTTTTACATATTTGTATTATTATGGTATTGATACATATCACTTTAATATACTAGAAAAAACCCTAAGGGTAAGGTGCACGATGATGATAATTTCATAGGGTGGTTCAATATACATGGTTTTGGCTGTGATCTCGACAAGCTTGAACTTCTCCCATAAATGGTTTTCCTCAAGCTTAAGTTATTGAATATAATCATGGGATTGGTCAAGGGAAAATCCTTGTGATTCTATCTCCCGTAGATTATCTAATAAATGTTGTTCATATGGTACGATCCTACTGATTGAGGTTATCACTTCCTTTGTCTGTGTCAATTGGATTTTTTGAAACCCTATATTTATTCTAATCTTGTGATCACTATTCAATAACTATATTATAAATGGTAATAACTCTTAATGGTATTTTAAATATTATAGGATATAATAAATACAAATAAGTTCATGTGTTTTCTACATCGATAATATATATTAAGAAATTTGGTTAAAATGGAAGGGGAATCTTATTTATAAAAGTTAGGGTCATTAAAATCTCCACCCCTTCATAAATTTTATTCTCCCACACTAAAATAGATGATTGTAATTAAGTTTCATTGTCTACTATGGTTCCCAAATCACATATTCAAACTTTTTGTTTCTCCATAACACTTTGACAAGGTGCATCATCTTATTTTGTATAAATTTGTCTCTAGGATCTAGATATTCACCGACTACTCCTCATATGAGAGACCATTATCCAACAACACAACCTATGGATTTAGTACATGTGAGGGGTTTGGTATGAAATTACTAAATAGAGATACATGTAATACATCATATACATGAGATAGGTTAGGGTAGAGTGCTAGTCGATAGGACACCGCTCTGATGTGATCGAGGATATCAAAGGGGCTGATGTAACTTGAACTAAGCTTTAAATTATTCCAAAACCTAATGAATTTATTCCATTGAGAAATGAGAAGGAATACCATGATTACAACATCAAACTCTAGGTCTCATCAATGATGGTTAACATAGATATTTTTTTTGACTCTCATCAGCCTTAATGTGTTGCTGAATAGACTTTACATTTTCCACCATTTCCTTAAACATTTCAGGACCTAGCAGTTTTCATTCCCCAACTCCATCCCAGTATGTACGTGTTCTTCAACTCTTCCCACAAATGACTTCATAGGGGGAAATTTAGATTCTTGAGTGTAAACTATTATTTTATGGAAACTCTATTAGTGTAATATTTTTACCCCATCCTCATTTTAAGTCAATTGAGCAAGATCTCAACAATTTCTCAAGTCTCTAGATAGTCTTCTTAGATTGACCATCAGTTTGAGGGTGATAATTCATGCTAAAGTTCAACTCAGTATTCATAGAATTTTGGATACTCTTCCAGAACATGGGGTTAAAACTTGGATCTAGATCATATACCATTTATATTAGTGTCTTGTGCAGCCTCAATGCTTCTCTTATGTATATCCATGCATATTGATCAAGTGAGAATTCCTCTCAAATTGCAATGAAGTGAGTAGTTTTCGTAAGATTATCCACCACAACAAATATAGAATTATTTCCTCTTTATGTATTCATAGTACTAGTGAAAAATTGCATGGTTATGTTTTACTATTTCCATGTAGGTATGGGAAATGGATGCATCATCTCCTTAGATTTTTTTTCTTTTCCACCTTCACTTGGTGACATAAAAGACATCTTGATATATATTCTGTGATCTTTTTCTTCATATTGTCCCACAAATAGTTCTCTTAGAGGCCATGATACATCTTTTTACTTCCTGGGTGGATGGAGAAGGTAGAGTTATGTAAATCATCTAAAAAATACCTCTTTAAATCAAGATATGATGGTATACATAGTGTTGAACAAAATATTTAAACCCCCTATTCATTAACATTAAACACAAATGATTTACTTTTTCTTATAGTTTCCAATTTTTTCTATCTTTTCACATCCTTTATTCTCTCCATAAGGGATGTTTGATCAATAATTTGTGATATGATTGATGATTTTCCTTCCTTGATGATTCCCATGTACATCCTTTTTATATCTAAGAAGATAATATCCCTCTCAATTCTAATAAATGATAGAATTTATGGATCCTTTATACTTAGAGCATCTGAAACTTTATTCTCTTTCCTATGATGGTAATAAATTGACCAGTCATAGTCCATGATTAGCTCTAACCATATTTTTTGGAATATATTAATCTCTTTCTGTGTGAATATATACTTGAGGATTTTATTATCTGTATATATTTCACACTTCTCCCCCAAGAGATAATTCCATGATATTTTAAAAGTTTCTTAGACCATTTGGGATTTTTTGAATTTTTTAGTCACTAAAGTCATGTTGTGTTCCCCTTTACCTCAAAAGGGGGTTTATGCTAATAAAAAAAATTAATTTTCAGTAAAAAAAGTGAAGATAACTATAGAAAACTCTATATCATGCATTGGATAGTTCCATTATTGAACATTAAACTTCCTTGAAGCATAGACTATCAGTTTTTCATTCTTTATTAACACACAACCTAAGAAATTCTTCAAGTCACCACTAAATACCATGAAAATTTCTCCACTTATGGGTAGTTTGAGCACAATTTTAGTTATAATCCTCCATTTCAACTCCTTAAATATCTCTTCACATATATCATTCCAAAAAAAAACTTTACTCCCTTATTAGTTAGCTTGGTTAGAGGGTTTGATAATCATGATAAATTTCTCACAAATTGACGATAGTACCAAGATAATCCATGGAATCTACAATTATCTACCATAGATAATGACCAAAAAAATCCTTCAATTCCTTATATTTTTGAAGGTTTGATAGATATCCCATTTTTTTGATGATTTTACATAAGAATGAGAATTCCCTCAACCAGAACTCACAATTTATTTACTTTTCATAATGCTTCTCCTTTTATAAGGTCTTTAGCATAGTGATCATATTCTCTTCAAGTCCCTCCTTTCTTTTGGATTATATTATAATATCATATATAAGGGCCACAAATTTTTTTGAGTTAATATCTAAATAATATTTTCATAATGTCCATGATGAGTTATAGAAAATTAGAGAGTCCTAATGAAATTACTAAGAACTCATAGTTCTCGTACCTTATATGAAAAATAGTCTCGGCGATGTCCTCCTTCTTCACCCAAACATGGTAATATCCTAACCACAAACCCACCTTGGGTATGAATTTTGTTCCATATCAGTAATCAAAAAAGTCACCAATGCATGGAAGAATATTCTTGTTATTTATTATGATCTTTTTGAGATCACGATAATCAATTTAATGCTGCACTATCCCATCCATATTCATGAAGAAAAGGACTGGTGCACCCCACGTTAAAGCACTTGGGTGTATAAAGCCTTTATCCAGATTCTCATATAGTTGTTTATTAGTCTCCCAATGTTCCAAAAAAACCATTATATACTAATTCAAGGATAATTTTAAGTCCCCAGGTATAAGATCGACCGGAAATTTAACCACTCAGCTAAGAGGGAGACTAGATAGTTCTTTGGGAAATACTTCTGGGTATTCCCTCACAATGGTATTGTATTCATGAATGATGTTTCCATAGAATTTATCATTTATGATAAATATTATTTATCATAGGGAAATAATATCCATTCTTAAGATATTGGTTCTAAAAAATATTCATTCATATCTATTCATTTGTATAGAATTTGAGGACAATTCAAGATACATATAATTATTTCCTTCTCATGAAAATTTATCTTGGCTCTATATATGTAAAGTCAATACATACCTAGAGTTACATTATATTACACAAAAGAGATTATAAAAAGGTTCACTGGGATGGTCAGACCAAAAATTTTGATAGGGGAAGAGTTATATACTTGGGATTCAATAATTTCACCATTTTTCATTTTCATCGATAGCTATACTTCCATGATTTGTGGTGGTGTTTGAATAGTTCCACAAAGATTTCATGATGTGAATTAATGAATAGAACTATAGAAAATAAACATACTATTCACTTTTTTATTATTCTTATAACCATTTACTTCATCAAAAATAGACTTAGGGATGATTATTTTTAAACTATTAAACACATAAACGAGAATCCAATAACATTAAAGAGATAACATATACATTAAATGAATTTCATTAAATTATGATTTTCTATGCTTCAATCTATGATACCCATGATATATTTCTTTACCTATATACTTATAGGAATTTTTCCCCTTAATAATGGATTACAATGATCTTGTGAATTTTCTATATCAAATCTCTCGGGAGTGTCAAACTAGGTGTGTAGTAAGGCCCGTTTTCATGCACTAGTTCCTGATTGTGTCTAGATCAATGTGGTGTTTTTGGGTTTTAAACTTTATGTACATATATTAAAGATCCACATCCACTTACAGTACCTAGAAAGGGATTTGTTTTCTTGATAAACAACTTACTCTATACTTTAACTAAATTTGGGATATTTTCTTATAATTAGTTTTATTCCTAAGGCTTTCAAAAGAGTATTTCTAATCCTAATACCTAAAATAACTAAAATTTTCTTGTGATACCAACTATGAAAACCCTTCTCATTATTACACATTAATACATGATTTATTATATATTATAACACTTAATACAAAATAGAATATGAATAAGTCCATTTTATTTTGTAATTAGGTACATTACATAATAATTTAAACTAAGGAATACATCATCTTAATTGAAAACCTCCATAACATGTTCATAATATATTCCTTCATACTTAAAACTTAATGGGATAAACTTAGGACATAAAAAATAAAGGGGTGAGGTATAAATATTAGTAAGGGAATAAACATGGAATTACATGAAGATAATAATACATGTTATAAAATATGAATATCAATTGGACATAAAAAGGACATGAATCATAAACATGAATAATAAGGCTTGATATAGCATAATAACATAATGGAAATATGGGAAATGTGGAAATAACTTAAAATAATGCATCATAAAAATTGTTCAAGGATAATTACCAAGATTTAATTATGGAAAAAGTCATATAAAGGAATCATGTTTACTCCATGTCCCAACATGATGTCTCATGATAGTAAACATCACCCAATGCGTTGGAGTGCTATATAATTCTAGGTGCACCCGTCACTTTTATTTCATTCTCATGATTAAGTTATCCATATAGATCATAAAACATAGATTCGTTCATCATCATATTTTATTCCATAATAATGGATGGTGGAATAAATACATGTATCTCCCAATCAATATGTATAAGTGCATAAAGGTGAACAAACTTCTTAGGATATGGGTACGATTATTTACTATCCAATTGTTTGGCATGCAAAATCATGATGGAATTTCAATAGCATAAAGGGGGTGTATAAATTTTTATGGAAGGTATTAATGAGAGTGAAAGGGATATATCATCATTTAGTCATCATAGGGTTAGTAAGGGGGATATGAAAGTGCATATCCCAACATTAGGAATAATAGAAAAGGGAAAAAGATAAAGAAAATACTTGAATATAGAGGATAAAGAAAAGGACTCTTACCTTGAGAGTGTGACTCCAAATTCTTGGGATAAGTTTCTTGAGATATTAGGGAAAAATTATAAGGAATATAGAGAGGGGAGGGAAGATTAACGAAGTGATCCAATGATTTTTAGTGAAGATAAATGGGATCTTGGATGGATTTATATAGGAAATATATGGGGAATTCAGTATTATTTCTCAAACATAGGTTTTGGACAATACATGATAAAATAACAAAAACCAAAAAACATACCATGATTTCTGAAAAATGGGAGAAATTTTAATAATTTTTTAATTAAAATGGCTGAAATTAATATTATAATATCCTTGCTGATGTGGAAGTGAGTCAAACTCTTAAAAATGATTTTAAAACCTTAAAATATATTAATGGTTTTGGAGGATTCATAAAGTCTTTATAAAATTAATCAAATAAAAATAAAATAAAATAATTTTAAATGGAAAACATAGATTTTTTCTTGAATATCCTTTGTTTTATTTATTACATCACTTTTGGGTCATTATGTTGTCATAATACACATTGTATATTTATACAATATTTAATTTTTTCCCAAAACTTTGACTATCTCATAAAATTATAAAAAATTCATGGATAGATAATTTCAACATTTGAATTTCAAAAATAAAAATCATTTTAACAAATAATGTTATAAATATATGAATTTTCACTTTTAAAAAAAGAATCAACATTTACTGAGAAATGTTTTGTTTTTTTTGACGATAATAGTTTTTGAACTCTAATAAAAGTTACATTTGACTTCATAAAAATTATATAATCATTTATATTTAATAAAAATTATTTAATATTAATATTTTATTAAAATATAAATTATTTCAAAAAACCATTAATTCATCAAAATAAACTTCTTAATTGAAATTGAATACTATTTTTTTTTTGTGTTTTGTTGAATAAAAATAATAATCATTTATAAAATAACAATAAGAAGAAAATATGAAAATTATTATATTGAAAATAAAATATACATATTCATATTATTATGGTCTTGACACATATACCTTTATTATACCAGAAAACTACATAAGGGTAAGGTTCATGACTGTGAGACATTTATGGGGTGGTTCGACGTACATGGTTTGGGTCATGATTTTGACAAACCTGAACTTCTCCCATAAATGGTTTCACCTGTGCTTATGTTTTTGGATCTCACTTGGTCATGATTAAGTGAAGATTTCAGTGATGATATATTGATTTTAAGCTCTAATAAATGGGATTCATAGGGTATTATCCTACTATTTGAAGCCATCACTTACTTTTTCAGTGTCAATTGGACTTGTTAAAACCCTCTATTTATACTAATTATGTGATAATTGTTAAAGGTCTACATTACCAATGATAACTATTATTAATGGTATTTTAAATATTATAGGATATAATAAAGCCAAATAATTTAATTTTTTCCACATTCATAATATATAATAATACACTTGGTTAAAACACAAGGGGGAATTATATTTATAAAAGTCCAGGTCATTACATAATGAAACTATGCATTTATTATCGTGGGATCAAAAATATAAAAATAAATAAAATTTAACCTATACTATTTATTGGAGACTTTTTTGATTAGTCAAATTTAGAAAAGTATTTCTATTTGGTTGTTCTTCAATTTGGATATTTTGAAGTAAATGTGAAGGAGGATATCCCTAGGACTATTTATCGTACAATGTATATGCATTATGAGAATATAGTGACGCCACTTAGAATCTCTAATTATCTATATATCCTAATTGAAAAAATGAGTTGAATATTTAGGGATTACATTGTAATATTTTTGATAGTATTTATAAATGCTATCCTTATCTACTCTAAATTAAAATAACAACATTAAGAGTGTTTCAATGTTGTACTAAAAACCTTGTGAAAGGAAAATTTGTATGAAATTTATAGTAAACATGTTTTTTGAATGGATAAAGTAAAATTTATTGGGAATTTTATCACCATTAAATGTATATATATGAATCCTTAAAATGTAAGGGTAATTAAAGGATGGATGATATCAATATCTATTACAGAGATTAGTTTTTTAGTACAATAACTGAGTAATATCACTAGTTTTTTGGGAAACATATGATGATTTATAATCCAAAATTACAAGATAAATTTAATGGGAGGGATGTTTTCCTAGTCCAATGAATGTGATAATATCATTAAAGATTTAAAAGAGTGGCTAATCACTCCACCAGTTCTCACATTACCCACCAGTGGAGAAGTATTTTTGGTCTACAATGATGCATCCATAAAGGGATTAGGTTGTGTACACTTGAAAAATGAAAAAATGATATCCTATGTCAAAATTCAAATTACACATCAATAAAAAACTATAATATCATTTTATTTAAATGATTTTTAAAAGAATTTTAGTTTTTCATTTGGTGTATGGGAAAAATTTTAAACTGAGCATAAGAATGTAAGTTTGAGAGTTATGACTCTTTAAAATGTTTTTTAGACTGATTATAAGTACAATTGGGTGACCTAGGTGTTAAAATTAAATTTGAGATCATTATGATTAAAAATCTATGTTTCAAGAGGAATAGAAAAGGACACATGGTTGGCGTACAATTAGTGTAAAAAATGCAACACAAACCATGTGGAATGTTTGTTTAGGGATATAGTTTGTTGAAACTATGTGAAACACTTCGGGAAAATTTTCTATTTAATGTAGGTATCTAGAGGGATAAAAAATAGTTAGTGCATGGTTTTCCTAACCATGTAGTGTAACCATGTAGGATTGGGAGGTTCTTATATAGTGGCACTACACATTTTGTGCATAGTTTACCAAACTATACGTACAAACCATGAATATAATAAAATGAGATGGAAATTAAAATTCTTACCCCACTTTTAAAAATCTTATTTCTTATTTTTCTACTACATATTTCATGCACAATAGACCCACTAAAGCACCCCTATCCTCCTCCATTAGGATTATATGAATCTCCTTTATCCAGTGTCTAAATCATATGACATTCATAATGTATCAAGTATTATAGTAAAGATATAATTACCCTTACTTTTTATCTAATTTTCTCTCCCTGAATTGGATTTTATTTACATGCAAGCTGATAAGCCTTATTTTTAGGGTATTTTATATTTTTTTTACTTTCTACCATTCAAGGCTAGGTTAGAGGCCGATACTAGAAAATGAGTCAACCACTAGCATAAGGTAGGTGGTATAACCCTTTTACCTAAAATTATTTTTATTTATATTATTCTACCTCATTACACTTTCTATATTTTCAATACAATTATTTAAAATGTTAAATTAAATTATTAAATTCTTAGCATCTAAAATAGGTTTTCCATCCACCAAAATATGGAAATTTAGAGGGTGTATGCTTTGACGCAAGCCACACCACAAGGTATGTCTCCATAATCAACCATGAATGATATACATTAAAATGATATTAAAACAAATTTTTAGGTGAGTGTAGTTTTTTTTAAATAAAATGGTAAAATGGAGTTAAGTGAAATATAGTGACACATTTATAGATCATATATAAGAAAAACTTCTCCAAATTTTGATTAGCTTATTGATTATTGTTCAAATGAGTAAATTTGAATTAATTGATTTAAATATGATTTGTATGGACCGGTCACTTTCATTTTTTAATATATAAATCATGAACATGGTTAGATGGGATTAAATGATTTATCAAAGGGAATAACTATATCTCATGACCTCTATATAATTTATAAATGTTATAATAAATTGAAATAGCGGAATTGATGATGGTCATGGATATTATCATTTCCAATGAGTACATTTGAATCATTCTTAATTTCAGTCACAGAACATTAATTTTAAAGGTAAGGAATTCCGTAAGAGATAATTTTTCTTCCATTATGGTTTTACATGGATGTGCTCATGTCATGCCACCAATTCACTGATCTATCATCTAACTGAACAACAGTACATGTTTTAGTTATTTTATTATGGACTTGGATTCCCTGAATTATTACTTTGTGTTTTCAATATTTCTACAAATAATAAAAATTAAATTCATTTTATGATTCTCCTTGGATTAAACTTGATATTACAAACCACCTTGGTTACTACCATGAGATTTATTCAAGTCTAGTATCTAATCTACCTCAGAATTGATCATAAGGATATGGCCACACTTTGTCTTTTGGGTGAATTGACATGGGGACACTTATATGGACATTGCATAGAATATGAAACACAAATTCCATGGAATTATGGGGATTTATATGACTATCAATACTCATGGACTCCTTGGTTACATACCTTGGGTCCAAATATTATAACATAAACCTTAAACATTAAGTATCTCTAAGATATTCCCTCTTAGGCTGAAGTTAGCATTATCATAAATGTGTCTCATGTGTATCCCATTCCGATGTGGTTTATTTATTTACTTATTTATATTCATTATTACCTTCACAAAGATCCTTATATATTCATAGACTAAAAAGTGAAAGAAACATTTTATGGTGGCCTACTGAGTTTTAATATCCCAATATTTGAGATACTGATTGGTACTTGGAATGACATCCTGGTGGTAGGTAAGAAAGGGAAACCCCTAAATTTGGATGCATGAATTTCTATAATATGATGGTGTATATCAGTAGAGGAAAATCTAGTTATTATGATTCTAGTTTAGTTTAGAATTTATTTTTTGTACTATGATGTATAGGATGTATGGAACTATACACCTACTACCAGGTATTATTGAATACATATTTGTATTTTCATGACATTATTGTTTATATGATCCTACTTCTTGATTTATTTATATTTGGATGGTTGTTTCGGTCATTTACATTATTAAGTTTCTGCCTCTAATTTATATATTATTCATTCTTAGGTTTCAATCTAATAAGAGGGTATATTATCCTCACCATAGAATCATTGACCATTATTGCTAATTGGTAGCCTCGGGTGTACATGGAGGTGCAATTGAGTCAAAGTTTCAAGTATATCAAGGCACCATTTTAGTGGATCCTGGTTCACTATTTGAAAAAGTGATATAAGAGGTTTCTTTTCTTGTCTTTATATTTTGGCCTAATGTACATGAGTATATGAATGTGTTGGAAAACATTAAATAGAGCATATCTGGGAATGGCTAACTGATGCATGAGGGAAAGACCTTATTTCCATGGGTGGGACTATTATTCGTGATGTTCATTTTTATAATTAATTTTAATTTCAAATTGTGTGATTGATGTAATACTATACTGGCTACTGATTTATTATATTTACCCCTTATCTTAGAATGGAAATGATGTATTCAATATATACCATTATTAGAACATAAAGATTCATAGTATATGTACATTCCATTCCATGTAGATAACATTACATGACTACCTAATACTTTATGGATGTTCCTTATATGATATATCATCATGATTATCTGTATAAAATACTATGTGATTATATAACATGATTAGATATATAACCTACATGGGTGTTTTCCTTCACTATATAACAATGTTTCATACTTACATAGTATCATTCCATGGATATTGTAAGTACTTCTATGTGATAGAATACAATTATATATGTATGGTATATTTTCAGTTAAATAAAGTGTCTATATTGACCAAAATGATCTTTTCCCAAATATCTTGAACATGGAATTTTATTCAACTAAATGAGTATGAAATGTTTGAGCCATGGACCAATAATGCAAAGTGATGAAACATTATTTAATATGATGAAAAGGTTTCCAATTTAATTTTATAAATTGTACGAGACTCTACAAATAAATAATGATAAACTACATTTTAAACCATCATAGATGAACTTTTCATATTATGAGACTGTAGGTAAAAACCAAATTGTAATTACATAATTTTCAATTGAAACTTATTGAGGAAAGTACATTTATAACTTTAGAATAGTAATTCATCTAACTAGACTATTGGGTAAATAAATTAGTTATTAAATATTTAATTTTGAATGAAACCTTTAATTATCAGGGTATTTGGAAAAGTGATTTTACAGATTATAGTTAATTCTAATGGATTTTAGTTAAATGGTTTATCTATTTAAAAATATAAAGGCAAGTACTATTAAAACTTTGGAATGAAAAATAATATAACTGAATCACATTATCCAAACTAGACCCAATTAGGAAAATTTCAAAATATTACATCCATGTGATAAACCCTGTAAGGGTATTATAAATCATGAACAAGATAATAATTATGGGTTTCAATTAAATGGGAAGCAAATTTTATTTTATGGAGAGATGACACCTAAAATTGGGAATGGATATAACTGATCCCAGATTGGCATAATGAGACCCCTATAGGTATCTTTTTTATATTTATGTTCTTCACTCTTAACCCAATCAGAGTGTATTCATGTCAAATGGGATGGTTATTTAACATTTCAATAGACACTAATACATTTCTTGTATAAATTTCTGGGGGAATATTACCTAACCAGTCCGAAATAAATAATAAAATACTTTTCATGTGTTATTGGGATTTTTAGATATAAGTCTCCTGTTAATTAAATTTCTAGTTACAATCTAAGTGGTGTTTTTACTATACATTGCAATTGACCTTTTTTTTAATGTATCCTAGTTGTGAGAAATATATGGGTAAATAAATAGATAAAAGAGAATTATACTATAATTTTCCTAATGCTTCATAGTGAAACTAAATGACACGATTAGTACAATTTTCCATTATAACTGGTACTTGATATTCATTATATATGAGATTATTTAAATGTTGTAATAAAAGATAATTGATTAATTTCAATAAAATGAAACCCTTTAGTTGTTTTTATATCATGACCCCCCGTGTACGTGTTAGTTCTAATGTTTCCTTGAGATATTCCTTGAACGAGAACATGAGAATTTCCCATAGGTCTTAGTTGCATAACATTTTACTATTACATTGGACTTAATGGTTAAGAGGTATATCCTAGTGATAATTTTGGTGTAACTATAGTTTAAATTTGGTGTGTTATGTAAATGAGGGGTTATATAATTTTCATAGTTCCCTTTCGGATGGAAAACCAATTAACTTTTACGCTGAGTTTCTAGACATGGTAAGTGCGGTCAATTCGATCATTAGAGTTGGGTAGGACTCCAAGTTGATTTTAAATGACACCCCTGAGATATGTGGGTGGTTTTATGGTATGTTAATCCTTAATAGGGTATTACCTTTTATGAATAAATGGTGAGTGTTAAAACCATATCTGTTATGTTTCCATGGTGAACATCTAGGGAGCACAAGCTTATGTGAAATATAAAAGAGGATTAAGAACTGGTTGGATGATTCTTGGAAGTAATGTTGTTATGCCTATGTTAAAAATATTTCACTACCATAGGTCAAAGATCATTCAACTACCTCAGTTTTAACACTTTTAATTGGAGTTTATAGGCACAATAGATTTATTGTAAATGAAACCCTTAGCTTTGACACATACCATTATAAGGCTCTCTTTGAGTTGATCATGAGAAACACATGAGAGAGGATTTTTAGGGGTTTATATTTTATTTTTAGGTAGTGAGGTTAGTTATTTGATTATTTCAAGGATGATGCATAGAAGGTTCTCGAGGTGTTATAATATAGGCATGATGATTACTGTGGCCTTTAAGGAAACACATAAGGTAATTACGTATTAAAAATAACTTCATTGGGAAGGAATATATGGGTCCATGGACTAGTTTACTTGTGGTTGCACTGTTGAATGCATAGTTTTTGAAATGAATCTTTGGGGGCAGGTGATATCTAGATAAATTATGGCCCATGTATGACACTAATTTAAAAAGGAGTTCCAAGGGTGCTCCTATCACATTAATATTGACATGATATGTGTATGGTCAACTTGAACCTATTAATTAATGACTAGTAGGGGATTGATTTGAGTTTTTAAATAGGTGGTATGGGATATAATACCATTTTCAATGGAAAGTTTAGCTTTCACTAGTTTTATGTAGGGAATGTTTAAAATTAAAAAATCAATTAATGTCTAGGCATGGTTTGTGGTTTGGATGTTTTAAATATGATTCTTATGTCCACAGTGACATAGTTCTTTGGAAATAATTTAATTATGGTTCCAATGATGATAGAAAATTTGGTAATGAATTAGGTAACCTTATATGGGTAACATGTGAGTGAACCACGACACACATTTTCCGAAGATTTGGTGTCACGGGTAGATAAAGAAGGTATAACCTAGTTGTGTATGAGAATAGATCAAGAGGAGTGAGACACACATTTTTATGAAATATTGGTGTAATCATAGTTTTTAACATTCATGAAAAACATCTTGACATCCTCTTGATTATGTTGAGAGAGTGTTATCTATATGTTGAGCAACAAATCTAGAATCTCTTTTATAGTTTGATGAAGGACTCTTTGAGAGTCTTGTTCAGAGAGTGGTTTATTTAAATATAGATTGTGAATTGTACACCATTGGATATTTAATGGTGGTAACCCTTATTTTGATATGAATTTTGGCGATCTCAATAGGATCCATTATTTGGAAGTGAGAACTAATGATGGATAATGATTATGATAGAACTCTGGATGAGCGAGTTCATTGCAAAGATAATTATTATATTCAAGAATGGATGAGACTGGGTATATGATAATTGAGATATCTTTTCATTAGAGCGATGAAATGAATACTCCAATGGAGGGAAGTAAGATGTTGAACTTTTTTGTGAGTCCCTCTTATGAAAAAAGTTGTTTTGTGAAAGTCATATTGGATCATTTATATTTTGTAAATGAAAATGTATGGTTGGTTTTCTAGGTAAATGCCATATAGAGTTTAGATTATTATTTTGGGTGAATAATGTGTGTTGGAATTAATCTATAAGTAGATTATGATAGTCCAAGGATGATAGACCTTGTATGTTATGGTTCTTATTCTATATCACACTGAATATTTTGAATAGAGGATAGTTTAGCCATGATATGTCACATGAAGTTAGGTATGTTCTTCATTGATTTTTCTTAGTACAATTTTGTTACCCCTTATGATAAAGGATTCAAAATATGGTTTTGGAAACATTCATTATATTCATACTAAGAATTTTTTTATGTATTTTTCTAGAAGTAGTCCGAATTGAGTTCCCCCTTAGTTGTATATAATGGTTAAGGAATTGCATTTAGCATTCCATTTGGATGAGATGGGAACAATTCAAGGCTTTAACAATGTTTTTAATTGAAAAGTTGACATAATTGGGTTGATTTAAGTCAATTTGAGTTTAACCATTTTTTGGGTTTGGGAAATGTTCTGGTAGTGTCTCTTGGACACTAAAAATTTACATCAAATGAAAATTATGATAGTTAGAGTACCATGACTCGTAATTTTTCATTCAAATATAGATCCTAAAGAGGGAAGTAACTTAGTATGGTTAGTAAATTTGATAATGAAATGATTTTTTCTTTGGTTAGACAATCTTGTGTAAGATATATATTGATGTTTTAATTGAGATTATGATAATTGATTCTAGTTTTAAAATTTTAATCACATAATTTGTAAAATGAAACTTGGAGGAATGTTGATCATTTAAAAACACAGTACTACATTTTTTGAGATAAATTCATGACCTGAGTAAGTTGGAAGATGTTTTATTTTTTCCCAAATCCTTATCATGGATGAGAATTTCTATAGTGTGGAGGTTGTAATGTCCTGTGTTTTCAAAAGAATTTTTTTTTAGTGTATGGTATAAATTATAAACTGATATTTAGAATAAAGTTATGAGATTTATGACTCTTTAAATATTTTTTAATGGGTTTTAAGTCTCATGAGGTGTCTTGGGTCTTTATATGATTTTTGAAAGCTTTAGGCTTCAAAATATCAATTTCAAGAGAAGTAAAATGGGGTGCATTGTTTTCTCATGATTAGTTCTAACCATTTAGACTAAAACATGTAGAATTTATATATAGGGACATATTTTAATGAAACCATGTGTCACCCTATGGGACACCCATAGATTTTGTGTTGGTGTGTATAGGGACCATACTTGGTTGGCACATGGTTTTTCTAATAGGGTTCCATAACTGTGTGGTGTCGAGAGGTTCTTGGATAGTGTCCCCGCACAATTGTCTCATGGTTTTCAAAAAATTGTTGAAAAAATGTGTGGCTCATAAAAAGGGCTATAAAGTACTATTTTTACGTAATATTACTTAATCTATATTTCTCAATTCTCCACCTCATCCCACAAACACATCAAACCTTATCGAGATCCCCTATCATCTTCTTTAATGCTTGAATGGATCTCCTTCATTTAAAATTTGAATCTAATGTTGATCATCATTTTAGAAGCATCTTATAAAGGCTACAATTCCAATTCAAATTTTCTACTATTCTCTCTTAATATTGGATGTTATTTTCCTATGATCTCATATGACTTATTTTTAGTATGTTTTATAGTTATTATATTTATTTCATTCCATTAGGGATTATAGGATAATACTCAATAAGTGGTCAACTACATACACAGTGTAGGCATTCTATCCATTTTCGATAAATTTTTGGCATTTATAAAATGTGTTGTAGTTTAGTGCAATGTACATTACATAAAATTCCTTAATATGTTAAATTTTATTATTATTATTTCTAACACATGAAATTGGTTGTACTTGCACCCAATATTTCACCATTGATGGGTGTCTACCTCGACGTGTTACACCCTTTAGGGTGTTTCCCCTTAAATTACAACAATTTATCTACCATAAAAAGATATTAAAACACATTTATGGTGTGATTTTTTTTGAGAAATTAGATTTTTTAATGGAATAATATAATTGGAGTAACACAATGATATTTCAATGTGACCACACCACCTCCTTAATAGGATTAACTTATTGACTGTTACTGAAATGAGTAAAATTGGATTAATTTAAATGATTAATGAACTGATTGAAATTCTAATAGAAATTCCATGTCACTTGACTTTGTTAGACATTTAATTATTCTTATTGATATATGGGATTAAATGAAACCTGAGTTTTTATGAATTCTTCTCATCTATTATCCCTTATTTATAAAAAACCAGTTAAAATAATGGAATGGCCTAAGTGATACATGGACACCCTTTATAGTTTCACTTAGATGGTCTCATGGGACATTAATGTTTCACTGATTCATTTTCTGAGTGAACTACCACACATGGATTCATTACTTGTCATATGGATGTGAATTCCACATATTTTCACCAAAGGTCCACCTGTATTTCTATAAATTAAATAAATTGAATTCCTTGGATGATTTTCCATGTATATGTCTTGAAATTATAGAAAATATTGGTTACTACCGGGTCTCTATTCAATTATAGAATTGATGATTCATAGGACATGTTCATAGGGTGCATGTTGAAATTCCCCTTTTGGGTGAACTACCATGGGTATAACCCTTTTGGAAGTCACTCATTTTATAAAAAATAAATTCCATGAAATGATGGTATAGTATATGAATATCACAATGCACAGATTCCATGGTTGTATAACTTTAGTTCGACCATATAAAAAAATCTAAAACATTAAGTATCTCATAGATATTTAAGATTAGGCCAAAATGGGAAGTTTCAGAAGGGTGTGCCATGAGGAACCGAGACAAACATGGTATATTTATTTACTCCTTCAAATTGTTTTTTACCTAAAAAGTTTTCGTTGTATATTCATAGACTCGATAGTGATAGATACTATTTGTGGTGGCCTACTCACTACTAGAAATTGGTATATTTGTGTTAGGGAATTTACGATGGGGTCCCGTGGAAAATGCCTCGTTGCAGAAAAGAGCATCACAAATAGATTTTTTTTGTGACTGACCATCGTAAAAAAAATATTTACGATGGTTTCACATCCCATTGAAAATAGTTTTCTAGAGTTTTTCTAAAAAACCCTATTACGATGGGATGTGGGACCTATGCAAAAAACCTATTTGCAATAGGTCCACTTCCCAACAGAAATAGTTTTCCCAAGGTTTTTAAAAAAAATCCAACTACGATGGGGAGATGGCCCGTCGCAAATAGCATAAAAATAAAAAAATAATATTGAATAAAATAATATTATTAATAATAAAATAATATTAGAAATTAATAATAATAATACTAATATTAATAATATAAATAATATTAATATAATAATAATAATAATAAAATAATATTAATATTAGTAAAATAAAGATATTCATTATTAAAATAAAAAATTTATAAAATAAAATAATAATAATAATAATAAAATAATAATAATAATAAATTAATATTTATAATATAATAATAATATTATTAATATTAATGAAATAATAATATTATTAATATTAATGAAATAATAATATTAATATTAGTAAAATAATAAAAAATTATAAAATAATAAAGACCTCAATATTCAAAAAATATAAAAAAATATGAAAAACAAAATAAAAAATAATAAAAAATAATAAAAAAATTAAATAAAATAATAAAATAATAATAAATAAAATAAATAATTAAAAAATAAAATATTCGAAATAATATAACAAACACACTATATAGAAATGTAAATAGTTAATATTATAAAAAAATTTACATTCAAATGTCTTATCTTAAAAAAATAAGTACATTACTGAGGGAGAGATTCTTCTGGAGGAGCTGGAGGAGATGGTGGAGGGAAATCCATCCCTAAAACATGAGTTAGACGTCACATGTATTCCATCTTCTCATGATGTTGCTGCTGCCATCGACACATCTCCTCCTCCTATTGATGCTACTGTTATCAGAGGTCCTACTTCTATTGCTGCAGCTACCATTGATGCATCTCCTCCTAAACCCTACACATACTCTCTATAAGCTCACCCCGAGCTCCCAGCTACTCCTGATACTGTGTGGCAGATGATGATGACTCTCTTAGATCTCCTCTCGATCTAGACACGAACATCACAATGATACCACAGTAACTCACAATCATCAATTGAGAGCCGATACCAACAAATCAACCTTTCTCAAAGGCATACTGGGTCGCCTGCATCCATGCTTCCTCATCAAACTAGTGGGTATTGGTCTGATCATTGGTCTTTGCCTGACTCTTAGTCTGTGTCTGATATGTCACAACCTCATATGACTCCTTCAATTGCAATTTAAAATTAAAATAGTTAAAATATTATTTGCAGTTAATTTTAAAACATAAAAATAAATTATACTAACCACAATATGATGTTGGTCATCACCTCTAATATCTCTAGTTACCAGATATGTGTACATCCTCCTATGAACTCTGAACTCTATAATATCGGGCTATTCGACTACCTATATTAATATAAAATAAACTATTTACCTTTAAATTTATATAAATTATTTAAAAAAAGTACTTACCATATATTCCCTATGCATAGTAAATATATGCTTATTGGCTCGATGTGTTGCCTTCTATCTCCCCCAATTTTGTCAACCTACCAATGTTCTCCTCTAAAAATGATTACCCAACCAGTGTGAATGTAACGTCCCGAACTTAATCAGGTATGAAACATTTTTTACTTTATTGTAGACTAATTAATTAAGTGACCCGAGGCGCACACTTGCACACCTCACTGCGGGTCCCAGGCATCTTTTTATTTAATTTAAATAATTGCATACGTTTCATGAAAAATGTCATGTCACGCTTTGGAACGGTGTTCGGATTTTAAATAATTAATCAAGGATTGGAAAATAGTAATAAGAGATTTAAATAAGATTTAAAAGAAATCAAGAAAGTATTAAAAGAAATTCTGAAATAAAATAAAGAGGGGGGTTATGAGAAAAATGAAAATAATTAAAATGGGGGATTCCTATTTTTAATTATTTTTATTTTATTCCTTTACATTTTTTTGTTTTATTTTATCATTTTATTTTATTTCATATTTTCCTTATCTTTTATTTTTCTCTTATTTTTCTTTTCTTTTATTTTTCTTTCTTTTCTCACTTTTCTTTTTTCCCCTCTCCTCTCTCCCTCTCCCACTCATCACGTCGCACTCCTCAATCCCGTCACACCAACTAGCATCCCCTTCGGAAGGCCACTACTCCTCCTTCCGATGTTTGATTCGTTCGCTGTCAGTTTCACAATAAACCTTAGGGAAAGGCTAGTATTTCGCAAGTTGAATTGTTCGATTCCGTTGAGTATTCTGCATGTAGTTCGTCATGAAAGTTTCTTACCCTATTTTGGGTTTTTTCTAAAATCATTCATTTTCATCTGTTTTAGGTCAAATCAAAGTCTACCACAGATATTAGAGTCATCTACGACTACAAGGTATAGTTCCTACTCGCTTTCCCTACGTTTCATTGTGATTTATAAAAAATGCACTGTTGTGCCGTTAGTCAATGCCTACCGGCTTTGTGCAATTTTACCCATTTTAATTACTTTAATGGTTATATTTAATTTTTTTAGCCTTAATCGTCTTAAATTAATTTGTTTGAATGGTTTCAACAAGATCAGACAACCCTTTGGGTGTGCCGACATAGTCAGTTTATTTTTCCGTTAGCCGAGTTATTAATTTAATTAGCTGCGGGTATTATGCAACCCCTTTTATTGTTTTTAAATTAAATGAATAGTTGTTTGAATTATTGCAACAAAGTTGGAAACCCCTTTGGGAATTCCAACATGATTAGTGTATTCTGCCATTATCCGGGTTTATTGTTTGATTAATTTCATGTGTTGTGAAGCAACTTTTTATTGTTATTAAATTAAATAAATAGTTTCTTGAACTTGAACTTCAATTGTTGGATCATTGGAAGTTGTTTTTCTGAATTATTTATTATTTAAATATGCATTATCTACTGAGGTTGATATGATATGTATATTTCCTTGCAATTTTTTGTATTGTACTGTTAAATTTATGCCATGTGATGCACGAGTGTATCTGGTTAGTTTTCAAGCTGTGACTTTATATACTGATTATGTCATATCTGCTACTGTGAAAACTTTAATTAAATTTAGGGTGAGGAAAGGAGGTGGATCCCATATTAAGGACAACGCTTAGATCCTCCATTCCAGAAGGTTTACCTCTATGTGCCGGGGGGTGGTGTCGTTGGATTTTCCGGACCGAGACTTCCTCAGACTTTCTAATACTTTGGAGTGATACCGATTCTAAAAGGGCCCATCGAGACGGATCCATTGGCAATGTGGATAAGCCATCCTTAGATGACACTTTACCCCTTTTTGTGAGATTAGGACAGACTCAGGGTAAAGCCATGCCTCAGGTGATACTTGGTCTTTCGAAAGATTGACTTGGACGGGCTCGATGGCATTGGATAAATTGACAGATGTTCCGTAGCGATACATTCAGGATGGGCTCAGACTCCAAATCTCAACTTCAAACTTAAATAATGATGCACTTAAGGTTTATGTTATTTCTAATTGAGTCTGTTGAGAATTGAGATATTTTCTCTGATACGTGGGAGTGTGCCTGGTTTACACTGGACTTGAACCCCAAGTTAAAGCACAAGCTTGGGGTATACTTTTTTTTGGTTTTACCTTGATTTCCGGGTTATATATATATGCGTGTTTGTGCATTTCTACTGACAGGTACCCTTTTAGACTACCATCTTAGGCTGAATCAGGTGACCAGGAACGGGTGCCATTTGGGACCCAGGTTTACTTAATTATTTCATTTCACTTAAATTAATTTATTTGAAGTGGTTATGTACTGGCACATTGTAGTTTTTTGCATGAAATGGAAAGGTTTAGAAACCGTGGGTGCTGACCTACTGAGATTTTATCTCACACCCTGCTCGGGTGTCGTCGACACCTGAGTATATTACATGCTCATAGGTATTGACAAGGGGAAGTGTGCTTCTTATGATGCCTGACTGTTTATTACTACTTAGGATGGAGAATGGGGCAGATGACTAGGCCTTTCTCGCGATGCAGTTGTTTCTTGTGTCTTTTCTTTTAGTTGACTGTGTGTTTGAGTTCTGTTTTCCAAACTTTCAGTTTAGACTCATATCATGGCATGAAACTCTTTTGTGAGTTTTTGCACTTTATTTTTATTATTCAGTTGAATTATTTACATTTCTTCTACTGCAATTTATTTATTCACATGCTTCCGCTACTTATTATTTTTTGTTGTTTACTTATGCTGTGATATTATCTGTTACCTATGAAATAATTGTCTCCATCAATAGACACAAAAAGGTTCATCACTGCTATTCGGAAGCCTCTGGTGTTCGCGGATATGCGCTTGAGGTTATGTGATGCACCGGTCCGGCCACTATCATAGAGGTGAGCCAGGTCGAGATGTTTACAAAGAGGTATCAGAGGTGGTTTTTCCTTTTGTCTTATTGTTTGGATTAGACAGAAGACTAGGAAATTGGGATTTGGGATATACTCTGTGCTTGAACATAGCTAACCTATGTATAAGGGAAAACTCAAATTCCTAGGTTTGGATTGCAGTTATTGATTATGCCATTTACTGTTGATATGATTTCACCTTGGGTGAGTCGCTTGTATTGCATTTTTATTATGCTGGTATTATTAAAATAATGGGTTTACCATTGCAGCCCGATAATACGAGGGCAAAACATCCCATGCATCATGATAGGAACTATAGGATTTAAATTCCATGCATATTTCCATGCCATATCTACTTTCACCATGCATTTTCTTGTTGCATGTTAGTTCTGTTATACCTAGTGGTAGAATTTTGAATTTTTGGTTTATTAAATATAAGGTTGTGTTAGTCTATTATATGTTAGCCTGACACAACCTAGAAGTGGCGTGTAGAAATGTTTAGTAATCCCTTTTATTTGTCTCCTCTATATTGAAACCCAGCTCTTGAGGCGGGTTGTCTGTTGTTTAGTGCTCAGAGGCAGGCTATGTACCTAACTTTTTTTCACCCTACTTGTTTTATCACCTTCTTTAATCCTTGTCTAAGGGTTTGTTTGGCTGTTATAGACAAATTCCATTGCGATGTCTTCATGCTGTGTCTTAGGAGAGTGGTAATGAGCGCATTCCAGAGATGGTGGGTCCTGAACCACCAGTGGTTCCTCTAATAAAGCCTCCGGTGGCCCTACCTCCTATCGATCTTCCAAGGGACCCTGACTCTCAGTTCAAGGATAGTCTCCTCAAGTTTTTGCAGTCGGTTCAAAATATTCCCAGATCTTCCTTGTCTATGGCAGACCTTACGCGGGACTTTATGTAGTAGCACCCTCCCACCTTCCGGGGGAGTGGTGTCCCTCATGCTGCAGAATCATGGATAGAAGCCGTACAGTTTATCTTCGACCACCTTGAGACACCTCCAGAGCGAAGGATCAAGATTCAAGTCTACATGCTTCGTGAAACCACCAAGCGTTGGTGGGATGTTGTTTCATAGGCTGAACAGGCCAGTGAAATGGCTTGGGACGATTTCTAAGCAGCCTTCTACAATCACTTTTTTTCAGAGACTCTGAGAGATGATCATGTGTGGGAGTTCCTACATCTTCAGCAGGGATCTATGACTGTGTTAGAGTATTCTACTAGTTTCACATAACTTCAGCGTTTTTCCCCATCTCTGACTGGTGATGCACAAACTACTGCGAGGTGTTTTGAGGATGAACCTGAGTATACTATCTGCTCACAGGTGAACATCTTCTGTTTGACCACTATTATAGAGATTGTGATCTATGATGTAATCTCAGAGCAAAATGTCAGGGAAGCCAAACCAGTGAGCCAAGGCAGTTCATTTCTGAGATAGGGTGATGGATCTTCTTCCAGTAAAAAACGCCATTTTGAAGGTGCATGTGGGGGAAATCCTAATGAAATAGCACGTCTTGATAGCTTTGTCACTTGTTATCAGTGCGGTAGGGAAGGTCACAAGAAGCCGTATTGCATGAGAGATCCGAAGGAGTGCCGAGCTTGTGGCAGGATGGGTCACCTTCAACGTTTCTTCTGTTTCTTCTCTTCAGCAACCAATGGTAGAGGATACACACCTACACCTCCATCAAGTATGGGATCTATGACTCCACAGCAGGCTGGAAGTTCTTTTTCCACCATTCGATCAGGTAGATGAAATGGTGGAGGTCGTGGTTGAGGAAATCAAGTTCCAGACTATCAGTGTCAGTAGAGTAGACCTGCTCAAGACAACCAGGCAGCATATCCGGGTCGTGGCTCAGGTCCCATGTATGCAGTGCAATTAGCACCATAGGAGTAGAGTACATGGCCATCTACAGTTATAGGTACTATTCTAGTAGCCTATACTTTAGTTTATGCTCTTTTTGATACCGGCACATCACAATCCTTTATATCTACAACTATTATTGAAAGTCTTGGTTCTCCAATTGAGTACCTTTGTGGCGTCATGTCTCTAAAAACCCCTCTTGGGGTTAGGATAGAGGGAATACGCCAGTGCCAAGAGTTCCCCCTTGAGATAGGTGGGTACCATTTTGTTTGGAATTTCTATATCCTTGATATGTTTGTCATCAAAGTCATTCTTGGTATGAACTGGCTTTCTCCTTACCATGCCCAAGTGGATTTTTATCGTCGTCGGGTGTCCTTCACATCCCCTGAGGGCGACAAATATCTTCACAAAGGAGAATGGGACCCACATGCAGACCAAGCTAAGCCTAAATACATAGGGTTGGGTAGAGTGATAGCTCAGTTGGAAAGTCTCTTCATGAGCGATCAGGGAACACAACTAGTTGAATTACCTCCAGTGGTGGATCTTTTTAGTGACATATTACCTGATGATTTCTCTGGCTTAACTCCTATGAGAGACGTGGAGTTCACTATTGAGCTCGTTCCAGGTGTGACACTAGTGTCTATTCCTCCTTATAGGATGGCGCCAACAGAGCTATAGGAACTCAAAAAGTAGCTTGAAGACCTCGAGGCTAAGGGTTTCATCAGACCTAGCACATCGCCGTGGGGTTCACCTGTCCTTTTTTCCAAGAAGGCAGACAGTACCCTATAGTTATGAATGGATTATCATCGACTCAACCAGCTCATGGTAAAGAATTTATATCCATTGCCTCGTATAGATGATCTCTTTGACCAGCTCTAGGGAGCAACTGTTTTCTCCAAGATTGATCTAAGGTCGGGATATCACCAGGTGCGTGTGAGACCATCTGACATACCACGTACAACATTCTGAAGCAGGTATGGATTGTACGAGTATCTGGTTAATCCATTCGGCCTCATGAATTCACCGACAGTATTCATGGCCCTGATGAACCAGGTTTTTCATCCGTATCTTGATTACTTTGTGGTAGTCTTCATGGAAGACATCTTAGTGTATTCACGTTCCAGACTCGACCATGAAACCCATTTTGAGATCGCGCTGAGTACAATGAGAGAGAACCATCTATACACCAAGATTAGTAAATTCCACTTCTAGATTGAGAAGGTACACTTCTTGGGTCATATTATATCTGAAGAAGAGGTATCAGTTGACCCCAAAAAGGTGAGCTCCGTGGTTTCATGGGAGAAGCCCAAGGGTGTCTTCGACATCTGCAGTTTCTTGAAGTTATTGGATATTACAGGCGATTCATCCAGGATTTCTCCCGCTTAGCAGCGCCTCTCATGACCTTGATTAAGAAAGGTGTACAGTTCATTTGGTTATAAGATTGTGAAAAGTCCTTTCAGGAATTAAATAAAAGACTGACCTCAAACCCAATCCCAATTCTGCCTGAACCTGGTAAGAGCTATACAGTTTATTTTGATTCTTCAGGAATTGGACTGGGTGTAGTTTTGATGTAGGGTGATCGAGTTGTGGCTTATGGACCCCGCCAGCTGAGAACTCACAAGCGGAACTATCCTACACACGACCTTGAGTGGAAGCTATGATTCATGCTCTATGTTGTTGGAGACACTATTTGTTGGGTGAGAGATTCATTTTTTACACAGATCATAAAATCTTGAAATATATCTCCACTCAATGAGACTTGAACTTAAGGAAACGTAGGTGGGTTGAATACTTGCATTCGTTCGATTTTAAGCTTGCTTATACCCCTAGAAAGGGAAATGCTGTGGCAGACACTTTAAGCTGCAAGACAAAGACACAAGTCATATAGGTAGCCAGTAGTGAGTGGAAGATGATGGCCTTATTTTTAGAGATTCATCTAGAGGTTTAGGAGAAGAGTGGACAACCGATTCTAGAAACTCTTACAGTGACATCCTCTCTTTTAGAGAAAGTCCGTAGGCAATAGTTTATTGACCCTGAGGGTCTTATTTTGAGGGAAAGTGTTGCAAGAGAGAACCCACCTCTTGGTTTGGTTATTGATTGCAGTGAAACACTCCTTTACCATGGCCGTGTATGGGTACCTTCAAGTATACGAGAAGAGATGATGAAGGAATCTAACGCCTCTATTTGGTCAGTTCATCCTGGGCTGACCAAGATGTATAAAGACATGTGTCGATAGTATTGGTGTCCTGGTATGAAAAGGCAGATAGCATGTTTCATCACTCGGTGCTCCACCTACCAACAGGTGAAGGCATAACACCAATGACTCGCTGGACTCTTACAACCTATATCCATTCTTGAATGGAAATGGATTGAAATCACCATGGATTTGGTTATAGGCTTTCCAAGATCTCCTTGAGGCAGTGATGCAGTATGTGTGGTTGTCGATAGGTTGACCATGGTTGCGCCCTTCTTGCCAATCCGAGAGACCTTTACGATTGATGAGTTGGGAATGCTATATATCTGAGAAATTGTGCGACTTCATGGTGTACCTTGTTCTATTGTCTCAGATAGGGATGCTCGTTTTACTTCACAGATCAAGCAAGGGTTGCAAAATGCACTGGGATCACAGGTACTTCTAAGTACTACATATCACCCCCAGACTGATGGGAAATCCAAGAGAGCTATACAAGTGTTAGAGGATGTGTTATGGGCTTGTATCCTTAATTTTGGAGGTTCTTGGGAGAAGAATTTTCCTCTTGTCGAGTTTACCTATAATAACATCTTCCGGGAAACAATCCAAATGGCTCCGTATGAGGCTCTCTATGGTAGACCGTTCCATTCGCCTTTATGCTGGCTCAAAGCAGGTGAGACAACTTTGTTGTGTCCTCATCTCATTCGGGATACTTCTGAGAAAGTTCATCTAATTCAGAATCATATGACTATAGATCATACTAGGAAAAAGTCTTATACCAATCGTCGTCGCAGACCTCTGGAGTTTGAGGTGTGACCTCAAGTCTTTCTGCGTGTTTCTACGAGGTTGGTCACATGCGGATCCAGAGATAGTGGAAGTTATCACCAAGATACATCGGGCCGTTTGACATAGTGAAGACAGGTGGGCTGGTAGAATATCAGTTAATGAAACCTCAGAGGTACCGTGCCTTGGATGACATTTTCCATGTATCTCAGATTCGATAATATCATCTAGACTTGTCTCATTCTTTTGACCCTGACAACATCGAGCTTGACGCTGATGCATCCTTTGCGGAGAATCCGATCTGTATCATCAACCATATCATGAATGTCCTCTGAGGTAAGTTAGTCACATTGGTCTGGGTGTTGTGGCAACATAGACGCGTTCAGGATGAGACCTGGGAGCGAGAGACGGATGTACATGCGCAGTGGCCAGAACTTTTCTCTGGCGACGTTCCACTAACCTCAAAAGGGAAACTCGGGGATGATTTTTCTTAAGGAGGGGAGTTTGTAACATCCCAACCTTAATCAAGTACAAACCATTTTTACTTTATTATAGTCTAATTAATTAAGAGACCCGGGGCGCGCACCTGCGCACCTCGCTGTGGGTCTCAGACAACTTTTTATTTAATTTAAATAATTACATACATTTCAGGAAAAATGTCACGTCGCGCTTTGGTTCGGTGTTCAGGTTTTAAATAATTAATTAAGTATTTTAAAATATTAATAAGAGATTTAAAGAAGATTTAAAGGAAATAAAGAAATGATAAAAAGAAATTCTGAAATAAAATAAAGAGGGGGTTACGGGAAAAATGAAAATAACTAAAATGGGGGATTCCTATTTTTAATTATTTTTATTATTTTCATTTCCATTATTTTGTTTTATTTTATCTTTCTCTTTTATTTCCTTTTTCCTTAACTTTTATTTTTTTTCTCTCTTTTCTTTTTTTTCCTCTCCTCTCTCCCTCTCCCACTCATCACGTCACACCCCTCAATCCCATCACACCAACTAGCAGCCCCTTTAGAAGGCCGATGCTCCTACTTCCGATGTCTGATTCTTTTTCCTTCAAGTGCGTAGTAAAACTTAGGGAAAGGCTAAAATTGTGAAAGTTGAATCGTTCATTTTTGTTGAGTATTCTATGCGCAGTTCGTCGTGGAAGATTCTTACCCTATTTTGGGGTTTTTCTAAAATTCTTAATTTTCATCTGTTTCAGGTCAAATAAAAGTCTACTGTGGATCTTAGAGTCATCTATGACTACAAGGTAGGGTGAATACTCACTTTTCCTTCGTTTCATTGTGATTTATAAAAAATGCACCGTTCTGTCGTTAGTCGATGCCTACCAGCTTGGTGCAATTTTACACTTTTTAATTATTTTAATGATTATGTTAAATTGTTGCAGCCTTAATCATCTTAAATTAATTTTTTTGAATGGTTTAAATAAGATCGGACACCCCTTTGGTTGTGCCGACATAGTCGGAATATTTTTCCGTTAGCTGGGTTATTAATTTAATTAGCTGCAGGTATTTCACATCCCCTTTTTATTGTTTTTAAATTAAATGAATAGTTGTTTGAATTATTGTAACAAAGTTGGACACCCCTTTGGGCATGCCAACATGATTAGTGTATTCTGCCATTATCCAAGTTTATTGTTTGATTAATTTCATGTGTTGAGAAGAAACTTTTTATTGTAACTAAATTAAATAAATAGTTTCTTGAACATGAACTTCAATTGTTGGATCATTGGCACTTGTTTTGCTGAAATTCTTATTATTTAAATATGTATTATCCACTTGTTGATGCTCCTTTCCGTCATAGAGTCCAACGAATGAAAAAGGGGAATACCTTAAGCACAATGAGGTTCAACCTTTAAATAACATCAAAAATTGACAAACGCATGGACCAGGAACCCATTTGGAGGATGTTGCGCAAGTTTCCTAAGCGCTGCGCAAGTCACTTGCGCACCACCTATGGGTTGCGCAAGTCACTTGTGAGCCCTATTCTTTTTTGCGCCCAAGGTGCCCAGTGGCCTATAAATAGCCCATGTGGGCCCCCCATTTTGAGGACGAATTTTCCAAAACTCGGATTCAAGCTCTGGTCGCCCAAGTCTTTGTCTGATGTCTTCCGAACACTTCTGAGGTAATTCTTTACCTTGAAGGGAAGCTATAAAGAGGAATAATAATGCCTAAGTGTTAGAACTCATTAATACTTGCACGCCAAAGTGGCCATACCTTAAGGTAAATGAAGATACTTGCGCACCGCCTTTCCCTCTCAAGGGAATTTGCACGCCACCCTTCTGGAAGCCTCTAGGGATGATACTAAGGCCTTGAGTTCAAAGTCGCCCAAGTATTACCCTATAGATTCTTCATCGCCCAAGGTGACTCATGTCGCGCAAGTCTACTTACTCGAACAGGACTTGTGTGCCAGAATGATACTTGCGCTCCTCCTTCCTAGTCACCTCTTATCCTCAAATCCACCTATCGTCTTGAAGACATAGCCTTCAAAACCCTCTTTAAAGCCATTTATGGCATGGTTCATTTGTTGGATTCCTTATCTGAAAGGAATTCTGTGAGAACCTCTCCAAAAACCTCATTACTTGCAAGATTTATGTCACCATGGTTAGGAGTTTCCTATATAACCTCATCCTTTGATATGAGAAGATATTTTGATTTGGGCCTCCTTTTCAGGAGTAAGCCCCAAGTCTCAAGTCCCATTAAACTGGGCCTCCTTCTCAGGAGTAATCCCTAATCATAATTTCCTTTAACATTGGGCCACCTTCTGAGGAGTAATCCCCAGGATATAAGTTCCATTTAACTGGGCCTCCTTCTCAGGGGTAATCCCTAGTCATAGTTTCCTTAAACATTGGGCATATTTCTCAGGAGTAATCCCCAATCCTAATTTCCTTTGATTTGGGCATCATTCTCTGGAATAAACCCCAATCATAAGTCCCTTTTAATTTGGGTCTCCTTCTCAGGAGTAATCCTCAAGTTAAAACTCAAAATCTCCATAAAGTACAAATACCTTTATGGACCCTGCTCCTGGTCTTCTTTACTGAAGTAAGTCCTGGTCTTCATCTACTTGGGCAGTCATACATACGTAATCCCCACATCATTTCTCATGACTGCATCTTTCGTGGAACCATTGTTAAGTTTACTGATACCTATTGTTTCTCACACTGAGCATGAATCATGTGGGCTTAGAGTATAAAAGTAATCACGATATCTATTTTTGGGCCATTAACCATGCATAAACCCCATATTTTTTTATTTGAACTATATAGACTTTGATCTCTGCCTTAAAAGTAGAGTACGTAGGAAGGCTTTATAAGGTTCAAGCCCATATTTCATTAATTATTTTCCATACCATATGACGTTAAACTATATCCCTCTTATCGAACTACGTGGGTTCTGATTCTCTTTTAACAAGGATATGTAGGTAGCCCATTTGCGGGTATGATCCCAACTCTGAAATAATCCCTATTTTTCTGAATGACAAAAAACTTCAAGTGCCCCATTGAGTGTCTTTAAAACTAGTATTGTTATCATAATGACCAGGATATTTCTATATAATGTATTGAAGGATACCATTGACTAAGAATCTCTAATACATACGGATGATTCTCTATTGATGAAGAACCTCAAATACATATAAAAGATTCTCTAAATCCCATACATATCAATCATTAATTGCTAAATCTATAGGAAAAATCATTTTTATACTTGGTGAATTAATAAGGAATTTTGAACATAAATTAAATCTATAAGAGAGTCCTGGAGTAGACAATAATCCCCCTCAAAAAGGTGTGATGAGTCTGACCTCCCATCCTCTCAACGAATGCAAATTTTTAAGCCTCATCAGTCCACAAATAATGAGCACCTACCTTTGGAAAGTTGGTCCAAATGGATATAGAATCATTGGATGTTTATGGTTCTACGAATAAACCCGTTAGAAACTGATTGGAAAGTTTAAACCTTAAACAAACAAGGTCATCCCCATTTCCAGAAGAAACAAAAAATGGTGAACCCGACGTGAATCTTTAACCAAGTTAAATGATGTTTTACTTATTTGTTATGCCCCTATTAAACTCAATATGAGGGCCAAAAAAGAAATCAATAACATATGTGCTCATCCAAAAGATATAGTCTGGACAAAATTATCTTGATTATGTCTGCTATATCAAACATGCACTTTTTTCCATGATCTCTCTAAAACACAAAATGGCTTCTTTAAAGTTCACACCTATGAATGCCTCGACCACTACTCTTACTGGATCCTCATCCGCTCTGAGGACGACATCACCTACTCAGAATCTTCAACACTGGGTCTTGAATGCATTGGTGAGGGAATACCGTCAACACGGTACCATCCCGACTCTGGTTTCCACTCGACAAGACCTCTAAGTTAAAAACTCACCCTGGTTGTCCGGACAATGATGACCAGTGGTCAAAAAGAAGGTGGTGACAACCACCATCTCTAACCGTTTCAGGTCATTATCCCCGAAGCACAACAACCAGTCCTTCCCATATTACAGGGAGGTGAATGAAGAGGTTACTCAATGCCTTATTTCAAGAATACAGGAGTCCTTATTGAGGAATCCCACCAATAATCGCCACCAGACTCATGCTGTACTGCCCCCTCAAAATGATGAGGGTATCACCTCTAGGTGTTCGGCTCAGGTTCCTCAGACCCAAGCATGCAAGAAGAATTATCAGAGGCGAAATCCATCCAACAGGGAGTAGTTTCTTACCTCTTCCCCCTCTATAGATGTTCATCGATCTAACTTGATGGCAAACAACGAGTGGGAATATACACCCGTCCGTCTTAATTTCACTGCCCAGCAGACTCATCTTGCAGTGACACACCAATCCCGCCAGGCAATTACGGTGGAGTACTATAGGCAGGCACATACACATGTTTATAATTCATCAGCCAGTCAACAGGCTCGTCTGATTGCATCCAAAGAGGCTTGCCAATCAAATGTGGTGACCACCTATAAACAGGCATATACACCTTCTTACATTCATCAATTCTTCCAATAGTCTCATATTCTAGTATTGAAGGAAGTTCATTAATCATATTTGGTGGAGAACAATTAACAGGAACATACACCTTCAATTCCACAAGATAACCAATAGTCTCATTGGGTAGCACCTAGAGATGTTAATTGGAAAGCTCCAATGACAAATAGGAGGCAGAAACAACTTTCTGCCCCCACACATGAGTACTGTTAGAATTCACTGATAGGAAAAGGAGGACAGGAGCAGGAACACACACCTACTCCAAATACGGAATGGACATATATTACTATTTCGGCAGCTGAAGTCACAAAACACATTCTGACAATGGTGAAAGAGAAAAAGAAAATCCCTGCCCATATTTTGGATACCTGTCAGAATATTATAACAGCTTCAGTGACATCACATGGAAAGAAACATAAATATATCCCTATAAATGGAGTGACTCATCAACATGTCACTCCAGAGTATATACACTCCTCTGTTCCAGTCTAGGAGGGTCGTGGGGCATACTCCCCCATATCATATGGACAATCAAGTCAGACACATACACCCGATTTAAATGAATAAAAGCAGCCTAACCTGACCATTTCTCCTGAGTAGGAACATAAACCTGCCCATAATAACCACTTTAATCAACAACTGGTTTCCAAAGTGAGTAAGAAGGTTTCCAAGAAAAAGACCCATCCCGCATAGTTGAAAAATCAAGAGCCAATATGAAATAAGGCTTTTCTTAATGATGGAGTACTTGAAGCCCTCAGACAATTTTCTATTGCAACTCAATATTGTACTCTCTCATTTCTAGATTCCGGAAGTAATAATAATAATTCTGAAGGTCGTCATCAGACACTTCCTCATGAAGACTTGCTTCATGAAAATTCGGTCAATCTTGAAGTATTATCTTCAGATGAGAGCCACGATAACCCTCTGCGTCGTTAGAAGACCAATGAGCAAGAGGTTTCATCTTTTGTTATAACCCACCACGGTGGTCATCCCCAAGATGATGAATTTAGCTGTGAAAATCCTCTCCACAGTAGTAATTCGCATTGCCTGGAAATTTCTTCAGTGGAAAATGCAGTAATGAGAAAGACCTCTTATCTTGAGGAACTTGCAAATGTGAATCCAGTCATGTCTGATGCCTTACTGCTAGAAGGTGAAGTACTTTCTCAATCATAAGATAGCCTGTGGTGTAGGTTATTCTCCGAACCACCCCTGGGTCATTCATCTTTTAATTTGACAAATGAATTCCCTACCAATATTGGTGAATCTGATGAAGAAACAAAGAAGCACCAGCTTTGGTCCAATCAGGTAGAGGAATCTTCATCAAATGACAAAGAGGAAGTGCTGAATATGAGAAAAAAAACTGGTGAAAGGTGAAATACCAGTCATGTTTTGGCCTTTGGCTGACTCACAATATGATATTCCAGAAACTATGACAGAAGATTGTATTCATGATATTCATCTCAACATATGGAAAACAATTTGTCACTTAAAAGAGAAAATATTATCTTATGATGAATATTAAAACCTTGTCAAGATAATAGAAGGGTTACAATTCGAAATTGACTTGGCATCTCTCTCAGTTTACTGACATCCAAAGGTTGAAAAGCAGCAGAGAGCCCTTCAACGTTCATGCCTTGGTACGTTGAAAAGGTTGCGCCAGTTAATTACTAATGCCCCATCTGGTATTCATATCAGGGTATGTGGTGTTCATGGAGAATTGCATTTCACTGTGCTCTCCAGTCAACAAATCCCACCAAAAGTGGTCTCATGCAATGTTATTGCCCATGGATGGACACATTTAACTAGTTTTGTGTGTAATAAAAGGCTTTCCCAAGAACATGCCTCAACTAGTTCTTCCCAAAGTCAGGAATATAAAGAACAAGTTGTCGAATTACTCTTGCATCAAGAAAATGATAATATCGAACAATCTTCTCGTTTAGATCATGCAAATCATCAGGTGATAGAAGTGTCAGAAATAATCAAACAGTCATCTGAGCCAGGTGATTTGAGTGGATGTAGGATGATGCATTCGACCAATTTCCAGACTAAAGTCCTCAAAATCAGGATATATTTTAAAAATGTTTCATATATAGCAGCTCAAGAGCCACCTCAGCTTGCCAGGCTGGGGACTCTTTTAATCCAACCCTCAGAATCAACAGAAAGGATTCGAGGAGTTGAGCAGGAAAAACATAAACAGCCCCAGTCCACCAGACTAGTGAATTTTTCAAATTCTCAATCTCTTCCTCAATGAAATTCAGTCTTCTCTCGATTAGGGAAGAAACCACAAGAGGAACACAGATCTGAATTATCATAAGATTCTCTCCAAATTACGGTTCATCAAGATGTTCTTGAGGGATCAACTGAACAAAAGGTAATGTCTCATAAAGGACATGGAAGAAGAAAATATCGTAGAAACACTAAAAGAAGGGCTGAAATGCGTTATACATCGATAAATGTCATCAATTCTGTTATAACTAATCCCCCAAAACATGAGTCTCACTCAGAGGGATCAGATGAATAAGTTTATGTTCAAGAGGCTTTATACACAGAAACGAATGAAGTAGGTGTGCATACCAGAAGACAGAGGGTTTCCCAGGGGAAAGACATTCCTTTGGGTAATTCCCTTCTATACTCCAGAAAGTCACATGCCAAGGAAAAGGTTAAAAGTTAGGTTACATTCCACCCTAGCTCTGGAGAAGGCCAATCACTCTCATTAGAGGAAATGTTTGCACAACAAGAAGAAGAAATGAAGGAATTAAAGAGGTTAAATGCAAAACTACTTCAAGGTAGTATTCCTCCTAGGCATTCTAGAGTTAATCAATCAAGGGAATTTGTTTTAGCTACTGGTATGGATCAATAATATCCCCCGTGACAAGTACAACCTCACAGGTCCAATCCTATGGGTCATACGCAATAGCAACCGACAATACTACCATTAGTGGAAATATCGGCTGCCACACCCATCCAAACTCTAGTTATTATACCTACTTAGGTTCAAGATCAACTAGATGTTTCTCAAAAATTAATGACTACCATTGAGTCATTAATAGATCGGTTGGAAGCTATGGATGGAAAGCGTGCAGAAGTTCAACCAGAAAAGAGAGCTTACCCTGAATGGGTGGATGAAATTCCTCCCCCATCAAATTTTGCGAGTACCACATTCCTAATTTTTAATGGTTGAGGAGATCCATAACAACACTTAACACATTTTTTTTCTCATTGTGATCCTATGACGGGAAATACTCAACAATAAGAAGCAGTTAAGCTCAGGTGTTTTGTGCAGTCATTACAAGGACCTGCTTTTGTCTGGTATACAAGGTTGCAATCTTGACCAATTACTGGGTGGGAAGATCTTCCTCAAAGGTTCCTTATTCAATTCAGATCAACATTTCCAAAGATTATAGTTCATGATCATACCAATTGTATGAAAAGGTAGAATGAAAGAGTTTCATATTTCATTGCTTTCTGGTAGGGATTAACATATTCCTTAAGTTTAGCACTCCCTCAAGAAGAGTTACTGCCAATCTGTGTGGAAAATCTGTGTGATGAATTATGCACACCATTGATCCCTGTGAAATACATAGGAGGGTTTCGAGACCTTACCTCAATCACTCTACAGATATAAGACTCTCTTATAAATACTAAGGATAAAACTCATGTAATTCCATCACTTCCAGGAAGGAGAATATGGAAAGCAGAGACTACTATAGTTACACTTAAACAAGCACCTGTAACTGCTTTCACTTTAAAACCTTCATCATATCGAAGGGCTCCACCTCCTGAATGCCAACAACAACGTCCACCTCGTCAAGATGATAAAAGAGATAAAAGACGAAAATAGTTTGAATATTTGAAGAACAAAGTTTATTCTTTCTAGAATGAACAAGTTCCTAGCTACTTCATATTAGCTCGTGAAAACAATCTGGTTTAGTTGACAAGGCCCAAAAGGCCGAACAAGGAAGAAGATGAATACCTCCCCGACTATTTCCCATTTCACCAGATGTTGGGGCATACCATTTAGGAGTGTTTTGTCTTCAAAGACCTCCTAAAAAAGATGGTGGACTCTGGACAAGTACAACTATAAGGTTCTTCAGCCCAGGTAGCATGTGTTACTACTACTGATCCAGAGGAATAAGGCGAGTGTCATGAAGTCAAAAGTAAAAATGCGCAGAAATATGATGATTGGATTTTCAGGAAAATAATCAACCAAACTCATGCCATTTCACGAACACAATTGAATCAACCAATTATGTCTTATTCTATGAATGCCACAACAAAACAACATTCATCAGAAGGAAAATCCTCAAATAAGCAGCATAATTTGAAGAAAGAAGAGAAGTTAGAAGAAGATGAACTCGTGTCAAAACCTAAGTTGTCTTTGACTTTGGAAGATTTTATTCCATCTGCTTCAAAAGTATGGGCACCGCCCCACCAAATGGAACATACTAAATTTGTTCATCAGGCAGAATCTTCTTCATATGAAGAATTGACCTTTGGTTCTGTTAACATGATTCATTTAACGGATCCTTATGCCAATGTCAGTTTTGATTATGATGAGCCTAGGTTCCCTATATCTAACAGAGGAATTAGAGGAAGAGACAAAGGTCTAGGATATAGGGGAAGACGTGGATATTCCATAAGACAATATTTCAATCCTACCCCTATTAGAACTGTATATGTGGCATAAAATCATGGAAAAGCCCTTCAGCGGGCTCAACAGGAACAAGAAAGTTCTTCCACACATGGAAGATTCAGTCCTGATGCGGTTATTTTGGAAGAATAGTTAGAGGTCACACCTTCTTCCTTTCAGCAAATAGATAGACCTATTCGGTCTAATCTAGTGAATCCAGAAGTATTTCCAACTCCTACCCTGATACGAGATGCATCTACTACTAAAGAATCAACTTCCAAGGCACCTGCAAAACCACATTTTCCTGATGGGAAACACAGAACTTTGGACCAAAAGTATGATGTATTGAAACATTTGTCCCAAGTACCATCCTAGTTATCAATTATGGATGCCTTGAATCTATCAAAAGATCTTCAAGAGACACTTATTGAGGCTTTGTCAAGTCCTTAAGAATTTGAAATTGAAATTGTTTCGGATGACGTATACCATATAGAGAATGATCCTGCAGAATTCCATGCAGTGATATCTTTTACAGATAAAGATGAAGATGATGTTGTACATGGACATATCAGACCTTTGTATCTATTTGACAAAGTTAGTGATATAGACATCCGATGATCTTTCATTGATAATGGCTCAAGAGTCAATCTCATTTGTATTCGTACACTTTGTCGATTAGGCCACACTGAATCTGATTTATCTCTTTCTACTTTGATGTTGCAAGGATATGATAAAAATAAACAAGAACCTTTGGGTGAAATTACACTCAGAATTCAGTTTGGAGACCTTGTGTCTAATTCAGATTTCATGGTTGTTCGTCAGGACACAACCTTCAACATTTTTCATGGAAGACCTTGGCTACATCAACATGCAGCCGTACCTTCGTCATACCATCAATGTCTCAAATATTGTTTCAAAGGTCAAATCGGGACATTGTATGGTGACAAGGCCCCATTCAAAACTTGTGAATCTCAATACATTGACGTTGAATTTTATCACATGGTGGGAAAGGAAAAAATCCATGGCGAAGAAGGTCACCAAAATTAATGCTCCAAATGGTTTGGAAAAGATTCTAGTAAACCCATTAATACATGTGAGTACAGATTATGTGTTGCCTATCAGTCAAATTTACAGGATAGACCTAAATCCAAAAAATCTTATAGAAACTTCCATAATGTCAATTACGGAAATCGAGCCAGATAGCATGGGAGAAATTTTTGATTCACTAAGAAATGATGAAATCTTAGATGGAGATGTCTTCTTTTCGTCCGCTGAAATCCAAAAATTCTATAATTCATCAACCAGGCTAGAAGAAGGTATAGCAATACTAGAGGAAAATAATGATGTCGATTCTCAGTCCATCATCTCCTCTATATCACCCCAGGAAGACCCTTCATCATCAATAGGGTCAGAAATGGCAACCTCTTCTCCAAGATGTTCAAAATTTAACTTCTCCCCCAACCATGGAAATTCTGCTTCATCATATACTATGCAAGTAGAAACTGAAGAAGTAACACATGTTGAAGAAGAATAGGAAGATCTTAGGGATGATCCTCCATCATTTGAAGAGGGTATCTATACCACTATGGATGAACTCAGAGAAATAAATCTGGGTAGAAAAGAATATCCACACCCCACTTTAATTAGTGCAGCCGTGACTCTTTAAGAGAAAGAAATGTATACTTTATTTCTAAAGAAAAATTGAGATGTATTTGCTTGGAATTATACAGAAATTCCAGGTCTTGATCTCGATGTTTCCACTCATCATTTGGGTTTTCCAAAAGAACATCGAAGATTCAAGCAACCAACAAGAAGAACATACCCAACTTATGCCTCTAAAATTGAAGCTGAATTTGATAATATTATCAAGGAAAACTTCATTAGAGAAGTTCAATATCCCAAATGGATGGATAATATTTTCCCTATGAAAAAGAAGAATGGAAAAATTAGGGTATTCATTGACTTCAGAGATCTTAATAGGCATTATCCTAAATATGATTTTCCAGTCCCAATTACAGAACTTCTAATTGATGCAACAACTAGCTATGAAGCACTTTCCTTCATGGATGGATATTCTGGGTATAATAAAATCCAAATGGACCAAGAAGATGAAGAGTTTACAACCTTTAGAGCACCTCAATGTGTGTTTTTCTCTCGGGTAATGCCCTTTGGCCTGAAGAATTCAGGTGCAACGTATCAATGTTCCATGCACCATATCTTCAAACCCTTTTTATAGAAACTTGTTGAATGTTATGTGGATGATTTGGTGGTTAAATCCAGACAAATTTCTGATCACTTGGCCGATCTAGGAAATTTTTTGAATGTTAGGAATTGTGCTTATTTCCCCAGAAATGGCAGCGCTACCCTATTCCTTCTTATTTTTTGAAGGTGATACAAACAATGAAGCAGAATATTAATCTCTCATCGCAGGCTTGGAATTGGCGCTTTAGGCACAGGTGAATCACTTGAAGGTAAAAGGTGATTCAGATTTGGTAATCAAACAAATCAATGGGGATTATGCCATCAGAAAGGAAGAGTTAACCCCTTTGTGTGATTATTTCAGAGAGTTAATGGCAGAATTTCCTTCGGAACTGACATTTTCTTATGTCCCACGATCAAAATATGCCCAAGATGATGCACTGGCTAATGTAGCCATATCCCTGACAGATCCAAAGCTGGATGAATCAATCATCAGTATTGCCCACCGTCATGTAGTTTCACCTTTTGTTCAAATCAGAATAGATAAAACCAATGAAATCAGTCCCATTTCTGAACCATATGGTCATACTATAGGATGGATGACACCTATCAGGGAATACCTTCAAAATGGAACACTCCCACCTAATAGATCCAAGAAAGAACAAGTACGGTGACGTGTGGTCAATTTTACTCTTTATGATAGCCCAGATCACCAAAACATTCTCTACAAGAGAGGTTTTGATGGAATTATCTTCAGATGTATTTATGGTGAAGATAAAATGGTTGTCATGAGTGAAGTTCATGTAAGATTTTGTGGTGCCCACCTGTCTGGACATAGAATTTCTGGTCAAATTATAAGACTTGGATACTTCTGGCCTTCAATGATGCAAGATTGTGTTGATTTCTCTAAGAAGTGTCATTCTTTCCAAGTATGTGCCAACTTCATTCGTCAACCCCTAGAGTTGCTTCATTCAGCTAAATAATCATGGCCATTTTCCACATGGGGAATGGATGTAGTAGGACCTTATCCTCTAGCTACATCCAAGCAGTTTAAGTATATTCTTACTGCTACTGACTTCTTTTCCAAATGGGTAGAGGCAATAACTCTAAAATAAGTTAGTTCTAAAGGCATTGTTAGCTTCATCAAGTCTAACATCATTACCAGATTTGGTGTCCCTAATACACTATTGACAGAAAATGGCACAAAATTTTGTTTATCTGAGGTGAGAAAGTTGTATTAAGAATACAACATCAAATCCAACCATTCATCTCGGTATCATGCAGTGGCCAATGGCCAAATAGAAGCCTTCAATAAGACTCTTTCAAACATACTGAAAAATATGGTGGATAAACATAAAAAATCATGGCCTGATAAACTTTTTCACGCTTTATGGGATTATCTAACCACCACCCACACTGCTATGCTGTCAACTCCATATTCATTGGTATATGGAACAGAAGTAGTCTTGCCCATTGAGGTTCAATTACCTTTGCTCAAAGTTTCCATTTGTGACCATTCATCCACAGATAAACAATCTCAGAAGTGATTTGATGAATTAGAATGATTATATGAAAAAAGATTGTGCACCCTTCACCACTTGAAAGTCTATCAAAATCGAATAGAACAGGATTTCAATAAAAAAGTCCATCTTCGTTATTTTATTCAAGGATAATCGGTATTGGTCCTCATAACTCCAATGATACCAGGAAAGAAACTTCCAAATCTTGAGCGAAAGTGGGAAGGACCTTACTCAATACATAATGTCCACTCCAATGGAGCTTATTATTCAATCTCAATGGATGGAGAACTCATTACAACTCCAACTAATGCAAGATTCTTGACGAAGTATTTTGTTTAACACAAATACACCTATTTTCCTTGCTGTAGGACATTAAACTGCATAACTCTCTCCATCATCCATCATGATGTCAAAATGTGCCCCCTTCATCATCCTGCATGACGTTAAACTGTAAATAGTCCCTTATACGTCCTACATGACGTTAAACTGTACATGTTCATCGTACATGATGTTTAAACTATGAAAACGTCCCTTAGTATGTCCTACATGACATTAAACTGTGCACATGTCCTAAAAGACATTAAATTGCACAACAATACATCCTAGATACATGATGCTAAACTGTACAACACCATTTGTCCCACATGACGTTAAACTGTGCATCGTTAGGGTTGTTTCTACCTCTTGTTTCTCACACCAATCAAGACTCACGTGAGCTTAGAGTAAGCTTCAACCATAACACCCTCTCTGGGCTACTAACCATGCATAAGTCCCAACACCATCTTCGGGTCATTTTCCTCAAGTAAAAATCATCACCAATTCATTCTCAATCGAACTACGCGGACTTTGATACTTTCCTTCTAGGCTGGGTACGTAGGTAACATCCCAAGGTTCAATCCCCAAACCAATATCTTCATGTCAGTTCACCTCCATCTCATATGATGTTGATCCGTGAAGCCCCCCCCGAAACCAATATCTTCACATTGGTTCACCATCATCCTTGCTATATGATGTTAAACTATTCAGTCCCCCATTTTCCTCACTTTAATACATTAAACTGCATATCAATACATCCTAGCTACATGATGCTAAACTTTGCAACACCGGTCCATGCATATGACCTTAAACTATTCGCACTTTTGTCCTGTATGACAATAAAATACAACAGTCTCTGACACCCTCACATGAGAGGGAATCATTATTGACATTGATCTCCAATCATGCCATATTCCAAGGACAATGTGCATACATGGAAATGCCCGAACCTTTAATCTTGGGTCCAACAATCATTGCACTAAAATCCCCTTTCACCCTTCACATGTACGAACCAAATCTGTACAGTGGATATTTCAAGAACTACATATGGCTTGATTCCCATCCCAATGGGATATGTAGGAATGTTCAAGCAACCCTCGAATCCAGCCCCAAGTCTTTGAGCCTAACCCCAAACTCCACTTTCAATCTCTTGGCTGAAAAGTCCCCCTGCGATCACATGAATGTGGTATAAAAACCATTGTCTTTATTCACATCAGGTTTATAACAAACACACAATGTGTCTCCCTCATTATGGTCTGATCTCTATGACCCCAAACTAATATCTCCTATGCTCTCGTCCCATATGACGTTAAACTGTATTTCAAGAACTACGTATGGCTTGATTCTCATCCTAATGAGATATGTAGTAAAGTCCAGCATCTCAATTCAGGACCCAACCACAACATGATTATAGTCAACATTGGTCTATTTATCTCCTTAATGCATTGGACAATACCCATTTTTATGTGTCATACTCCTAACCTTAAATACTTCCAGATCTTCATAACCCTTTTCTTGACTTCTGGTCACAAAATGTCTGACACCCAGTAATTATTTGTCCTGACCATGAAACACATGCCATTAGGCAGCCTTGCATAAATAGTCTATATAATAGACCTGTCAGCCAAAAGATGTTATTATTTGACTATGCAGCCAATGCCCTTAGGTGGACCTGCATAATTCAACCCCCCTAACGGGTTTGTCAAATAGTGGTAACTTCAATTTTGGGGGGAAAATTTCTTTTGTACTTATTGGTCTTAACGACTATATGAAGGGATCCAAAAAAACATACATCCTTAACATATTTTTCCCAGACTCTTTTTCATGATCTGAATGTATTCAAGTCTATGGTTTATATTTCCCTTCACTACGTTTGGGTAAGACCTTCGCAGGAGTGACATTCATCCAATTATTTGACAAACTTGATTGGGAATATCCTCTCCATATTCAAGTACCTCTCTCTATACAATAGACTCTATGCTTTGGAAAATTTGAATCTCCATAAACTTTCACTGGATTTTAGCAATAGAAAAGGAAAATTTCGGAGATTTCTTTTTCCTGACTATGCAGCACGTGCACTTAGGTGGCCTTGCATAAGTAGTCTACATAATGGACCTGTCAGCCAAAAGATGCTATTATTTGACTATGCAGCCAATGCCCTTAAGTGGACCTACATAATTCAACCCCCTAATAGGTTTTTCAAATAGTGGTAACTTCACTCTTAGGAAATACTTCCTCTAATGCCTTTTAGCCATTTTTTCATATCATCCCTCAGATTCAAAATTTCTTAAGTCATAGTTTACAAGATTTCCCCCATAATTGAATGTGGTAATATGTTTTCATACAAATTATCAAGGAATTGAGTCAATCATAATCCATTCAGTCAAATCTATTCGACCTTAAACATTAGAATTTTTATATCCAACATGTATGACTTTAAACTGCCAACAAGAGATAGGGAACTCATTAAATTGGGAACCTGTAAAAGGAACTCTGAACAAAAGTCAAGTCCCAGCTCTCTAAACATACATTTTGTATGATTTAGGAAATATTGAGCAATAAAAAGATGGAAAGTTTGTGGGGTTGTTTGTATAATCCTAGAAAAAATCAAACTATGCTTACTAGGACCATTGGCTTAGGTAAATTTTTTTAAGTATATAGAAAGAGAATGCAGGTAAAAATGATTGAAGATGAAATGTATTTTTCATTGATGCACTAGATTAGAAGAACATATATAGATTTGAGTATATTCTATTTTTCAAGAATTGCAAGAGGATTTTAACATAACTTTTCATTTGATTTACAGCATCCTGAGCTTCATCAGCAGCAACTTGAAGTTCATTCAATTGACCAGATTCACTCTTTTCATCTTGATGGAGTGCTTTCTTAGCATATGCAATGGATTTTATACCATCCGTTTGGACTCCTTCCAATGAATTGTTAAGATGGACAAGTTCCCCAGTAACAGTATATATCTATTTCTAAAGGTGCATCTGCTGGACAACTTTCTCTGTGATCTTATGCTTCAGCTCCTTCAGCTTTGCAGCATGATCCGCCTCAGCTCGGGACACTACAGCCTCGAATTCGCCGATATTGGTCAGCAGCCTTGCTCTGATCAGATCTTGATGGAACTTTTTCTCCTGATCCCTCCTTAAGATGACTTGTTTCACCATGGTACGGATCTCTTGATATCCAAAACCACCAAGTCCCAGCATTACGAACAAGGATGACATTCTCGGGATCTTCGAAGGCAGCTCTTCAAGAGGCACTTCGAATATGATCTTCGACATATTCTTCCATGCCTTGTGACGTGAGAATTGGAGTGCCGTTTTCACCTATGGGTTTAATTCAAAATCGCTATCATAGGGGGGAATATAGTTTTTGATTAATGAACTTAAGGAAGTGCCCTGTTCTGCTCCTTCCCCCTGACCCTTGGTACTTCACTTTCTACTCTCGTTGGGGCTAAGGCTGAGGCTTCACCTCCGGATCTAGCCACTGAAGTTGACAGCCCTGGATAGTCAATTGAAAGCTTTGGTTGGTTTCAAAGGATAAATTTTTTTGATTAGATGTCTTGAAAATTATGTACAGCCACAAATATTATGATCTTTTACCCAACGGTAGATCAGTAGCATGAGAAGGCTCCTCCCTATATTTCCTATCTTCAATAGGATTTTCAGGACGGGTTTTAGGAAGCTCTGTCGGGTTAAGCTCCACTTGAGCTAACATCTCTACAATGATAGGGTTGCCTCTACCCCCTTCAGGCATCGACAAATCAGTAGGTTTCTCAGACGGAACTACACATTTCAACCAATCATGGTCATAGATGTAATAATTTTTTTAATAGGACGAAGGATAACACTCACTTCCAAAATCTTATAAATCACATGGTAATTTAACATGATTTAAAATTTCTTCAAAAGACGCACCAAGTTTCATCATTTCATCCAATGATATCCCAGATTCCTGGTTAGTATCACCAGTGGGATCATTTGACATTTCTTCTTGGTGACCCTCCTCTTGCGACCTCTGACCCCTGATAGCTTCCTCAGAGAAAATTGAAGAGTCAGTTGCAGTGGTCGCCAAATGTTCTGGTGCAGGTGTTGAACCTAAAGCATCACAGAATGGAAGGAAGTTGATGTTTTCAGTCAACGTTCTATGAATTATTGTTAATTTACTAGAATCAGGCACTTCTCTCATTCCAGAAACAATACGATCAGTACTGGGAACAAACGATGGCTCTTTTTCTCTCATCGTTTCTTCAGGAGCAGCCAGGTCAGCCTAAATTTGAGATTTTTCACCAACACCCTCGGTCGTCCTCAGAGGAGGGTCAGTCCTCTCTCTCAAAGGGGAAATTGAAGAAGCCCCTGCAATCCCGAGAAGTTTGAGAACTTTTTTTAAGTATCGGAGAGTGTAAAGCCATGTATAACTCCTCGTCCAAGACTTGATGGCCTGGAGATACTTCACATGGCTCAAGAGGAGATTCAGGGACTCCAAGAGTAGTGCCGCCATGGCTGTACTGCAGTGAAGGGACCTCAGTAGTTCCTTCCTTAACAAGATTCATAATGAAGAAAGTAATTTCCTTGAGTAACAAAGCTTTTACTTAAATCAAGTTGAAAAGAAAATTAGGAAAGAAACTTACATCTTCAGGAGCCATGTAATCATGCCACTCCTCGTCTAATGAAGCACCAATACCCTCAGTGGTTCCATGATCCATCATTTCCTTCAACTGCTTGGGGATAGGAATGGAATCATCAGTGGCATATATGATCATTTCCATCTCTCTGATACAAGGCCACACTTCATTGGGGTTATCCTCGGAACGGATGTCAGTAGAAGCCCGGAGATTCCCTACTCCAGGGATATGTAGCCCTTTGCATAAGTCCTTCCAGGCAGTTTCAATATCACAATATAAACTCCTCCATGTCTGGATAGCCTCTAGTTGTAAATATTCTGAATGTGCACTAGAAGGATGTGAGGAGGGTCCTACAATCTGGGACTTCAACTTCTTCCCAGCTCCTGTAATCACAGATAAAAGAGAAGAAAATGAAACTTGTTGCTCTATAAAATAATGGCGACTAAATTGACTCAACGATATAACTCACCATGAGTCGATAGAGTAGGTATCTTGACTCTTGAAGGAGGATTATATCTGGCATGAGGCCGTTTTGACGCATGTCGTGCCTCATCATCCCCATCTTGGGAATCCGGTGAATCTGCCCCGGGTGAAGAACCCGGTGAATCAGCTCCAGGTGATGAAGAGTCACCTTCCAGATGAAAGGTTTCTTTCCTAACACTTATCCTTTTACTCCCCACCCAAAATATAGGAAGATTCAATACCCCTACCAGGTATGATGCTACCCAGTTCTCGACATACCATGTAGTCAATTGACTCGCCGCTCCAGCAACTGGTAGATCAAACACTACCTCAGTCTTCTCCATAGCTGTCAGCAACCATAGTTCTCAGGGAACCATTGGATTCTGATCTAACCTAACGTTCATGGTAGGGAATACAACAATCTACTACAGAAACTTGAATTGGCATGAAAATCTATATGGAGCATAGGCCTCAGATATAATATCTCCTTCAATTCTGGTGGCCAATACACCATCTCTAAAAGACATCATATATGACCTCAATTCTAGGCTAGCTGTTCCATCGTAAAAAACCTCCTGGTTTGTGGGTTTCCATAAGGAAAGAAATGAAATTCCTTGAACATGATCAGCCTCACCTTCAGATCATAGGAATTGAGGGACAATGGAGAAATTCTAGAAAATGCCTGCACATATGGCCTAAAATAACTTCCAGTAACCTGTACTCCGCTTTGTACAAAGTATGTCTTGAAGTGAGTGGCGATCCATCCCCACAAAACATGGAATGGTCCTAGTAATATCAAAGCAGAATTACCCATATAGACATAGAGTAATCTCCTGTGAATCTTCGCCAAAACCGGGGTGGCCAACCCAACCATTTTTCTCTCATCCAACTTGGCTGCAACAATGAAGGTCCCGGGCCTAACGCCTCCCTTAGAATCCCTAACTAGCAGATGATAAATTCTGAGCCAAAAGGCTAAGAATCCTGCCAGATGGGTCTTCTCTGGGATTTTTTGATTCACTTCATACCCCCACTTTTCAAACTCTCCCGCTTCTAGAGTTGGCCAGAATGTGCCAAGATCACCCCTCTTCTCTACTCTAGGGTAGCTGGTAGGACGAGTACAGGTGGGACCCTTATCCTTCTTCTTGATGAGAAACATATCCATCCACTCCTTTGGATGAATATACTTTGTAGAATGAGTTTTCGTGGACTTTGAATTATTGAGCATGAAAAAGATCTTCATCAATTCCCGAGCTAGAGCCGAAGTCTTCTCAGAATCATTGCACATCACCTTCAGAGGGATGAACTCATCATACATGTCTCCCAGAATTGGAGCCCCTGAGATCTTGTAGGCATCCCACAAGATGATGCCTACTTCTCCATGAGTCAGATGGAAAGAATTGGTTTATGGGATCCTTAGGCTGATTAGCTCGGCACAAAATCATAATTCCTGTAGACATATGTCTGCCCAGCCCAGAGGGCTTCATATATTACAGATCCCTTCAGATCCTCAAAAAAATCGGCACAAATTTTTCACACCCAATATTCCCACATCCAAGTCGGCTTCACACCTCCTCCAGGATGAAAATGCCAACTCTTTTTCCATCCCTTGAATTGGTCCATCTGAGAATTTCAGAAAATAGGGGGATAACAATGCGGCTACAGCTCAGGCTTGTGAGGCTTAATATCTGGAGCACATAAACTATGATGCATTATGAATTCCTTCTCCACTATTCTAGCATTGACAAATGATCCTTCAACTGAGACATTTTCCAAAGAGAAATTGGTGTAAGAATGAAACCAGGAATGAGAGATATAATTATTTGCCTCTGGAATGTTGAATCCTTGCAGATGACGACGTCCATACAAAGGAAAGTAGATTCTCTATGGAAAATTGGCCTGATATTTATTCAATTACTTAGCCAAATCTGGGAGAGTTCTATCGCAGATACCATAATAGTCATGGATGACGATGTTCATCATATCATCTATTCTCTTGCTGGACAACTCATCAGTTGATCCAATTCTTTTGGGATCCATTGAATCTGCATAAAGATCAAACAGTTAACTTTTAAGTAAGTATGTTTTTATGAAATATTTGTGAAGAAAACAAAAAAATGGATAAGGAATTAAGGTGTGCAAGTTTTTCCATGCATGTTTTGTCGCGCTAATGATGGCGTGAAAGTCAAAATATTTACTGGAGAAGCACGACACAAAGAAGAGAGATCGACTGAGAAAAGCAACACACTTGCATGACGAGAGCTCAAAATATTTGAAGGCAGGATGGTTTGCATGAAGTGATGCCCATATATATAGATGATCCTGAAACCTTGCACACTAGAACCCGCGGGCCGCAACCTGCGTGCCAATGAACCCTAGTTTCTCTTTTTCATCAGAGTCAAATCCTCTTTCCTTTTTTGGATCCAACTCTGAGGGGGGACTTTTGTTGACAATAATTTACATCATAGAGTCCAACGAATGGAAATGGAGGATACCATAAGCACAATGAGGGTCACCCTTTGAAGAACATAAAAAATTGACAAAGGCATGGACCAGGAACCCATTTGGAGGATGTCGCGCATGTTTCCTGTGCGCCGCGCAAGTCACTTGCGCGTCACCTATGGGTCGCACAAGTCACTTGCGTGCCCTATTAGTTTTTTTCACCCAAGGTGCCCAGTGGCCTATAAATAGCCCCTGTGGGCCCCCCATTTCAAGGATGAATTTTCCAAAACTCAGATTCAAGCTCTGGTTACCCAAGTCTTTGTCTCACATCTTCCGAACACTTCTAAGGTAATTCTTTACCTAGAAGGGAATCTATAAAGATGAAGAATAAGGCCTAAGTGTTAGAACACGTCAATACTTGCATGCCTAAGTGTCCATCCCTTAAGGGAAATGAAGAAACTTGCTCGCCGCCTTGCCATATAAAGGGAACTTGCATGCCACCCTTCTAGAAGCCTCTAGGGATGATACTAAGGGCTTGAGTTCAAAGACTCCCAAGTATTACCCTATAGATTCTTTGTTGCCCAAGGTGACTCATGTCGCGCAAGTCTACTTGCACGACCAGGACTTGCACGCCAGAATGATACTTGCACGCCTCCTTCCTAGTCACCTCCTTTCCTCAAATCCACCTTTCCTCTTCAAGACATAGCCTTCAAAACCCTATTCAAAGCCATTTATGGCATGGTTCTTTTGTTTTATTACTTATGAAAGGAATCATATGATAACCTCTGCAAGAAACTCATGACATACGAGCTTTATTTCACAATGGTTAGGGGTTTCCTATATAACCTCATCCTTTGAAATGAGAAGATCTTTTGATTTGGGCCTCCTTATCAGTAGTAAGCCCCAAGTCTCAAGTCCCCTTAACCTGGGCCTCCTTCTTAGGAGTAAGCCCGAGTCATAATTTTCTTTAACATTGGGCCTCCTTCTTTGGAGTAAGCCCCGGGATATAAGTTCCCTTTAACTGGGCCTATTTCTCAGGAGTAAGCCCCAGTCATAGTTTCCTTAAACATTGGGCATCCTCCTCAGGAGTAAGCCCCAATCTCAATTTCCTTTGATTTGGGCATCCTTCTCAGGAATAAACCCCAGTCATAAGTCCATTTTAATTTGGGTCTCCTTCTCAGGAGTAATCCTCAAGTTAAAACTCCAAATCTCCATAAAGTACAAATACATTTATGGACCCTTCACATGGGCTTCTTTCCTGAAGTAAGTCCTGGTCTACATCTACTTGGGCAGTCATACATACGTAAGCCCCACATCATTTCTCATGACGGCATATTTCGTGGAACCATCGTCAAGTTTACTGATACCTCTTGTTTCTCACACCATGCATGACTCACGTGGGCTTAGAGTATAAAAGTAATCATGACATCTCTTTTTGGGCCATTAACCATGCATAAACCCCATATTTGTTTACTCAAACTACGTGGAATTTGATCTCTTCCTTAAAAGTAGAGTACGTAGGAAGCCTTTATAAGGTTCAAGCCCATCATTCATTAATTATTTTCCATTCCACATGACATTAAACTATATCCTTCTTATCGAAATAAGTGGGTTATAATTCTTTTTTAACAAGGATACATAGGTATCCCATCTACGGGTATGATCCCAACTCTAAAATAATCCCTATCTTTATGAATGAAAATAAACTTCAAGTGACCCACTGAGTGGCCTTAAAACCAGTTGGTTATCATAATGACCAAGATATTTCTATATAATATATTGAAGGATACCATTGAATAAAAATCTCTAATACATACGGATGATTCTCTTTCGATGAAGAACCTCAAATACATATAAAAGATTCTCTAAATCCCATACATATCAATCATTGATTTCTAAATATAAAGGAAAACTCATTTTTATACTTGGTGAATTAATAAGGATTCGTAAACATAACTTAAATCTATAAGAGAGTCTCGGATTAGACAATAATTCCCCCCAAATATGTGTGATGGTTCTAACCTCCCATCCTCTCGACCAATGCAAATTATTAAGCCTCATCATTCCACAACTAATGATCACCTACCTTTGGAAAGTAGGTCCAAATGTATATAGAATCATTGGATGTTTCTGGTTCAACAAATAAACCCGTTAGAAATAGATTAGAATGTTTGAACCTTAAACAAACAAGGTCATCCCCATTTTCAGAAGAAACACCATTGAGGTTGATATGATATGAATATTTCCTTACAAGTTGTTATGTTGTACTGTTAAATTTATGCCTTGTGATGCATAGGTGTATCTGGTTAGCTTTCAATCTGCAACTTTATATGATGATTATTCCATATATACTACTATGAAAACTTTAATTAAATTCAGGTAAGGGAAAGGAGGCAGGTCCCATATTAAGGGCCACACTTATATCCTCCATTCCTGACGGGTTACCTCTATGTGTCGGGGGGAAGTGTTGTTGGCTTTGCTGGACCGAGACTTCCCCAGACATTCTAATACTTTTGAGTGACATTGGTTCAAAAATGGCCCATCGGGATGGATCCATTGGTAATGTGGCTAATCCAGCCTCAGATGACACTCGACCCCTTTTTTCGAGATCAGGATAGACTCAGGGTAAAGCCATGCCTTGGGCGATACTTGGTCTTCTGAAAGATTTCCTTGGACGGGCTCAGTGGCATTGGATAAATTGATGGATGTTTCGTAGCGATACCTTCAGGATGGGCTCAAACTCCAACTCTCAACTTGAACCTTAAATAATGATGCACTTATGGTTTATGTTATAGCTAATTAAGTCCGTTAAGAATTGAGATATTTCCCCTGATATGTGGAAGTGTGCCTGGTTGACACTGGACTTGAACCCCAAGTTAAAGCACAATTTTTGGGTATACTTTTTCCTAGTTTTAACTTGATTTCTGGGTTATATATATATATGTGTGTGTGTGTGTTCGTGAATTTCTGCTGATAGGTACCCTTTCAAGCTACCAGCTTAGGCAGAAGCAGGTGACCAGGAACTGGTGCCGTTTGGGACCTGGGATGACTTAATTATTTCATTGCACTTAAATTAATTTATTTGAAGTGGTTATGTATTGGCACACTGAATTTTTATTTTTTCATGAAATGGAAAGGTTTAGAAACCATGGGTGCCGGCCTACTGGGATTTTATCTCACACCCTGCTCGAGCATCGTTGATACCTGAGTAGATTACATGCTCCCAGGTATTAATATAGGGAAGTGTGATGCTTACGATACTTGACTGTTTATTACTAGTTAGGATGGAGATTGGGGCAGAGGACCAGGCCTTGCTCACGATGCGTTTGATACTTGTGTCTTTTCTTTTATTTGACTGTGTGTTTGAGTTCTGTTTTCCATACTTTCAGTTTAAACTCATATCATGGCATGACACTCTTTTGTGAGTTTCCGCACTTGGTTTTTATTATTCAGTTGGATTATTTACACTGCTTCTGCTGCAGATTATTTATTCACATGCTTCCACTACTTATTATTTGTTGTTTTTTTACTTCTGATGTGATATTATCTATTACCTATGTGGGCATAGTCTCCCCCAAGGACACAAAAAGGGCTCTTGCTGATAGTCGATAGCCTATCGCATTCAGGGAGATGCACTTGAGGTTATGTGACACACCGGTTTGGAAACCATCTTAGAGGTGAGCTGGGTCAGGACATTACAATGAACATAATCCATCACATAATCAAGATGAAATGTAATCAGGTCATTGGGCATGATAAGAATCATCTAACTTTACCACTCCTTCTTTCATAATTTCTTTCCTTATCAAAATGTGAAAAAATGATGGAAACACTCACACATAAACCCCTCCCATTCCTTCCAGACTACCTCATGCATACTATAATCAATGGGATACCATATACCTTATATATAATTTATCATATCAAGTTATTAATTAAATAAATTTCAAAATAAATATTATTTATTTACATACCAGCCAATGATCGAACATGCGATGCTAAATGTCAATGGGAATCTAATCCCATGTGACCCATGGTTAAGAATAAAGAAGTTCTCAAATGTTATTACTGTGGAGGAAAAGGACACACCATGATTATGTGTTAAGAAGCCTAAGGCAACAATGTGAACAAAAGAACTATAGCTACATCAATAGAAGAACTATATCTACATCAACATCACAACCAATAAAGGATAAAATGAAGCATTCCTTTAATGGAAGATGTTTATATGTTCTAATCCTGGGCATTTTGCAAGACATTATAGAAAAATGAACGAAGGTAAGGAAAAGTAACCTAAAAGGGGATCCCCAAAAATGGAAGTGTATAACTAAGAGGCCTATATTGGAATACAGAGTGTTAATTTAAAAAATAGTATTACAACCTTAGGGGAATCACAAGGAGTTTAATGAAAGGTGTATCAATCACCTTCACTACTACACTCACCACAAATCTATGGGAGATAATTTGAAATAACACGGATGAAAAAGGGAGGAGACACTCCAGTTGATATTAAGATGAATGTAAATTTAGTGAAGAACCCACCAGCACCATGACATATTGCGGAGACTCAAATAAATGATAAAAAAATGAATGTTGATTCTCTCCAAAATCTCACATGATTCACAATGAGAGAAGTGAAATAAGGGGAAATATCCCTCCAATGGAGGAATAAGAAAGAGAAGATGGATAATTGAGAGATTTTCGCAGAGATAAATAATCTTGAGAAATGGAATTCGGGTGGAACCTCAAAGAAGGAAATTTTTACTAGTGGGTATAAACCCCAAATTGTGAATAAGGTAAAACCCATAGAATATAAATATCAGAAGAAGATTTATAATGTGGATAAATAATATTTATTCATATGGACATAATAGTTGAGGTTGGATGGGAATTTGGAACAAGAACATAAAGGGTACAATGCTTTGAAAGAAAGAATCAAAGAGTTGATCCAACATGATCAACCAAAATCCTCTTCTTGAGGCTTCTAGAGAGTTCCCTCTCACTATATGTATAAATGATATTAATTGATGTTCAAGTGTTTCAGGTTTAAGGGGAAATATGATTCAAGGGGAAGTGGCATAAAAAAATGTAAAGTAGTGATGAGATGTGATCCATAATGTCAAATGATTCAGATTAGTTACCAGTACTAAAGAAGGAACCTAGAAGAATTCCATGAAAGTATTTAATGTTCTATGAATACATGGGACAGGTGAAAGTAATTGACTGCAATAGATCATAATTGTGTTAATAAATTTATCTCTTGTTTCTTACAACGAGTTTGACTTAGTAGGCTATGAGGTTTTATTGGTGGCTCATTGCAAAGTGCCACATGATAATAAATGATTCATTAGAAGGAGAATGATTGTGGGTCAAAACATTGGTCCCAAAAATTAGAAGAGTTTGACATCATAGGGGGATATCTATATCTTATAATCATATTCAAGATCTCAATGGGATATAGAGGTTGAAATTTTATGCTATCTGATAGCAAGAAGCCCGATTGGGGGAGAAGCATAAAAATTCTTGTATTTCATGATTATCAATTTTTCTCTAACAATATGGTATTAGCTACCTATTTTCAGGATACCAAGAATTTGTGATAGAATATCAAGATTGGTCCAACAATAAGGTGGAAAATGTAGTTGAAATAATTGATGTCACTGTGGTAAGGAATGAACAAAATATTCAACAATATAGTGACTAGTTTTCTGATGAAGGTGATGAGGATATTTTCCAGTTGGATGTTAATCCATAATTTTTATATGGGGTTTTGTAAGAATAAGTTTACATTGAGAAGATATAAGGAGTTCTAATTCATGAAAATGAGAATAGAGTTTGTTTGCTGAAGAAGGTACTATATGGGTTGAAGCAAGCACCAAGAGCATGGTATTAAAGGGCAGATCAGTTTCTAAAGAATCATGGTTTCCAAAATGGTGGAGTTGATTGCAATTTATATGTTATGAATGAAAAAAATAAATAGATGATGGTGCTCATGAAAAAATTAAGGAATGGAACATCTCAATCAAAATATGCCAGGGAGGTGTTAAGAGGGTTTGGAATGGGAATTCCAAGGATATGGATATTGTAGTGGCTACCCGGATAAAGATATCATGGGTTGATGAAATCAAGGTAGCTAATATCACAGAGTATATGAAAATAATTGTAAGATTATCATACATAACAGTAATAAGGCCTATTATTGTCTTTTTCACGTTCCTAGAAATGTGATGTCAAAGAAACCCCAAGTAAAGGCACATGATTGTAGTGAAAAGAATACTTCAGTATATTAAGGGTATTGTGGATTTTTCGTTTTCTGTACAATGAAAAATATTAGAAGGATTTATTGGGATATGAAAATATATATTGGTCTAGATCAGGAGATGATATAAAATCAACATCAGGTGGTTCATTCTATCTTGGCAGATTGTGTATTTCTTGGCTAAGAAAGAAGCAAGTTTTCATTTCATTGAGCACTGCTGAATCTGATTATATTTCCGCCCCTCAATAATGCACACATTTATTATGGATGAAGAAGAAGTTTGATGATATGAGAGTTAAAGCGAAGTCTTTGATCAGAATCCAGTGCGATAATTTGAGTGATATCAATCTTAACAAAAATCCAATCCACAACTCAAGGACATAACACATTGTTATCAAATATAATTTTATTAATAAGAAGGTGGATAAAGGGATAGTTAAGTTAGAGTATGTTTCTACATAGATACAAGTTATAGGCATTATAATAAAGGTCTTACTCAAGGAAGATTTTGGGAGGCATTGACTGGATCTAGGTGTCAATTTGACTCCCCACACTTGACAAAAAGTGGATGTGGGATACCCCCTCTCCCAGAGGTATGGTATGTTTTTCACTAATGTACTGATATGTGTCCCCTACTCTATTAAAAACCACCAAGGAGTGAAATTTGGGTTTGTTGACAAAGGTGAAGAAAGAGTGACTCCTAAAGGGGGAGAAAACTATGTCAAAATATGGGAGAAAATGTCTTAGTCGAAGATATGGGGAGAATATGAAAAATGGAGTATCAAGATAGGGGGAGCAATGAGATAAGAGTAAGAGTATTAAATATGACAATTCTAGAACCGATTGATCAAGGATTAGATATCATGAAAACTAAGGTTCGTGATGAAAGAAGAAAAGTGGTGTTGGAATGGTATAAACTGTTGGTGAAAAAAATGAAGTGATTCATTGACGAACTTTTCATACTACTCTTATTTCTCATGTCAAGCATTTATCATGTGGGTTTAGAGTATGTGTTGAGTGAATATTTGGTCTCTATCTGAATCATAATAGGTGAATGATGGAAGATGATTGAAGGAGCTTTAGTGAGGTATAATGGTGTAGAAAATCATTATGAGAAGAGTTTTCAACAAACCCGAATGGGGATATTTCTGGGAAAAACCCCTCATGGTAACATTGAAAAATTTATGGTTGGTTTTGTTTTTTGAAAAAGAAGGTTTTCATTGTGAATTACCGTGTTCCATAGATTTTATTGACAATCCATGTTGAAAAAGAACCATAAGAAAGGAATGAGAGATTTGGTGGTGGTACAAAAAGAATAGATAAAAGGTGGCGTGAAGTGTTTTTCACAAATATGGGATGTTCGGAGTGTGTTTCATGAATATGGGATGTGCAAAGTGTGTTTCGCAAAGAAGAAAAGATTTATGGCAGTGGTTTTTATGAAAGCGATGAGGTTTTTGATTCTAAGAAAAGGGATCTTCATGATCAGTGATGGAGGACTTCACGGCCGTTGAAAGAAGGATTTAAGATTTTGAAGGGTGTTGCAAAGTCAATTTTTATGGAGCTCTTTGTGATTTCGATGGGATTTACAAATGGGAAATTTTAGTAGATCTTTGCAAATAGAGGTACGCCGTAAAAGCAGATGGAGGATAAGAGAGACTCAATGAAAATTATAAGTCACTGAGTTCACAGAGGAGTTTTCTAAGGTGGTATACAAATACATTCATGAAAGATAAAATCCCACTGAATGTTCTGAACTTTGGGAAATAGATTTTCTTTCCAAAGTAAAAGTGATTTTCAGGGAAAATAAAGATCTTCATAAAGGATACAAAATCCAACCGATTGTTCCGAGTTTTATTAAAGTAAACAAGTTTCGTAAAGACCGTTTGATCTTTGTGAAGGATCTTCATGAAGAGATCCATGAAGGAACTTTGTGAAAGAGGTGTTTTCTTGAAGGTAGTGAGAATCACAAAGTGTGTTTAGAAGGCATTTCCCAGTGAATCATTGGTAAAAGGGTATTCATTAGTGAATGAAAAGTGGACTTCAATTGAGCATATACTTATAGTAGATGATACATTCATTAGAGATAATGAAAGGACCAACAATTCCATAAAATATGATTAGATTATTTCTATAGTAGTTATCAAAGGGATAAGAAGAAGGTTCTCCTCTCTACCGATAGTGGGCAAGAGAGAGAGAGAGACATGGAGTAAACCATGGGAAAGTAGTGATTTGAACCTATACTTTGTAAAGACAGTGAGACTGGGAATAGAAGTGATCTAGCCTGAACATTATTGGTAGTGATATTTAGTGGATTTGGTACACTAGCACATCATCATTGTATGCTCCTTGGACATATCCTAGTTGGGTGAACCAAGTAAAAATTTGTGTGCCTGTGTTTTTTCATTCCTACATTACATTCATAACATCATCATCATCAAATAAAGAATGTATGAATAAGATCTTCAATAACACATAAATGCAAACAAGGTGACCCTTATAATAAAGAGGTCAAGATCCAATGGGGAAGGGATTATTTAGGGAAAGAATATCCATACCCTGATTCACCCCCCACTCAGGGTATCTAGGCCCCTTTTGGTCTAAACAATGGCTTTATTTATTGATCATCATCCAATGGATAGATTCTATAAATCATTGAGTTAGTTGCAACTGTATTTGTAGAATTTTACTTTTCTTCATCTGATGGAATTTGTTTCCTTTCAAATATACTGGTGAAGTTGTTAAAAAATCCACATTTATCAAAAAAAAATTTAATCATTAAACTATCCATATTTTTAAATTCCAAGAGTTATTAGATTTTTTAGAATAATCTTATAATTAATATTTTATAAAGCTTATTTTTTTGTAATTTATTTAATGATTTTATATTTTATATTCATCAATCATAAAATAAAAAAACTCTAGTTTTATAAAATTTTATATATTAAGTTTCATCGTTTTAACAATATTTAATGTAAATTGAATCTATGAATCAGTAGATTATATAATCAAGGATATATAAATACCAAAATATACGTGGTAGTAAACTCATAATCAAAGAATTATGGGTGTTAGAATTGATGTATTTATAGGCATACAAAATTATTCAAAATTATGAAAGTCCATGTTTAGAAGATTAAAGTTCCAAATTATTATAGTAACAAAAAAACTAAATAATCTGAGAACTAAACAATTTAAATGATATCACATAACTGAATAAAGTAATGTTAACTGAATAATTAAATGGAACAAAAATTGAAAAAACAATGAGGTTTGTGATAGAAATAAAAAAAATCTAAAAAATATTTCATAAAGGATATTACCAAATTAAACTCCATGGATGTTTTTTTTCTTTTAATAAAAATAGGTGGAAGGATCTATCCCTTATCCAGTACGACATGATCTAGTTTGAAAATAGTTCTATCATAGATATCAAAGAAAAAATGTCTTATCATAATAATTCTATGATCTACAATATATAGAATGAAGTTATTATCCCCATAAATTCTATGATAAAAAATATCAAAAGATCAATATCTTATCCCAAAAATATTTTTCTACCAAATTAAGAAGATTGTTTTCAAAAAATACTTAATCGATCAACATAGATCAGAAACAAAATTTTTTATCCTAATAATATCAATGAAAAATGTATGAAGAAAATTATAATAATACAAAAATATAGTGATTTCACTATGAAAACTCATAGAGACTGGAAGAACCTATGTCACACTAAAAACTAAAACTAACAGAATTTCATAATCACTAAGAAATTTAGTAATTACCAAAGGTTATCACTTCAGTATTTTTGTTGAAAAATCAATGTAGTCATATATACATAGTAGATGCTTCAATAATATATTTATAAATGACAACCATAACCAACTTTCAAAATATTATTCAAATACATAGGGGGAATAACTACCATTAAAAAAAATGAATGATTTGAAACCTGGATTTATTGAAATAACCAATCACGGAGATATCACTATGTTCTAGATTGTAATTCTTAGAATCAACTAGCCTGAAACATGGTGATTTGAATGACATAATCTCTACAAAAATAATAATTACATCAAGAAAGTATAAGTAAACTATATAATTTATTATGATTCATGAAAACCAAGGATCTAGAAGATTTTATTTAATAAATTGACACAATTTGTTTCTACCTTTCATATAATGAAAAAATAGTAAAAAGGATGTTAAGTTAAAATAATAGTAAATATTAATTTCTTAAAAAACAACAACTTACTAACTCTTAGAATGTGTGAGGATAAGATCTATAAAACATTATTCCCATTATTGTAAAAAATTACCAAAATAATTTTTTTACCTCTAAAACTAATCTATTTTCCATTTTTACAGATTAAAAAACATCTCTACCTTTTTAATTTTATATAGTTCCCCTACTTTTCTGATTTTCAAGAGGTATCATGTAGAGATAATAAATAATAATAATAAGTATGGTTAGGAAGCAATAATATTTTTTTATAATAATATATTATATTTTATGTATGAGTAGACTTAAATAATGGTGTTTTTTAGAATAAATTTAAATACAACATCAGAATAATACTAAGCTATGGAAGAGTAATGTTGGTTCAATGAAGAGTTAACTAAAATAATTTGAAACCATTTAATATTAATTTTATTAAACATAAGAAAAATATAACACTATGTAAGGTAAAATTCATACATAGTAAAATGATGAACATCGAAAATTATATATGATAAACATATCATATATAGAATTCATTCTTGAAATTATTCATTGATATTCATAGGGAGTAACATGATACCCAAAGGATTAGTTCCTAATGATATTATATTTTCATAATTTACATTAATATATGATCATTTAGTATATATATATTATATGTATGTGTGTAATTTCTACAGCTCTATATAAATAAATTTCTCTCCACACTACATAGTGTTCTTAAATTTTTAAAGAATAAAAATTCAATAAGGAAAATGATTACTTATAGTTGATCATACCCATGTTCAATATTATATATTTAAATAATTTATAATATAATGGTTTAGTAAATATATCTACAAGATAATTTATAGAGAAGATAAATTAGATAATAATATCTCATTTTTGTTAGTTCTCCTAAAGAAAGTTATATCTTAGGTAAACATGTTATTCATGTGAGTGATGTGTAAGATTCTTAGATAATGATATAGAACATGGGTCATCACAAAGAATAATTTTTTTTTCTAAATATCATAAAAAATAATTTAGTCTGTTCAACATCTACAACAATTGGGCATAAAAGCTTCTAGATACTACATATTCAACATCATTAGTAGATAGTTATGAAAAATAATTATTCTTAATAGACCAATAAACCAATGCTTCAACTAATAAATTTAATGTTTAATAAGAACTTTTCCTATCCATTCTATAACCTATAAAATATATGTTAGAAAATACATAAAAATATGGTATTATTTGGAATAATAGAAAATTCTAGGTTTCAATGTTCCTTTAAGAGAATAGAAGATCTATTAAATTTTCATGATATTGGATTCATTCATATTAGATTGAAATTTTTCACAAAATAAAACAGATAATATAATGTTTTTTCATTTAATTATCATGTAAACTAAACATTTAATCATACCTCTAAATGATATTGATCTACCTATTTCATAAATTCATCAGGATCATGTTTACATAAGGTACATATCGATGTACTAATACTCAATGAATTAGAAAAAAATGTTTATAAAAATATTGGATATACATATGTTGACATCATATTATTCATTCTATATTTTGTGTTATATGTAATCCAATAATGATTCAAGTTTTACCAATCCTACTCACATCAAATTCACTTTATATAAGTTTTGAGATATTGTCTATAAGTGATATTATTATGGATCCAAAAATTATTTCATCGGTATATATATGCAGGATTATAGTTTCATTTAAAAAACTTGATAAAAAGAGTGGGATATACAGTTCCTTTAAGAAATTAATTTTCATATAAAATAATTTTTAATATATCATACAAACTACTTAGGGATGGTTTATGTCTGTTATGTTTCTTGGAAAATTTATAGACTTGTTATTAGAAATTTTTAGCTTCAAAACAAGGGGATATTCAACATAAACATCCAAATTAACATATCCAATAAGGAAGGATATAATTTCATAGATTGTAAATAGATAAAGATCAATATGGGTGGTAATGGTTAATAGAAGTTAGATAGATTCATGTAAAACTATTAGATAAAGAGTCAATCTATAGTTTTTACCCTCTTTATAATTATTTCCCATATAAAAAATTATAACTTTATTTTCAACTATGGTTCTATTTTCATCACAATTATCTCAAAAGAACCATTTAACCCCTATAATAGAAGGATTTATAGGGATTTCATCTAATGATTAAAAAATTATTACATTCAAATTGTTTAAACTCTTATTTTGATAGAAATTATCCAACTATCATCACCCAAAGAAGAATCAATTTATTATTATTTAAATTTAGATAAAAAAGAAGAATTATAACAAAAATTATATAAAGAAATAGCCATTTTAATAGATTGATCTACATCACCAATGATATTATTACTAGGATTACTTCTTAAAAAATATTTGGTTTTTATGTAAAGTGGTTAGTTGTTATACATCTAACATATTTGTATCTTATATTAGAATCAATACATGGATGATAGAAACTGTTGTATGTGTTTTAACTATCAAAATCAAATTATAGGTGTATTTGAAAATAAAATACATTTTATTTTCATAAAATATATTTTTTCCTTTACAAATTTATCAGTCTCATCGAGCATATAATTTAAAATATATCAAATGGTATGCATTTTTATACTAAAAATATGATAAGAATTACTATGGGTGGAGAAAAACAAATTATTTTTCCTGATTTTGGATCAAATTTATAAAGATTATATTTTTCATTCCCAATGAATTATTTTAATCTAAAAACACTAAATTAATTGTGTTTTCCCTTCCTTCCATTTAATAAATAATTTGTTTTTTCATAAAATTCAAGTAATGTATAATATGGTTTATAGTTTAGTAATAAATATTAATGAATTCATACTAAAAATGACTTACTATATAATATTCACATAACATATACAATGAAATTACTTCGAGTGTCTTATTCCAGTATTAAAATATCATGTTTTATTTTTGGGATATTGGTTCCAAATTTTTTTATTCTTTTCTCACTAAAAAATATTCTAAATAATGATTTTTAATATATCTAACCTGATCAGTCAATATAGTGACAATTCTTATGATTTTCAAATTTTAAACTCAATCCTGAATTTTTTAAAATAAAAATATTCATTCTGATTTATGTGTATGAAAATAAAAACATTTACATTTATTATATTAAACAACTATGACATACACAATGTTTCTACAAATCATACATTCAGTTTGTTTTAGTCTAAAGAGTTCTATTAGCACTAACTATAGTGGTTCAAAGGTTGAGACCTCATAGATAGGTCTATAGAATCATTTATTTTTCATAAAAAATTAAAGTGTTTCACAATAATTAAATAAAATATCTTATGTTATATAAGGTCATTCACAATTTACTTTTTATAAATTTTAGAGAAGGAAAAATCATTGTATTGATTTAAAATTCTATTCTAAATCCAAGATGTATGCATAATTCCACTATAAAAAGTAATGCTACTTAATTGAAGTTCCTCTATAACAATTGTATAACAATTATACATCCCATTGGATGATATTATGTCAAATCCATCTAAAATAGTTAAAGAACATTTTTTGTTCCCAAAGATCATAGACTAACCCTTATCACATATTTTTATAATGAATATAATTTTGTTCACATGTCCTAAAACATGTTTTGAAATAGAAGTTTCAACATGAATGAATACATAACATATTTGTATGATCTTTACTTACAAATTTTCTCTAAAATTACAATGTACACCAATTACAATTTTCACATTATATAAGATATACTTGTTTCTAGCCATGTACCATGATCTATCACTATCCTTGTACCAATTTTTTCAGCCATCAGTACTCATCCCATTTTTCTAAAATTGTTGAAACTAAAAATTTAACACGTAAATTTGTTTGTTCCTAAAAATATTAGTAAATAGAACATTAGAAACCCACATCTGTCCATCTATTATGTATTTAAAAGTTTTAGCCTCTTTAGAAATAAATTCACTAGTTATTTTAAATGATTTTATCTTATGTAAAGAATATATATTATTTCGGTATCCACCCATATGAATATTAGTGGATAAAGTGGTGTGTTTTAGAAAAAAATAATTTGATTGAAAATGCGACCTTTAGTATGATGACTAACCACATTGATTGATTTTGGATTAGGTTTTAACTATCCAATATGTTTTTAAATGTTATCCCTTGTAAAAGTATAATTAGATGTCAACTTCTTAAGACTTTCAATATCAAACATAACCCTGAAATAATTGTTTTCATCATTATAATGTTTTGAAATATAAATATATTTGACATTAAATAGATGAGTAAATTTAGAATTGCTCTCATTAGAATTGAAAATATCTAGCCTAGATTGATCATATTTCATCATGAACTCTTTATAACTAATATCTAGGTTGTTCACATATTGCATAATTTATTCAAATTAAGGATTATCATCTTCATTATTTGAAGAATAAATAGAAGTATAATCTATACACATAGTTTAATTTTTTTTTGAATTGACCATTTAAAACAATTAATTATTATTTTGAGGAATAAAATTATTGATTTCTATGATCTTCTAACTATCATCAATATCTTAATTAAGATTGGATGATGTATTTTCTATGATAATATTTTTAATCCAATATTCCATAACCTTCATTTATTTATTAATATATAATCTTATGGTCTCCATTTATTTCCATTTTAAATCTTGGACATTTCATTTTGATTCTTTTTTTGATATATTCCTATAAAATGACATCTGAATCAACACTTTTTTTCATATTTATCCATCTCATCCATTCAATCCTTCTAATTTTTGTATAACAAATTATTTTTAAACATTATACACATGTTCCCCTCTAGGTAAGAGAATTACCTATCACTATTATCCATAATAATATATCCAAATAATATTTCATCGAATTATTCTGTAAAGTACAAGGCATTTAAGAAGTTTTAGTTGAATAAAAAAATTAATTTTTTCCATTTAATTTTTTCCACATCTAACTTCACTATATTTTCATATTGTAATAAATTTCTAATGAAATCATCAAGACATAAAATTTTGATATTAATTTTTCATCAATTTATGTACTCTTTGATTCCCATCTCTTAGAAGTATATTGATAATATTTTCAATAAATTGGTCATACATAATTTCTTTCTATCCTAGTGATTGTAAACCATTCACCATAGCCATATATAATTTATTAATTTTTAAAATTTATTCCTCAAAATGAATATCAAATACTTGATAGTCTATATGAACTTTTTAGTTTCGATGTTAATAATATCTATCTTCTTCAATATTCCATGGGTTTTATTATAAGATTAAATTTGACAATAGAAGTTCTTAGTCATAGAACAAAATAGTGTTTGTGGAAACTATTGTTGACATGATATTAAAATTTTCTTATATAAAAAAATTCAGAATTTATTCTTAATGAAACTTTTAGTGTTATACTATCATCTAGTAATTATCCACTTTGTTATTAATAATGATTTTCATCATCATTTCTCTTGAATACTCAAAATTATAATAAAATAGCTTGATGTATTGGAATCTAGTTATCTAATATTTTGATAGGTAAATTTACTTCTATTGAAAAATAATTTCTATACTTATACATCAAAATAATGAATATACAGTGACATTATATTAAATGGATATAGACAAAAAACCTATAGAAAAACTCTGATATGAAAATATTTCCTAGTACGGAATCTTCAAGATTGAAACATCCTGTTACAGATCTGTCAGGTACATATTTAACCTCATACTAGTTTTCATTTTATCATTTTCTGTAATAGGTCTTAAAAGAAATTGATAGGATACTTATAATGGTGAAGCCATAGATTTTTTGGACTCTCAGATTTAATTGACTTTTTCTGCAGGCTGTCGGGGGATTTCATGCCGTGTAACTAGGTTACACGACATGTAAGAGTTTCTAGATGCAAGTCATGAAAGGATTCACACTATGAAAGGGTACATGATGTGAAGATCCTTTAAACATCATGATTTAATAAAAGTTTGGATTTTAATCTGAGATGATGGGTTCTCTAGTGTATCTAAGGCTTTGGAAGTCACACGTCTTGTAACTATGTTACATGTCATGTTACTCCCCACATACAATTTTTAAAATAGGTGTGCATATATTATTCTTTCAAATCTTTTCATGACATCATTTACCTCAACTCAGGGGAATTACTATTTGATTTTCAGAGGCTACACTCTTTCTAGATCAATCTCTTTAGTATTCTATCTCTGTTGAAGTTCTCATATGTCTCTTATGGTAAGATAACTTTCCACTTCATGGTTTCCATTTATAATGGTAGCACCCTTGGGTTGTGTTATTAGATCCATTGATCTAAATTGGTGTCTCTTCTTGTATTCTTCCTTGATACATTTTTGGATCTCATTTCTAATGCCGTTCCATTATTGGTAGTGGTGTGATGGGTGTTCGTTGTTGAGGTATGTAGAATTTTCTCTTCTTCCCTAAATGTATTTCTCAATTGGATCAATCATAAGTGGTGTGGATTAGATTCTAGGTTCTCTATTAGGGTTGTTGGATTTCGTGGTTGGTTGATCCTGTTACGGCATGTGCGACCCGAGTTTTGAGGTTGGTGGTTCTGTCTCTAACCTGTTTTTGATACACCATATTATTCTATTTTTTATAAATTGATTTTTAAATAAGTGGTATGAAATTGGAATGATTTTTGTGTGCGTTGGAATGATATTTTGAATAATAGTGGCTTTTTTCTTTGTTGTTGAAAAATGGAATAAAATGGGTATTTTAAATGAATTGAATGATTTTAACAAAAGAAGATAGTATAGTTACCCTATTAAATGTTGAATTTCATAAATGGTTTTGAAATGGTTTTCAAAATATTTATATTAATATGAAAATGAGAACATGGGATACCCAGGGTACTAGGTGGAAGGTTTATCTTGATGCCATCGTCCATTATGGTGGTTCACTTTCTAGGTGTTTCTCTTGTCCTAGAATATTTATTTTTGGCTCTAGGTATGTATATTATGTCGGGGTTTCACTTTCATGGGTGTCTCCCTAGTCCTGGGGTTTAGATAATTGGCTTTAGGTACCACTGTGCATTGTTTATAGATCTTTGGGTATGAGTAGTCTATTTTCAGACCTATTGTATTCCTCTGTGTTATGATGCATGTGAAGATACTATTTTTTATTTCTTGGATTTGTACTGATTTAGCCTTTATATTAATGTTTATGCTTTTTAATAATGATATGGAAATTGAATTTTGAAATTGATATACCTTTTTCTTTGTTTTAAAACTATTATAATGAAGAAATGTTTACCACGTTTTCTATAAAACATATTTACTTATTATCATGAAAATGTTTACATTAAATGAGAATACATTAATTTTTATAGAGGGAATTTTTATGGAACATATAGGTGGGATCCTAGTGAGCCTGTTAGCTTGCACCATATGTACCTCTTCAGTGGTGTGAAAACATATGTATGTCTTCCAATGCTGGGAAAGGAAAGGCGCAGTAGTGAGGTAATGAGGTTTCATGTCATGTGATATGGGTAGCTAGTGGTGAGATGGTGGGAGTTAATCCACACCGTCACATGGATTATCTATTTGATTTTGGTCCTTTACAGTTGGACTTGTCTCTTGGAGTTTTGGTTACTTTTACAGTTGTTTTATTTCATCTATTTTCTAACAGTTATGGAATATATTTTATTATCTTTCTTCTCTTCCATATCACATTGTGTGTGTGTGTATTCCATGTGTTTTTACATGTTGGGTGAAATCATTCTCTCTTATTTGTTGTTCGATGCCCAGGTGTTGTTTTCCAACCTGTGGGGATCAGGAACACCCTTCAAGTATGTGACGGATCGGGTCAGGTGCCAGGTTGAAGGGAAGCTCGGGTTGATTCGTTAAAATTTGGTATCATAGGGAGGTCATTCCTCAAGAGTCCTTGTATTGGGACATCTATTAGACTGAATATAGGATTTCAGGACTTGAGAGGTATGTTGTGATAACTTTTTGTCCTTCTCACATCGCGATGAGACTCATGATCCTATAGGATGTTGGGATATGTGTCTCTTGTGTTAGTTTTTATTTTAAATATCATTTTCAACTTATGGGTTTTTGGGTTTGAAGTGATATTTTTTATGTTATCTAATCATTATTAATGTTCTATGTGCATAATTATGCCTATGAAATGTCTTCCACGAGTTCCTTAGGAATGTGAAACTGATGCTCCTCAAGGAAATCCACTAATAGATTAGGGTCTAATAGAGACTATCATATGGTAAGTTTACAATATTTATCCGGATGGACCATGGGTATAGAACTTAGTTGTTGAAATACAGCCAAGGGATAGAGGAGAGAGAGATCAATCATTTTAATTCTTGCACGAGAAGACAAATTATTTTAAAGGAATGAATGAGCCTCAGGAGGCGTGGGATAATATTTACAGGATCGATGAAATATTCAAATTCCTGGATACATCATAGAATATAAAGGTGAAATGTTCAGTGTTTAGTCTTGAGGGTTTTAGTAAGCGATGGTGGGATTCTATAGTCTAATAAGACAGACACGTGGACTTGGATTAGAAGGGTTTCAAAAACCTATTCATCTAATAGCATTAACCGGAGTCCCTAATGTTGGAAAAGTCTCTAGAGTTTCTATCCTTACAATGGGGAGATCGTTTTGTGTTGGTATACACCAATTGTTTTGTTGAGATTTCCCGTTTTTCTCTAGACATGGTAAATAATAACTAGTTGAAGTCTAATAAGTGCTTATAGGGTCTGCGACCAGATATCATATCATAGGTATTCATGTCGATACTTTCTACATATGTGAATATAGTAGACAAATATATAATGTAAAAGATGGATATGGTAGAAAAGGTTGGTTTTCCCACCCCTTCTCTTCCATCTAGTCCAAATTTTAGTGGCATTCATGGGAAGAAGAAGAAGTGGAAGGATCGTCAAAGAAGTGGTGTAAGTGGTCACAACAGCAAGCCTCCTCCACGATGCCTTCTACAACTAGAAGTGTTCCACTAATTTTCTATCATTTTCATAGGGTCGTACACACCAGATGTTTTTGTCCTATGCCCATGAAGACATGCAATAGTCATGGAGGTGTTGGTCAATTTTACTACTTCTTTCAGGATATGTCAATACCTTGTTATTGCCAGGGTTTGTTAGTTCCAAAGGATATTGCAGTGTAGAAAGAAGCCTAAATTACTACAGGGTTCCAACCATAGTCCTAATGATTGAATCACTTTCACATAGTAGATTATTTTCCAGTGTAGTCGATGTATGTCTTGAAAAAGTAGAGATGTACTATCCTTATTTCATCTTCTGTAGAAATTTCTTTATTTGAAACTGGTGCCACCAACTCATTTATATCTTCTCATTTTTTTAATATTTTTAAACTTCTAATGGAATATACTACCTCTGTAATGATGTTAGTGACACCTCTTAGTAAGATTAAAGATAAGGGGTTTCAGTGTCCTTGTTCATTAATTATTGATGATGTGAAGTTGGTCTAAAATTTTATCATTATTGATCTGGATCTGTTTGATTCCCTCATTGGTATGGATTGGGTTCTCACTCATCGAGCTAAGGTTGATTTTTATCATCATTAGGTTTTGTTTCTTGATACCGATGAGAGATATCATGTATTTTTGGGGGAGTGGGACCTGAGGTCTATCCATGCAGGACCTTCCCTACCATTTCTTAGGATTTTATTGTCGGCTGTTTCATTTAATCCCAATAACATTTATTCTGTTGATGATCTTCTCATTATTTTTTGGGAATTTCCAAATTTTTTCTTAGAATAATTCTCCGATCCTTATCTAGAGAGAGAGAGAGAGAGATAGGTAGAGATTATGATTGAAATAGTCCAAGGTACATTGGAGATATCAACACCTTATTATCGTATGGAACCAGTTGATATAAAAAAGCTCGATATTCAGTTGGATGATCTATTAAAAAAATTCTGTTCGCCCTAGAATTTCACCCTAGTAACCCCCTGTTCTCTTTTTCAAGAAGGTATATGTTAACTTTGATTTTTTATAGACTATCAAATGTTGAACCAGGTAATATTTAAGAACAAATATTCTTTACCTCATGTGGATGATTTGTTTTATATGTTAAAATGGGAAATTGGTTTTCAAATATTAATCTTTGGTTAGGTTTTTATCAGCTCAGAGTTTGGGAGTCTAATATACTAAAGACGTCTTTCAAGAGTATGTATATCCACCATGAATATCTTGCGATGCCTTTTGGTATGACTAACACTTCTACAAATTTTATGGATTTTATGAAACAAATATTCTATAAATACCTTGATGATTTTATGGTAGTGTTTGTGGATGATATTCTGGTTTATTGAAAATTCGAGCATCATCACGAGCACCATCTGAATTTGGTTCTCAAATTTTTGATAATTCACCATTTGTATAAAAAGGTTACGAAAAATAGTTTCTTGATTCAAGAACTGATGTTCTTAGGGAACAATATTTTTGATCATGGATTATCCATTTATCTCGAGAAGGTAAAGGATATCTTGCTTTTGAAGGAACCACAAAATGTATTTTAGATATGGAGATTCCTCGGTTTTGCTAGATATTATCATTGATTTGTTAAGGATTTATATATGTCGGTGTCACTATTGAATGATATTACCTGGAATGTGGTGAAATTCACATGGTATGTGGAGTGTTATTCTTCTTTTGATGAACTTAAATTACTTCTAACATCAACTCCTATTTTGATCTTACCTGAGCCCTGTAAGGGGTACATTGTGTTTTGTGATGTTTCTGGTTATTTTTTGGGATATGTGCTTTTGAAAGTTGAAAATGTGGTAGCTTATAGATATTGTAAGCTTCATCCTCATGGGAATAATTATCCCACTCATGATTTAGAGCTTGATAAAATTGTGCATGTACTTAAATATTGGAGGAACTATCTTTTTTGAGAGAGGTCCATGGTCTTTTAAGATCCTAAAAGTATGAGAAATATATTTTCTCATAAATAATTGAATCACATGTAGATAACATGGGTTGAATACCTTTATATGTTGGACTTTTATGTCAACCACACCCCGATGAAGGGAAATTTTATTGCATATTCTCTTATCAGGAAAGTACCATCGTACGCCATTCTAGAATCAAAGGAGGAGTGTAACCTTATGGGGATTTTCACTCAGTTGCACTAGGATTATCAGGAGGATATTTCATGTATGATTATAAATTGTGTTTAGTTAGCATCATCTCTTATAGAGTAATTTTTTAGAGTCATTAGTTGGATGATGATTTTAGTAAGGATAGAGAAAGCCTTTATGGTGGGAAGAACATTTTTGGTTGGTGTTTTTCTTTAGATGGCATGCTCCACATTGGGAAGTAGGTTGAATTCCAAGAATTTGTGAAGAGATTAGTCTTGTTTAATTGTCATATCTCTTCATGGAATTTTTTTCTAGGAACTATGAATATGTATTATGTCATGAGACTATAATTATAGTGGTAGGGTATGAAGTGTGACATTGAAGATTATGTGTCTAGCTGTTACACTTGCCAACAGATATAGGCATAACACTTGAAACCCTCTGGTTTTCTTCAGCCTCATACAGTACTAGTCTGGAAATGGGACAAGGTATCCATGGATTTTTTTGTTAGATTTCCACAGACTCCCCATTGTAGGACTTCTATCTAGGTGTTCATTGATCGATTTATGAAGTCTTCTCATTTCATTCAAATCATTGATACCATGAATGTTGATGATTTGGGTAAGATGTGTGTACAGAAGATTGTGAGGTTACATGGGAGTCCTTCTACCATTGTTTTATATAGGGATCCTAGGTTTACCTTGAGGTTCTTTAGAAGTCTCTTAGAGGAAACCGTAACTCATGCCAAGTTGAGAACAACTTACCATACAAAGTTAGATGGTCTGGTGAAGTGATTAATTCAGATCTTGGAAGATATGCTTCATGCCTATGTATTGGATTTTAGTGTATCATCAGATAGCCATATGGGGCTGGTTGAGTTTTTTATGACAAAAACAATCAATCATCTATAATAATGGAACCCTTTGAGGCATTGTATGATCACCTCTGTAGATCACCTCTTTGTTGGGATGAGGTGGGAGAAGTAGCTTTGGTTGGACAAAGTTCAGTTCATGAGATGTATGTAAATATTTAGGTTGTGCAACTACATCTAGAAACACCCCAAATTTGAAATAATTTATTTGAGGGTTATCCACAACATCCTCCAGAGTTTTCCATTGGTGAATAATTTTTCTTGAATGTTTATATTCACATAGGCACATTCATCTTGGAAAACAAGGAATGTTGGCTTCGAGATATGTTGGACCATTTGAGGTCACTGATCGACTTGGTCATGTTGCATATTGTTTAGCATTTTGGTTCATTTGATAGGCATTCATGATGTTTTCTACATGCCTCATCTCATGAAGTATGGTCCTAATCCCACTCACGTTTTGAGTTGGTAATAGATTGAGTTAGAGGAAGTTGTTTCTTTTTTAGAGGAACCAGTTGATGTCGTTGACTCTCCGGTGAACATCATGATTGGGAAGTCAATTTCATTGGTCAGAGTATTTTGGAAAAATGGACCAGGTTTTCATCAGTCTTTGGAATGTGAGTCATTGATGAGGGAGAAGTGGCCCCATATTTTTCAAGGGATTACAACTTCCACAATAATTTTCAGGGATGGAAATTCTATGGTGGAGAGTTTGTAACATCCCATTACTGATCTATTAGGTATGTATTTGACCACTCAATGTTTTTTATTTTCTCATTATCTATATAGGGTAGCTAAGGAATTAGCGGGATACCTATAATGAGGAAGTCATAGATTTGATAGACTCAACTTTAACTGGGTTTTTTCGGCAGGCTGTAGGGGGATTTCACACCGTGTAACTAGGTTACATGATGTGTATGACTTTTAGGATAAAATTCATGAAAATATTCACACTATGAAATTTTACATGATATTAAAATATATTACATGTAGCGAGTTAATAAGGGGTTAGATTTTAATACGAGGTGACAGGTTTTCTAGGGTCTCTCAGGTTTTGGCAGTTATACATCGTGTAACAGGGTTACACATCCTGTAACACCGTACGTACAATTTTTAAAACATGTGTGTGGAAATGTTTATTTTTTTCTTTTCCAGACATCAGTTCTCTCATCCCAGGGGAATTAACAGGAAATTTTGGGAGACTCTTCTCCTTCTAGATTAACCCATTCAACATTCGATATCCATTGTAGTTGTGGTATGTCTATCCAGGTTAGAATTATTTCCACTTCTTCATTGATATTAATCACGGTAGCAGCCTTGGGTTGCATTATCAGATCCATTGATATAAATTGGTGTCTATTATTGTCTTATTCAAGGGTCTATTTTGTGATCTTGTTTTGGTGGCTGTTCCTTTGTTGGCTGTGGTGTGATGGGCATTCATTATTGAGGTATGTGGAATTTTCTCCTCTCCACCAACCCTTTTTATCAATTGAATAAATCCTAAGATGTTTAAATTGGAATTTAGTGTCTCTGTTAGTGTTGTTCAATTTTATGGTTGATGGATCCTGTTATGGGTGTGTGTGACCTGAGTTTTGAGATAGGTGGTTCGATCTCTATCATGTGTCTGATAAACTGTATTATTCCAATTTTATAAATTTATTTATAAATAATTATTATGAAATAGGAATGATTGATTATGTTTTTTAGAATGAGATTTTGAATAATAGTGGGGTTTCCATGGTTTTTGATAAATGGAAATAAAAGGGGTATTTTCAATGCATTAAATGATTTGAAAAAAAGAAGTAGGAATGGTTACCCTAATAAATGTTGAATTAAATAAATGTTTTGGAAATGGTTTTAAAAAATTGAGATGATTACGAAAATGAGGAAATGTGTTACCTTGAGTACTAGGTAGAAGGTTTATATTGAGGCCATCATCCATTGTGGGTGTTCACCATTTCCTAGTGTTTTTATTTTTGGCATTAGTTATGTATATGATTTTGGGGTTTCGGTTTTTGGGGTCTCTCCCTGGTCCTAGAGTATATATAATTAGCTTTAGTTACCATAATGCACTATTTATAGATTTTTGGGTACGAGTAGCATACTTCATGACCTGTTGTATTCCTTAGTGTTGTGATTCCCTTGATTCTAATGTTGTTTTTGTATTTCATTTATTTCTACTATTTTATCCATGATATAAATGTTTATTCTTTTGAATGATGATGTATAATTTTTTTTTGAAATTGATATTCTTTCTTTTGTTTTAGAGCTACGATAAAGAGGAAATGTTTAGCATGTTTTCTATAAAACTGGTTTACTACATATCATGCCATTTTTTATTGAAAATGAGAATATACAAATTTTTATACAATAACTTGTTATGTAACACCTAGGTGGGATCCTATTGATATTGTTAGCTTAAACCCTACAGACCATTTTGGTGGTGTGAAAACCTATATATGTCTTCTAATGCTGTGAAATGCAAGGAGACATAGTGAGGCATAGTGGTTTTGTGTCAGCATAGTTAGGTAATTGGTGGTGAGATGGTAGGAGTTCATCCACTACATCACATGGAGTGGATGTTTGGTTTTGGTCCTTTTCATTTGGACTGCCTCTTAGAGTTTTGGATACTTTTATAGTCGTTTTTTCCAAAATTTTCTTGCTGTTATGGATCATATTTTATTAGCTTTCCATTTATTCTTCTCACTTTGTGTGTATATATAGTCTATGATTTTGTTCATGTTGGGTGAAATTATTCCATCTAGATTGTTGTTCAATGCCTGGGTGCTTTCTACTAGCCCATGGGGATTAGGAACACCCTTCAGTTATGTGATGAATCAGGTCGGGTTCTAGGTTTAAGGGAAACTCAGCATGGTCTATTTCAAATATGGATACAATTTATGTTTTAAAAAAAATTAAAAATTGTTCCCATTTAAACATGGTTAATTTTGAAATATTCAATTTTCAATCCATCCAAGTTAGAAGAAATCTAATTGTAGTGGAATGTAACCAATTCAGAAGATACAATAATTCCAAAAATGTAATCTTAAGAGAATAGTTAAATGAAACTAGTCATAAAAATATAATGGGCTTAAGATAAGAATATATAAACACCTAAAACTATTATTAAAGATGTAACCATTTTCATATCCCCCATAACTTCTTCTTATTAAATCAAACTTGGAAGGAGGATCTATCCTTGATCTAGAAAACTAGGTTCTATGAAAAAAATATTTGATCATCTAGATTGGACGAGATATGTCATATCCTAGAAAATATTTGATAACTAGTCAGTATTAATAAGTTCATATCCACATACTTTTATCAATCAAGAAATATAAAATAATCATGCTCTTATCCAAATACACTCTTTTAAAATTGTCAGGAGAATGTGTAATCCCAATATTTATTTGATCAATAATGAACAAAAGAATAAGTTCATATCAATATAATGTCTTTGAAAATGGCCAGTAAAAAATAGTTATAATAAATAAACTAGGTGATTTTATAATTAAATATCATCAATAATGGTAGAACATTGATCACTTTGAAAACTAAAACTAATGAAATCCCATAATCTCATAGAGAAAGTACATCTCCCAAAAATAACCACTTAAAAATTTTTACTTATAAATTCGTGTTATTAGATTTAGTTACTGGAGAAATTAGTCTTCTATTTATAGGAAATGAGCATATGAAACTTGTAATGGATTCGTCATGTTCTTCAAGACAAATCTATCATTTCTAACCGACTCGAAAACTTAAATATCTCTTTCCACTTACATAACTATTAGGTGAAACTTCAATATATTCTAGAAGAAAAGTTAAGGGGTCAACTAATAATGAATATTTTTATTATAAAATAGATTTTTATACACATGAAACACAATTCAATTAAGTATAATAAAAATATAGAGTCTATTGTGATTTTTTAGAAACAATGAATCCGATGTTATGAATAATGTTTTTGAGACTAAGAAGTTCATTATAAAATTAGGAATGGTTTCAATAATTTCAAACCCGATTCATCTCTACTATGATAGAAATGGAGATATCATTCAGGATAATAAATCATTATCCCTTTAAATTATCAAACACATTATCTTCATATACCAATATATTTAATAAATTATTTAAAACATATGGTACCGTCATAGGTCAATTAACAATGTCGCTTGAGATAGCTTTCCACAAGGCCCAAGATGCATTAGTGAATATTTCAATATATATAATAGAATCAAGGAATAAAATGTAACCATGTGGGAATGATTTCATCATATAATATCAATTAATATTTTCCCCTCTCTTATTGATAATCTAGTAGGGTGATTCCACACATTTCCATACACTTAAAATAAATATTTTAAAATTCATTTGTAAATCAATCATGGATTAACAAAAATAAACATCCTAAAATCCAAATTTATAATATATAATAGTAAGAGGGGTTCCTATCATTTACTAATATAAAAGAAAGAAAATATAAAATAATGGTCAAAGTTTCAGATATACAAGACTCTATAGATAAACCTTGAAACCTGAACTACTATGTTATCATCTCTATATGACTCAACGTCCCATCCATAGCCCAATAATATCCATCCAAAATATCAACAACCATATAATCCAATGCAAGACTATGATATTATTTCTATCTTAAAGATATAATGGATAAATACACACCAAAGTGTGTATTTTACATCTACTCTACACATAGTGAGTTGGTTTTCCCTAAAGTTTTTATGAAATTCCATTTATAATAAAAATCATAGAATATAGCATTAAATAAAATTTTAATATATTTTTTTGAATAAAAGAAACTATAAATAAATCTGGTATCATACCAGTAATCTTTTCAAATAAAATTCTCCCCCTCCATACATACATTAATTGATCATATAATTTTGGAAGAAGACCCTTTAAAACATAGATTGTAGATGATACTGAATTTTATTAAAATAAGGTAAGTTTTATTTTCTATATATTATATCCCTCCTTAAAAGAAATGTAAAAACTAAAATTGATTAAAACAAAACCATGATATAAGAAACACAAATAGAACTGAAAACCCAAATTCCAAATAACATCTCATGAGTAAAACAATACAATCCAAAGAGGTAAAAGTAACCAAATATAATCAAAAATAAAATGAGGAAGTATATAAAATGTTATAATAAATTAATCATAAAATAAATAACATAATATTTTAAAATGAACATTAGGGGAAACTTAGTAGCTACAAATGGGACATTCTAGGATATACTTAGGTGAAACCATCATCCAACCTATACTGTGTTCCTTAAAAAATGTAACATCATATCCCTTAATCAAGGTATATTACTTTTTAAATTTTTATTAAACCCCTTTTATAACACTCAATTAATGTTTTCTTTGGGTGTTGAAGGGTGGTGGAAATGAAAATGGGGCCAAGGGCTAAGAACTAAGTCTTTAGTATGCTACCTTTGTCCCACTAACTCTGTATTATGAGGCCACCAACCAGAAGGTGGGATAACCAGTATCCCTACAAGGATAATGGGATCATTAGATGGTCAGTACAATGATGGAGAGTTTTTTAATAGGGGGTGGTAATTTTGAACCACCTTTTATCTATCTAATTATTAGTTGATTTTATCCACCAATTAGATAGTAGCCCCCACCATTAAAACATCCCTCCACTCCTCATCTTCCACTATGAGACTCATATAATCTCTATCCATTTACTATATTGTTTAGTAAAGCCAAGACATTATGGTATGTATACAACTTCATAACCCTCTATTCTTTATTTCTCTTACTATCATGAGGTATATATCCTTTTATATCCAATTTACACAATTTTCATGTATTTTTCCCACTATATGGATTTAATTTATTTTGGATCAAATTGGTGGCTTATGTCAGGTGTGTATACTTATATAGTACTATAGTTGGTGGCCTCTATGTTCATCATATAGTTGTACCCACTCTTCTTAGTGCTTTCATTATGAATCATGCCAATATTCCATGTGTGACCTCGAATTTAAATCCTATGTTTTAGACATGATATTAACATAATTTATATTCCATTCAAAATTTTAAATGCCAATATCTATAATTATTCCATAGGATTTCCTTGATAAATCTAATGATTTTTTTTAATTTTTTTAAAAACTGAAACTAGGATTGTTGTTTACTAATTATAAAAATTATTATTCTAAATGTTTGTTTATTTTGTAAAACTGAAGAAAGATATTTTAAAATACAATAATTACGAATAGGAAAATTGTGGAAATTATAAAATGGGTAAATGAAGAAAAATGATTAAAATATTATTTTTTGGAGTTAAAAATTATTAAATGAGTTCAACATTGACATAGGTATCAAGTGATACACTAATATGTTATTTTTAGATTATGTGTCTGCTAAAAAATAACCATTATGGGTGGTTATGGTTACTCAATAAAATAACCATAAGGGTGGTCTTGAATTCACCCCACATGGGTTGTTGTGAATACAACCATATGGGTAGTCATAGAAACACCCTTAATGTGTGGTTGTGAAAACACCCAATTTGGGTGGTGATATTATTAAATATTTACATGAAAAGGAACAATAATTGGTTGTGATCAATGATATTATCAATGGATAAAGAATGTTTTTTTGACCTAGGTTTCACCCTAAAACCTACGCATCGGGGATTTTTATTTTTTATTCAAAAATAAATCTTTTAATTATTAGAAACTAGTTTTAAAAACTCCTTAATTATCATATATATTTTAAAAATTTATTTTGTTAGAGATATCATTGGTGGTGGCCAATAGAGTTTTTCTAAAATAATGCTTGAGGTGTTTCTCAGTAACCAAGGGGATTTCAAGGATGTATATCAATACAAGGTAAAATTCCCAATGGTAGATTCTTGATTTATTAGTTTGGGTGGAGTTAATATATGGGATCTGGGCCAGATCTCAAACCCCTTTTTGGTGGTCCATTCAGTTTTTGGTATTTTTCATTTTTTATATATTAGTACTTATTGTTTAGGATTGAAATTATATATAATATGCAACCTTTATTTGTATCATCATGGATATTTCACATTCTATGATTCAGTGTCTGTGACATGCCTTTATGTTGATTTATGATGTGATGTGTTGTTTTATATTTCACATATTTTACATTATGTTTTCAATCTGACTAGATGTTTTAGTCTCCCCATGGTATTCTCATATACCCTTTCCACTAATTGGAAACATTTGGAATATGGGGAGGCACACCATTGATTATGTGGTGAAACACATTTGGGGAATTGTTTTAGTGGCCTCTAGTATTGGACAATACATAGTGGAATTAGAGGATCCATAGTTTTATTTTACTTTTTGGGAAAGGTATATGAGAGAATGGTATGTTTCAGGTATTGGTAATGAGCACATTCTTGGGAGTATAAAACCCACGTATATGGGGAAATACAATTCACAAATTATGGGACATATTGTTATTATAATTACATTGTTATAATTATATTATTTCAAATTTCATGATGCAATTTATATATTTTTTATTAATGTTTGGGATCATACCTTTTGGATAGGTGTGGAAATATAGATTTACTACATTCATGCAACATGCTAAGCACATAAGATTCTTATGTCATCCCTATATTTTCTATGATATATATATATATACATCTTTCTATGCATAAAAATTGGGTTTGATCATTTAATGTGTCATTGATGATTTATATGAAGTTTCCACATATAATTATATGGTGTCATCATACATGATTATCTCCTTGACTAAATTATTATGAAACACTCGTATACAATGTAATGGTCAAATGTTGATATTGGTTAAATAAGGTGTTATCATGAAACATATAATGTAGTTGGGGTTTGGATTAGTGGTAAGAACCCCGTAATCCTACATGAAAAATGGGGGTTCAAAACCCATTGGGTGCAGGGTACTATAGCAGTACTGTGGCGTAATATAGCAGCGGTGGCACTATAGCAACGATGAGTACTATTGTGGTGGCAGGTCACTGTTGTAGCGGCAGGGTATAGTAGAAGTGGCAGGTACTGTGTGGTACTGTAGCATGCGTGTACTGTATCAGTACTATTCACAGAATGGGATTTGGGCCAAAAATTTGGGCCTATGGTCCATTTAAGGGGCTAAATGCCCACTAGGCCTTCAGGATATGTAATGGGTCTCCCTATACCCAGTTAAAAGAGGTATTTGCTTTGATTTAATAATAAATGAGTCTTCGTCCCCAACCTTTAAAAAAAAAGAAACATACAATGTGTTTTCCCTTATAAAACTTTTATGATAGTTTATCTAACAAAAAATTTGGAATAAAAATTATTGAAAATATGAAAAAATAGTTTAAATATTATGAAAAGGAAAACCATAAAGAAACATGGGAAGGTAATATTGGGAAATCCTATAGAAAGTAAGGATGAATGATCTTTAGTAGTAGGCATGGATTGAGAGAGTTTATTTTTTATGATATATTTGGGTGTTGAGTATGCATGGTAGTGGGATATTATAATTGAATTACATTATTTGAGACTTTATAGTTTCCTTGTTATATTTTTCAGAGATATTGATGATGTATTTCTTGTGATATTCCACATAAGAGATCTAGGGTCCCACACATAGAGTCTGAGGTTGAGCTTTCCCCCCCAACAAGTGGTAAAAATACATTTCTATATAAGTCCTTATTTTTAATCACGTTCATTGAGAGATATTATTGTGAATGGTTCATTCCATCGAGGGGGTGAGAGGTCTTGGACTAAACTTTCCATGTCTAATCTTACAAATGAGTTTCAACTAGGGTACCCACCACTATTTATGTGTGAGGGTAGTCTGATAGCTATTGAGCTTTGGATAGAGTATATTTAGACTTATCTTGGTAATTAAGAGGCCCCCTCATGAATAAAAGGTTAAAAATGTTTAAATATGTTTTGTGGAGAAGTGAAATGTTTTTGGGATTTCCTTTTCAAGGCAGAACAATATGTTGGGTTGGAATAAGAGGAATTTCATACCTGATTCATTAGTAATTTCATCTCTGAGACATTACAGTTAGATTGGAATTGGGATTTTATGTTCTTGAAATTGGGGATATGTCTGTAATGGATTATGGATATTGATTTATTCACCTTACATATATTTATCCCACTTTTGATGGGGAATAAATTGTAGGAGAAAAGTATTTTGAGGAAGTCATGTGATATGAAATTATGATACCAGTAAATATTTGCTGAATTACCTATTTATCTGAAATTTTGATCCCATCACCGATAACTGAGAAGAACATCAAGGGGTACCATGGTACTTGGAACTTATCCCTATGGGTGGTGGTGGTGGTATATCTAGTAACAGGAAAAGTGTGGGGGATGAATCACACTAGAGAAGTGGTGCACATTCTAGGATGAGTGGGGAACGTTATTTACCACCTCAAAAAAGTGATGGGGTAAAACTTTATTACTATAGAGGGTGGGAGAATATGATTGTGCACTGCACTCGACCTAATCCTAAGTGAAATTTGTGTTGGAGAATTTGAAATTAGTGTCATTATTCCTATATTTCATTGTGGATTCCCAATTCTAATGGTTTAGTATTAGATCAAGGTACTGAGGTGGGAACTACTATGCCCAATCATAAATGTGGTTGAGAATCCATAGGCTGTTCAGGTCAACATGGAGGATGTAGTTCCATGGGATAGGGAAAACATTGGAAACCAGGGAATGTGACTCAGGAAAATCACACAAGAGTATAAGGCTGAGGTTCAGGATAGTTGTATATTATTTAACATTCCAACATTGAGAAGGACATCTGGCCATCTACCATTTGATTTATAATCATAGTATTTTCAACTCATTATTATGTTTTTGATATTGTAGAATCAAATTTGTTCCATTTATTCTTAGTTTATTAGTGTTTTTTGAAACATCCCAGTTCCGGGTGCCGCCCAAATGTAACACCCCAAGCTTCCACGATACGCTTCTCTTTGAATAATACAATAGCCTATGATGTACACAACACCGAGTTCAAACACACCATGACCTATCAAACTAGACGTTTAAAAAGAGGTTATGAATAGTAATAACCACATTTTGAATTATATATATATCCCATACAATTTAAACATTCATATTTTTTGTTTCTTAGACATAATATAAGAACAAATTCAATTTTTCAGATAAAAGAAGTATTTTTCAAAAAAATGCAGCTTTTTCGTATTTTAACGGAGAACCCTTTCTAAATCCAATATTTGACACTTTTATATATTAAATTTGATGAAATAAAATTCTTCTTTAGAATCAAGACATAAAAATTTAGTTTGGATAAATTTTTGGTGTTTTCTGATAATTTTCATATTTTGATGAATAGTGAAAGACACTAAATTTTAATTGAAAACAACCTTTTTAATCAAAATAATTTATACTGTTAAATTATACATTTGAATGTTTTTGAAGTATAATTAGATTATATTCTTATCATTTAATATGATATTGTTCATTGGAAGTAATTTCACTTTTAAACCGGACATAAACACATATCAATCTTTTGATAGTTTTTACTTCTCAAAACCCCGCTTTCTAGTTTTAACAACGAGAATTAATTTTAAATTAATTATTGAAAATTATATGTTTTTAATTTGGTAAAATAGAAATAATTTTTTTATTTGTAATATCAAAATTATCTTAGGGTGAATTTTTGGTATTTTTTTGAAAACATTCAATTTTTGATGAATAGTGAAAAACACTACGTTATTGTTTAAAAACTGAATTTTTATTTAAATAATTGCTTATTTTATTTAAATTTATTTTAAGTCAAAATAGATATATAATACCTATATTAGTTCAATTTAATTCATTGTATTAATTTTATAATAAAATTATATGTATAAAATTTTATTGAATATTTTAACGTCTTTTACCCACCTTCTAGGCACGCTAGTAAATTTGCATAAAACGTAATTTTACCGCTTCTGTGAATTGAATTTAAAAAATACAAGAAACACAATTGACATCAGTAAGTAAAATGTGGTTTAATAAGATGAAAATAATTTTTGGTGAATAGTAACATTAGAATTTTATTTACCATGACTAAAAGTAAATAGGGTAATTAAAGGTAAAAATGACATTATAATTATCCTAACACATGTAATAATTATTTTGGATAAGTTTATTTCGACCAAAATAAACCTTAGGAATAAAATATTATCCTTTTGGTCCACTTGTTTTAGATTAGGAAATTTTTTATTATTTTATTTAAATAAGAGTTAAAAGTGATAAATTAAAATTTTAATAAAAAAATATTTTTAATATAGGGTTATACATAAGATAATTTCGACTATAAATACTCATTTGAAAGATAAAAATATTTCCTACATCATGGTATTTTATTTACAATTTTTACACATTAAATATTTAAATTTATTTACGACACAATGATGATGCAATAATTACCTTATTAATGAAAGATTAAAATAATCAACATTATAAATATTAAAATAAATGTAAATTGAGACTTTTTATGCATTAAACAAATTTTATAGGTTAATATTAAATTTTAGGGTTGATTCAATTTATTTTTTTCAAATAAATCATATTGTTATGACTTTCACAAAAACCAAATACAAAATAATGTCAATATTGATATAAATGAGTTGTTAAAACAAATACTATATTATTAAATGACATAATAGTCCTAAAAATATAAGGTTCAAAAAAAGGACTTATATAATAATATATATGTAATTAATGAACCACTCGGGGTTCTCTTGTCATTTTATAGTAAGTTTATTAACCATATAATATAAAAATATAAGGAGATATGGTAAAAGTTAAACTATTTAACCGAGAGTTAAATCTAAAAGATAAGGTTAAAATGGTGACCTAAACCTGTCTAAAACCTATTGGTTGAGAGGTTTTAGACCCATCCCCACCTTATCCGCAAAATAAATCTTTTTTGAGCCATTATAAACTGAATATAATTGTATAATAAAATAATATTTCAAGGTCTTCCTAAAGTGACCCTCACTTCTCTTATAAAAGGGTACTTCCCCTTATCTCAAAATCACACCCCCAAAGCCATTTGGCTCGGCCAAACCCTATTCAAATATCCTCCCAACTACCCTAAATTCAACCTAGAGGACTTACTTTTATCATAAATCCAACCTAAGGAGCCTTTTTGATCAAATAAAAAGGAAGCACCCGAAGAAGAGGTAATTATTTCATCACCTCTTTCAATGTTCTTTTCTTCTTCCACTTCCTCTTTCTTTGTTGTTTCCATACCAAAATAATAAATGCAGTACCTTATACATAATTTAATGTTATTATAAATATGGGACAACCATATTCATTATTCTATCCATCCTATGAATGACAAAGTCACCACACATGCGTACGTACAACTTACCGTTTCCACGTCGTGGTGTAGTTTGTTATTCAACACTTAATTATTTGTATGGGTATAATAATGAGTATAACTTATGTAAAAAATAAATATAACATGTTAATGATTTTTTATATATGAAATACCATCCAATTACATACTATTTCACCATCAATAGAATGATATTGTTGCTCAGGAGTACGTACGGATTACCCTCTCCATGAACACAATGAGATTAATTCCCCCTCATAACCATTCAAGAATAAATATTATTTTATGATTAAAAAAATTAGTTTTAAGAACATAATATAATTCTGGATATGAATCAAATGCAGCATATCCATAACAACCACAACTTACTTAACAAAACATATAAAGAAAAATGAACCAGTTAACACCTGAAACAATGATACAACTGAACTATTATTAACAAAGTAGTATTAAAAGATATTATATGATATCATATTTATGTTTATGGTTCTTGTATAATTTTATAACAATTATTTCACCATTATACTGGAGTTTAACATACCCTAAACTAAGGAAAATTACATAGTAAGGGGGTTTTCATATCACTTTTATTCCCCTGAGATTCATGCTATATTTTCCACTATTTCCTTTTGTGTGGTGTATGTACTGCCCATGGTTGTATTATTTTTGTAATATACTTTATTTTATGGGTATTTACATCTTAATTATATGATCCTTATTTCATGGTATGTATTTTTCCTAAGTTACCAAATCAGTAAGGGAATTTCTAATTTCAATTTCCACTCATTGGGTTTTACGCGAACTTTATTGATTATTTTACTCCAAGATTATGTGTGAAATCACTATTTATTTATTTATGTAGTAATTTCCACTCCCATTTGTGTGGATATAATTTTGATTCACATAGTAACTCCATTGATAAATTCTCAAGTCATTAATATGAACTTGATATGAGTAATCTTAACTCAATTTCCATTCATTGAGTTAAACACCCAAGTCATTGTTGTTGTTTTTACAAGAATATGTGTGAATATCCTCTGATTGGTTTACACTGAATATCCAATCATATTGAGTGTATTTATATTTTTCACACATTATTATGTGATTTATTTATCCTTAAATTAAGGATATAGTCTTTATAAGTGATTTCATCTCAATTTACATTCCATTGAGTCTTCATTGTTGTTATGCACCAATTCAATTTTATATTATGTATATACTATACTTTGACGTAGTATATCATGAATCCCTTTATTCTCATGATATTATAAAGTTTTGATTACCTCAATTATTTTTATTCAAGCGCCTCTCTACAGTTATGAACTCTAACTAAAATATAATTTTAAATGTTTTAAATATTTATTCTTCTAAATCATTTTCATTAATGTCCATGTTTTAAAAATGGTTTTAAGGATTTATTTATGTGGACATGAATGTTTTAAAAATTAAAATTCCTTTTAAAAGTTTTAAAGTGGTATGGGACACTCTGATTCAAAAATCTATTTTTAATAGCTCCTTGATAAATAGTGAGACTTTTAAATGTTTTCATGAAAAAGGGGATATTTCTCTCAAATATTTTTATTGGTTATTTTCATCTATGTAAATATCCTCCATTATTATTTATTGAGGTTGATTTATTATAATAAAATCTTCCATATTGAATTGAATGAGTTATGTTTGACTGTGGATGTTCTATTTTTATACCATTCATGGTTTGTGGTTAAAATATTAACATTTCGTATGCTAGTTTTAATACGAATGTTTATGTTATGTTTCAACCTTTTCATATGAGAAATGAATTAGACTTAGTAAGTGACGGGTGGAGCCCGATATAGCTCCTCGATGAATCGATAGGTCTGATGAGAAAAACTAGTGTATTGGCATAAGGTGTTGACAAAAATCTTATTTTGTAGGCTTGGCACGAGGCATTGACTATGTGGTTATGATGTCCGACATTATGCATTCCATCATTATGAAATTATCTATTGATATTACATGAAATTATTTGAATAGTAGAATATTAATGTGACTAATTAAATGGAATTATTTTATTTATATTTTCCATATTATGATGAAGTTTAAGTTTAGAAGGCTTGTGTTTTAGTATTATATATTGCCTTAAATGTTTATGATTATTTATGAATGTTTCTGCTATATCGTTATCCTTACTGAGAATCTGAGCTCACCCTTTTCTATGTTTTATTTTTCCTAGGATGTGAAGAAGCATATCATGATTAAACTACAGGAATAGGATAAGGGATATGAGTGTGTTCAAAGGGGACATAATGTTGTTTTTCTTTATTTCATGATGTAATGTAAAACTTATGTGTGCATCCAGTACTTCCAAGGCTACTAAACTAATTGGTCATTCAGGACATGATCAATTGTGATCATGCAAATGATATGTAATAATGCGCTGACTTTGGGTAACTAGGGTCAGAGAATTATAGTTGGTATCAGAGGAAGTTTAGTATAAACCTTGGAAACTAGATTTATAAAAAAGCTCTGATTAGAGAACATTACTCTAAGATAGAATTTGGGGGTTAGTATAGTATAACATCCAAAATTTTTGGTAATGTAAATATTATGTGGGTTTTCCCAGAATTACATCCGTGTATGGATACGAGCAGGTAGAGGCAGCTCTGGCACATATGTACCTAGGGGTAAAACCAGAAAAGACCACTTTGAGCTAGACTCGAACTGGAACTGGTGCACAACAATGAGCCTTGCTATACTCTTGGTTATGACACTCCAGAGGATATGATTAGGATAATTACAATTTTATTTACAAACTGATTTGAAAAATTTTAATATAATATGAGATTAAATAACCTTGGTTAATCCTAAGATGTTTTAGATTGAAAATAAGGTGTCATGATATTCTCTAAATGATTTTAAGACTATTGTTACTCAGACAATGCTTTATGGTTTTATTCAATGGTTGGATTCCAAGGAAGTCATAGTAACATTATACATGATGTACAAGGTGAGCATGATGGTGGGCATGAGCAACTGAATGGAATGTTGATAGGCGTAAAATGTATTGTGTTCATGCCGAATCAGTTTTCCAAAAATATGATCAATAATATATATATTAACCAACTCCCATAATCAACAAAGAAGAGAAAGGCAGTGAATGATAAGAGTTCCAGTAGTGGAGACCAAGGAGAAAAGAAAGCTCAATTTCCATCATGCATAAAATATGGAAGGAAACACCTAGGAAAGTGTCTTAATGGAATAAAGAAATTTTTTATGTGTGGGAAAGAGGACATAAAGTAAATAATTGCTAAGGAAAAATTAAGAGTACTATGGAAGAAAATAAAAATGATCCCAAGAATCCATTTATAGTCATTTTCTATAAATGTAGGGGACTTGGACATTACCCGAGTCAATGCCCCATTCTATAGGAAAACCTCTTGGTCATGGAAGAACCTATATGGAAATAAATGGATGGAGAAATGTTTAAAAGTATTAGTGCTCTTTGTTGATGGGATTACTTTGGAAGACTTTTCTCTTGCATGTGTAACCCTGCAGTTTGTTATGTGATAATTCTATTCAAGGAATAATTATCTTTTCTTTTGGGGATATAGTTATAAATAACCATTGGAGTTAATATGATCCTTCAATTTGATGCAGTTACAGGTTATTAATATTTGGGATGAAAATTCGAGGTATGAGATAACATTTTTGGTTAAATTATGTTATGGTTATTTTGAGAAATTTATCGCATTTTGAGAATGTTATAAAATATAGTTTTTGAAAAAGGACAACATAAAGACTATATGAAAACATGTCGCGTCAAAAAAATCAGCATAAATTGAACCCCCAACCAAAGTGTGACTGGGATTTATCACCTACCACTGGACTACGTGACGTCCCTGGTTAGTGTGTCTAATTATTTTTAGTTAAATTATTTTATTGATCAATAATAAGTTTATTTGGGATCTTATGTTTTATCAAATGGATATCCTTAGTGTAGGAAAATTATTTGGTGATTAAGTGATAAATGTTATTTTGGAAGATTTTTTTCTCTATTGGGAACACTATATGCCTAAGGAAAATAGAATACAATGGGATTTCATTTGAGGAGTAATGGTGGATTTTTATCTATGTTTTAATTGTGTATTTATATAGATTTGGGTTATTTATGGAAATGATTAACCTATCATAGAGAATATGTGATTATGTTAATTACTTTTAAGTATGTGACTTTAAGAGTAGTTGATGTTGTTTGGAGATAAAATTTAACACAGAAGACTACATAATAAAATTATTCTGAGTTTTGGGGTTCAATCTTAGTTTGGATTATATTGAAGTATTTTATGAAAAATTTTTTATTGAATGGTATTTATTGACCTTTGGGTATTGTTGGTTTAATTTTAGAAATTAAGATTAGTATTTCTTTCTCAAAAGGATTATCCTTTTTGGGGATCATTTGATCTTGTACCAACCATTATGGTTTTGGTTAATCTCTAAAGACAAGGGAAATATATAGTTCCTTCTTTGGGGATTATGTGATTCTATATAAGTTGATTCTAGCGCTTCAAGTGTGACCAAGTCATCTTGAATACTCATCGTTTGGAGTGAAAGATAATTTTGTGGTAAAAATTAGTTAGATCATGGAACTCTACTTATCAAGTATTTTTCTATCTCTCTTATTCTATGAAGAAATTAATTCTTAAACCTTAGGTAAAGGATATTAAACCCAAAAATATGTTATCCTAATAGATTACGTTATTCATCATAGATTTATGACTTTGAGGCCCTTAATTTTCCATTCACCTGTTTGTGATTGACGACCTCAATCACTCCCAATAAATATTTACGTTTTCCATCCAATTATAATTTCCACCAATGTTCTCCTATTCGAAATCCTAATTTGGTGGTGAATTTTTCATTTTCCTTTCCCTCTTATTAAGACTAAAAATTATTAACTTGATTTATGATTTGGGTTTTCCACAAAGGCATTTTATATATTTTTAACCTTTTATTTACAAAGAACAATTTCCAATTGTAAGGATGCAATTTATTGAAGGATGGAATAATGTAACACCCCAAGCTTCCACAATACACTTCTATATGAATAATACAATAGCATGTGATGTACGCAACACCGAGTTCAAGCGCACCACGACCTATCAAACTAGCCGTTTAGAAAGCAGTTATGAATATTAATAACCACATTTTGAATTTTATATATGTCTCATTCAATTTTAACATTAATATTTTGTGTTTTTTAGACATAATATACGGACAAATTCAATTTTTTAGATAAAATAAGTATTTTTTTTAAAAAAAAGTAGTTTCTATGCCTTTTAATAGAGAACACTTTATAAATCCAATATTTGAAACTTTTATATATTCAATTTGATGAAATTAAATTCTTCTATATAAGTAGGACATAAAATTTTAATTTGGATAAATCTTTTGTGTTTTTACGATAACTATCATATTTTGATGAATAGTGAAAGTTACAAAATTTTAATTGAAAACAACCTTTTTAATAAAAAAAATTTATAGTGTTAAATTATACATTTAAATTGTTTTAAAGTATAATTAGATTATATTTTTATCATTTAATCCAATTTTGGTCATTTGAAGTAATTTCACTTTTAAACCGAACATAAACACATATCAATCTTTTGATAGTTTTTACTTCTCAAAAACCCGCTTTATGGTTTTGAAAATGGGAATTAATTTTAAATTAACTAATGAAAATTATATGTATTTAATTGGGTAAAATTGAAATCATTTTTGGATTCATAATATCAAAATTAGTTTAGGGTGATTTTTTGGTATTTTTCTGAAAACTTTCATTTTTTGTTGAATAGTGAAAAACACTGTTATTGTTTAAAACCCCACTTTTTATTTAAAGAATTTTTTATTTTATTTAAATTTATTTTAAGTAAAAATAGATACATAATACCTATACTAGTTCAATTTAATTAATTGGAGTCATTTTATAATAAAATTAGATGTATAAAATTTTATTGAATATTTTAACGTCTTTTACCCACCTCCTAGGCACGTTAGCAAATTTGCATTAAACGTCATTTTATCACTTCAATGAATTAAATTTCAAAAATCTGAGAAACTTAGTTGAAATCAGTAAGTAAAATGTGGTTCAATAAGATGAAAATATTTTTTGGTGAATAGTAACTTTTGAATTTTATTTACCTTGGTTAAAAGTAAATAGGACAATTAAAGGTAAAAATGGTATTATAATTATCCGAAAATATGTCATAATTCTATTAGATAAGAGTATTTCGACCAAAATCAACCTTAGGAATAGAATATAATACTTTTGGTTCACTTGGTTTATATTAGGACATTTATTATTATTTTATTCAAATTAGAGTTAAAAGTGTTAAATACGAATTTTAATAAATAAAATATTTTTAATATAGGGTTTTACATAAGATAATTTAGAATATAAATATTCATTAGAAATATAAAAATATTTCCTACATCATGGTATTTTATTTAAAATTTTTAGATATTAAATATTTAAATTTAGTAATGACACAATGATTATTCAGTAATTACCTTATTAATGAAAGATTAAAATAATTGATAATATAATTATTACAATTAATGTAAATTGAGACTTTGGATGGATTAAAAAAAATTTCTAGGTTAATATTACATGTTAGGGTTGATTTTTTTTTAAGTAATCATATTTTTATGACTTCCACAAAAACCAAATACTAAATAATGGAAAAATTGACATAAATGAGTTATTAAAACAAATACTATATTATTAAATTATATATTAGTCCTAAAAATATAAGGTTCAACCAAATGAATTTTATAATTATATATATTTCATTAATGAACCACTTGGTGTTCTCTTGGAATTTTATAGTAAGTTTATTAACCATATACTATAAAAATACAACGAGACATGGTAAATGTTAAACTATTTAACAAAGAGTTAAATTTAAAAGATAAGGTTAATATGGTGACCTAAACCTGTATAAAACCTATTGGTTGAGAGTTTTTAGACCTAGCCCTACCTTAGACTAAAAATAAATCCTTTTGGAGCCATTATAAACCGAATATGATTGTATAATAAAATAATATTTCAAGATTTTCCTAAAGTGACCCCCACCTATCTTATAAAAGGGTACTTCCCCTTATCTCAAAATCACATATCCAAAGCCATTTGGATAAGCCAAGACCTATTCAAATATCCTCCCAAATACCCTCAATTAAACATAGAGGCCTTAATTTTATCATAAAGCCAACCTAAGGATCCCTTTTGATCAAATCAAAAGGAAGGACCCGAAGAAGAGGTAATTATTTAATCACCTCTTTCAATGTTCTTTTCTACTTCCACATCCTCTTTCTTTGTTGTTTCCATACCAAAATAATAACTCCGGTAAATTCTACATACTGTAATGATATTATAAATATGATACACCCATATTTATTATTCTACCCATCCTATGAATGACAAAGTCACCATACGTGCGTACGCATGACTTACCGTTTCCCCGTCGCAGTGTAGTTTTTTATTCAACACTTAATTATTTGGATCAGTATAATAATGAGTATAATTGATGTAAATAATAAATATATCATTTTAATGATTTTTTATATATGAAATCCATCCAATTACATATGATTTCACCATCAATAGAATGTTATTGTCGCTCGTGCGTACGTACGGATTATCGTCTCCACGAACGGGATGAGATTCATTCCCCATCATAACCATTCAATAATTAATATAATTTTATGATTAAAAAATAAGGTTTGAGAACATAATATCATTATAGATATGAATCAAATACATACAATCCATAACAAAAATGACTTATGTAACAAAACATATAAAGAAAAACGACTCAGTTAACACCCGAAACAGTGATACTACTGAAATATTATTAACAAAGAAATATTAAAAGATCATATATGATATCATATTTATGTATATGGTTATTTTATAATTTAATAACAATTATTTCACCATTATACAAGAGGTTAACGTACCCTCAACTAAGGAAAAGTACAAGGTAATGGGTTTTCATCACACTTTTATTCCCTTGAGATTCATGCTATATTTGCCACTATTTCCCATTGTGTGGTGTATTTACTACCCATTGTTGTATTATTTATATAATATACTTTAATTTATGGGTATTTACATCTTAATTTTATTATCCTTCTTTCATGGGATGTATGTTTCATAAGTTACAAAATCGGTAAGGGAATTTCTAATTTTAATTTCCACTCATTGGATTTAACGCAAACTTCATTGATTATTTTACTCTAAGATTATGTGTATGATCACTACTTATTTATTTATGTAGTAATTTATACTACTCTTTGTGTGGATATACTTTTTATACACATAATCACTCCATTGATAAATTCTCAAATCATCAATATGAACTTGATAAGAGTAATCTTAACTCAATTTCCATTCATTGAGTTAAACATCCAAGTCATTAGTTTTGTTTTTACAAGAATATGTGTGAATGTAATCTGAGTGATTTACATTTAATATCCAATAATATTGAGTGTATTTATATTTTTCACACATAATTATGTCATTTATTTATCCTTAACAAAAGGATATAGTCTTTATAAGGGATTTCATCTCAATTTACATTCCATTGAGACTTCTTTATTGTTATACACCAATTCACTATTATATTATGTATATAATGTACTTTGACATACTATATCATGAATATCTTTATTCTCATGATATTATAAAGTTTTTATTACCTCAATTATTTGTATTCAAGCATCTCCCATTTTGTTAGGAACTCTAACTAAAATATCATTTTAAATGTTTTAAATATTTATTCTTCTAAATCACTCTCATTAATCTCCATGTTTAAAAAATGGTTTTAAGGATTTATTTATATGGACATGAATGTTTTAAAAATTAAAATTCCTTTTAAAAGTTTCAAAGTGGTATGAGACACTTTGATTCAAAAATCTATTTTAACAGTTTCTTGATAAATAGTGAGACCTTTAAATGTTTTCATGAAAAATCAAATATTTCTTTCAAATAGTTTTAATGGCTATTTACCTCTATGTCAATATCCTTCATTATTCTCGATTGAGGTTGATTTATAATAATACAATCTTCTATATTGTGTTGAATGAGTTATGTTTTACTGTGGATGTGCTATTTTTATACCATTCATGATTTGTGGTTAAAATATTAACATTTCATATGCTAGTTTTAATATGAATTTTTATGTTTTGTTTAAACCAATTCATATGAGGAATGCATTGGACTTAGTAAGTGATGGGTGGAGCCCGCTATAGCTCCTCGATGCATTAGTAGGTCTCATGATACAAACTAGTGTCTTAGAACAAGGCGTTGAAAAAAATCTTATTTTGTAGTCTTGGCATGAGGCCTTGACTATACCGTTATGATGTCCAACATTATGCATTCCATCATTATGAAATTTTCTATTGATATTACATGCGAATATTCAAATAGTAGAATATACATGTGAATAAGAAAATGAAATTATTTGATTTATATATGCCATATTATGCTAAAGTTTGTGTTTTAGTCTTATATAATTCCATAAATGTTTATGCTTATCTATGAAAGTTTCTGCTATATCATTATCCTTAATGAGAATCTGAGCTCACCCCTTTATATATTTTATTTTTCCCAGGATGTGAAGAATTATATCATGATTAACCTGTAGGAATAGGCTAAGGGATATGAGTGTGTTCAAAGGGGACACAATTTTGTTGATATTTATTTCATTATTTAATGTAAAACTCATGTATGTATCTAGTACTTCAAGGATATTACACTAATCGGTCTTTCGGGACTTGATCTCTTATGATAATGCCAATGATATGTAATAATACACTAACTCTGGGTAACTAGGGTTAGGGCGTTACACAAAGGTGCCCTGTACGTAGTTGGTCACATGACCTCAAGAGAATTTCCAAAAATTCCAAAGGCTACTGACTAGTAGTGAGAGAAAAGGTCTGCTAATAGGGAAACTATTCCTTCATTGGCAAAGCATGCACAGTGGAATGAAAATAATAAAAAATAGCAGAAGTGGTAATACCAACATAGAAGTAAACATCAGAAGACTAGTACTAATATAACAACTCGATCATATATAAATGATTCATGTCACATGTGTCTAGGAAAGAAACCAAATATGTCACAATGTTGGAAATACAACACTGAAACCAATGTACATAAAAACAGTAAACTCTAACAGCATTTCACGCCTCAGCTTGGTCCCATGATCTCCAAATCCAACATCAATCAAGTATCTGATAAAGAAAGGCGCTTGACCTTATCTATACATGAAACCATATAATCTATTTGGTTCCAAAATCATGACCCAAATATGGTGTGGGACGAATCCTAGTAGGCAACCATCAAAAGATCTATGCCTAACTTTTAGTGAATATGTATAGTAGGTAAAATGAAAAAATGAAACAACAAACTAGGAAGTACTCAAAAGTAAAAAATACTACAATTTTCAATTACATTCATTTACATTTATTAATTATTAAAAATATTGAATAAAAATACCAGGATATATCCTATGCTCTATATCCCCTGTGTAAAAGAAAAATAGATGTCTTAGACGATCATGTAACAATCTAGTAAGACCGATTCAAAGCCTGTTATTTGGCTTGGTAGACACGTCATAATCATTAAATCATTAATAAGAAACCCTCTGGGAAATTTCTCATAGTCTAACCCCTATGGTTTAACATATCATCAAATAAATAAAAATAATGACCCACTAGAAAAGCTCAGACAATCTAACCCCTTTGGTCCCACATAACACTAATCATTTACAAACGACCACCTGGGCGGATCTCACAATCAATACCCCCTTGGTCTGCATTGAAATAATAAACTATAATGACCACCTACAAGCTCTCACAATCAATGACCTAGGGTCCATAATTCATTTAATAACAACCCTCTAGCTAGCTCTCATGGTCTAAACCCTCTAGTCGATAACCACCTGACAGCTATCGCAGTCAATACCTATGGGTCAACATAACAACAATTCATACATAAATTTCCCTACCTCAGGAAGCTTTCTCAGTCAATTACACTTGGTCAAAATTTCACAATGTGAACCACATGCATCTAATATAATTAGTAAATCTATCATAACAAAACGAGGCATGAAAAATAAGGCAATCCTAACAGGCATTCTTGACCAAAGGGCTATAACCAATAAAATAAGTAAAATACACCCATAATCAAGGTATAAAACCTTATACATAAGCAAAAAAACATTTCTCAAACAAAGAAACCATAACAGGTATTAAATTGGGTTAAATTTACAAAACACAGAATACCCATAACATGTGTATTCGACACTTCAAGTATATATAATCCAAATACAATCAATGAAATGCATAAACCACTTACCTTGATGTCACACAATCAACACTCTAGAACATTGGTCCTTGAATCATTCTAGAATAACATAGATCGTAAAAAAGGGAAAACAATCATCCTTGAAATACTCACGAGAGAGAGAGAGATAATCAAGAAGAAAGGCTCTAAGGAAAGAGAGAAATCACCGGTGGGAATCCAATGCACCTGACAGTGTCTCAATCGGAGCTCAGATGGAGAACTGGGAGGAGCTCACAGTTCTTCGGTGTTCCATCTTTCTCCTGTACGAAACATGGGGAGGAGAAGTGTGTTCTAGACATGAGACACAACCACACACCAATTTATCAAAAAAATAAGAAAATCACATAGAGTGTTAACTTAATGTACATTTTATGTACTAGAATTAACCAGCCCTCATTTTAGACAGTCTTTTAGGTCACCTACATGACTATGTACTCATCTGTTACACAGAAAGTACATGGCTATAAGCAGAAATTGGGTACATAGTGTGCACTCAAAAGTACCTGACATGTACTTTGAAAATTTCTATTACTTCCTTTTTTCCTTTAAAACACCAAAAATAAAGATCCATACATGAAATAAATATTTGGGTTCTTACAAAATCTCCCCTTAAAGAAATTCGTCCCCAAATTTTCCTTCCAAGGGTGGTAAAGAAGAATATGTGAACAAATCTGGCCACTAGGATTGTACATCAGCCTCCCTCTCCTCGGTCTCGTACTTTACTCCCCCATGCTTCCATTACACCCATACCAGAGAAACATACCGACCACAGAGAACCTTCATGCTATGATCCAAAATCTGAATAGGGTGCTCCTCATAGGATGAATCCACCTCCAAATCAGCCTCCTTGACAAGATATAGGTTTTAAAACTAACATCGTAGCTGAGAAACATGAAATATGTCTTCCATATACTAGTACCTATGAGGTAACTAAAACCGATAGGAAACTAGCCTAACTCTCTCCAAAACCTCAAATAGACTGACGTATCTCGGTGAAATCTTCCCCTATCTCCTAATCCTCATATGTCCCAACCTCAGTGTGACATGTAAGAAAACCAAATCTCTGACCTCAAAATTCAGAGGTCATCTCCATCGATCATCATAATATTATTGCTGATATTGTGCAATAACCATCCTCTTTGGAATCATCTCCACCTACTCAGTGGTCTCCTGGACAAGATGAGGTCCCATCATAACTACATCTTCTTCCTTCAGCCAACATAGGGGAAATCAACATGGAATATAGTTCAAAGCCTCATCAGGTTCCATCTAAATCATTTCCTGAAAACTATTATTGTAGGAATACTCCAATAGGGGAATATGCTTCTCCCATGTGATCCTGAAATATAGGACGAATTCTTGAAGAATGTCCTCCAAAACCTAAATCGTGTGCTCAGACTGGCCATCTGTTTGGGGATGGTAAAATGTACATAAAAGTACCTGTGTACCCAATGCCCTCTGTAATACCTTCCATACATGAGAAGTAAACTGTGTGTCCCTGTCTAAAACAATAGAATGTGGAACCCCATGATAACATACAATATCTCAGATGTACAACCTTCTAATCTCACCAATTCTGAAGGTTTCCTTGATCGGTAAGAAATGTGAAACCTTTGTGAGTCTGTAAAAAATAACCCAAACTTCATTATTCCCTCGAGGTGACCTAGATAAACCAGTCCTGAAATCCACCGTGATATCATTACACATTCAATCGTGAATGGTTAATTACTGTAAAATTACTACCAGTGGCTGATGCACCACCTACACCTGCTGACCGGTATAATATCTCATGAAAAAACCAACTACACCCCTCTTCATACCTGCCCACCAATACTGATGGTGTAGATATCGATACATCTTGGTGATTCCAAGATGAACTGCCCTAACCAAGGAATGAAAATATTTCATCTACTCCTCACGTATTTATGTTGAAAACCATACACATTTATGAAAATGAAAGACATCATTATCTCCAATGGTACACCCAGGAGTATGGTCCAATCCTGAAAGACTCTCCCCTAGGACTAGGCCTTTGGAATCTAATAGTTTCCTCATTTGTACTCGATCCAAAAGAGTATAGGTAACATATATAGAAGAAATAAAAATCTGCCCCTATCTATCGTGCACCTACAAATGCATCATAGATAATGGATCCATAATATTCCAGTCATTGATGGCCTCCTGAATTACCTATATTTGATTCCTCCTACTCAACACATCATCCACTGCATTGCCTTTCCTAGGCATGTAGGCATTCTCAAATTAAAAATATTGAAGGTACTCAACCCACCTTCACCATCTCAAATTTAGATCAGGCTGAGTAAAGATATACTTGATACTTTTGTGGTTAGTGTATACCACAAAATGATTGCCCAAAAGATAATGTATCCAATAGAATAAAGCATGAAAAACTAACACTAACTCAAGATCGTGCGTTGAATAATTCATCTCATGCGGGCTCAACTACCGAGACCCATACACAACGACTCCTTCCCCATGCCTAAGCACTACTCCCAGTCTGATACCTGATGCATCATTGTAAATGGTGTAACTCTTTCCCAAATCTGGAAAAATTAGTTTTGGTGATAAAGTCAACCTCTATTTTAGCTTCTGAAATATTGAATCATAGGAATCTGTCAACATGTACTTTCCACCCTTCTCAGTCAGGCCCTTCAGTGGCGCTGCTAAGCATGAAAAGTCCAATATAAAATGAATGTAGTAACCATCCATCCCTAAATAAATTAATACATTAAATAAGTTCTTCAAATGCTCCCAGGAAACTACTTCTCTCACTTTCTATGGGTCTATTGATATTCTTTTCTCTGAGATGACATGACCCAAGAAGTGAATATGGTCCATCAAAAAGTGGCACTTTGAGAGATTAACATATAACTGATGCTCTATTAGTGTACTCAAAATAATCTCAATATGGAAGGCATGGTCATATCAAGTGTGGGAGTACAACAAGATATCATCCATGAATAATGCCATACAAGATTCCAAGTAAGGATGGAACACTGAGTTCATCAGTTCCATGAAAACGGCCAGTGTTTTTGTGAGACCAAACAACATAACCAAATACTCGTATAAACCATACCTACTCCAAAAGGATATAAGATGTATATTTTATGGTCTAATGAACAACTGATGATAAACAGATCTCAAGTCAGTCTTCAAGAACACTCGGGCTCCTCAAATATGATCAAAGAGATCATCAATCCTTAGCAAGGGATATCTGTTCTTGGCCATCAACTGGTTCAGCTTCTGATAATTCACACAAAGTCTGAGGGTAACATCTACATTCTTCACAAAAAGGACAGGTTAACCCCAAGGAGAAGTACTGGGTCAGATGAAACCCTTCACCTACAACTCCTCTAACTACTTCTTGATCTCTTGTAACTCTGGTGTAGCCATCCTATGTGGAGGAATAGACACAGGTTCCACTCATGGAACAAGATTTATAGAGAAATATACCTCTATCTCCAAAGGTAGACATGAAAATTCATCTATAAAGACATATATAAAATGATCCACCACTAGAGGAAAGTCCATCAGTGAAGTCCCCTGGTCCTCCAGATATAAACTTGAAATCTAGGATGAAATTCAACCTAACCCATGATGCTTAGGTCCATCTCTTCTCACTTGGACATCCCATTGACCCTTGTGTAGAAACGACCCACCCTCTAGTGATGTGAAACTCAGCCTACGATGACAAAAATCAATAAAGGCCTAAAAGGAGACCAACTAGTCCATTTTGAGAATGACATCTAATCTTGTCATTTCTAAGACATAGAGGTCCCCTGAGAAGTGACACCCACCAACATCAAAAGGGAACTCCTTGCACTGATGTACACTAGCCTTCCTAATACCCAATTGAGTGTATAGCATCATAAAATCCTCATAAGTAATGACACAAAGCCTAAGGCTCTCCAAATAGCATCAAATATAATACTATGGGAATCCCCTCTATCAAAAACTGTAGAAGCTAAAACTGAGGCAACTAGAATCGTACCTATAACTGTAGAGGGTCTAAGATCGTGCTCTTGTTGGGTCTTCTCTAATGTAAAATTCTTACATATACCATGACCCTATGACCATGCCCGACTACCCTGATCTAATCCAACCTACTGTCGCTAAAAACCTATAACATGACCACCAGATCCATGACCACCTCGTCAGCCTGAATGACCTAACGAACTCCAGTTCCCTGACTGATTAGAAATTGGTGGTCCTTCTCTTTAACGTGGAATCAAAACAGAACCTTTATCACTAGCTTTGGGTGAGAAAACTTGGAAAAAACTCTGATGATGAACTATCTTTGTAACACCCCAATCTTTCATAGCACACTTCTCTTTGAATAATATAATAGCTTGCGATGTACACAATATTGAGTTCTAGCACACCACGACCCATCAAACTAGCCGGTATGAATAGTAATACCCACTTTTTAAAATTTGATAAATTTTATTTTTCAAAATGGACTTTATTTTTGGATTTAGACTATCAAAATTAGCTTTGGGTAAATTTTTGATATTTTTCTGAAAACATTCAATTTTTTATGAATAGTGAAAATATTGCGTTATTGTTTAAAACCAACTATTTATTTAAATAATAATAATTATTATTTAAATTTATTTTATATAAAAATAGATACATAATACCTATATTAGTTCAATGTGATTCATTAGAGTCATTTTATAATAAGATTAGATGTATAAAATTTTATTGAACTTTTTAACGTCTTTTACCCACCTTATAGACACGTTAGCAAATTTGTATAAAATGTAATTCTACCACTTTTGTGAATTAAATTTCAAAAATCTGAGAGACACAGTTGACATTAGTATGTAAAATGTGGTTCAATAGGATGAAAATTATTTTTGGTGAATTTTAACTTTTGGATTTTATTTACCACGACTAAAAGTAAATAGGGTAATTAAAGGAAAAATGTATTGTAATTACCCTAACACATGTAATAATTCTATTGGATAAGTGTATTTTGAAAAAAATAAACCTTAAGAATAAAATATGATCCTCTTTGATACACTTGGATTAGATTAGGACATTTATTATTATTTTATTTAAAGAAGAGTTAAAAGTGTTAAATTCAAATTTTAATAACTAAAACATTTTTAATTTAGGGTTATACATAAGATAAATTCTACTATAAATATTGATTATAAATATAAAAATATTTCCTACATAATGGTATTTTTTTTATAAATTTTAGACATTAATTAATTATATTTATTTATGACACAATGATGATGAAGAAATTATCTTATTAATGAAAGATTAAAATAATTGATATTATAAATGTACTAATAAATGTAAATTGAGACTTTTGATGCATTCCACTAATTTTATAGGTTAATATGACATTTTAGTACTGATTTACTTTGTTTTTTTCTAAGTAATCATGTTATTTTGACTTTCACAGAAACAAAATACTAAATAGTGTCAAAATTGACATAAATGAGTTTTTTAAAACAAATACTATATAATTAAATGATATAATATTCTTAAAAATATAAGTATATCCAAATGACTTATATAATGATAGATATGTCAATAATGAATCACTTGGAGTTTGATTGGAATTTTATAGTAAGTTTATTAACCATGTATTATAATAATACAAGAATACATGGTAAAAGGTAAACTATTTAACTAAGAGTTAAATCTAAAAGATAAGGTTAATATGGTGACCTAAACATGTATAAAACCTATTTTTTGAGAGTTTTTAGACCTAGACCCAACTTATCAGTGAAATAAATCCTTTTTGAGCCATTATAAACTTAATATGATTGTATAATAAATTAATATTTTAAACTTTTCCAAAAGTGACCATCACCTCTCTTATAAAAGGGTACTTCCCCTTCTCTCAAAATCACACCTCCAAATCCATTTGTCTTGGCCAAAACCTACTCAAATATCTTCCAAACTACCCTAAATTTAAACTATAGGCCTTACTTTGATCAGAAATCCAACATAAAGATCTATTTTGATCAAATCAAAAGGAAGCACCTAAAGAAGAGGTAATAATTTCATCACCTCTTTCAAAGTTCTTTTCTTCTTCCACTTCCTCTTTCTTTTTTGTTTCCGTACCAAAATAATAACTCCAGTTCCTTGTACACACTATTATTTTATTATAAATATGGTACATCCATATTCATTATTCTATCCATCCTATGAATGACAAAGTCACCATACGTGCATATTTATGGCTTACCGTATCCACGTCGTGGTGTAGTTTTTTATTCAACACTTCATTATTTTGATGGGTATAATGATGAGTATAATTAATGTTAATAATAAATATAAAATGTTAATGATTCTGTAGATATGATATATCATCCAATTACATATTATTTTACCATCAATAGAATGATATTTTCGCTCGTGCGTACGTACAGATTGCCGTCTCCACGAACGCGATAAGATTAATTCCCCTTCGTAACCATTCAAGAATAATTATAATTTTACGAATAAAAAATATTTTTTAAGAACTTAATATAATTTTTTATATGAATCAAATTAATCCTATCCATAACAAACATGGCTTATGTAGCAAAACATATAAAGTAAAATTAATCAGTTAACACCTGAAACAATGAAACTATTGAAATATTATTAACAAAAAATATTAGAAGATAAAAAATAATATCATATTTATGTATATGGTTATTGTATAATTTAATAACAGTGATTTAAAAATTATACATGAGGTTAACATACCCACTACCAAGGAAACATACAAGGTAAGGGTTAATTTTACAATCTCTTTATTATCTAAGGTTGTTTATACATGAGTATCTACTAGGACTTCTTTATCATCCACATATGTGTTTCTTAAAAATGTATTTCAAAACATTTTTACTATTTACTAGAATATAGGTTAAAGTCATTTATAATTTTTTTTTTGAATTTCTATAAATGTTTTTGAAAGGAATCTTTCCATCATTTTACAAACAAGGTACTTTATGACCTTTTCGACAAATTAAGGTAAGAATGTTTTTTTAATGTATATGATGGGTGTGGCTATTTTACTCCATTACAACATCTTTGAAGCTTCCTTTACAATATTATAAGAATATTTTCAAAATAAATGTTTTCTTTTATAATTATGTGACTTTTAAATGATTTCAAAATAGAAATATATATTTCTATCAAATAGTTTTTATTTCATTTATGTCAACATCCTTCGATAAATTTTACACTTGTTTGAAGTTGATTTATTGTGATACAATCTTACATATTGTATAGAAGGTTTTGTAATATTTTTGACTCTGGATGTTTTATTTTTATACAATTAATGGTTTATAGTTAAATTATTAACATTTTTTATGTTAGTTTTAATAAGAATGTTTATGTTATGTTTCAACCCTTTCATATGAAGAATGAATTGGACTTAGTAAGTGACGGGGGGAGCCCACTATAGCTCCTCGATGCGTCGGTAGGTCTCATGAGACAAACTAGTGTCTTAGAACAAGTACTTGACAAAAATCTTATTTGTAGTCTTGGAATGAGGCCTTGAATACGTGGTTATGATGTCTGTAATTATGAATTCCATCATTATGAAATTATCTATTGATATTACATGTGATTATTCTATAATTAGAATATCTATGTGAATAAGAAAATGGAATTATTATTTTTTCCATATTATGTTGAAGTTTATCTTCAAAAGGATTTTGTTTTAGTCTTATAAATTTCCTCCAATGTTTATACTTATTTATAAAATGTTTTTCTATATTTTAATCTTTACTGAGCATCTGATCTCACCCCTTTCTTATGTTTTATTTTTCCTAGTACGTAAAGAAGTATATTATGAATGACCTGCAAGGATTGGCTATGGGGTATGAGTACTCTCAAAGGAGAAAAAAATGTTGTTTTTTATTTCATAATGTAATGTAAAACTTATGTATTTATCGAGTACTTCCAATTCTAATAAACTAATCAGTCTTTCGAGACACGATCTCTTGTGATCAAGCCAATGTTATGTAATAATGCACTGATGATGCAATAATTACCTTATTAATTACATATTAAAATAATTGATATTATAAATATCCAAATAAAGGTAAATTGAGAATTTTGATGCATTCCACCAATTTTTTAGGTTAATATGACATGCTATGATTTATTTAATTTATATTTTTAAGTAATAAAGTTTTGTTGATATTCACAAAAACCAAATACCAAATAGTGTCAAAATTGACATAGATGAGTTTTTAAAACAAATACTATATTATTAAATGATATAACATTCCTAAAAATATAAGGTTCCACAAAAGGACTTATGTAATGATAGATATGTCATTAATTAACCACTTTGAGTTCTCTTGGCATTTTATAGTATGTTTATTAGCTATGTATTTTAATAATACAAGAATACATGGTAAAAGTTAAACTATTTAAGTAAGAGTTAAATATAAAATATAAGGTTAATATGGTGACATAAACCTATCTAAAACCTATTGGTTGAAATATTTTTTACCCATCACCACCTTATCCTAGAAATAAATCCTTTTGGAGCCATTATAAACCGAATATGATTGTATAATAAACCAATATTTCAATCTTTTCCTAAAGTGACCCTCACCTCTCTTATAAAAGGGTGCTTCCCCTTATCACAAAATCACACCTCCAAATCCATTTGGCTCGGAAAAAACCTGCTCAAATATATTACCAAATACTCTCAATTCAACATAGAGGCCTTAATTTGATCATAAATACAACCTAAGGATCCCTTTTGATCAAATCAAAAGGAATCACCCGAAGAAGAGGTAATAATTTCATCACCTCTTTCAAAGTTCTTTTCTTCTCCCACTTCCTCTTTCTTTGTTGTTTCCTTACCAAAACAATAAATCCAGTATGTTATACCTACTTTAATGTTATTATAAATATGGTACAACCATATTCATTATTCTATCCATCCTATTAATGACAAAGTCACCATACGTGTGTACATATGACTTACCGTCTCCACGTCATGGTGTAGTTTGTTATTCAATAGTTCATTAATTGGATGGGTATAATAATGAGTATAATTGATGTTAATAATAAAATATATCATGTTAATGATTCTGTATATATGATATACCATCCAATTACATATGATTTTACCATCAATAGAATGATATTATTGTTTGTGCGTACGTACTATTTACCATCTCCATGAACGCGATGAGATTCATTCTCCATCGTAACCATTCAAGAATAATTTTAATTTTATGAATAAAAATAATGTTTAAGAAATTAATATCTTTCTTTATATGAATCAAATACTTCCTATCCATAAGAAACATGACTTACTTAGCAAAACATATAAAGGAAAATGAATCAGTTAACGCGCGAAACAATGATACTACTAAAATATTATTAACAAAAAAATATTATAAGATCATATATAATATTATATTTCTGTATATGGTTCTTTTATAATTTAATAATAATTATTTAACTATTATACAAGAGGTTAACATACCCTCTACCAAGGAAAATTACTAGGTAAGGGTTAATTTTACAATTTATTTACTACCCGAGGTTGTTTATGCATGAGTATCTACTGGGACCTCTTTATCATCCACATCCATGTTTCATAAAAATATATTAAAAAACATTTTTACTATTTCCTATAATATGGGTTAAATCCATTTATTCTATAGTTTTACTTTTTATAAATTTTTTTGAAAGGAATCTTTTCGTCGTTTTCCAAACAAGTTACTTTATGACCTTTTTGACAAATTAAGGTAAGAATGTTTGTTTAACATATACGGCAGGTACTGTTATTTTCCACCATTATAACATCTTCGCAGCTTCCCTTACAAGATTATAAAAATATTATTAAAATACATGTTTTCTTTTATAATTATGTGACTTTTAAATGATCTTAAAATAGAAAGAGACATTTCTATCAAATAGTTTTGATTTCATATATGTCAACATTCATTGATTAATTTTACACTTGTTTGAAGTTAATTTATTATAATACAATCTTACATATTGTATTGAAGGTTTGTGATATGTTTGATTGTGGATGTGTTATTTTTATACCATTAATGTTTTATGGTTAAAGTATTAACATTTCGTATGCAAGTTTTAATATGAATGTTTATGTTATGTTTCAACCTTTTAATATGAGGAATGCATTGGACTTAGTAAGTGACGGGTGGATCCCGCTATAGATCCTCGATGCATCGTTAGGTCTCATGAGACAAACTAGTGTCATGGAACAAAGACTTGAAAAAATATTATTTGTAGTCTTGTAACAAGGCCTTTACTATGTGGTTATGATATTCGACATTATGCATTCCATCATTATAAAATTCTCTATTGATATTACATGTGATTATTCAACTAGTAAAATATCCATATGAATAATTAAATGGAATTATTTAATTTATCTTTTCCATATTATGATTAAGTTTAATTTTAAAAGGCTTGTGTTTTAGTCTTATATATTTCCTTCAATTTTTATGCTTATTTATTAAAGTTTCTTCTATATTGTTATCCTTACTGAGCATCTGAGATCACCCCTTTATTATGTTTTATTTTTCCCAGGATGTGAAGAATAATATTATGATTGACCTATATGGATAGGCTATGGGGTATGAGTGTGTTCAAAGGAGACACGATGGTTTTTTTTATTTCATAATGTAATTTAAAACTTCTTTATGTATCTAGTACTTCCAAGGCCACTAAACTAATAGGTCTTTCAAGACTTGATCTCTTGTGATCATGAAAATGTTATGTAATAATGCATAGAATCTAGGTAACTAGGGTTTGGGCATTATAGTTGGTAACAGAGGAAGTTTAGTACAAACCTTGGAAGTTAGATTTAGAAAAACTCGGATTAGAGAACATTACCCTATGATAGACTTTGAGTATTAGTAGAGAAGAAATTCCTAGAATTTTGGTAATGCCGAGATTTTGTGAGTTTTCCAATCAATACATCCTTTTATGGATATGAGAAGGAAGAGGAGGCTCTGTCACATATGTACCAAGGAGTGAAAACCCCGACAAGGAGTTTCGGGCTTGACCCAGGGTATCCTGCTACACGACAATGGGGCTTTTTGCACTCTTGGTTATGACACTCTTGGGGGATGTGCTTAGGATAATTAACATTTTCCTTACAAACTATTTTGAAGGATTTATGAGTAAATACTTTCTTAAAGAAAACATTTTTTTTATGATTATGGATTATATGCATAAACGATTCAGCTTATGTTAGGTATTTTACTTGTTTGGAATTATGTATTGCGATTCATAGACTAATATAGTGCAGGTCATTGTTTAGAAATGTTGTCTAGTGGAAGGAATGGAAACCGTATCAATGCACATAATCCATGTTGGGATTGACCTCCTACTCAAGATAATTATAGTGGAGCTGGTGATGCAACCGGTTTTGAAAAACTTATAACCATACTGGGATAACTCACTCAGGTTAGGAATAATAAACTTACCTGTATGGAGCACCACAATGTGGAGGATAAATGTTCAACTAATTCACGAGGCAACAACCACCAACATTCAATGGGACTACAAATCCATTTGTAGCTGAGCAATGGATATGCTCCTTAGAGAAAATATTTTATGCTTTGGGGAGTAGCAAAAGGGAAAAATTTGTTATGGTAGTTTATCGCCTCATACGAGATGCAGATCAATGGTGGTCATTAATTAAAAACACAAAGAGTATGAAGAAGTTTAAAATATGGAATAGAGGGAGTTTAAAGTGTTTATCTTAGAAAAATATTTTCCTCATGACCATTGAGCAGATATGGAAGGACAATTTCTCAGTCAGAGGTAAAAGGAGGATGAGAATTCCTCAATGTATGAGGCTAACTTTACAAAGGTTAACAAGAAATGAAACAGATTATATACGTTACCCAATGAGTAATATTGATCAATTTTTTGATGGGTTAAAACCATTTCTATGTTGAGAATTAGTATCACAATCCTTCTTATCGTATGAAGATATTGACTCATGTGCTATCAAGAAAAAAATGAATTCTCCAAGTCTTATGATTTTAATGAAAAGAAAGAGAAGAAGATATCTTATGAACACTTTGGAAATTGAAATAAGGGTAAGAAGGGAAAAGTTGAATTTCCATCCTACTGTAAATGTGGAAAGAAACACCATAGTACTTTCCTGAAGGGAATGTGAGTCTGTTACAAGTGTGGTGAAAAAGGCCACCAAGCACATGATTGTAAGGGAAAGAAAGAGGTTGTCAATGTTGAATCCTACAATTTTAGAGAAATGGGGCATTATGAAAATGAATGTCCTAATCTCCAAGGAAAATTACTTTATAAAAGGCCAAGGGATCTAGGGAAAGCTTATGCGATCACTACTATTGAGGTTGAAGCTCCGAATGATGTGGTGGCAGGAAATTTAAAGGTTTTCTACAATTTGGCCAACACTTTATTTGATTCTGGATCATCATATTGTTTCATATCATCCTAGTTTTCTATGAAAATTAGATATTTCCCATTTTATTTAACAAGGGAGTTGTCAGTCAAAACTCCTAAAGGAAGTATCATTGAAAAAAGGTGTGATGAATTAGTTCCCATTAGGGCATATAAATGCTCATTATCTACTGATCACATTGTCATACACATGATTGAATTTGATATATTCCTTGATATATATTTTCTTTTGGACCATGATGTGAAAATTTATTGTAGAAATAAAGAGGTTACAATTTTCGATGATGATAAGGAATACCATATCTTTAGTGAAGAAATGTCACAATCAGATTCTTATCTAGATCCACCCCCAATAGCTCTACTGAATTCAATTATTGAAGAGGAAGAGAGTAAAATAACTATGGGTGAGGAAAGGAATGTTCAAATAGAGGATTTACCTATTGTGCATTAATATGTTGATGTATTTTCATAGGATTTACCTAGACATCCTTGAGAATGAGAAAATGAGTTTTCCATTGATTTAATTTCTGGTTCAAGGCCCATATCGAAAAACCCTTATAGAATGGCCACTATGGAATTATTGGAACTAAATAAACATCTAGTGGAATTTAGTAATAAAGGATTTTTCCCCCCAGTGTTTCTCCATGGAGATCCCCTGTTCTTTTTGTTAATAAGAAATATGGATATATGATGTTGGCTATTGACTATAGGGGGATCAAAACTCTAACAATAATGAACAAGTATCCCCTACCTCACATTGATGATTTATTTGATCAAATTCATTGAGATCAATATTTTTAAAAGATTGACCTTCTATATGGATATCATGAGTTGTGTGTGAATAAGGAAGACATTCCGAAGACAACATTTCGTACCACGTATGAGAATTAAGATTTTACAATAATGCCTTTGGGACTGACTAATGAAACCTGTATCATCATGGATCTAATGAATAGTGTTTTCAAGGAATATCTTGATGACTTTGTAGTGGTATTTATTGATGATATTTTGGTATACTCAAAAATCTATGAAGATCATGAAAATTACTTGTGTACTATTCTAAATAATCTTAAAATAAATGAATTATATTAGAAGTTTAGTATGTGTGAATTATGGCTTCAGATGATTTTTTGTGGCTATATTGTCTCTAAGGATAGAATCTCTTTTGATCCTTCTAAGATAAGATAAATACAATAATGTCCAATACCAACTAGTATAACTTAGGTACACAGTTTTATTGGTTTAGCAGGTTATTATCGACGTTTCGTCCAAAATTTTTCCCGATTGGATAACCCATTAACCAAGATCACACGTAAAGTGGTTAAATTTGTGTGAAAAAATAGTGTGAAGAATGTTTTGAAGAACTGAAGATAAGATTAGTCAATGCTCCTATCATGACTCTACCATCAGGGAATGATGGGTTTATTATTTAGAGTGATGCTTCAAAGAAAGGACTTGGCTGTGTCCTTATGAAGAAGGATAGAGTTATTGAATATGCATCATGATAGCTAAAAATTCATGAAAAATACTATCCAACTCATGATCTTGAGTTAACAGTTGTAATAATTGCTTTGAAGATATGAAGACACCATCTATATGGTGAAACAAGTGAGATATATACCGATCACAAGAGTTTGAATTATATTTTCTCACAGAAATAACTCAACATGAGGAAAATACGATGGCTTGAACTACTCAAAGATTATGATTTCAATATACAATACCACCCGGGGAAGGTAAATAAGGTGGCAGATTCTTTGATTAGAAATGATCGTTGAGTTTTGAAAAAGATGAGAGTTGAAAGGGATCATATGTTCATGAATCTAGTAAATATGGATATGAGAGTAATCATGGAAGGTAAACCATCAATACATTTACAAATGGTTTCCAAACTATCATTACTATAAAGGATAAAAAGTTCTCATACAAATGATGAGGTGTTTCAAAAGAAAATTAAAAATGTGAATGATGGGAGATTGATTGAATTCATATATGAAGATAAAATTTTGAAATTTTGGAAGAGACTTTGTGTTCCTAACATACCTGATCTAAAAAGGGAATTTTTGGATGATGCTCATATCTTAAATTTCTCTATACATCATGGAAACACTAAGATGTATAGAGATTTGAAGGAACATTTTTGGTGGTACAACATGAAGAAAGATATTGCTGATTATGTGTCAAGATGTATGGGTTTTCAACAGGTGAAGACTAGAAGACAACATCCTAGAGGAGTTATGCAACCTCTTACCACATTTGAGTGGAAATGGGTTGATATTACAATGGACTTTGTTAGGGGGATACCAAAGAATCCTATAAGGAATGATGCAATATGAGTCATTGTTGATCATCTTACCAATTCATCCCATTTTCTTTCTATAAGAGATGATTTAACACTTGAACGTTTAGTAAGACTATATATTAATGAAGTTGTAAGACTTCATGGAGTACCCCAATTTATTTTTTCTGACCATGATCTCCATTTTACATCAAGATTCTAGAAAAGTATTTAGAAGGACTTAGATACGGAACTTCGTTTGAGCTCTACCTACCTCCCTCAAACTGATGGACAATCAGAACAGACTATTCAAACCTTAGACGACATGCTGATATCTTTCTCACTTGACTTTCAAGGTATGTGAGATCAATATTTACCTATGGTAGAATTTTCCTTTAATAATAGCTTCCGTTCAAGTATTCATATGACACCATATGAAGCATTATATGAAAAGAGATGTCACACACCAACTTGTTGGGATGATGTTGGTGAATGAAAACTCATAGCCCCAAAACTTTTTGATGAAACAATGGAAAATGTGAAGATTATCTACACCCACATCAAAGCAGATCAAAGTAGGAAAAAGAGTTATGTCGATAACTGAAGGAAGGATTTGGAATTTCAAGTACAAGATCATATTTTCTTGAAGGTAACTCCATGGAAGGCTGTTATACAATTCATTAAGAAGGGTAAATTAAGTCCCAGGTACATCGTACCTTTCAAAATTCTAGAATGAATTCGAGTTGCTACTTACCATTTGGCAATGCCTCAAAGTCTCTCTAAAGTTCGTGATGTGTTATACGTATCACTGTTGAGAAAATACATGCCTGACCCAATGCATGTACTCACCTATGAAGAAATAGAACTGGAACCTGATCTGTCTTATTGTGAAGAGCCTTTCAAGATTCTTGATACCAGAGAACAAGTTTGGAGAAAGCAGATGACTTGTCTGGTAAAAGTAATATGGAGAAACCATAAAATGGAAGAGGCAACATGGGAATCCAAGGAACATATGATGAAGAATCACCAGAATATTTTTAAGAATTAATATTCTAAAAATTTTCAGGATGAAGTTATTTGATGGAGAGAAGAATGTAACACCCCAAGCTTCCATGGTATACTTCTCTTTGAATAATATAATAGCTTTTGCTGTATGCAACTTTGAGTTCTAGCACACCACGACCAATCAAACTAGCCATTATGAAAAGTAATACTCACTTTCTGAAATTTTATAAATTTTATTTTTCAAAATGGACTTCATTTTTTCATTCAGAATATCAAAATTAGGTTAGGGTGAATTTTTGGTATTTTTCTGAAAATTTTCAAATTTTGATGAATAGTGAAAACACTACGTTATTGTTTAAAACCAACTCTTTATTTAAATAATTAATTATTTTATATAAATTTATTTTATGTCAAAATAGATAAATAATACCTATATTAGTTCAATGTAATTCATTGGAGTCATTTTATAATAATATTAGATGTATAAAATTTTATTGAACTTTTTAATGTCTTTTACCCACCTTCTAGGCACGTTAGCAAATTTTCATAAAATGTAATTTTACCACTTCTGTGAATTTAATTTTAAAACATCAAGAGACACAGTTGACATCAGTAAATAAAATTTGGTTCAATAGGATGAAAATAATTTTTGGTGAATAATAACTTTTGGATTTTATTTACCACGACTAAAAGTAAACAGGGTAATTAAAGGTAAAACTGATATTATAATTACCCTAACAAATGTACTAATTCTATTGGATATGTGTATTTAGAACAAAATCAACCTTAGAGATAAAATATGATCCTCTTTGATCCACTTGGATTAGATTGGGACATTTATTATTATTTTATATAAAGAAGAGTTAAAAGTATTAAATTCAAATTTTAATAACTAAATTTTTTTAATATATGGTTATATATAAGATAAATTCGACTAAAAATATTAATTATAAAGATAAAAATATTTCCTACATAATAGTATTTTATTTATAATTTTTGGACATTAAATAATTAAATTTATTTGTGACACAATGATGATGGAGTAATTACCTTATTAATGAAAGATTAAAATAATAGATATTATAAATATACAAATAAATGTAAATTGAGACTTTTGATGCATTATACTAATTTTATAGGTTAATAAGACATGTTAGGATTGATTTAATTTGTATTTTTTAAGTAATCAAGTTTTTTTTGAATTTCACAAAAACTAAATACTTAGTAGTGTCAAAATTGACATAAATGAGTTTTTAAAACAAATACTATATTATTAAATGATATAATATTATTAAAATATATGTTTTGTCCAAAGGAATTATAAAATGATTTATATGTCATTAATTAATCACTTGTAGTTCTATTGGAATTATATAGTAAGTTTATTAACCATGTATTATAATAATACAAAAATACATGGTAAAATTTAACCTATTTAACTAAGAGTTAAATATAAAATATAAGGTTAATATAGTGACCTAAACCTGTCTAAAACCTATTTTGAGAGGTTTTAGACCCATCCAGACCTTATCCTTGAAATAAATCCTTTTAGAGCCATTATAAACTGAATATGATTGTATAATAAATTAATATTTCAAACTTTTCCTAAAGTGACCATCACCTATCTTATAAAAGGGTACATCCCATTCTCTCAAAATCACACCTCCAAATCCATTTGGTTCGGCCAAAAACTACTCATATATCTTCCCAACTTCCCAAAATTAAAACTATAGGACTTACTTTGATCAGAAAGACAACATAAGGATCTCTTTTTATCAAATCAAAAGGAAGCACCCGAAGAAGAGGTAATAATTTTATCACCTCTTTCAAAGTTCTTTTCATCTTCCACTTCCTATTTCTTTGTGGTTTCCAAACCCAAATAATAACTCTAGTACCTTATAAATACTGTGATTTTATTATAAATATGGTACAACCATATTCTTTATTCTATCCATTCTATGAATGATAAAGTCACCATACGTGCGTACGTATGACTTACCGTATCCACGTCGTGGTGTAGTTTTTTATTCAACACTTCATTATTTTGATGGGTATAATGATGAGTATAATTAATTTTAATAATAAATATAAAATTTCAATTATTATTTATATATGATATTTGATCTATTTAAATATTATTTTACTATCAATAGAATGATATTGTCGCTCGTGCATATATACGAATTACCGTCTCCACGAACGTGATACGATTCATTCCCCATCGTAACCATTCAAGAATAATTTTTATTTTATGAATAAAAAATAATTTTAAGAACTTAATATCATTATGTATATGAATAAAATACATCCTATCCATAACAAACATGACTTATGTAGCAAAACATATAAAGGAAAATGAATCAGTTAACACCTAAAATAATGATACTACTATAATATTATTAACAAAATAATATTAGAAGATCATATATAATATAATATTTATGTATATGGTTCTTGTATAATTTAATAAAAATGATTTAACTATTATACAGGAGGTTAACGTACCCACGACCAAGGAAAAGTACAAGGTAGGAGTTAATTTTACAATCTCTTTTTTATGAGGTTGTTTATACATGAGTATCTAATGGGACCTCTTTATCATCCACATTCATGTTTCTTAAAATTGTATTTCAAAACATTTTTACTATTTCATAGAATATTGTTTAAAGTCATTTATACCCTTTTTTGAATTTTTATAAAATGTTTTTAAAGGAATCTTTCTGTTATTTTCCAAACAAGGTACTTTATGACCTTTTCGACAAATTAAGGTAAGAATGTTTTTTAACGTATATGGCAGGTGTGGCTATTTTAATCCTTTATAACATCTTAGAAGCTTCCCTTATAATATTATAAGAATATTTTCAAAATAAATTTTTTCTTTTATAATTATGTGACTTTTAAATGATTTCAAAATAGAAAGATATATTTCTCTCATATAGTTTTGATTTCATTTATGTCAACATTCTTTAATGAATTTTACACTTGTTTGAAGTTGATTTATTATGATACAATCTTCCATATTGTATAGAAGGTTTTGTGATATGTTTGACTATGGGTGCTTTATTTTCATACAATTCATGGTTTATAGTTAAAGTATTAACATTTTGTATGCTAGTTTTAATACGAATGTTTATGTTATGTTTCAACCTTTTCATATGAAGAATGCATTGGAATTAGTAAGTGATAGGTAGAACCCACTATAGCTTCTCGATGCATCGGTAGGTCTCATGATACAAACTAGTGTCTTGTCATAAGACCTTGATAAAATCTTATTTGTAGTCTTGGCATGAGGCCTGGACTATGTGGTTATGATGTCCAGAATTATGCATTCCATCATTATGAAATTATCTATTGATATTACATGATATTATTTGACTATTAGAATATACATGTGAATAAGTAAATGGAATTATTTGATTTGTCTTTTCCATATTATGCTGAAGTTTAAATTTAAAAGGATTTTGTTTTAGTCTTATACATTGCCTTCAATGTTTATTCTTATTTATAAAAGTTTATTCTATATTGTTATCCTTACTAAGAATTTGAGCTCACCCCTTTCGTATGTTTTATTTTTCAAAGGATGTGAAAATGTATATTATGATGGAATTGTAGGGATAGGCTATGGGATATGAGTGTGCTCAAAGGAGACACAAATGTTGTTTTTTTATTTCATCGCGTATTGTAAAACTTATGTCTGTATCTAGTACTTCCAAGGCTGCAAAACTAATAGGCCTTTCAAGACATGATCTCTTGTGATCATGCCAATTTTATGTAATAATGCACTGAATCTGGGTAAGTAGTGTCGGGGAGTTACAATCTTGCTGTAAGATCAACACTTTATTGGGTTCTTTAAGCAATGTGTTCTAATATGCCCACTCTTCCCGCACTAGTAGTACACCACATGGATACCTATGGAAACATCATGTGAAAGCTACCTATGGTGCTTCTTGCTATTTTTCGAAGGAGTACCATCCCTGGATGCTAAACCGCCCTTGTAAAGACCCAGATTTTCAATGTAATTTTTTTAATTATATAGAATTTTTACGAGACCACAAAAATTGATGGCGCATGATTCCAAGGCCTGGTGTGCCCATAATGAATTTCTGAACTTTTTTCCAGGTACATTTAGAAATCACGTGAGCGGTGTTTTGTAACTTTTGAACCGGTGCTCGAAATTGAAATCCGAGGACACCGTTGAACTCACAACACCAATATTCATTTAAGGAGATCTTTACCTCGACCACAGTAGGTCGAGGGTAGAAATTAGTTTTTCATATTGTTTGTGGGAGGGTTAGCAAAATAATAAAATAAAATAATTACTTTTATTTTATTTTTAAATCCTCCCATTTGAATCATGAAGGTGGGGACCACATGAGGGTGTTCGATCATTTAATGCGGGGCATTAAATACCAGGTTACAGAAAATGTGTAACCACATTCTTCTTTAATTAATAGGATTTATTAATTTTGAATTAATGAATCAAATTATTAATTAAGAGTTATTTTTTTCTTAACTCTTGGAATCTCCCCATTGATGTACCAACATTAATTCCTAACTTATTAATTTGGAACCACACCTCTCGCAGGGAAAAGGATTGGAAAAGGAGAGGCTGTAGAGAAACATCCTCCAAAACAAGAACCTCTCCAATGAAGAATGCTCTCTGGATCAATAATGAGGACGACACACGATCCCAGAATGGAAACGTGTTGCGGGAGCAACGAACATTGGCGTACCCTTCACCGACATCATCCTCTTCCTCACAACACCTCCAACGAACGAACGAGGTAGGGATTTTAAGTTAAATTATGTTTAAATCTCATATTATTGATTCTTCATATTCTAGATTCACAATGAAGATGTCCAAAAAAACATGGACATCATCCCGCACATATACCTCACCCATTTTTATTTTGTTCTTCATGAGTTCTTCACGCGTTCATCAATGCCAAAAAATTAAGCGCACTAGAAACACAAAATTTTGTAGAGCGCAACGTATGTTTGTAGAGCCCTAGAATCAAGGATCGTGAATATGAGAATGATATAATTTTCGGGCTTGAAATGAAGCTACGATGGTTCGTAGAAGAAGGCGACAACCAATACCCGGCTGGCCGTGAGGAAGGAGGGAAGTGCGCTTTTGCACCACCGGTTGAGCAAGAGGCCGCGAACGTCGGCCGAAGCGGAGTAGGGTGGCAGTTGACATCCGGCCGGCTACGTAGCGGAGCAGCAACATGTTTCTGCGCCTCTAGAGCAGGAGTCCGTGACCTCTTGGCCACGGTAGAGGCTGGAGGGTGGCCGACACTCGACTGGCAGCGGGTGGAATAGTGGGGTCTGACTGCGCCACTGCGGGGAGAATCGGCCGGTCATGTCACACCAAGAGGGACCGCCAAGCGGTCCCGCGTGCTAGCTAGGCAAATGAATATTCCACTAGACCATTCAAGAAAATCAGGGGGGATCCCCCCAGGTGTCGACTAGGGAGGACCCCACACCTAGCCAGCAGGCCGCGCCTAGTGCGGGCGGGTCGCGCCCTGTGGGCTGGGCTACCATGACCCATGCCATCCGGGCTGCCGCCACCCAGGAAAACGAGACCTAACTCGGACAGGGCCGAGGCGACCCGAACCGGGTCTGTTCAGACCTGGCTGGGTCGGGCCGGGTGGGTCCGACCGGGTCAGATCAGATCCGGGATAAATTGGACCCAGATATGCCTTTTTGTTCATAACCTGAGAACCAAGCATCTGTTTGATGAACCATATGTGGCATTGGTATACTTGGATCGAGATGGTTCTTTTGGTATACTCCACTTGAGTTTTGGATAATGTTGGTGTACAGTAGGGTTGGATCAAACCCCGAATCCAATCGGGCCCTCGGAGTGGAAACACAAATAACTTACAGACCGGGTGTCTGATTGACACGCCGTCTGTTGCGTTGGGTCCCTTATTATGTGACATACATTTGGGATTCTCCTTTATGGAACTTCATAGTGGTTAGGGTACGACCTATGTCTTGGGGAGAGGTTCTCCCAAACATGTTATTAGTAGGAATTCAGTGGCTGGCAGTGAGGAAGAGGTTGGAGACAGATCATATGGAGGTTAGTACCGAGTGATCATGTCTGGGTCAGCACAAATCTTGTGTGGTTCAGATTCTATGTTGGTCAGTGCTCAGCGATATTGCGTGGGTCAGCACATACCGATCTAGTGTGGGTCAGATCCTGTGTGGGTCAGCGCTCATGGATCCTGTGTGGGTCAGCACATACCCATCCTGTGTGGGTCAGTGCATACCAATCCTGTGTGGGTCAGATCCTATGTGGGTCATTATAGGGGTTAGTACCTATCAACTCCAGGTGGGTCAGATCCTGTGTTGGTTATTGCGGGGGTTAGTATCTATAGATCCTGTGTGGGTCAGACTCCGTATAGTTAGCAGTAGCGCCTCTTGATAGAATTAGATGATCTAGCTTCATGACTGATCATCTGTACTTATATACATCACTTATACCTAGTGTGAGCTGAGTCCTTACCTACATGGTATTTATATATGTGGCGTACCTATGTGGTACTTATATCTTTGTGGTGTACTTGTGTGGTACTTTTATCTTTGTTGTGTACCTGTGCAGTACTTCTACCTTCGTGGTGCTACCTGTGTGGTACTGCTACCTTCATGGTGTTACATTTTTATATCTTGATAACTTAGGTATATGTATGGTCATATACCTAAGAAGTGTTGATGACTATTGCTTTGTGCTTTGTGGGTTTTCCTTTGTGGAACTCTAGGAGACCTACGTGGGTCTCAGGGTCCCTATTGAGTATCGTTATACTCACCCCTGCATGGGCTATGCCCGCACCTTGCTGTGTCTTGTACAGATGACAGACAACACAGATCGAGGTTGAGGGTACCAGACTGGAGGCTGATCGGAGGTGGATATTAGATGAGATGATCTACAGGGACGATCATTCGAGAGCTGTACCTACCCTTCAGGTAGGGTCCTTGGTGGGTGTTCACATGAGATGTTCTTTTTCAGTTTTACTTGTACTTTCAAGTTATTCTTGTATTTTGGCCCCCTTACTTACTGTACACACCCTATTTAATATATTGTTTACCTTGTGCTTGTTTCTTGCTGTGTTCTTGTTTTGTTTCAGTTTACAAGTTTAGAGGCAATGCCTTCCCGGTTTTTGGGATATGCATTTCCGATACTAGTCTCCAACCTGTGGCCTATGGAAGGTGGGATTGGGGTAGTTATGGCATGGGCCACAGGGTATGGGTCATGAAAAATTAGTATCAAAGGAGTTCGGTTCTACTGAAGAACTGGGACTCTGATCTTTTTTATTTGGAGCAATAGTGTTAAGTGTTTTGAGTGTGGTTTTCAGTTTGGGGAGTCCAGTGTTGGTGTGGAGGCCGGTGTATTCATACAACAGGTCCCTGAATTTTGATTTCTGACTTAGTGCATGAAAACACTGATTGTGTGTGTGTTTTTGAAAAGTTTTATTTGGGATCTCTTTGAGTAATCTCACTAGGTATAACTTAATGACCGTAGTGCACCTGTTTCTTTTTAGGATGCCTCCACACAGACAGCCAGCCATGGTTCTAGGTAGAGTAGGTGATGACATCCCACCGAGTGATGAGGCTTCGGTTCAGGCCCCCCTTATGATAGTTGTACCATTGGGTGGTGTACCAGTAGCACCACTACCAATTGGGAAGCCGATGCCACCAGCCCCAATAGCAGAGGGTGCACACTTCTTGAGCGTGTTGCATGAGTTCCTGCTCTAGAGGCCACCGAGGTTCTGAGGTGAGACGGATCCACAAGTGGCTGAGGATTGGCTAAAGGCTAAGGTTAGAGTCTTCCAACTGGTAGGGACACCAGTTGATGTCATGGTGATCCTTGCTGCCAGTCTTTTTTAGGCAGCAGTGGGCAGATGGTGGTGTTTGATGCTCCAGGTTCACAACGAGGTGGCTCTCATATGGGCATACTTAGAGATCATTTTTAGGGCAGAGTTCGTCCCAGAAACATTACGCTCAATGCATATACATAATCTTATCCACTTATAGTAGAGTAGGATGACCGTGACATAATATTCAGTAAGGTTCACCGAAATCTCATGCTACTCCACTAACATAGTGCATGACCCTTTCTTTGGGGACCAGACCTTCGATAAAGGGCTTAAAATAGAGATTAGAGCTTCTATGGCTTCTCTCAGCATCCCGATGCAGGCGGGGGTGTTAGAGCAAGAACTCTTAGTCGAGAGCTTCCTTACTGAGCAATCCCTGACAGCGAGACCCACCTCCGGACGTCACGTAGCAGAGTCGTTGGTAGTTGGCAATAGACATATGATGTAGAGGTCCAAGAGGAACAAACCTACTGGTGGACGACCACAAGATACAGGGTCGGTGGTGTGGGGATTTTGAGATAGAGCAGTACAGGCGAGGATTAGGTAGTGTTACTTGTGCGGCGGGCAGGGTCATATGGCTCGCGATTGCTCGACCCGCCGTATGGACGACCATCAAATGGTTGAAGGACTACCTAGGCAGAGGAAAATATTCGATCGGGGAGTACCGTAAGTTGGATTCGGATGTGGCAGAAGAGCAGGCTGGGCAGTAGTCAGTGGGTGGCGATTCGAGGTTCTACCGCCACCACCTCTAGGTGGTCCACCCCAACCACATAGAGCAGGTGGATAGGGGCGAGCTCAGCTCTAGGCAGCTAAGGCTTACGACCATGAATATCTGAAGATGATATGAGATATGGTCTGTTTCTACTCCACCTTAGCTGTAGTACATATAGACTCAAGTTCCTGTCATTATTTTATTTCCATGGCCCTCGTTCGGAGATCGAATATTCTAGTGGATCCATTTTCTCAATCCTTACGGCTAGAGACTCCTATGGGAGCAGATTGGACGATTACACACTGGTGCCCGTAGTGTGAACTTACTCTAGGATGCAAGAGATTCAGTTGGGATCTTCTAGTAGTGGCGTCGAGGCCTTACGACATCATCCTGGATATGGACTGGTTATCTACAGTCCATGGTCAGATTGACTATATTAGGCGCAAAGTGTGGTGTGTTCGCACAGATGAGACCAGGTTTTCCTTCACCAGCAAGAAGGAAACCTTTACAGCGCAGGATGGACATACCTGGAGGAGCATGCAACTGATCACACATCAGTTGCCTAGCCTTACCCTCGGAGCGGTTGATGTTTATAGTCCGAGCTATCCTGTAGTGGTGGACCATTACGTTGATGTTTTTATAGACTATGTTCCGGGTCTACCTCCTCATAGAGAGGTGGAATTTTACATCTACTTGTACCCCGGGACAACATCGATATCTACTCCAGCATATCAAATGGTTCCTGTGGAGCTACGAGAGTTGTGAGTATAGATTGAGGACTTGTAGAGAAATGGGTTTATTAAGCCCAATGTTTCGCCTTGTGTAGCCCCAATATTTGTTCACCAAGAAGGTGGATGGGAGTTTGAGACTCTGTGTGGACTATCGGTGCCTGAACCAGGTTACCATGATGAACAAGTACCCACTCCCGGGGATTGATGATCTCTTTTATTAGCTAAAGGGAGAATAGTGGTTTTCAAAGATAGACCTCATATCAGGATATCACCAGCTCAGGGTACGAGATGAGGATGTGAAAAAGAATACCTTCAAATGTCGATATGTCCACTATGAGTTATTGGTTATGCCATTAGGCGTGACCAATTCCCCAGCAGTGTTCATGAGACTCATGTACAAGATCTTTTAGCCATACCTCGATCAATTTGCAGTAATCTTCATCAATGACATCCTGATATACTCAGCGACGGAGGAGGAGCATGCCTATCATCTATAGATTGTTCTGGACACACTCTAAGAGGACCATCTTTATGGTAAGCTCTCGAAGCTCTAGTTCTAGATCTGAGAGGTTCACTTCTTGGGGAACGTCATCTCAGAGGCTGGAGTTGTGGTGGATCTATCAAAGATTGAGGCTGTACTTTTTTGGGAGCCACCCTAAAGTGTGACAGAATTACGGAGTTTCTTGTGTCTGTCCGGTTACTACCAGAGGTTTGTGACCGACTTTTATAGAGTTTCGAAACCCTTTTTTAGCGTTGATGAAGAAGGGTAAACCCTTTGTGTGGTCAAGGAGATGTCAGCGGAGTTTTTTGGAGCTGAGTTAGAGACTGATGAGTGCCCCCATCTTGAGGCTACTGGGGGAGGGAGTTGGGTACGTAGTATACTACGACACATCAGGGACCACACTTGGATGTGTCCTAATGCAGGAGTGAGAAATGATCACATATGGTTCTCAACATCTGAGAAAACATGACCAGAACTACGCTACCCATGACCTGGAGTTAGCAGTAGTGGTCTTCACCTTGAAGATGTGGTGACATTACATGATGGCTGAGCATTTTATAGTCTACTCTGATCATAAGAGTCTTAGGTATATCTTTTCTCAGAAGGACCTGAACCTGAGACAGTGACGTTGGCTTGAGTTCCTCTAGGACTATGACTTCGAGATAGTCTATACTCATGGGAAGGGGAACATAGTGGAAAATGCACTCAGTAGGAGATCTGGTATATAGTTTCTGAGTGAAGCAACATAGTAGTTTGGAACCTTACAGATATCCTACATGGATCAAGATGGAGCATCTTTTCTTCAGTCTCTGACAGTCACTCCCCCACTCCCTCAGTGAGTCAGGGAGGTGTAGTTTGGGGACACTGACTGCAAGGCTCGACATGCTCAGATATCCATAGGACAGGCACCTAATGAATTTTCTGAAGGTGGGGAGCACATCATCCTCTTCAGAGGGCGTAATATGGTACTAGTGGCACTTAGGGAGGAAGTGTTGAGGGAGTTCTATACATCACCTCTAGTGGTACATCCATGAGTGGTGAAGATGTACAAGAACCTTCGGCGTCAGCACTGGTGGCCGAGAATGAAGAAAGTAGTGGCATAGTGTGTCTCATGGTGCCTCACTTGTCAGTAAGTAAAGGTGGGGCATCGGGTACTAGTGGGCTTAGTTCAGCATCTAGAGGTTCTAGAGTTTAAGTGGGATGGAATTTCCATGGACTTTGTGATAGGACTTCCATGCACGTCCAAGGGGCATGATTCCATCTAGGTGATCATTGAATGACTCACCAAGTCGGCCCACTTCCTACCTATTAGAGAGCAGGGATCATTAGAGAGCTTAGGATGCCTCTACATGCAAGAGATTTTACGGCTTCATGGAGTACCATCTACGATTGTCTCCGATCGTGACACAAAATTTACTTCCCAGCTATGGAAGGGGTTTCAGGAGGTGTTCGAGACATAGCTTTGGTTGAGCATCACCTTCCATCCTCAGATGGATGATCAGACACAGTGGACCATTCAGACCCTTAAGGACATGCTGTATGATTTCATCCTAGATTTATACCGCAGCTGGGAGGATCAATTTCCATTGGTGGAGTTCACGTACAACAACGTCTATCATTCCACAATCAGAATGGAACCATTCAAGGAAATTTATGGTCAACCTTGCAGATCAACTCTGTGCTGGACTGACCCAGGGGAGTCAGCACTCATGGGACCAGAGATGGTATGGGTTACCATAGAGAAGGTGAAGAACATCCAGGAGAGGATGCAGACTGCACAAAGCAGGAATAAGTCTTATGCTGATATAAGAGAGAGACCTCTTGAGTTCGGGAAGGTGACCATGTATTTCTATGAGTCTCACCTCGATGAGGTTTGAGAAGATTTGGCCGGGGAGGAAAGTTATCTTCGAGGTTCATCAGACCCTTTCAGGTCCTCAGTAGAGTTGGCGAGGTGGCTTACCACCTAGCTCTTCTCCCTCAATTTCACCAGGTGTATGACGTTTTCCATGTATCCCAGCTGAGGAGATATGCACATGATCCTTCGCACATCATTGACAAGGGAAAGCTGGACATCGACTATGTGGTGAAGTTTTCGAAGGTTCTAGTGGAGATTGACGATCGATAGGAGCCAGTCCTTTGTGGGTGGTCGATACCTCTAGTGTGCGTTCGTTGGCAGCACAGGAACATCTAGGAGAGCACATGGGAGCAGGAGGCTCAAATTCGTGCTCAGTACCCCCACTTGTTTCCCTAACTTGTGTTGTGGATTTTGAGGATAAAAATCACTGAGGTGGGGAGAATGTAAAGACCCAGATTTTTTCATGTAATATTTTTAATTATATGGAATTTTTACGAGACCGAGAAAATTGACGGTGCATGATTCCGAGGCTGGGTGTACCCGGAATGAATTACCGAACTTTTTTTCAGGAACATTCAGTAAACGCACGAGCGGCATTTTGTAACTTTTGAACCTGTGCTCAGAATTGAAATCTGAGGACACCGTTGAACTCGTAGTACTGGTATTTTCTTAAGGAGACCTTCACCTCGATTGCAGTACGTCGAGGGTAAAAGTTAGTTTTTCAGATTGTTTGTTGGAGGGTTTGACAGATAATAAAATAAAATAATTACTTTTATTTTATTTTTAAACCCTACCATTTGAATCATGAAGGTGGGGATCACTTGAGGGTGGTCGAGCATTTAATTTCGGGCATTAAATGCCCAGTTACACAAAATGTATAACCACATTCCGCTTTAATTAATAGAATTAATTAATTCTGAAATAATGAATCAAATTGTTAATTAATAGTTATTTTTTTATTAACTCTTGGAATCTACCCATTGATGTACAAACATTAATTCCTAACTGATTAATTTGGAACCAAACCTCTCACAGGGAAAAGGATTGTCAAAGGAGATCCTTCGGAGAAACATCCTCCAAAAAAAGAACCTCACCAATGAAGAATGCTCTCTGGATCAAGAACGAGGACGATGCAAGAGCCCAGAATGGAAACGTGTTGTGGGAGCAACAAACATTGGTATACCCATCACCGACATCATCCTCTTCCCCACAGCACCTATAACGGACGAATGAGGTAGGGGTATTAAGTTTAATTATGTTTAAATCTCTAATTATTGATTCTTCATTTTTTGGATTCACAGTGACAATGGCCAAACAAACATGGCCATCATACGACACATTTACCTTACCCGGTTTTCTTTTGTTCTTAGCATGTTATTCGTGCATTCATCAATGCCAAATAATTAAGTGTGATGGAAACACAAAGTTTTGTTGAGTGCAATGTATGGACATGGAGCCCTCGACTCGAGTATCATGACTATGAGAACGACATAATTTTTGGGCTTAGAATGAAGCTGTGATGGCTCATGGATGAAGGCGGCGTTTGGCACCCGACCGACACACGGAAGTAGGGCGGTGTGCATCCGCGCCAATGGTTGAGCAGGAGCCCGTGACAGAGTAGTGTGGTGGCCAACATCCGTCTGGAAGCATGGAGGAGTGGCAGCGTGTGTCCGTGCTACCGAAGTAGGAGGACACAACCACTTGGCTGCAGCGGAGGCCGGGGGGCGTCCGAAACCCGACCAACCGTGGGTGGAGCAGCGGCGCGTGACCGCACCGCTGGGAGGAGAACTGTTCGGCCATGTCACACCAAGCAGGACCACCAAGCGATCCTGCGTGCCAACTAGGCAACCAAACGGTATGCTAGACTGTTCGGGGAAACCAGGAGGGGATCCCCCTGGTTTTTGGCTAGGTCGGACTCCACACCTGTCCAGCTGGCTGTACTTAGCGCGGGCCGGGTCACGTACAGCAGTCCAGGCCGCACCTTAGCAGGCCGGGCCACCGTGGGCCAGGCCAACTGGGCCGGACCCGGACCGGGCCAGGTCGGTCTGATCGGGTCGGACTGGATTCAGGCCCAATTGGACCCAGATACACCTTTTTGGCCGTAACCTGAGAACCAAGCATCTGTTTGATAAACCGCCTATAGCGTTGGGATCCTTGGATTAAGACTGTCCTTTTGGTATAATCCACTTAAGTTTTGGATAAAGTTGGAGTATGTTCGGGTTGGATTGAACCCCAAATCCAACAGGTCCCTCAGAGCGAAAAAAATAATAACTTACATACCAGGCATCTGATTGACGTGCCTTCTATTGAGTTGGGTCCCTTATGATGTGACATGCATTTAGGATACTTCTTCATTGATTTTTTTAGAAGACGAGGTACAACCGATGTCTTGAGTAGAGGTTCTACCAAACATGCTATTAGAGGGAATCCAATGGCTAGCAGTGAGGTGGAGGTTGGTGACCGATCATACGGAGGTTAGTACCAAGCGATCCTGTGTGGGTCAACACCGATCTTATGTTGGTCAGATCCTATGTGGGTCAACGCTCAATGATACTTTGTGGGTCAGCGCATACTGATCTTGTTTGGGTTAGATCCTCTGTGGGTCAGCACTCAACGATCCTATGTGGGTCATCTCATACCGATCATGTGTGGTTCAGATCCTATGTGGGTCATTGTGGGGGTTAGTACCTATCGACTTCGAGCGGGTCAGACCCTGTGTGTGTCATTGTGTGGGTTAGTACCTATCAATCCTGTGTGTGTCAGACTCCTTATGGTTAGTGTTAGTGCCTATTGATAGAATAAGATGATCTATCTTTGCGACTGATCATCTGTACTTCTATACTTCACTTATACCTGGTGTGAGCTAAGTCCTTACCTTCATGGTATTAATCTATGTGGTGTAACTATGTGGTACTTATATCTTCGTTGTGTTCCTTTGTGGTACTTTTGTCTTCATAGTGTACCTGTGTGGTAATTCTACCTTCATGGTGCTACATGTGTGGTACTGCTACCTTCGTGGTGTTACCTTTGTATATCTTGATAACTTAGGTATATGTATGGGCATATTCCTAAGAAGTGTTGATAAATATTGATTCCTTCTTTGTGGTTTTTACTTTGTGAAACTCTTGGAGACCTACGGGGGTCTCGAGGTCCCTACTGAGTATCTTTATACTCACCCCTGCATGGGCTATGCCCGCACCTTGCTATGTCTTGTGCAAATGATGGACACCACTGATTGAGTTTGAGGGTACCAGACTAGAGGCTGATCATAGACGAGCATTAGACGAGACGATCCGTAGGGAAGACCGTTCGAGAGCTGTACCTACCCTTCAGGTAGGGTCCTTGGTGGGTTTTCACAAGAGTTATTCTTTTTCTGTTTTACTTTTACTTTCTAGTTGGGATTTTATTCTGTCCCCCCTTACTTACTATACACACCCTATTTACTATATAGTTTACCCTATTCTTGTTTCTTTCTATGTGCCTGGTTTGTGTAAGTTTACAGGTTTAGAGGCAATTACTTCCCGGTTTTTGGGATATGCCTTTCCGGTGCTAGTCTCTAGCCCCGGGCCTATAGAAGGTGGGCATGGGGTAGTCACGACACGAGCCCTGGGGACAGGTTGTGACAGCCCTAGCTCACAGCTTCTAACTCCCTTAGATTGTGGTTGGTAATCAGTGCCTGGTTCACTGTATCCATCACCGAAGTCAGCCTGAAAACATTCAACTACGATCAAATGTCATACCTAAGACCATCCTAAAATCACCTAGCCAATGATAACACATCACCTCCTAGAACATGTGCGAAGCACTGAAGCTCTGTAAAATGAGAATATTAATTCATCACTTAAAGATCACCCTACTCCAAATTCATGAACTCTCTGGCTCGATCATCCCTCAACGTCCTAGGGTAGAAGTAATTATAGAAGGTCCTCTGAAACTCTTCCCAAGCCATATCCCAATGACATCCCACTTGTGAGATAAAATCCCACCATATCCTATCATAAATGATTAGAATGTACATTGTAAGCTTCACCCTCCTCTCTGTAGGCATCTCTAGATGCTCAAATATAGCAAACATGGCCTCAAACCATGACTCTATAGCCTATGGTCCTCCATACCATGAAAAAGTGGGAGGGTGCTACTATTGGAAAACCCTCATCAACTCTGCCATAGTAGGGGAAGGTTGCTGTGCTCCCTGAAAAGTATGAAACATCCTCATAAATCCTTCACTAAACTATGTATCAACACTTTCATATGGTATAACAGCTGGTTCCAAAACGAGCATGATGGGAGGATCTACTGGTATTCTCTGATCTACCATTTTTACTGTCTGTTCATTTCCCAATATCTGGCGTACAACCAGAGGGTGTCTTGGTGGCATGACTCTGTAAGTTCAAGCACACACCTCCATTAAATATTATCAAGGACAACAACTTAGAAGTGAAATAAAGGAATAAGATAATGAAAACAATAAAGTTTTACTAAACAGGGTTACACGGCGTGTATAACTACCACATGATGTGTTCCCTTAAAACCTTTACATGGGAGCGTACCTCTACTAACCTGGTCATGTAACACCCCATCCACACAACATGTTCATCCTAAGACACATTGTGTACTTGAATTTTCCCTCCATCCGAGGTCCTTCTACATGACTAGAACTACACGGTTCTCTCCTGGTTGACACTACATGGTGTTTTCACCATAGACACAACATGTACTACTTAAGTCCCATCTACATGTGTCATTGGTCACATGACCAGATACACAGTGGATAACTACACTAAATGCATAAATGAGACATGGTGTGTAAAACCTAAGTTGCATCCACCTGTGTTGTTGGTTACATGGCTAGATACAAGATTATTTATAACACAACATGTACAATATAGACGCAGTGTGTTAAATCAAAATTTTTCCAACCCTGTGTCTCTGCTCACACTTTATGTCACACGGTAAAAGAATACACTATGTGTACATACGGTACATGGTGTGTACTTAAGAAAAGTTGTTTCCTCAAAAATAGAAGAACACATGGTGTGTGTTCATAAATTCACACACCATGTTGTCAGGGTTTCTGGACAGTAAGCCTCTAGAACATCCTCATTACCCTTAAAAACATAAAATGTTTTCTATGGCATGAAAAATTACGACCCATGGGAACCTATACACCCCATAAATCAATGTTTGGAATCCTTTTTGCAAATCATAACTTGAATTTTTTTGATTAATGTTCAAATAGGATCCACCAAATTCTGATCGAAGAGGGCCCATAACACCTCAGGGATCGAAGTTTGGCATCCACCCAAATGAAACATTACATATACAATACCCTATCAAAATAGAAGGTATTATATCAAGGCATATATCGTAATATCATGCATATCTTGCATAAAATCTATCACAACAACATGAAATCAGTGATGCACCCTAAATGGCATGACAAAAATGCATGACATGTGATCTATAGAAAGTGACAATATGATCAATGAGATGGAATAACCTCATATAATCAGGTTTCAATAGAACTAAAACCACAATTATGTAAATCATAACAACACAAAACAAGTGAATCACCTAACATTGAAATCAAATCAACTGTAACAATTGAAAAACCAGAAAAATTGAAATATTCGAGGTAAATTTGTTTTTCCCTATACACGAGTTAACAACTCCTGAGCACAAATTATTATGAACTACCTATTCCTTCCTATCCCTATCTATAGGCTCCAAATGGTAAGACAACAAAAAAAAGAAACTGCTCTGATTCCACTTTGTAACATCCTAGTTTGGAGTGCTTCCCAGGGGTTCCCAATACCTATTTGGTCACATGACCTCAAGCGCATTTCCCCAAACTCTAGAGGCTATAGAATAGCATTGAGGACCAAGGTCTAATAATGGGGAAACAATGCCCTCATTGGTAGAGCATGCATAGAAGAATAACAATAGTAAACAATAGTGTAATCAATAATACCAACAAAGAAGTGAACATAAGACTGATAGTAATATAACAACTAGAGAATATATAAATAATGCATGTGACATGTGACTAAGAAAGTATCCAAACAATTAATAATGCTATAAATACAATACTGAAACCAATGTATAAAAAAACAGTAAACTCCAATAGCATCACATGCCTTAGCTTGGTCCTATGCTCTCTAGCTCCAACAACAATCAAGTACCTGATAAAGAAGGGAGATTTCCCTTATCTATACCAGCAACCATAAAATATTTTTGGGTCCTAAAGCATGACCCAAATAGTGTGCGATATGAATCCCAGTAGGCAACCACCAAAAGATTTGTGCATAACTATATGTGAATATATATAGTAGGTAATATGAAGAAATGAAGTAATAAACTAGGAAGTACTCAAAAGTAAACAATCCTACAATTTTCAATTACATTCATTTACATTTATTAATTATTCATATCATTTAATAATGAAATCCCAAGATATAGCCTAAGAATTGTATCCCATGTGTAATAGAAAAACAAATTTCTCAGAAGACCATATAAAGAATCTAGTAAGACTAACTCTAATATTGTGCTTTGTCTTGGAAGACACATCACATTCATTCAATCATTCATAGGCAACCCTCTGGGAATGTTCTCATAGTCTAACCCCTCTGGTTTAACATATCATCAATTCATTAAAAATAATATATCACACAGTCTAATGCCTTTGGTCCCACATAACATTAAACATTTACAAATGACCACCTGAGAAACCCTCATGGTGAATACCCCCTTGGTATTCATAGCAACAAACAATTATAATGACCACCTAGTATCTCTCACAGTCAATTCCCTAGGGTCCAAAATTCATTTAATAACGATGTTCTAGGTAGATCTCACGGTCTAACCCCTCTAGATTATAACCACCTGAAAATTCTCATAGTTCATACCTTCGGGTCCACATAATAAAAATTCATACATAAATTACCCTACCTCAGGAAGGTTTCTTATTCAATTCCCCTTGGTAAAACTTTTAAAATGCGAATCACATGCATCTCATATAATCAGTAACTCCATCCTAACGATACGAGGCATGAAAAACAAGGCATTCCTAACAAGAATTCTAGACCAAACAACCATAATCAATAAAACAAAGGAAACACACCCATACTTAAAGTATAAAACCTTATTCATAAGAAAAACCCTTCCTCAAACAAAAAAACCATAGAAGGTATTAAAAAGGGTTATATTTCCAAAACACGCAAAACCCCAAACATGGGTATTTATAACTTTAAGCACATATAATCCAAATACAATAAAAAAAGGAACAAACCAACTACCTTGATGTCGCCCAATTAACACTCTAGAATGTCCTCCCTTGAATCAGCCTAGAATGATGTAGATCTACAAAAAATGGGAAAAAATCATCCTTGAAATACTCACGAGAGAGAGGGAATTAGGAAGCAAGGATATAGGGAAAGAGAGAACTCACCCATGGGAATAAAACACACTCAACGTCATCTCAATAAAAGATCATATGGAGAACCAGGAGAAGCTCGAAGTTCTTTGGTGTTTCGTCACTCTCCTATATGAAACAAGGGGAGAATAAAGGTGTTTTGGATGTGGGATGAGTCCCCACACTGATTAATAAAAAAAGTACACAACATGTTCATTTAATGTACACGCCCTGTACTTGCCTTAACCGACCCCCACTTTAGGCAGTCCAACAGGTCACCTACACAACCATGTACTCAACTGTTACATGGCCATTACATGGCTATACGTGGAAACCAGGTACACAACGTGTAGTTGTAAAATTTTCATTTCATCATTTTTCATTAAAAACACCCAAAATCAAGATCCATACCTGTAATGAAGATCAGGGTTCTTAAATTTTAGTCTATCTAGGAAGTAACATCATGTAGTGTTATCAATTGATACACACTTAGAAATTAAATAAGTGGGGATCTAAGAGTGTGAGGATTACACAAAATCCATTTCAAGTGTTTCATTCCTTTGGTATTTATTTATTTTTGATATGTTTATTTTTTGTGTTTTCTTTAGGATTGGTTTAGTTGTTTTTTTACCAAGAGTAGATCGATTAGTATCACTTATCAATTTCATTCACATCTCTTACAGGTGAGAGCTTCATAATTTTTAGAGGGTGGGAAATGCAAGTAGGTTATATAGGACCTGATCATTAATCAGTAGGTTGATTCACATATCAATCTTCTAGTATCATTCTAGATGAGGAAAAGATGAACCATTTAGTATTTCCTATGGATATCAATCTATTTCCTGAACTATTTCCATAGAATTTATCTAGATTACCACGATCTCAGGGAATAGAATTTTATATCAAGATTTTGATCAGAACCATGCCTATACAGATTATTCCTTGTAAGATAATGTTAGAAAATATTTTGAAATTTAAGTTCCTACTATAGGAATTAGATGTAAAGGGGTTTATCTGTCTCAACACAGCACCATGGGGTCCTCCAACCATATTCACCAAGAAGGCGGACAATTCCACGTGGTTATGTAAAGACTAACAGAAGCTTAATCAGGTGAAATTTAAAATATAATATCTAATTCCTCATATTTATAATTTATTTTATCATCTTAAGTTTTCCTAAGTATTATATAAGTTTGACTTATTCTTAAGGTACCACTAGTTTTGGGTGTGACCGATATAGAAAAAATATATATTTAGAAGTGGGTTTTTTAGAACCACAATGAAAAGTGGTATCATAAAATATTTGTTGACAGTTCTTAAAAATCCTCACTAATGATTTAGTTGGAGTTTTTTAAAGCCATCATGAAATTTTTATCAGTAGTTTTTACATTTTTAAATTTATTTTTCATTATTTAATGATTTATTTTATTATTTAATTAATTATTTAATAATAATAATTATTTATTTAATTAAAAATACTTATTTTATATTAATTTTTTAGGATTTTATTTATTTTTTATATTTTATTTATTATTTATTATTTATTATTTCATACATATTATTTATTTACTTATTTATTTTTCTTACCATTTATGCATATGTGTAAGGCCCAAACCTTAATCATTACATAATCTTGATTTTTGATCAAGAATTTACTTTATTTCACATTGAGGAACTTTTTAGGTTTAGTGTTTTATAGAATTATTCCATAACTATTACCTTACATCTCAAATATTCCAAAGTAGACACTTCTACTATATCTATTTTTTTTCACAACTATAAAAATCCTTAAAAATAATTATTTTCTTGATAAAAATATTCAATAATTATTGCTTTCTATTAGCCTTATTTATACCATGTAAACATAATTTTTAAAACACTGGATGTGCATAAAAAGCTCAGTATGGGTTATAAAATAAAGAAAGAAAATATTAGTCCATGAATACATACAAATAAATAGAATCATACTTTCCAATCATAAAATATAAGCTCTTTAATATACCTCATGAAATAGTAATATTTATGAATTTCTCATAGAAATCATAAACCATAAAGTTAACTTGTGGAATCTATAGAAGACACACATTATAGCTTTCACAACTACCTTGGGAGTAACCATCATGGTTATGTTTGGAATACCCGTCACTGTATATTACCTTAATCTATTAAGAGAAACCTTAACATTTTACCTTAGACACATTAACCAATGCATTTGAGATCTATCATGGGGTCACTCAACCTAGGTTTATCATGAAACCACCTGTATTATTAAGAAATTCCCAATAACCATAACATAATCATACCACATAAACCAAACATGAAGGAAAAATTACATTTCCACTTTGAAATCACATTTCATCATTAAAAACCACCCACTCATAAATGAGAATTCATAATTTTAAAATAAAACGATAAACATGTAAATTAAACATAAATAAATAATAGATACATAAAATCAATAAATTCAATTCATGACGTATCTATAAAAAACATTCAAAGTTATTGAAATAATCCATCCCCTTTTAAAACACAATTAAAAAATTTTAAAAAAAGAATTTTGAATCAAAGTGTCCCATACCAATTTGAAAATTTTAAATGAAATTTACACTTAAAAACATTCATTTCCATATAAATATTTCCTTAAAATCATTTTCAAAACTCATACATAAAAGAGAAATATTTAGAATATTAAATATTTAAAATATTTAAAATAATGTTTTAGATAAAGAGTACTTTACAATTTTGAACATTTAAATTACACACTACATGAAATTAGAACATTTTAAAAGATATTAAATAAAATGTGTATAGATATAATATGGATAATTAATTTAAAAGGTGATGTATATACACTTTATAAAGAAATAAAGGTGCAGACCATAAAGAAATGTCTCAATGAAAGGAGATTGAGATGAAGTCCCTTACAAAGATCGTATCTTATGATCAACGATAAATCAATGACATAATTATGTGTGAAAAATATTAAAACAACCAATATATGTGGATATTTAGTTTACAACATTCATAGGTCATTCACACATATTCTTGGAAAAACAAAACCAATGACATTGATATTTAACTGAATGAAATGACATTGAGTTAAGATTTTTCTTACCTCGAATCCGACTTGTCTCGTTCATTATTTATATTATTGAATAATAAACTTAGGTTAATTTATAATATCATGAGAAACGTATTCATGTTTATTATTCCTTTTATATCACTTATCACCATGTTATAAAAATTATATAATTATTTAATTTCATATTGGTCATTTTGTTGATATTTTGTATTTGAGTCGAAAATGTACTTGTTTTGATGAAAATTATCCATGTGGTCATAATTCCATTATCTCAAGAATATTATTCATGATTTAAATATCATATATATCTATTATATATGTATTTATAAAATTCCATAACATTTTTAGATATGAAATGAAATGCATTGTTCATGGAGACGATAGGCCGTACGAATGAATGATCGCCACTTTCATTTCTTTGTCATATTAAATGAATGAAATAAAATATAAGATACATAGGTATATTATAATTAAATTATAATATCTATGTTATATATGTTACATAATTTCATTAACTCCATAATTTATATTTTCCATGTATGTTATGAACGTGTCATATCTCTTTGAGGGGGTGGTAGTCCACACTTCATCAAATGAAATTATCGTATTTACACATTTTGGAATGCATAAAGGTATGCTTTAAATAAAAATTACAGAATCATAGAGAAAATATAATTATATTATATAACATATATGAACATATTTCCATTGTAATGGCCACCATGAGAGGTGGTAGGAGAAAATTGAAGAATCATCATTTTGTGAGGTAGTAGTTCTCTGTACACATAAACAAAATGTTCGTATCTATCAGATGGAGGTGAGTATGAGAGTAGTTAGAATTATTCTCATAACAACATCCTATTATATTGATGATAATTTTTTTATGTAATCAAAGAATAATAAGATCACATGGAGTGGAGAATGAAAACAAAGGAAAGGAACTTGAGAGAAGACATTATCTATAAATCAGCTAACTTCTTTTGAGTTAAGCTAAAAGGCTTTCATGAATTGACTTCCCCAAAGTTTAGGATTATAGAAGGAAATGAGGGATTTTGGGATCTTATATGAGAATAATTTGGATGATAAAAAGGGCTTCAATGGCGTGATTAAGTGGGTAGAGGTGGTGGCCTTTTATAAGAGGGAAGAGGGGTACTTTAGGAAAGTCCTGAAATATTAATTTATTTGAAATTTATTTTAAATTATAATAGTTATAAAGTGACAATTTTAGAGGATAAGATGAGTATGGGTTTAAATCCTCTCAAAAAATTGGTTTTAGAAATGTTTAGGTCACAAAATTAACCTTATATTTTAGCTTTATCCCGTAGTTAAGAACATTAACTCTTACCACGTCTTCTTGTTGTTTCATAATATAGGAATACTATAGTTACTATAAAATGCCAATAGAACCACAATTGTATCATTAATTAAAATTTTAAAATTATATAAGTTATTTGGCTGAATGTTAGATTTTTTGTATTGTTAAATCATTTAATAAAATAGTATTTTTTTTTAAAAAATCATTTATGTCAATTTTGACACTATTTAGTATTCTATTTTTGTTAAAGTCATAAAAGCTTCATTAATTATAAAAAAGGTATTAAATAAAATATAATATTTCAATATCATCCATTAAATTAGTTTATAATATTAAAACATTCAAATTACATTTATTTTAATATTTATAATATCATTTATTTGAATCCTTCATTAATATGGTAATCACTACATCATTATTGTGTCTCAAATAAATTTATTTATTTAATGTATAAAATTTATAAATAAAATAAAATTATGTAGTAAATATTTTTTTATTTATAATTACTATTTATAGTCAAAGAGATCAGTTATATAACCCTATATTATTTTTTTTCAAAATATACATGTTTATGTTATATTTATCTTGACATTATATTAATTCTTATAGAATGTCATTATCACACCCAAGTGGCTCCATGGGGTTATAAAATCAACCCAAGGATCACCATGGTTATACATAACTCATACAATAGTATTAGAACACGTTTTAGGGTAGTTTTATTTTATTATAATATTATTTCTTACACTTATTTACCCGAATTGCCCTTTAACCAATATAAATAAGAATACTTACTGAAGTTACTATTCATACTGTCAAAAAATAAAAGGTACCCATTTAAACATTTTTTACCTTCTGTTTCCCAATATGGAATGAATTTTTCTAAATTCTAGACACATAATTTTCAGAAATTAATTTAAAATTATTTCATGTTGTCAAAACCAAAATGCAAGCTTTTAAGAAGTAAAAACTATCAAAATATTGACATGTGTTTATGTCCAATTTAAATGTTAATTTACATCTAATGACAAAAATTATAGTAAATTATAAAAACCTAATCCTATTAAACTTTAAAACAAATTTAAATGACAATCTATCTATATAAATAAATTAGATGAAAATGTAGTTTTGAATTAAAATATAGTATTTTTCACTATTCAATCAAAAATGAACTTTATTATAAAATTACCAAAAATTTAACCAAAGTTAATTTTTATGTACCACATCTATTAGAAAAGTTTATTATGTCAAATATAACATATAAAAGTGTCAAAAAATATATTTAAAAATGGATCACCTTCAAAAGGTGGTAAAACCACCTTTTGAAAATATTACAATATTTTATACTTAAAATCTAATTCATTTTAATTTTATGCCTCTAAAATTGATTAGATAAATGTATAAACATTTAAAATATATGTAAAATCATAATATAGTTAATTCTGTTCATTCATTCTAATACAAATACTAGGCGTAAAATACAATTTAAAATAATAATAATATCTTTGTATTATTTTTTAGTATATATTAGTGTTGTGTGCAACATAAGATTTCAGATAAAACCTTTGTTGTGTGTTGGGTAAACTATTATAAATAGTTTCCCCATTAAAATAAAATTAAAATTAAATTAAAAAAAGGAATAGATATGAAAATTTATTATTTTATAAATACCTTGGTCATTACATCATTACCCCGTTTTCAAATTGTGTCCTCACAAATTTTAAATTGGGCTTAGAAAATTCATTGAGAACACCAAATTGGAAAAATAGTCAACAGAACTATCACATTAAAATAAATAAAGAGAAGTAAAAAATTTACCCATGATAACACATACTAGGATTCCATGTTAAAAAATATTGATATGGAGGAGAAACTAACCATATTTTTCTGATGGAGATTTATAGAAAACATGATCAGGAGGAAGTTAACAATATGAAAACCAAAAACTTGTGATGGGTTAAACAAAAATTGATTCCCCAGTTGTAAAAGTAAACAGACAATGTTTTTTTAAGGTCCTTTTCAATTGTTTGAGGAATTTATTTACGGGCATGAATAAGAACATATGTAAACATACTTACTTTTCAAGTATAGTTTCATTATTTTATAAATATCTACCAAAAATCATCTTTTTATCAAAACTATGAGTTTTAAAGATCAATTGGTCACACCAGAAGCACTAGAATAAACTGCAAGAGAACTACATAATCCAAAAAAGATAAACCATATATTTCCCTTGTCTTTAGAAATCAACCAAAACAAAATGGTTAGTACTAGATTTGATAATCCCCTAAAAAGAATAATCCTTTATAAAATGAAATACTACTCTTAATCTTAGAAATTCGATAAAAAATACTAGAAAGATTCACAAAGTCTATTAAAAAAATAATTGTCTATAAAATTCCTCAAAAAGAATAATCCAAACAGAAATTTAAAAACAAAAATTAGATGGATATGGCCAAATATCCTTCCATGATAAATCTTAACATTTATCTCAAAATAACATAGACTACCCTTATAGTTTCATACTGAAAAGTAATTAACCTAATCAAATATTCTCCATGATAGGTTATTCATTTCTATAAATAACCCAAATATCCACATGTCTACAATAAAAACATAGATTCTTCCAAAATAAAATTCATCTATTACTCCTCAAATAAAATCCCATAGTAATCTATTCTCATTAGGGATATAGGGTTCCCAAAATAGAGAATGTATTACAAAATAACATTTATAACTTAATCACCATATAATTTTCCGATACTAAGGATATCCATTTGATAAAACAAAAGTTCCAAAAATAAACTTATTCTTCATCTATAAAATCATTTAACTAAGAGAATGATTCATATTAACTAGGGTCATTACGTAGGCTAGTGGTAGGTGATAAAGCCATGTCGCACTTCAGTTGTGGGTTAAATTCCCATGGCCATGTCTAACATGATAGTTTATCACCCTTCTTGTGGGTTTTCCAATTTATAAAACTATATAATTCAAAAAAAAAATCCAAAAATAAGGTAAAATATTAAAAAATAACCATAACATTATTTAACCTCAAGTTTATCTCATGCCTTTAATTATTCACCTCAAAATGTAATAAACCATAATTACCTCAAAATCAAGGATAATATAAACCCTAAAGATTATTTATAATTATATCCACAAAATAAAACGTAATTCTTCCTCAAATAAAATTTTCAAATAAAAAACTTTAAGGTTACACATGCTAGATAAAATTCTTCCAATGTATTCCCATAAACAAAAGAGCATTAATACTTTTAATTGTTTCATCACCCATAGATCTACCATAACTCTTGAATTTCAAAAAAGTAGTTATCCTAATCATCCTGCATTCTTCATGACCCCTTAACAATGTTTTTATAACTTATTATACAATACCTATTTATTACAAAAAAAATCATGAATCATGTTCTAAGATTCATTAATGTCAAAACATGAGCTATGAAATAATTCATACCTTTCATAGGTCATTTTCAGTTTCCTCATCCTCAATTGGAATGACATTAGGTAATGGTAAATATATATTTGTACGATTCTATTGATCCCATTACTAAACCTTCTTTGTCTAACATTTATTTGAAAAATGGCCATACTGCCCACATTTAAAACATTCAATTAATAACTCAGAAAGAACTTTTTTCCATTTACTGGAGTAAACTAAACGCTTCCTTTTTCCATGGAAGCTTATTCCTTAATGACCTTCATTACCACATCTATAACATCTTCTTGTCCCTTTGAAACATTTTCCTAGGTGTTTATTTACACATTATTGACACATAGGTTTTTAAATATACTCATCTTTATGATTATTACATGAACATCCATAGGTATTTTTTTCTCTCATATATGATTCATTATAAAAATCACCAAGGTTCAAGTGGACAATCATGAATACAGTCAGTTGTTTAAGTATAACCATAAGAGTTCTCATTGAATCTCCCATTTCATTTAGTTTCTTATTCAGAGAACCACCATAGTTTCCTTCAAATCCATTGTTACATTAGTTCCAGCTAGATCCATCTATTTACTAATACCAAAAAGGGTAAGAGTGAGTATATCAATAAAATCATCATATACTATCATATGATGAGGGTAAGAACTAAGATATACTTATTCATGTTATCTTAAAATAATTAAAATTATTTAAAATAACAATGACTATTTTAAATATGGTAACCATTTTGGTTATATATAACTTGTCTCATAATCTTAAATAACACCTTAACCTCTAAAGTTATGTATACTGACCTCTAATACCAACTGTAAGGCCCCAAACTATAGCATTACATAATCTTGATTTTTGATCAATAATTTACTTTATTTCAAATTAATGATCTTTTTAGGTTTTGAGTTTTAGATAATTAGGCCATAAATATTACATTAAATCTCAAATATTACAAACTATACACTTATACTATATCTATTTTTTTCACAATAAAAAAACACCTTAGAAAACAAGAATTATTTTCATGACAAAAAACTTCTTGAATTATTACTTTATCTTATCATTACTTATACCATGTGATTTTTATTTCAAAAACATGGGATGAGCATAAAAATATAAGTAAGGGTTATAAAATAATGAAAGAAACATTAGTCTATGAATACATACAAATCAATGAAATAATAATATTCACTCATAAAACATAATCTATTTAATATACCACATGAAATCAAAAGATTTATAAATAAATCATAGAAATCAAAAATCATAAAGGTAAATTATGGCATCTATAACATACTTACATTGTAGCTATCATAGCTACAAATAGAGTAACCTTAATTGTTAAGTTGAGAATACCCATCACAGTATATTCCCTAAATCTCTTAGGAGAAACATTAATGTTTACCTCCATCATGTTATCCAATGCGTTGGTCATTTCAGGCCTTGTGCCATGGGCCTACGGGTCATGTACGAGTTCCCCTTCATCCTTTAAAAGGGGTATTATCCATAATAAAAATAAAAATAAGACCTTTGGGCCATTAGGGAAATGCATTGGAGAGCTATCATAGGATCAACCTCTATCAGTTTATCACATAACCACCAATATACTTAAGCAATTCAAAAGAACTATAAGATAATCATAAAACATAAACCAGGCATAAAGGAAGAATAACATTTCGACTTTGAAATCACATTTCATCTTTACAAGTCATGCAATCATAAATGAAAACATATTATTTTAAAATAAAATGCTAAAATTTTAAATTAAAAAACAATACATAATAGTGACATTAAAGAGAGAAATTCCATTCCTGATGTATATATAAACAAATATTAAAAGTTATTGAAATACGCAATCCCCTTTTAAAACATAATTAAAACATTTTAAAAGAAGAGTTTTGAATCTAAGTTTCCCATTCCACTTTGAAACTTTTTAAAGGAATTTAAAATTAAAAAACTCAAGTCCATATAAATATATCCTTAAAATCATTTTAAAAACATGGACATGAAAGATAAATATTTATAAGATTAAATATTTAAAACATTTAAAACGATGTTTCATATAAAGAGAAGTTTAAAATTTTGAACACTTAACTTATATTCCACATGAAAGTAGAACATTTTAAAAGACATTAAATCTAATTAGTATAGTTATAATATGGATAAGTAATGTAAAAGGGGCTATATATACACTTTATAAATAAATAAAGGTTCATTTCATCAAGAAATGTCTCAATGAAAGAAGAATGAGATGAAGTCCCTTGAAAAGATACTATCCTTAGATTAAGGATAAGTAAATAACATAATTATGTGTGAAAAAATATAAATACATCCAATATAAGTGGATATTTATTGTAAAAAAATCATAGGTCATTCAAACATATTCTTGGAAAAACAAAACCAATGACATGGATATTTAACTCAATGCAATGAGATTGAGTTATGATTTCCCTTACCTCAAATCCGACTTGTATCATTCGTTATTTATATTCATGAATAATAAAATTAGATTAATTTATACTTTATTGAGAAAATTTTTCAACTTTATTATTCCTTTTATATCACTTATTATAATGTTATAAAAATTACATAATTATTTATGTTTATATTGGTCGTTTTGTCGATATTTGGCACTTGAGTCCGAAATGAAGTTGTTTTGATGAAAATTATCACTGTGGTAATAATTAAATTATCTCAATAATATTATTAATGGTATAAATATCATATATATACATTATATATTTATTTATAACAGTCACTAACATTTGGAGATATGAAATAAAATCCATTGTTCATGGAGACGGTAGGCCGAACGTACGCATGATCACTACATTCATTTATTTGTCAAATTAAAGGAATAAAAAAAATAAAAGATACATAGGTAAATTATAATTATAGTATAATATATATTTTCTTTATGTTAAATAATTTCATTAACTACATCCTTTATTTGTTCCATGAATGTCATGAACGATTCATATCACTTTGAGGGGGTGGTAGTCCACACTTCCTCAAATGAAATTATCGTATTTACACATTATGGAAACCATAAAGGTATGATGTAAATAAAAATTACAGAATCATATAGACAATATAATTATAATATATATCATATATAAATATAGTTCCATAATAATTTCCTCCATGAGATGTGGTATGAGAAAATTGATCAATCATCGTTTCATGTGGCAGTAGTTCGCTATACACAAAAATAGTATATTCTTATCCATTAGATGGATGTGTGTGTAAGCGTAGTTAGAATAATTCTCATAAAAACATACTAGTATATTTAAGATATTGTTTTATTCAATACAAGAATAATAATAGTATAGGGATTGGTGAAGGAAATTAATTGAAAGGAACTCGAGAGAAGACATTACCTCTAAATTGGGTAACTTCTTTTGATTTGAGGAAAAATGATTTCTTGAATTTTATTTTTCTCAAGTTAAAGATACTAGAAGGAAAGTAGGGATTTTGTGAGATTATTTTATCATAATTTTTATGAGAAAAGGGGCTTGAGAGGCATGAGTAAGTGGGTAGAGTTGGTGTCCTTTTGTAAGAGGGAGGAGGGACACTTTTGGAAAGTCTTCTAATATTATTTTATTATAAATTAATTTTCGAATTATAATAGTTCCAAAGTAATATATTTAAATGATAATATTAGTATGGGTATAAATACTCTCAAAAAATAGGTTTTAGATAAGTTTATGTCAAAAATTTAACCTTAACCTTTAGCATTAACCCTTAGTTAAAAACATTATCTCTTACCATACTTTCTTGTATTTTCATAATATTTGGTTACTATAGTTACTATAAAATACCCATAGAAAAAAAAGTGGATAATTAATGAAATTTTTTACATTATATAAGTAATTTGGACAAATATTATATTTTTAGGACTATTATATCATTTAATAAAATATTATTTTTTTAAAAACTCATTTATATCAATTTTGACACTATTTTGTAATTTATTTTTTTCAAAGTCATAAAAACATGATTACTTCAAAAAAAGTCATTAAATAAAATATAATATGTTAATAAAATATATAAAATTTATTTATTACATAAAAATTCTCACATTAAATTTATTTTAAAATTTATAATATCATTTATTTGAATCATTCATTAATAAGGTAATCACTACATCATCATGTGTCCCAAATAAATTTATTTATTTAATGTATAATTTTTTAAATAAAATACCATGATGTAGGAAATATTTTTAGCTTTATAATGACTATTTTTAGTAAACAATATCAGTTATATAACTCTATATTAAAATTGTTTTCGTAAAAGATACATGTTTATGTTATATTTCTCTTTACTTAAATTAATTCTTGTAACATATCATTATCACACCCAAGTGGCAGCATGTGGTCCTAAAATCGTCCCAAATATTCCCATGGTATAAAATAACTCATAAAATAGGATTATTACATATTTTAGGATAGTTTTATATTATTATAATATTATTTCTTACCCTTATTTACCCGATTTACCCTTTAACAAAAATGAATAAAAATAATTTCTGAAGTTACTATTCATAATGGAAAAAAATAAAAGTTAACTATATAAACAATTTGGACCTTTATATTACAATTATTGAATCAATTTTTCAAAATTCAAGACACATAATTTTCATAAATTAATTTAAAATTAATTCTCATTGTCAAAACCAAAAAACAGGGTTTTAATCAGTAAAAACAATAAAAAGATTGGCATGTGTTAATGTCCAATTTAAAATTGAATTTACATCCAATGACCAAAATTGGATTAAATGATAAAAATATAATCCAATTATACTTTTAAACCAATTAAAATGACAATCAAACTATGTAAATAAATTATATGAAAAGGAATTTTTGAATTAAAATACAGTATTTTCACTATTCATTAACAAGTGAACTTTCTCAGAAAATTACCAAAGATTTAACCAAAGTAAAATTTGATGTCCCACTTCTATATACGAAGATTATTTTGTCAAGTATAACATATAAATTTTTTAAAAAATAGATTTTAAAAAGGATCATCATCAAATGGTGGTAAAAACACCTTTTAAAAATAATAGAGTATTTTAGGCTTAAAATTTGATTCATTCTCGTTTTAAGCCTCTAAACTTAATTGGATAAATGTATACAAGTTTTAAAAATATTTAAAATCATAATATAGTAAATTCTGTTCATTACTACCAATACAACTGCTAGGCATTAAGTTCCATTTAAAACAATAATATTATTGTTGTATTATTTTTCGGTATAACTAAGTGTTGTGTGCAATGTAATATTTCAGTGAAACATGTTGTTGTGTATCATGTATACTATCATAAATATTGTCCCCATTAAACTAGAATTAATATTAAATTCAAAAATATTAATAGATATAAATTTTTTTTATTCTATAAATAATTGGGTTGTTACAATATATCATGTATTTTATGAATAAATTCACCATATATATGCATTGGGTGAGATTTGAACATCTTACTTCTTGATTATTCTATAAATATTTTACCACTCTAGTGTGCTCTTCATGTGGTGAGTAAACCGAATTTAATATACTTGTATATATATAGTAAAAAAATTTAAATAAGTATACATAAATAATAATATTAATGAATAATAATAATATTAATAAATAATATAACAAAATATGATATAAATAATTAATAATTAATATATAATATATAAATATCACTTTATTAATAAATAAAAAATAAAAAATAATAATGAATAATAAATAATTGATAAATAATAAAAAATTAAAAGTAAAAAGTAAATATATATATATATATATATAATAAATGAAAATTTTAAATCAATATACAATAAATAAGTATTAAACGAATAATAATAAATAAATATGTAAATGATAAACGAAAAAACAATAAAAGAATAACAATTATTAAATTAATAAATATTAATTTATTAAAAAATAATAATTTAGTAACAAATTAAAAATAGATAATAAATTAATATATAAAAATGAATTAATAAAATAATAAATATTCCGAAACTAATAATTAATGAATAAATATAAAATAATAAATAATAAGTGGAAAAGAACAAATAGCAAATAGTAAATAGTAAATAGTAAATAGTTAATAAATATATAAAATTGCATATAAATTTATTTAAATAAATTTTAAATATTTCTTATAAAAATATATAAACATGAATAAATTTATATAATTATATATATATATACAATATTGAAGGAACACACATACATAAACCAAAAGAATACATATAATATTTATACCAACATCATATATATAAATATAAATTAATGAATATAAATATACATAAATGGATATAAATATATATAAATATAGACCGATAAAAAAAATAAGTATAAATATATAGGAATATATTCAACTATATATATATTTTTAATAAATGTTGATAAAAATATATATATTTTAAATAAATAAACATAAACATATAGAAATACTTACAAATAATATATATATTTATGTATTTCTATATAATAGATTACAAATAAATAAAATAGGGAAAAACACTTCAATTACAACCCCATAAAATCAATTAGAATATCAATCAATGGAATCAAATAATAGAAGAACCGACATGAAAATGAAAAAACACCTAAATGAGGATAAAATCAAATCGAATGCTCAAAAATCATTTTTTCTAAACAAAAAAATCATCTTTATATTCCTTATTATAATTTTTGATCATGAAAAAATATTAGTCTGAGTTTTCCCATTTATTATTGTGAATATCTCTTAATAGGATTCAATTTGATTTGTGGTTGAGCCCAAATATACACTTGGATCAAAAGATATGGTTGTTTGAATTTGACGTTTTATTTTGAACTTACCATAAAAAATAATATATTATTTTATATTAATTTTAACAAAATATTTATCTATTTTTTTGTTTTTCATTTCATAAGCTTCGATTTGACTAGTTCTGGAGCTAAAACGGTCACCCAGATCAAAAGTTATAGGTATTTGAGGCCGAAGTATGATTTTTAAATTATTGTAGACTTAATTTAAGTAAAAAATTATTAATAGATTATAATTATACATAATTAATAATTATCAATTAATAATTAAAAGAAATTTTAAATAATAAATAAATAATGATTATATTTATCAACTAATAATTATTAATAATAAATACTTATTAATTATAAATTATTTAATATGCTTTTAATTATATTTTTGTGTATATTTCTTAAAAACTGCTACTAATTCAGGTAGGTTTTTAAAAATTACAACTAAAAATTAATTTAAATAATGAAAAAATATTTAGTTATAGTTTCTAAATTATTTCATCTAAAAAATGTTGATGAAATATGTTGCAGTGGTTTTCAAACAACTACTAAAAAAACCTCCACTAATTTTAATTTTTCATGTAGTGGAACTTCTAATGTTCCTCTCATTGAATTTAGGAGTATTTATGGCCTTTATGAGTACATTGTGATGTCATTTGGGTTGACTAATGTTCCGGTGGTATTCATTTCCTTGATGAATAGGGTCCTTTACCATTACATGCACTCTTTCATTATCATGTTCATCAAGGAAATCTGGGAGTACTCCTGGTCAATAATACAACATGGTTGTTATTTAGAGATGGTTTTGAACACACATCAAGGAGAATATATTTATATTAAATTATTTAAATGTTAGTTTTTTCTTGATCAAGTTTCCTTCATAGGCCATGTGATATTTTTTGCAGGGTGTCACCATAACCCGAGAAGGTAGAGGTTGTGTATTCTTTGGGAATACCAAGGAACATCATCTAGATATATATATTTTTTGGGGTTTTACTATTATTCATGATTCATTGAAGAATTATCCCACATGGTAGTGCCTTCAATGGGCCTGATGACAATGGGATTGTCATTTGAGTAGTATAATGATTGCGATGAAGATTTCAGTTATCCGAAATAATATACTGAATTTTGCACTGATTCTAACATTATCTGAGTCAAGTAAGGACTGAACTATATATTATGATGCCTTAGGTAATGTATTGGGTACAATATTAATGAATTATGTGTGGATAGTTTCTTATATGTCTAGGAAACTAAGGTCACATTAGCATAACTTCCTGATTCATTTTTTGGGTTTTCTTGCAGAACTGCACAACTTCAGGTGTTGGAAACACTACCTTCTAGGGGATAGGTTTATGGTATACATGGATTATTAAATACATAAATACATTTTATCTCAGTGTGAATTGAAACTTATCATAAGATATGTGTTGAGTACTTGTATTCCTTTGATATTGAGCTGTCATACACCCATAGGAGGAGTAATTTCATTATAGATACATTAATGAGAATGACATGGACCCAAGTGATTTAGGAGTTCAGTAGTGATTGGAAGGTAATGGATCTATGAAACAAGATACATTTTTATTTTTAGGATTACTAGGAAAGAGTGACTTTGGATTCTTATCTATCACTTCCTCATCTCTTGATAGTTTTAAGGAGATTCTAATTCACACACAAACAAGTTTTTGATGAGGGATAATGAGTATGGTGAAAATTATTTATGAGATTGTTCTCAAATTACTAATGACATTTAATATGTTTGAGGTAGATATGTATTTCTTATAATAATTCATGAAAAAATGATGAGGTATTTCCATGATTCGATGTGTTTATTGTATCCATGTTGGATCAATATATACTATAACATGTGAATATTGTTTTTTGGGTCATGATTAATGAAAGAAATGGTGGGTTTCATCTCTCAATAATCCCCCTTTTAATAGGTGAAGGATGAGCACTATTGACCTTATAGTCTTCTCCAGTCATTACCCTTTCCATAGTCGAAATGGGATGATGTAATGAAAGAGTTTCTGATAGTATTTTTGGGGATTAATTTATATTATGATGTTGTTTAGGAAATTATGGATTATTTGAGCAATGTGGATTATTTATTATCAAACATGGAGACTTATTTAGATGATGATCATGGAATACTAAATGTATTTGATGTGGTATGTTTTCATGAGGTTCCATGGAGAATTGTTTTTGAAAAAAATGCATGTTTGTCCATATGTTTTTGTTAGGTATCTTAGAAGTTGTTTTTCTTTAATGTAAACCTATGTATGGCTTATCAAATACAAACATATTCACAAAATGATTATATATATTGATATTAGAAGAATTTATCTGAGCATGTATCCAAGATTTTTTCAAATATTGGGAGATTTATCTCACATTCATGGAATTTTCAAACAATAATATATACTAATAATTTCTTCAGATTGCTCTATTTTTAGCCTTATATGAGAGGTCACTATAATCTCCCTTATGTTTGTTGTAAGCTAGAGAGTCATCCATTTTTGGTATGGGAATCATATAGGAAACTACTGAGTATGTTCAGTTGATCAAGAAGTAGTTGGAAACCACCCAGAGTATACAATGATGTTATACTAATCATTTATGTATGCCCTTAGGAATTTATATGGGTGATGAAGTTTTTTAATATGTATATTTCATACATGGGAAGTGTCATATTTTGAAGAAAGGAAAACTAGAACTAATATTTTTAGGGAAATTTAATGTGTCTGCAAAAGTAGGTTTTATTGCCTACCGACTAAAACTTCCTCCAAGAAAAATTATTATGCATGATGCAATCCAAGTTACTGAAATTTAATGGTAACATCTAGAATCATCCCATGATATTGATAGTAATGACATAGAGCTAAAGGTGGTGTTTATTTTTGAAATTTTTATATTCATATCTTGGACCAAATTGATAAATATCTATATGATAAGGATGTACCTATAGTATGAGTATTGTGGTAGCATAAGAATAACTAGGAGGATACAGAGGTGTGACAATTTTACATCCAAGACAAGTGGTCAATACTATTTACCAATTCTTCTTAATGACATATGGAAGTTCATCTTGAGAATGACTTAACATATAGTGGCGATTTGTTATGCACCTGAAACTTTATCAAGGAACGTGATGGTCTATATTTTAGTTAACCTTTTATGACCCTCATTGAGTGTGTTTTCTAGAGTGGAAGGGTTGTGGGAGTGAACCAGGGGGTCCATGTATAGGAACTAGGACTACAACATGCTACTATAGTCCCACAAGCAACTAGTGTGCTAACTAGTATCCTTAAAAGGCTAATTTAATAACTTTCCAGTCGATGCCCAATTGATTATCCATTGGATTACACCAGACGACAAGTCAGGTGTTAGATATATTTCATAAGGGGGATTCTGGGTCATTTTACACCCATTCAATTTGTACCTCTAAGTCTATTTAGTCCTCATTTTGACAACATCCCCTCCCATGTAAACAACCATCCATTATGTCCGCCTCCATGGTTGAACTCCATCAAACTCTTTAAGTTTATTCTTTTTTTAATTTTATCAGGTACCTTAGGTAAGCCTATGAATCAAATTACCTCTAATCATTCATTATCTCACCATCATGCTGTTCCCAAAAAATTTCATTTGATATCCACTATTTTTATGTCTATTTACATCTTCCTAGATTTCTACTATTATAGATCAAATTGGAGACTGATATCAGGTATGTGGAATCTTCTAGTCCTACTATAGGTGATCCCAATGTTTTTTTCTATATCCTATACTACTCTTATTAGTTCATGCATTATGAATCATACCTATATTTTTTGTGTAACCTAAAATTTAAATCCTATGTTTCAAGCATGGTCATTCCATGTCATTTATTCCATTAAAATTGTTAAATACAAATATATCGGGTGATTACAAAAAATTACATGAAAAATTCAATGATGTTTTTAATTTTTTAGAAAATTTAAATTCATATGGATATTTTTAAATTTAAAAAATGGTCATTGGAAATGGTTTTTGATTTTGGGTGAATAAAGGAAAGTGTTTTGAAATTGTGTAATTTTGAATTGAAAAATTATGGAGGATTTTAATTGGGTAAATGATGAACTGGTTTCAAATATTAAAATTTTCATGTTAATAAATTTTGGAATAAGTTTATCCTTCAAATATGTATCATGTGATGACATGAGATGTTATTTTTCGATTACTATTCAAATGGAAAACACCCTTATGACTGGTTTTTGTTAAATAAGAAAACACCTTTATGGTTTTCATGAGTACACCTTACACGGTTGGTCATGAATACACCCTCATGGGTGGTTTTTAATACACCCATTATGGGTGGTTGTCAAAACACCCCCTTTGGGTGATCATATTACTAGCTGGTTTCATGGGGAGGAATGATTATATGATTTAATTAGAGGCATAAAAACACTGATGGGAAATGATATTTCTAACATTGAATGTCACCTCAAAACCTAGGTTTTGGGGTTATTTATTTTTATTTCAATAATTTATCTGTTAATTTAAAATGTTTTGCTAATTAAACTCCTTCATGAACTGATATATTTTAATACATGATTTATTTAGGTACATAGTTGGTGGTCGCCTACTGAGTTTTGCTCACAACCTATTCATTTCACCATTTTTACCCAAGTAGACTTTAGGGATATAGGTCAATGTAAGGCAAATTTATCTATTATAGATGCATGATTTATTAGTTATGTATCATCTCCTTACCATTTTTATAGGTACATCTTAAACCTTATCATGGTTTTCCTTAGCATTGTTTGGTTAAGGGTATAGTTTGGAATTGGAGTATACCTATAATGGAGAAGTTAGATATTTGTTGGATTGTCTCCTATAAATGGATTTTTCATATAGGCTACCAGAGGATTTCACATAGTGTAACAGAGTTACATGTCATGTAGTGGTTCTGAAAACAAGTCATGAATGGATTCATGTTGTGATGGGTGCACTTTTTGAGTTTCCATTAATATTTGTGAAGGAATTAATGATTATTTTTTTAATTTATAGTGTTTGGATTTAAGTCAAGTTGATGCATTTTTTTGTAGTTATAAAATTTATGTATTTCACAATGTGTATTGGGATTACATGTCATGTAATACCCCAAATACATTTTTAAAACAAATAGTGTGACTTTTCTTTCCTTTTGGATCCTCTACAGTTTATTCTCCCTTGAACCATGGAATTTTCCAGGTGATCTTTGATCATTCTAAAATATTTGAATCCATTTATTCTGCATACACTCATCATTACACTTGCGGTGTGATTCTCAGGAAAGATTCATTCCTTGTTCTTTATCTATCTCTCTTTCTCCTATCTTGGTTTTTTAATGGATATTATTGGAATTAATGGTTCTATGGCATGAGGTGTTGAATATTTCTTCTAAGATGGGATTAGAGGTCTTCTCCTCCTTTGTTCTCATTAACAGATGCCATTGTGAGTTTTGAGTTTGGGGAAGAGGTAGGTGGTTCTGTCCCGATTAGAAAAATTGATAAATATTTCCTAGATTGATTTATTTAAACCATCGATATAAATCTAATTCCAAAATATTTCTTCTAATTGACTTGATGAAACCCAATTCTAGTGAATTGGGAGATTTTTAAATGGTTTTGGCATGAAAAATGGGGAAACCCCCAATTCCATTGAATTGGGAGTGTGCTTATAGAAATTGGTTAAATTAAATTATTTAATTTAAATTGTCGAATTGATAGAAATTTTTTCAATTAAATTGTTGAATTTAATTTCAGAAATGAATTTTGAAAATTATGAAATTGGTTTCCAATGGATTTTAAACTTGTGAAAATGGATTAAAATGATTTGATAGAGACACAATGGTTTTATCTCGTGAATAGAGATTTTTTTATTAAAACCCATTTTGGTTTTAAATTTTAAAATTGGAATTTTTAAATGGAAGAATGGGATTTAATTATATTTTAAGTAGACATAAAATAGATTTCCCTTCATTTAAGTGTGCATGAAATCCTTATGTAGTTGGTGAGTTATTTGGACACACTTTATGCTGTTATAATGCTCTAAAACATACCTTCAATGGTCACATCATCGATGGGAGGGTGAATAGTCACCTCTGTCCAGTGTTAGGGGGATGTGAGTATACTCCTTTATTTGTGATCAGTTAGAGAGTACAAATTCCTATAGCTGGATAATAATTTTTTACCTACTTGGATGATGACAATGTTGCTCCCAAGTTTATTTATATTTGAGATATAAATGTATTCCAATATTGTAAAACTTCGTTACATACCTTTACTAGATTTACATAAACTTTTTTATGTAACTATTTTATTTAATCCACTGTTTTAAATATTCCATCTATTTTAAAGTAAAAATATGTTCTTTAATATTATTTTCCATCATTTCAAAAATGTATACCATGTTTTGTGTAAATATGATTTTGAATTTCCAAACCTATTTATTTTTAAAATTGAAATATTTTCTTTGGATAATATAAATTTGGAATCTATTATGGAATATTTGGTTGTATCCTACTAGGCTTAGGCTCAGACCCTACTTTTCCCTTCGGGTGATTCTAGACTTTCTTCTTACAGGTTCAAGTGATGGGAAATGATCTCTTATAGGTGGATCCATCAGTTGAGCTTGGGACTTAGTGAGTTGTGTCCATAGGGACCTTGGGGATGTTTTTCCTATTTTGGTAGTTGGGTTGTAGTGATTTGGACTCTTCATTCCTTTTTGTATTCTGGTACTTTACTTCCAGTGGAGTTTCTTTGATATTCATATTATATTTTTTTCTCTTTATTCAGTATTATTAGTGGAAAAATAATTCCCACTTACATGTTTTATGATTATAGGTGCTAGTCTCTAACCCTTGGGGACCAGTAATTCCCTTAGGGCTATTTTAGGGATGGATCGGTTATTGGGTTACCTAGGTACATGGGATGGTTCAAGAAAAATTGGTATCAATGGAGGGTGATTAGATTTTTTCATGAAGTCAGTATAAATTTTTGAAATCATATTAGGACTTTGTAGTTAGTTGCGATTGAGTTCTTGGATAGCTCTCATCACAATGAACCTTAAGTCACCAGGGGTGGTTAGGGATGGACATTTTATGGATTTGTTCTAGTGCTTTACCGATTCTGATTTTGATAGATTAGAAATGAAATATTGTAGTTCCATTTGTTGGTAGTAATTTTCCTTGTTACTTAGTTTGAGTGTGAATCTAATGTATTCAATTTTAGATGCTTATGTTGTGTAGCATCATGCTACTGAGAAGACCTGTAAATCAGATCTAGGAGGAAGATGCTGCTGAACCGCAGTGAGTGAATCCTCAATTGGAAACAAATCTAGTTGTGGAGATTGTGTGCATTGTCCAAGATCTAGGATAGGCACCACCTCCCGTCCTGATTCAAGGTCCAGCTGTTGATCCTCAGGGGGGTTTCTTCGAAATAATTCTCAAGAGTTCAATTTCTAGAAGCCACCAATTTTCAATGGCTCCACTGATCCTCAACATGATGAGGAATGGTTTGGAAAGGCAGAACATTTGTTTGATTTCATGGAGATAACAGACATGATCAAGGTGAATTGTGTCACAGTCATAATAGAGGGACCATGAAAGATATAGTTGGACAAGATGTTTATGAAAAAGAAACATTAGGTCTTAGAGTGGAAATACTTCATGGTTTTTTTCACTAACCAGTTCTATCTAGAGGAAATGGTGCAGGCTAAGGCTGTGGAGTTTCTCAATCCTTAATAGGGTAACAAAACCTTGACTGAGTATTCAAATTCCATTACTGAGTTTTTGTAGTTTGATCCTTAGATTGTATCTAATGAGATAATGAGGGATTGACAGTTTGAGTTGGGTGTTCGATCAAACATTTGTTCTTAGGTTTTCTTGTGAAAGATTCCCACTTATGCGGACGTGGGGGATAGGGAGACGATTATTGAGATGGAACTGGCTGGAAATCCATGGTTATTGGGGGTTTTTTTCTCCCAGTGTCAATATTGGTTCAATCAAAGAAAAACAGAACTGTGATGATTCTCATGAAAGTTTTCCTTGGAAGGGTCAATCCACAACTCCTACAACACTAGGAGGAAGTTCATTGGTTTTCTACCGATGTGGAAATATAGGACATTCTCATAGGGTTTTCACTGAGGAACCTAATAATTATTTCTATTACGGACATTAAGGGAACTTAAAGTGATTATTACACCACTTCTCAAATCCTCATTGTGGAACATGATCATCAGCTCCTCCTAAATGTGTGAGGAAATCAGATGCTTCACATACAAAATGGGTTCCATCCATAGGAATATGGAGGAAAGATTCTTCACATAATATAAGAGTATACAAAGGAACAATACATGGGTCTAGTGACTATGAAACGTACCATTACTATAGAAGCGTCATTAGTGACTTCTGTATTTGATACTGGTTCATCTCACTCTTTTATTTAAAACCATATTGTTAATATTCTTAATCTTCATATGGATATTTTATCATGGTAAATGGATATTATTACACCACTTGGTACGAATAGAGAGTAGGGTATCCATATTCCCTCATATGTATTCTCTTTATAAGACATCAAGATTCCATGGATTTTTCGTGTTCTCAACATGAAATCTCTTAGCGTCATATTTAGGATGGATTGGATCATTACCAATAAATCCCGAATTGATTGTTATCTTTAATGGGTCTACGTTACATCACCTAAAGGTGTGCCTCTTGTCATTCAAGGAGAATATGACCCAAGTCCAAGCATAGTATAAACCTCTTATCAAGAGTCATTGAAAGTGATATCAGTGTCTTCTTTTGATATGAAGTGGGATTTAGTGAGTGGGGATCTTACTTCAGCCACTTCTGAGTTACTCATTGTGTTTCCTTATAATTTCTATAGTTTTCAACTGATAAGGGAGGTAAAGGTTTCCATTAAATTAATGCCTTATACTCAACCAATTTTAATTCCCTCTTACTTTATGGCACCAGCTGAAATAAAATATCTGAAGTCCTAGTTAGATAATCTTCTTGAGAAAGGCTTTATACACCCAATAATGACACCTTGGATGACACCGATTCTCTTTACAAGGAAGGATTATGGTTCTCTTATCTTACATGATGATTACCAAAATCTAAATTGATTTATAGAAAATAACTTTTATATCTTTCCAAAAATTAATAATATGTTTGATTAGTGGAAAAGTGCGAAGTGGTTTTCAAAGATCAAACTTTTATTTGGTTTCCATCAGTTAAGGATAAAGGAACATAAAATTCAAAAAACCACCATTCATAGGAGGTACGACCATTATGGGTACCTTCTTTTTTCCATTTGGTCTAACAAATGGTCTTATAGTTTTCATGGATTTGATGAACAATATTTTCCATGAGTATCTGGGTAACATTGTGGCTGTATTTGTGGATAACATCCTTGTTTAATCTAAATCTAAAGAGGATCATAAGAATCATATGAGAACAGTTATGGGTTTGCTGAGAAATATCTGACATTATTCAAATCTTTCAATGTGTGATTTCTGGATTGGGGAAGATATATTCATGGGACACATTGTGTCTGAACATGGTATATTATTTGATCCTGATAAGTTAAAGGTTGTTATGACCTAGGATAAAGCATGCAGTGTCTTCAAAATTTTCATATTCTTGACCTTATAAAGATACTACTGTAGGTTTGTGAATGACATATCGAAGTTGGATTCTCTGATGACTACTTTATCTCGGATCGGGTGATGTTTTATTGGGTTGATCAATGCTAGAATTATTATTTTTTAACTAAAACATCTTCTGACTACTACGCTGATGTTGAAACTTCCAAAGGATGGGAGGGTCTATGTGGGATTTTGTGATGCATTGTGTTCAGTATTGTGATGAATTCTTATAGAGGAGGACCATATAGTTGATTTTGATCTCATCAGCTTAGGCCACATGAGAAGAACTATCCTACCAATGATCTTGAACTTGAAGATGTGATGAACGTGCTTAATAGTTAGTGGAATGACTTTTATGGAAAAAGGTTTACAGTGTTTTTAGACCACAATATCTTGATTTATATCTTTTCTCAAAAATATTTGATCATTTTCTAGAGGAATTAGGTCGAGTACCTACAATCGTTTGACTTTGAAATAATATATACCTCAGGGAAAGTGAATGTTGTTGCAGATGTGTCATGTAGGAAACTTCCAACATAGGATGTGAAAGAATATTCTGAAGAGTAGAGGTTGATGGATGTTATTTCAAAGGATCATATTAGAATTCCATTGAAAGGGGATGATTTTTTATCCAATGTTCAGTTGAAATATTATGTTCTTGAGATGATTCTTTAGGAACAAGATCATGATGATGAATTCCGTAGCATTAGAGACTTTCATTATGGTGGGTAGACCAATGCTCATTGGTCTTTCTCCAATGAGGGTGTTCTATATTATCAAAAATGTTACATTGTGTCGTTAGTGGCAAGGAATTATGTAATGGGGGATTTCCATAATTCATAGTGGGAAGTAAACCTAGGAACCACATAGATGTTCTACGAAGTGCAGAGATACTTATGGCGGCCGAGATTGATACAAGATTTTTTTGAGTTTGTTTCTCATTATTACACATAGAAGAAGGTGAATGTTGAGAACCAGAAACCTTCGGGTTTACTTCAACCTCTTCCATTACCTACTTCAAAGTGGGATAAACTATCTACAGACATTGTGGTTGGGTTTACTTGTACCTAGAGAAATAATAAAGTGATATGGGTTGTGATCAACATGCTGACCATGTTGGATCACTTTATATCCATTTGAGTTACAACCAATGTTGGGGAATTGGGAAATATCTATATAAAATAGATTGTTCATTTTCATGGAGTTAAATATATTATAATATCTAATATGGATGCTTTATTAACATAACAATTTTAGAAAGGCCTTCAAGAGGTACTTTGATCTAAAGTCCATTTGAGCATGACCAACCATCCATAGTCGGATGGCCAAATAGGGATATCTATACAAATTCTTGAGGATATGATTCACGCTTGTGTTCTTGACTTTGGAAGGTCTTGGGATGATCACCTAGGACTAGTTGAGTTCTCATATAACAATAGCTACCAGTTTGTAATTATAATGGTACCTTTTGAGGTCTTTTATGGCCAACATTGTAAATATCAATAGTGTTGGTCGGAGATTGGTGAAGTTTACTTGGTTGGAATAAGTTTGGTGTAAGAGATAACAATAAATATTCAGTAGAGTCATTAGAGAATGTTGACAGCATAGAACTGGTATATGTCTTATGGTGATCATCACCATAGGCCATTGGAATCTTCATTTGGTGACCAGATATGCTTGATAGTTTCACCCAAGTTGGGCCATCAATAGATTGGGAGGAATAGGAATTTTGTTCCTCTTTTTTTGGGACCTTTTGAGGTTTTTGATCAGATTGGGGAAATTTGATAACCATTTTTCACTACCATCTCATATGAAATCACTAAATAATTTGTTCCATGTATCGCAGTTGAGAAAGTATCAATGTGATCCATCCCACATTTTGATATGGAGTGATATTGAGATTGAGCCCGATTTATCTTTGATAGAGTTTCCAGTTAGGATAGTTAATTCTAATAGAAACTTACATTCATTTGTTGATGATACCATTGGTTAATTTTATATGGTAGCATGGTTCTCATAGTCATGATACATGGGAATGTGAGGAACTGATGATAAAGTAGTGGCCTTATATTTTTGGCATGGAAGCTTCTTCATAGGCTTTATTGGGACCTAATGTTCTTATGGTGTGGAGGTTGTCACATCTTGTTACCATTATGAAAGGTATATCTTAAACCATCTTGTGTTTTTTTTTCTGTTTGGGTAAGGGTTGAGATTGGAATGGGATCATACCTATAATGGTGAAGTCAGAGGTTTTTTGGATTCTCTCCTTTAAAAAACTTTTTTCATGCAGGCTACCTGAGGTTTTCTCGTCTTGTAATAGAGTTACATGTTGTGTAATAGTTCCACAAACAAGTCATGAATAGTTTCACATTATGATGGGCACACATCATGAGTTTCCATTAAACATCATGAAGGAATTAATTACTAGTTTTTAATTTAGAGTGTCAGGATTTAGGTCGAGGTGACACATTTTTTGGTGGTTTATAAATTTATGTATTTCACTAGGTGTATTGGGATTACACGCAATGTAATACCCTAGATGCATTTTTAAAACACTTAGTGAAGCTATTATTTCCTTTTTTATCCTCTTTGGTTTATTCTCCCTCAATCCAAGGATTTTTCCATGAAATCTTAGAGCCTTACAAACCTTTTGAATCCACTGATTTAAAATTTTATCATCATTTCTATTACGATGTGATTCCCAAGTAAGCTTTCTCTCTTATTATTTGTATATCCCCCTTTATCATCTCATGGGTTTTCAATGGATCATATTGGAATTGATGGATCTATTCCCTATGGTGTTGAATTTGGATTCTAGGTTGGGTTTCAAGGTCTTATCCACCTTCTTTCTTATTGATGGGTGCTGCTGTGAGTTTTGAGATTTTGGAAGAGGTAGGTGGTTCCATCCCGATTATCCAAATTGATTAAACTTATATTGCTTAATTTATTTCAACAGGTGATTTAAATTAAATTTCTAAAACATTATTTAAATTGATTAGATAAAATATTATTCTAATGTATTGGGAGATTTGGAAATTGTTTTGGAATGAAAAATGGGAAAAATCCAAATTCCATTGAATTCAGCTGTGCTTATGAAAATTTTATAAATTAAATAGTTTAATTTAAATTGTGAATTTGATGGAAATGATTTCCATTAAAATTTTGAATTGAGTTGTGAAAATAATGGAATTGATTTTGAGTGGATTTCAAACTTGGGAAAATGGAATAAAATGATTTTATAGAAACCTAGTGGTTTTATCTTGCGAAAAGGTGATGTTTTTTTAAAAACCATATTGATTTTAAATGAAAAAATTGGAATTTTGAAATGGAAGAATGGGATTTCATTTTATTTTAACCAGTCTTAAAATAAATTTCCCATCAAGTAAGAGTGCATGAAATACATAGGTAGTTGGTGAGTTATTTGGGCCCACTCTACGCTATTACAACATTCTAGAACATACATTCAGCATGTCACATCCCTGATGGGAGGGTGATGATTTTACTATGTAAAATATTAGGGGGACCTGAGTATACATATTTTTCTACGATCACTTAGAGAGTGCAGAGTCCTATAACTAGATAAGTCTTTTGTACATACATGTCATATAACCCTATTGCTCTCTTGTTTATTTATATTTTATATATAAATGTATTCCAATGTTGTAAAACTTGTTTACATTTCTTTTCTAGATTTACATAAACTATTTTATGTGACTATTTTATTTGAGACATTGATTTAAATATTAATTCTCCTTTAAATTAAAATCATGTTCTTTAAAATTATTTTCCATCATTTTGAAAATGTATAGCATGATTTTTGTAAATATAATTTTTAATTTCTAAACCTCTTTATATTGAAAATTGAAATCTTTTCTTTGGATAATCTATATTTGGAATATGTTATGGAATCATCGGTGGTATCATACTGGGCTTAGGCTAACACCCTAATTTTTCCTCATGGTATTTGTATAATTTCATATTCTAGGTTCATGTAAAGGGAAAGGATCTCTTGGGGGTGGATTCAGTTGTAGATCCTAGGACATGGTGGGTTGTATCCATAGAGACCTCAGTGATTGTTTCCCTATTTTGGAATTTGGGTTGTATTTCTTTGGGATCTTTAAGCCTTGTTTTATTATGTATCATTACTCCTAGTAAAAATTCATTGATATACATACTATCTTATTTTTCTTTTTATTTTGTATTTCTAGTGGAAAAATCATTCCCAATTGTATTTTTTATGATGTAAGGTGCTAGTCATAGACCTGTGGGGATCATGAATTCCCTATGAGCTATTATAGGTCCGTCTTGGTTATCATTTTACTAGGGTACTCGGGTTAGTTCATGATAGGTTAGGATATTGTTTTAAATTTTATATATTTTGTAACCTTTTGGTTATGATGGGAATTAAGTATGACACATGGCTTGTATTATTATTATCAAGGATGTTGCGTTGCCTATCAATTAGTGTTTGGAACATTCCTTAACATTGATATTTGATGTGATGTGATATGATGTGATGTATGATATATACCAGATTTTTTATTTAATTTTCTCTATATCTAGAGGCTATAGTATCCCCATTGTATTATCATAGACCATCACTAGTGGTTGGTTTCCTCTAATGCATATGGATTCATGCTTGAGGACACCTTGAACCACCAATCCATGACACTGTTTGATTTTCTTCTAGGGTAGGATGTTATAAAAAAATTATCTTTTGACTAACTATAACGAGACTCATCAAAGACACACCCTTAGGTAGGGAGATATTAGATCAGGGAGGCACAAGTCAATGACAATTATAATCTACTTTTTTATAAATCTCAAATATCAAAATTAGTAACTTATGGTTCCCATGACATAATCTAAATGAATTTAAGGATACATGAATCCAAGTTTTCCACACATAATAATAATATGAAAAATCAAACAATCCATCGTCTAACCTATGATTTCCATTGAGAGAAAATACCCATTTAAAATTTATACATATATCAAATAACAATTAGACTCACAGATAAGGGTACACAAGATTGAAAAAATCATAACACTAAGGGTGAAGACATGGATGTTATTTATGTAAAATTATAATGAGTTATTATTGTATATATTAACCATGTGGCCCTGAAATATGGATGTATGGTTTTTAAAATAGTACATCTAAGGTATCATGTATATGTGAAATGGATAATAAATTAATTATATACATTTCAGGGTGTTCCCATGGTTTCTGTAATTGTATGCCTAAATTATGTGAGGGGTTGGTCCTTAGGAATTGTTCCAAATAAATTTGGAACAGGGTTTGGAAAACCATGTTTCCAAGCCTTGTATCATATTAAAAATATTTAATTAAACATTTTTTCAATGACCTCTTTGACATTTAATCTTCCTTTCTCCTCCATAAAATACATAGCATCTCCCCCATGTGAGAGATCCTCTTGAATCTTCCTAGGATTTGAGGTATCTACTTCTTTTAAGTTATATTTAGATCATCATCGGTTTTATTGATCACCCTTGGTAGTTCTAAGAATTATCTATCATCCTTTTTAGTTTTATTCACCATCGTTCGAATTATTTTGGTGTGAATTAATATACCTTTTTTCAGGATGATTCTGTGATTTGTTATTTTCAATAATTCCAAAACATATTTGAGGATGATATAGGATGAGGAATCTACTATCCAATTAAGGTGGGTGGTCTATTATTTTTTCTGTAAAAGTATAATAGTTTATAAAATTTTAGCATTTTCCACACGCTCATTTTTCCATTCACTTCACTAAAACTGGTAAATAATTTAAATAAACTATTTAGGCAACAGATGTGAAATTATTTTGAAAATTTGACACAGATGGAGGTTGAAAACCTCATCCCAAACCACCGATTAACTTGGGTTTTATTTTATTATATTCTCTACTATTCTTATATTGTGAGAAAATCCCACCATGTGTGAGAAAATATTTTTTACATGATAGTGGAAGATATAAACTAATTAAAGGAATTATAATTTGGATTTTTTACATTCATGGAAATTTTTCAATTGATGTGGAATTATTAGTGAGATGAATATTTTTTTAAACATTTTGAATACCTCAGTTTCCCCTTATTCATTTATAAATGAAATCACTAATGGAAAATATTAAATGGTGGATTTCATGGGTGCATGGATGCTATCCTTTGAAACTCTTAGTCAATTATAGATAAAAGACAAATTAAATGGAAGGGATGGAATTGATAAACTGAGGGGAAATTAAAATTTCCACATGATTAATTATATATTAATCTTGATTATGGTTATGAACATAGATATGTATATAGGAGTAGTCAACCTTGAGTGAGCCTTGGATCGATGATGTGGAATGATTTAAGTGAATTCATTGGACCCTAGTGGATTCAATAACATAAAACCAAATTTCACACTAGCCTTGTGCTCAATCAATGCATTAGATACATTAATTCATTAGTATGACACAAAAAATTCACATGCATATTCCAAAAATTAGAAATATTTTTATTGTCTCATTGGATCCAACTTGATGTTATCAGACATGGACCAACTTGGTTTATCTCCTTGACCTCTAATAAATTATATATCATAGTTACATTGGATAAGAGCCTTAGAATTGATGACAATGTGCTAACAAAGGGTATTGGGTCTTGAACTATTGATTGGTTAATATTTAGATGAATTTGGATAAGGTTGATGCTGGTGGATTTTACTTAGTTTACATTCATTTACAGATTTTATCCCCAATCATATATTGAGCACTATAAAATCATTTAATTTTAGAATGTATTTATTAAAACTTATTTTTAATTTTTTATCTTAGTTATTCTATTACTGTACACTTTAGATTCATATTCACAGTCTTTATTTTTATTATACACTATTTGTGGTGTTATATTGAGTTTTAATCACACCTTGTTTGGGTCACCGATTAGTACCCAAACAATCCTCTTGCTTGCAATTTGGGATAAGGGAATGATTTCGACTATGAATGCTTGATTCCTTTTTACATGATCATGTTAGTATATGACTGATATGGTTCTCTAGATGCTCTCTGGGCTAGTTTTTTTTTTCATTTTTACTTTTGTTATAGATGCATTATTTTCATACATGATTCAATGTATTGTGGGTGATTTTTTATAGGCATGACATCATTTGTATATATGGAAATTATTAAGTATTATGACTATTTTTATTATCCAATTTTTTTTTTCTACTCTGACATATTCTGTTATTTCATTATATTCTTCCCATTTTATTATTTATTATTATCAACATTGTCCTCTTATCTAATAAGGGATGTGTAATCTTATCACCAGGAAATCATAGACCCTTCCTAAATTTAAGAATCCTATGGAATATGGGGAGACGCACTGGATTCCATGTGGCCAAATGAGTTTTATGACTTATGAGTGAACTGGGTCCAGAACATCACAAATTTGTATCAATGGTTTTCTTTCAATAGTTTTACTATTATGGGTTGGTAGCAGAAGAATAGAAAAGTATTGAAACATTGTAATAAGTAGTTATTCCAAGTATGTTGTCCATGTTTGTGGTAATATCCATGTTTTCATGTATGTGAATTATTATTTTATATTTTACCTATTACAGTTGTACTATTTTCACTATTGAGAAATGCACATGGCTAATTAATTTTTTTTATGATTGTAGATTTGTACCATTGAGATAGTATAGAATGTGAACATTAGCACATGAATGATCAAATTCACTTATGTATTTTTATGTACATAGTCCATAAAATCTATATCATATTTCTTAATTTCCTATTACTTATTTTACGTTCCATGTTTTTTATACATGTAAATTTTTTAATGTTTTGTTTAGGAAAATGGATCAAAAAATTGGTTATATATAGTGTCTGCATAAACCCAAATGGTGTTCTCATACATAGATTGATGGTGGAACAATAAAAAACAAATTATTACATGATTATATATATGTATACATTGTCACATAGACAAAAACGTTATTTGGTTATGATTAAATGGGTTCCAATATAAATTTATATTTTTATTCAGATATAATTAGGGAATGGTGATCTATATAATCAAATCATTGTATGTGGAAATATTTCCTTATGAGACTCTATTAAGAAGTTTGGTTGCAGTAACATGAAGTTATAACTTTAACTTATAAATATTAGGTCAATATAACATGAGAATGTTTTTACATCTAACCGAATGGTTATATATAAGCATGAAATATTATATCTTTTAGTGGAAATGGTTGTTGTGAAATAGAGAGACCAATTTCATATTAATGATTTTTTTCTCTATGACATTGAATTGGCACTCCATATATTATTAAAATTATAATTAAATATGAATTTCACCCTTATCCTGGGATAATTAGTGGTTAGATAGGTTTTTTATGTTTTTGGGAGAGTGAGTTATTTTACCTATCAGTTTCCTATTAGTAATACTTTATATATATTATATATTATGAAGAATTGTTATATAATTGTTGATATATGCCTCTCTGATGGCATTAGATAAAGCACACAAAAGTTAGTGATGCCCATGATCCTGAGGTGGTGTGACCTAAACCAACTATAGTTCCACTCACAACACCACCTATAGTATCACATGTTGTTCCTATGATTGGAATTTATACTCAATATTGATAGGGTTTTATATGATTAGTTCAGTTTGTGGAAGGAGTTCTATGACCAACACCTTTTATGTTAGACTTAACCAGAGAATTACAATAGCTGAACTAAACTACCTTTTCAAGGGGATGGTTGACCCAAGGCTACTAAATCATGGTTAGAGTCTATAGTCACTATCTTTGATAATCTAGAGACACCTCCATAGAGGAGGATAAATCTTACACCTTATATTATTTGGGATTCTTCCAAGTGATAGAGGGATATTCTTGAATAGGATGACCAATAATGTATTATGATATGGATGGATATCCAGAATATATTCTATGACTACTTATTCACATAAACTATGAGGGATAATTGATCTAGAGAGTTAATGCATATATAGGATCTTTCAATGTCTATAATAGACTACTCATATCAATTCACTATGATTTAGTGATTCACACTTTCTCTTATATTTGATGAGCTATCTTAAGAAATACCTTTTGAGGATGGGATTAGGTATTCCATTCTATCTATGGTGAACATATTTATCTTATTTAACTTCTCTAAGATAGTGAATCATGCCCTTATATTTGAGTGAAATCTGAGATATGATTGTGGTACAGGTTAGGGTGTTTTACTTTCTAGGCCATGTAGTGATTTTTTCTAGTGGAAGGAATCATCTCTTCAAGGTTTGTTGAGAATGAAGTGGTAGTTCGAGTTTCCACATAGGTAGGTATATGGTGTGTTTTCACTATGGATGGCTATGTAACACAAATCCTCAGTGTGATAGTTATGTTGTAGAGTTTGGCCTTGTGGAAGAATGGTCCATCATAATATATTTCATTGGATTTATCAACATATTCATAGTGGAAGAGAATCTACACCAATTCATATTAATTTACTGGGATTAGTATCTCTATTCTAAGAAGGAACTTGTAGTGCTACTGAAAAAATATGAAAATATAGATATCATGGTGGAATAATCCATACTTATGATATTTAGTTCTAATAGAAAAGGCATGGTCATCATTGTCATGTTGTAACTCAGGACCATGGATCAAGCTTATTATATGTAGGGAATCCTACACACAAGGAGCAGAGTTTTGAACTATCTATAGTGTGAGGTATGATCTTAGTCTAATTAACATTACCATATACTTTATTTGATATAAGTGTTTCACACACGTTCTTTTTTATGAATTTATTGGAGATTCATGGACTTAGTATTGAACAATTTTTAAGGGTAATGACTATCAAAACTCGGTTAGGAGTGTGATCAAATGGTTTTTATCAATGAATGGATTTCCACTTTATATTTTCTATTAAAGTTTCATATTGACAATTTTTTCCATTGAGATGATGTGTTTTGATATAAATTTTGGGATGGACTGGTGAGTACTTTATCCCATAGATATTAGTATTGTGGTATAGAATTGTCCATATCCCCTGAGATCAATAGCTATATACATAAAGATGAATTTGATGTAAATTAATGTTGATATGTACCTAGGAAACATGAATGAGTTAGAGTTTCACCCAAGATTTCAATTTTTTTTCTAATTGATCGACGAGAATGAAAAGTTATTTTCTCTCAAGGAGTGGACCAATTTAGATATGTTTTTATTGAATCTTTATTAGGAGACCTCCTAATAGATAGGATAATTTCACCATTTATCTAGTTCCAAGAGTGAAAATAATGTTTATACCTTTGTACATGGTGTATCCAATGAAGATTATATAAATCAATAGGTAGTTAGAGGACCTATGCTCAGAAGGGTTTATCTGACCTAATACATCTCTGTCGGTTTCACTGGTGCTTTTCACCAAGAAGATAGATGGGACACTCATGCTGTGTGGATTACTAGTGGTTAAATAATAATATGGAATGAACTATTACCCCCTTCTTCATATAAATGATCTCATTGATCAGCTCTGAGGATCATGGTTCTTCTTAATGATTGATTTTGAGATGAGGCTACCATCCAGTGTGATTTTGGACCTCTAATATACGGTGTATATCATTCCAAATTAGGTATGACTTATATGATTATTTGGTGATGTTTTTTGGTCTAAAAAATGTGGCTAGAATTTTTATGGCCTTAATGAATATGGTTTTACACGTGAATCTAGTTTCCTATGTGGTTTTTTTAGGGATGACATCAAATTTTATTCTCAAAATCAACATGTTAATTTCAAAAAACATAAAAGAATATTGATCACAGTTTTGTACAAAAAACATATGTAAATCCCACAAAATATCCATTCAATACTAATAATGTTCTCTTATTAGTTCACATTATACAAGAAGCAGTAGTATTTGTGGATATAAAGATGAAAAGAACTGCTGTTACTTGGGAGAGGCCCATGAACATATTTGATACACAATGTTTCGTAGGTATAACTGATTACTACGGATTCAATATTAAAAACCTTTAATTCCATTCAGCAACACTTAAATGCATAACCAATAATGGTTTAATGTTTATATGGTCTGGATCTTAAGATAAATACTTTCCCGAGTTGAAAGGATGGATGAACTTCGTTCTGATCCCGATTTATCTTAAACATGATAAGGGATAAACAATTTATTGTGATTAATTAGGTGTTGAGATGCAAGATTTTTTTATGTAAGGGGAGAATGTCTTGTCATACGGGTCTCGATAGTTGAGACCTCATGAGTGAAATTTCCCAACACACAACCTCACGTTAGTATTTGTTTTTAATGATTTGTGTTATTGGAGAAATTATTTAGTTGAGAGTTGTTTTTCTTTATTAAAACCATAAAATCATTAAGTACATATTCAATTATCAAGAAATGAACCTTCAACGAATAATACAGTTTGAATAACTCTAGACTCCCAACATTGATCTTTCTTATATTCCTAGTAAGGGAAACGGATTTTCTGGAACTTTAATCCATGAAACTTATATGCATGTTTTTCTTGAATCTATTATTTAATTTTTGTTTTTGGATATTTTCCCTGAGATTCATTTGGATGTTTTAGAGTGTGACATTAATCTTATCCTTATGAATTTATAGTTTAATTCCTCAATTTTTGATCTATTACAGAGGAGTAAACATTTATGTCTCAAAGGCTTGGTCCTCAGGGAAAGTGTTTTAGGAGACGACCCATAACCAGGTTGTAAAGTAGATAAGGATAACAAGATGTATATTCATAGATGTGACTAGCTAACTAATGATATGAGATATGAGTTTATGTGAGAATATACTAATTTTAAATGGTCAATAAATCCCAAAATTACCATGACATACAATAATTTACACCACCAGTATTGGTTTACAGGGATTAAAAAAATAGATTGTGGGATTTGTTACTTAGTGTTCCACTTTTTGGAAGGTGAATGTGTAATAATAGTTCCCTACTTATATTATATATATATATATATATATATTAACTATTCCATAGCGAATATTGGATAAATTTACTGTGTATTCTGTGATTTTCTTATCAAGATCACATCAGGGTACTGATTCTTTATGTGTAATAATGGAAATGATAACAAAGGTTGCCAAATTATTTCCTATTTGGGATACCTTCTTAGTGCAAGTCCTTGTGGGACTATATGACCAGGATATTATACACAATAACAGGGTTACAAATACCATATTATCAAAGAGGGACAATTGGTTCACTTATCTATTCTAATAGGGGTTTCATATGAATCGTAGCTCAAAGGTACTTCTATGTAAAACATATCACCAAAAAACTGAGGGTTAGTTTGATCATACCATAAAGTGCTAGAGGACATTACTTGAGAATGTTGCTTTGATTTTGTAGGTTCTTGGGAGAAATAATTACATCTTTCAGAGTTCACTTATGATAACAGTTTTTGATTGACTATTTATTTGGATATACATGAGTATCACTATAATTGTACATGTTTTTATCCTTTTTACAAGTTACTAGTAGGTGAGGTAGCATTATTGGGACCTATTCTCATTTAAGAGACATCATAACAAGTAGATTTGACCAAGAAATGTATGGATATAGATCAACCTTGAATGAAATATTATGGTAATAATCATCACTGACCACTAGAGTCTATAATGAGAGATCACATATTTTTTTAGTTTCGCATAGATTGGTTCATCAAAGGATTTGGAGGCATAGAAGTTTGGTACATAGGTTTTTCAAGACTTTTCAAATATTTGAGGGATTCAGAGCTATAACCTACCATACTGTACTACCTTAGAGGTATTGATATGTGCATGATATATTCCATGTTTCTCAGCACCATCATTATTACTTTGATATGTCTCATGCTTTTGATCAAGAGAAATTTTAGTCAGAGGCCGATGCTTCTTTAGTGGAGTATCAAATATTTATCCTAGATCATAGAAAGAATGATCCTTAAGGTGGGTTAATTCCTCTATATTAGGTAAAATGGAATCATGATCATGCAAATGATGAGAACTAGGAGTGAGATTCTAATATACATGCTCAGTTTCTAGAATTATTCGTAGATTATATGCAACCACCTTCAGAAGGGAAACATGGGGATTAGTTGTTATAAGGAGAATAGGTTATAAGATCCTGGTTCTTCATTGAGTTATGGAAAAATTTTATTTTGGGCTAAAACTTTGGTTTTAATTATATGTAAGTGAAAAATAGATAATGTATATTTTTGAAATGTTCAAGATTGTTTTAGGGCCTGGAGTTCCCATTTTTCAAGAAACATGCTAAGGCATATGGTTAGTACTAACTACATGGCATGAGGGGGGGGGGGGGGTAGGGTTTTTCAAATCATGAAACATTGGAACTCTTTCCATGTGAGATTAATAGTAAATTATATAGTCATGTCTTAGGGTGTAAACATGTTTTTTCCAATAGTGTTCCTAAACTATGTGAGGTTTTGGTGATTAGGAAATGTGCTACACACGGTTGACATAGATTTCAATAAATCATGTATCCAAACTATGTACCCAATTAAAAAGTGGGAAATGACCATTTTTACCCGAAATATTTCAATACTTATTCTTCAATTCTTCTTCCTCAAACACAAAATAGCTCCCCTATGTGAGTTATGTTGTCCTACCTCTGTATAGACATTGATGTATCTCCTCCATTAGAGCTCAATTTCGATTATCTTTAGTTGGATTGGACCACCGTTGATAAGTCTAATAATTCCTATTTTTACTTTATTATTTTTCCTATTTCATCTTTAGGGTTATCTTAGTGTGACCTAATATACAGTTTTAGGGAACTTTTCTTGTTTTTCATTTTCTCTCATTCTATCCCAAATCAGAGGTTGATAATAGAAAAGGAGTACACTATAATGTTAAGGTAGATGGTTAATTAATTTTAAATAAATTTTTGGGTGTTAATAAATTTTTTTCCATGTGACTCATGCTGGAAAATACCTACATTTCTAAAAAAATGGGTAATACCGTAAATAAATTGTTAATGTTATAACCATTATGTTATTTAGATTATTTAATATGGTTAGAGGATGAAAACCTCTACTCGAACCACCGTATGAGGTGGGTTAGATTAGATTCTAATGTATTCCATTCTAAAATTGTGAATAAACTACCACTTGGGTGAGATGAGCTTGATACTTCCTAATTTAATTCATAAAATAATTAAATTATTTTTTATTTTTCATGAATAATTGCATTTCACTTTTTATATCTTGAAAGTGGAAAGACTAATGAGATGAATTATTTGTTAAATGGGTTGAATACCTCACTTACCCCATTTTCTTTTATAAATGGAAAAGCTAATTGAATGAATTGAATGATGAATTTTATATGGAATCAATATTTTCGGTGGCCCCTCCTATTCTCTTTTAGATAAATGATAATTTAAATTGAATAAATGAGATGGACATTACCATGGACCTTGATCATTTATATATTATTCTTAATTATGGTTATTAAAAGGTATTGATATATAGGAATATCCTTCCATTAGTAATCCTTGGATTTCTAATGTGGAATGCCTTGAGTGAGCTCATTGGACACCATTCAATTCACTATAGAGACCACTAAGTGGCACGACATCCATGGGCTCAACAAAGTTCTTATGTACATGGCTACCTTAGTATGACCCTGATGATTCACTTGAATATTCCAGAAATTAATCATCCTTGGTTTATCTCATTGGATATAGCATGATATCGTTAGACATAGGCCACCTTGGATTATCTCCTAGGGATCCAGTCAAGTCTATACTGAGGTTACCTTAAATAATATCGTCAGACTCGATAATGGTTGATATGCCATGGGTCTTGGGTACTGGAGTATTAAGAGGGATATGTTTGCATAATTTTGGCTAAGGTATAAGGTTATTATATTTATCCAATTTACTATCATTTATATATTTTATCCCTATTCATATACTGATCACTACATAACTTTTACTTATAAATGGATTTTATTACACATTATTTACATAATTTTACATTAGTTATTCTATTACTACACACTGCATAGTTGTATTTATGGATAGGATTTGTATTATACACTATTGGTGAAGTCCTATTGAGTTTTACTCACACACTATTAGGGCCACCAAATTCTATCTAAACATAATTCTTGGCTGCATGTTGGGATACGGGAAAGTGTCCAGCTATAGATATTTGATTCCTTTTTATGAGATCTCGGTAGATAATGACTGATTTGATGCTCAAGGTACTCTTGGGGTAAATTTTTTTGTCTTTTATTTCCTTTTTAATCATTTATTTTATGTATACCTAATTCTATGTATGCCTAGAAATTTTTTATAAGCATGAAACCATATCTATTAGTGAAATTTCTTATGGATTTCAACTATTATTATTATCCTGATGTTTATTTTCACTACCCCATTTTATTCCATTTTTTAATATAACACATTCTCCTAAATTATTTATTATTATCACCATTATTTATACTATAATAAAGGGGATATAATCTACCCACCATACCATTATAAACCCTCACTTCTAGTCTCTATCTTCTTCCTTATAGTGAGACACACTTGAGTCAATGTGGAAAACCATGTTTTCTTACTTATGAGTGAAATGGGCTTGGGACACCACAAAAACTATAGGTTTCCCCACCATTTATTGTGTACCCTAATATAGTGTAATAAATTAAATTTTAGCTTGAAATAATGAAAATAATGAAACATGATTCATTATTATGATCAAATGGATACATTAATGGATCAACATCCTAAAAATCATTTATAACAACAAAAGATATTGATTCAATATTTTAAAAATTTATTCCATATAATATAATACTTGAAATTACTTTATAATATATCGATTGAGACAATAATATCTCACCACATGAGAAATAATAGATACACAAAAATGTGAGACAAAAAAAGTGGAACTTTGACTATGCATCATCTCAATTTAGTTTTGTTGTGAAAAATTCATATAAAAACTATAGTCTAGATGGATATTTTTTTATGTTTTTCTATCCCACTAATCAAAAAAACTATATAGTTATTTAATATTACCCAAACATGAACATTGAATATAGATATCCAGCCTTAGAAATCCCAAATCCAGTGTATGATATCAATTATATTAGCATAATTACAAGGAATCAAGTTACATAGGACTGAGAGATTAGTGGCCTTCGTAAACAAGATACAAAAATGATACTTGTATTACAAATGAATACACTAATTAATACATAATTTTTTTTCTTCTTATAATTAAATAACATTAAGGATAAATCTATTCCATCTTGCAAGTCCCTTCTTATCTTTTATAGTACTCTTGTTGGATTCCTAGGGAGAGAAACATAATAAGGGTGATCCCAAATTCCTAGTAAGGTCATATTATTTTGGACTAAATAATGAATCAAATATTTATGATAATAATTATGAAATGGTAAATAATTGATCTCACATTCCACATAATCAATAATATAAGAGGTATGTTCATAAACAATATTGAAATGTAATAACTAGAAACACATTCCATTTAACCAACTAGATAAGGAAAAATAAATATTAAAATGTAAGAAACTAAAACACATTAATTTAATCATTGAAATAAAAATGAAATGTATCCATAGATATATTGACTCAAAATCTCATGGATGAAAAATAACTAAAAATAATAGGAGTGAAGTACTTGATTATTGGATGCCATGTTTCTTAGATACATGATACCTTTACCATCAAGACCTTTCACAAGACGGTTTGCAACATATCAGGTAAAAACCCATGTAAAGAAGCAATAAAAATGACACACCCCATGAGACTACCAATGCATTAAGGGGATATATATAATTAGGCCTCACCCATATCAAACTAATCTAAAACCTTCTTCTTATATCGAGTAATTGATTTAACAATGTGCTTCACCAAATATCTGAATGGAGTAAGAGATACAAATTTATCAATATTTACCCAAATAAATAAATAAAATTCAAAGTAAACACAATATAAAGATGATATATGATTTTAGAAATAAATATATTCATGATAAATGATATGATAATTTACGGTAAAATCAATTTTCACTGATTATAGGAACTTTAATATTTCAAGGGTACACAAGGAATCAAGAAAGTGAATGTGAACACTATACTTTTAAAAATCAACAATAATACATACAGAGGATGATTATATATAGTATTTATAAAACATACCCCATGTGTATTAAATTAATTATTTATTATCATTATTTAATTGAAATATTATAAAATGTTCTTTTAATAGAATTCTTGAATAAAATTACCTTTTGTTATGAAAAACCTTTTGAAAAATATTTTTTTTAAAATAAATTTTACAAAAATGCCTTTATAAATTAACATTTTAAACATGAAAATGAATATTTTAAGGAAATATAGTGGGTAAATCTATACATGTATTACAAGGTAAAAAGAAAATTCCTTTTGCACGAAAAAGGCTAGAAACAATCCTTGTTCGAAAAGTGACAAGAAGATTCCATTGAAAACATCATTAAAAGAAAAAAAGGGTAAAAATTTATTTAAAAAATAATTTTAAAAACATTTTTGGAATAATTTTAATAAAAAAATGTTTTTATAAGAAAATAGGGTCTCCGACTAAAGAGAGAAATGATTACTGATTTTTTTAAAAAACATTTTATAAAAGACCTTAAGTACCAAAGAGTTGCAAAATGGTAATAATACATGAAAAATGTCATGAATTACTAAACGAGATTAAAATGAAATGGTTTCTTATACAATGGTCATATATTTTCCTCGAATTGAAATAACATTGAAAGATCATTATAGTTATTATTGTGGGAAATAATCTTTAAACATTCAAAAGTATCCCTTACCAATTTGAAACACTTTAAATATTAAACCACACTAAATAATATAATTAGATTAAATTCTTAAATACCATGAAGATAAATAGATTCATTATATAACATATTAAAATTTATAGTAGATACAACACACAAAAGATTTAAGTAGTGAACATTACATTTATCCCACAGATGTAAAAAGTGAGATGGTAATCCCTTACCTTGAGTTTCTATTCGGATAAAAATACTTTATTATCATGTATAATAAGCATTTATTATTTTTATACATTATTGAGAACCTTTTTAATGTTTTTTATTACATTAATTTATATTAATACTCTGTTGTATACAACTACTAAAACAATTTTTTTTGCATTGGGTGTTTTGAACAAATTCAGTTTATGTGTCAAAAACAACTTTGGTAGGTCAACTATGGTTGAAGGGGTCATTATAAAACATATCTATAATAATAATAAATACATAATTATCATATTTATACATTAATTATTATTTTAAAATAAATAATTAAATATGGTTATGAAAAATGAATCAATGTTACAATCATGTAGATGGTAGGCTATATGTTGGCATGAGTAATGTTCTTATTTATCAATGATAATTTTGGAAAGATGGTAAGTAACATAATATCATTCCATAATGATCAATATACCATTAATAACATGCAATTTAATCATATGTAATTATATATATAATTATTTTGTTGAAAAATAAATTACATCATTTCGAGGAGGCGGTAGTCCACATGTCCATGGATAACGTTATCACTTTTTAAGTGTGTGGAAGGGTAACAAAAAAAAGAGATATATATATATATATATAGTATATTTATATTTAGGTAATTAAGTCATTAATATCATATATAATATGGTTATTTCACTTATTCAAAATTGAATCTTTAGTTTATATGTTCCATGTATAGTGTTAACAAATCACATCGCTTTGAGGGGCAAGTAGTCCACAGTTCCTCAAACGATGTTATCATATTAAAAAAAATGGAATGTATTAAAGGTATGTGTAATAAAAGGATTAAATAAGTGTAATGAAATAATAAATATCATGCATATCATATATAGACAAATTTAATTTAACAATGGCCAATCATGAATGTTGGTAATGAAAAAAATGCACAATCATCATTTTGTGAGGTAGTTGTCTTCCGTATACAGAAACAGTATGTTCATTACCCATTAGATAGAGTTTTTTGTATGTGTAGGAATAAATATTTATATAAAACATCCTAGTATATTTAGGAGACTGATGTTTTTATATAATAATGGAATAAAGTTATTTTAGGGGTTTTATAATGGAAATGAAATAGGAGATCTTGAGAGAAGACATTACCTCCTAACAGGGAAACCTCTTTTGGTTTGTTCCAAATAGATTCCATGGAAGTATTTCTACCTAAAATTAGTCTTGATGTTTTAGGGTAGGGGTTTTGGGAATCAATATAGGTATATCATGGATGAACCTAATTGGGTTGAGAGGCTATAACCTTTTATAAGGGAGGAAAAGGACTCACTTGTTATTTTTGAAAATAAGTTAGGTCTACCCACATTCTTAAATAAGAAATAGTTAAAAAACAAAAATAAATAAATAATGTAAGGTTAATGTCTGATTTATTCCCATAAAATGGGTTTTGGAGAAGTGGATAGGTCATTTGGGACATTAAATTAATTGTTTAGTCCTTAATTTAACTTTATTTAACCTTAACAATTGTAATTAATTTTAATTACATTCAATAATATTTTTGGTAAAAAATAAATTAGATCTTATTAGAAACCATAAATTGTGATGATTCCAAATATGGAATCTATTTTTAGAAATTAAAATCTTATAAGTGACAGAAATTAGAATAAAATTCATCTCGCATGATGGACGCAAAAGCGGGCTTTTAAAGAAAAAATGTCCAAAAGTTTGATATGTTTATATAACAAATTTAAAAGTGAAATTTATTCCAATGAAATATTTTTTTAATTTATAAAAATAATATATTGTTATTCATTAATAAAAATTAAAATATAATTAAACCTTTTCATTAAATTAAATGAAAAAGCAATTTTTAACTAAAAGTCTGTATTTTTAACTATTCATTAAAAAATCGAATGTTTCAGAAAAATATAAAAAACACAATCTAAACTAATTAATATGGTTATAATTCAAATATGATCTTTATTTTGACATAGTAAATCAATTAAACAGTTATTATTTAGATTTAAAAGGGAATCTCCTTTAAATGGATGTAAAATTGCCTTTATAAAAATGTAGTTTCATATGTGTAAAATATAGTTTTTTCTTATCGTATGTTTATAATACCTAATGAATGAATATAAAAAATATTTTATTTAATATATAATATATACATATTACAATAATAAAAGTCACTAATTTTAATTAATATAATCTATTAGTGTAAAACAACTTTTTGAGAATAAAAATAGTTTTCTATAAAAATATTCACTTTATATTCAATTGATTATATTAATTTCTAATTAATTTTTAAAAAAATAATAAATTTTATATTTGTATAAACAATAATTTTCATTTTTTATTTATTAGTATTCATAAATATTAATTTAACAATAGGTTTATATCTCATTATATTTTAATAATTTAGTATTGTTTGATAAAACATGATCTTGTGTGTAATTCAAGCCACTGAGGAAGGTCGATCTTATGTGTAACACACATTAACATGGTGATGCATGCATTGAAATATATAGAATCTATTTTAATTATTAAATATATTATAATGTATCTTGATATTATATTCCCTTACGCGCTTGGTATCGCGTGTCATACACTCTACCAAATACGAAGTTCTTACTTAATATTTTTAGGGAATCACATTCTACCTAACTTATTTAAATTGAATCCTCAGAATTTAAAGTCAATCATGGTGTTATATTGTTTGATAATTTGTTTCAAATCCCACATCATGATAAGGGTTCATAATTCATCCTCTAAAAAAGATAGAATTGAATGTACAATGGTCACATGGACTACCATGTAACTGGGTCTCTAAGTAGGAGATCATTCGTGGAAAGTATAGATACGTACTTGGAGGAAAAGAATAAATATTTATGGGGGGTGATTTGGGTCATCAATAAAAAACAAGTGAATGATCAATAGAAATTTTATGTCCTCAATTCCATATATCTGTGATCATTTTTAATTCCATTATTTCAGATGAACTTAAGTTATTTGGACAACATATTATTTCTAAGACATTTTCCTAATATTGGGTAATTCATTTACTACATAAGAATATAAGGAAATATTTTTACTTGATATGTTTCAATATCATATGAACAGTACTATCATTTTTGTGCTTTTATCACATTCAAATCCATTCCTTTACTAATAGAAATTGTTTACTAATATTGTTTTTTATGTTTGAAGCACTAAAAGAAACATTTAAGTGATTGTAAGGCCTATAAAAGAGTGAAAAATCTTACTTTTAGAACTTGGAGCTTCATTTCAGGTATGGATCATGATTTTGGGTTGTTTTTGAGGAAAAAGAGAGAAATGAGGTTATTCTATGTACATGTTGTGTACTTCCATGTAAATGTTGTGTACCTTGTCATAGCGTACAACTGCGTACTAGCCATGTAATGGCCAATTACATGGTCATGTGATGTCCCGACCGACCCACTTATGTTGGGGCTAGTTGAGGATAATACATGATGTGTACTGTTAATGAACACGTCGTGTACTTTTATTTTTATTTGATAAATTAGAGTGGGGTCAGATCTTATCTTTAGAAACTATTTCTTCTTTTAGTGGTTCATACAAGAGTGTAATGTAAGGGCCAAAAAATTCCAAAATCCTACTGATTCTCCTTCCGAGATCCATTTGAGACACTTCTGGGTGTGTTGGAATCCCACAAGTGAGTTCTTAAAACCCCAATAGCCTTTCTTCCTGATTTATCCTCTCTCTTGAGTTATTCAATGATGGGTGTTTTCACCTTTTTATAGATCTAGGTCGATTCAAGGGACAATGTTCAAGAATATCGATTGTATGATATTGAGGTAGGTGGTTTTTTTCCTTTCGTTGTTCATCTTTGGATTATATATTCTAAAAGTTCCACAAACCCATGAATGAGGTATTTCTTGATTTAGAATTTAATCCTATTTTTTTTACTTTCTATGGTTTAATTGTCCGATTAAGGGTTGTTTCAAATGAGTAAGGCTAGATACCTTATTTATGGGACACCTCATGGGTGCATTCCCTTTTTCGATTTCTTATGGCCATTTAGACTAACATACCTGTTGGCTTGCCTTATTTCCATGCCTTATTTTTCTTGGATGGAGTTTATGATTATATGAAATCATGTGTCATGAATTGTTATTGTTGACTAATGGGGATTGTACTTTGAGAGATTCCCAAGAGATTTGGACCGTGAGATATTCCTAGGTGGTAATTTATAATTAATTGGGTTAGAACATGAGAGCTTCCCAGGTGATCATTATTACTTTATTACATGAATTTTGGACCTAAGGGAATTGACCGTGAGAGATTCTAGGTGATCATTTATATGTTATTGATATTATGTTGACCAAGGGGTATTGACCACGAGAGATACCCAGGTGGTCATTTGAAAATGATCTATACTATATTGGACCAAAGGGGTTAGACTGTGAGAGATGTCACAGAGGGTCATTATTTACTGAATTGATGTTATTTTAGACTAGAGGGGTTATACTATGAGAACTTTCCACGAGGGTTGTTTATGAATGACTGAACAATTGTGACAAGTCGGCCAGGCCAAAGAAAAAGTTTGGACTTGGTCTTATTATATTTTTTAGATAGTCTTCTAAGACATATGCTTTTCTACTTACATAGGGGATATAGAGATTAGGCTAAATCCTAGGGATTACATGATTCAATGGATTGAATAATTATTAAATGTAAATGATTATAATTGAAAACTATAGGATTGTTTACATTTGAGTACTTCCGAGTTTATTGCCATATTTTTCATATTACCTACTATATATATATATATTCACTAACAGTTAGGCACAAATATTTTGGTGGTTTCCTACTAGGATTGGTGTCACACTTTGTTTGGGTCATTCTTTTGGACCTAAACAGATTATATGATTTCATGTATAGATAAGGGAAAACACCCTTCTTCATCAGGTACTTTATTGTTGTTAGAGTTGGAGAGCATGAGACCAAGCTGAGGATGGTGATGATATTGGAGTGTTATTTATTTTTTGTATTCGATATTTTTTATTGTATTCATAGAATTGTGACCTATTTGGTTTCTTTCTTAGACACCTATGACATGAATCATATATATATATATATATATATTCTCTGGTTATTTTATTACTATCAATCCTCCACTGTATACTTCTGTTGTATGGTATTACAGCATCTGATACAGTTTACTAATTATTTTCTACTTTGTATAATCATCCAATGAGGGAATAGTATCCCCATTATCACACCTTGGCCCTTGCTGCTAGTCGGAAGCCTATGGTGTGTGGGGAAATGTTCTTGAGATTATGTGAGCAACAAGGTTTGGGGCACCTTTAGGTGGCACCCAGATCTAGGATGTTACAAAGTGGAATTGGAGGAGTATTATTTTCTCCCTTGCCTTACTATTTAGATCCAATAGATTTGGATAGGAAGGAATGACTAGTTGGTAATAATTTTTTCTCAGGAGTAGCTAACTCATGTATAGGGAAAAGCCAAGTTACCTCGAATATTTCATTTTTTTGGTCTCATAATTGTTACAGTTTATTTTATTTCACTATTGGATGAATCACTTGTTTTATGCTATTATGATTTATATCATTGTGTTTATATTTCTGTTATAACCTGATGAGATGAGGTTATTCCATCTCATGCATAATATAGTCATTTTCCAGAGATCACATGTCATGCATTATTGTCATTCCATATAGGTTTCATTACTAATTACATGTTGTTGTGATAGATGTTGTGCTAGATATTAATGATGATATGATACATGTCATGATATAATACCTGATAATTGGATAGGGTATTGGTATATGTAATGTTTCATTTGGATGGATGCCAAGCTTTGGTCCCTGAGGTGTTATGGGCCCTCTCGAATCAGAATTTGGTGTATCATGTTTGACGTTTAACAAAATTATGTTAAGGAATGATATTAATAAGGATTAAAAACATTGATTCACAGGGTGTATAGGCTCTCACAGATTCGAATTTTTCATGCGTTGGCCAAAATTTTAAGATTTTTTGGGTTATAGAGAAGTTTTAGTGGTTTATTGTCATGAAACCCAGATAACACGATGTGTGATGTTATGAACACATGCCATGTGTTCTTCTGTTATGGAAGAAACAACTTTTCTTATGTACACTCTGTGTACCGTATGTACATGCCATGTAGTGTTGACCATGTGACTCATAGTGTGAGAAGAGACACTAGGTTGGTAAACTTTTGGTTGAACACGTCGTGTTCTAGGAGTACACACCATGCTATATGGGACCATGTATCTGGCAGTGTGACTAATGGAACATGTGGATGAAACATGGGTTTGAAATTCCATGTCATGCTTATACACACTGTGTAGTAATCGATCATGTATCTGGTCGTGTGACTAACAACATGGGTGGATGGAACTTACATGGTACACACCATGCCTAGAGTTTGAATGTCGTTTACTGTTACTCTAGGAGAGAACCATCTATTTCTAGCCATGTAGAAGAATTTGGGCAGGAGGGAATACTCAGGTACATGTCATGTCTCATGAGGAACACACCATGTGTATGGGGTGTTACAAGACGAGGTTGGAATAGGTAAATTCCCATGTTAAGGAATGAGGGAACACACTGTGTAGTGGTTCTATACATAGTGTAACCCTATTTTGTAAAATATGAATGTTTTCCTTCTCCTATTTCATTATTTCACTTCTGAGTTACACTTCCATTAATCTTGTACTAAGGAGTTTTCTTGAGCTAGGAGAGGTAGGCCACTGAGACGTCCTTCGGTTGTATGCTAGGTGCATGTAATGATTAGACACTGAAAATGGTTGATTGAGGACTACAAGAAGATACTCCCATCATGAATGTCTTGGAACCAACTATTATACTAGACACAAGTGCGGATGCATCATTCTATGAAGGATTTACGAGGATAATGTAGACTTTTCAGCGAGAAAAAATTCCTACCTCGTCTATGGTGGAGTTGATGCAGGTGTTCTAGTAACAACATCCTCCCACATTTTCAGGGGATAGAGGAACATAGGATATATATTCATGGTTGGAGGCCATGCTTTCTGTCTTCGAGCATCTAGAGAAACCACCTGAGAGGAGGGTAAAGCTATTGACTTAAGTTCTTTGTGATTCCTCCAGGATATAGTGGGATGTTATCTCATAGGCAGGAATAGTTTTAGAGGACCTTATATGATTACTTATCCCCCAAGACATTGAAGGCTAACCAAGGCTAAGAGTTCATGCATTTAGAGTAGGGTTCTCTTTCAGTGATTTATTATTTTTCTCACTTTACAGAGCTTCATCACTTTGCAATTTTATTGGTAGGTGAAAACTTATCAAGGGATAGGAGATTTCTGGATGGTCTTAGGTATGAAATCTTATCGCAGGTGAATGTTTTCAGGTTGACTTCGGTCAATGGTATATTTAACCATGCATTGATTACTGATATTAATCTTAGGGAGTTTGGAGCTACAATCTAGGGAAATTCATCATCCAATGTTGATACCCCTTCAATCGATAGTAGGAAGCACCATGGGGAGCTTACACACGGTGGTTATTATAGTCGAAGAGATGTTTCTTTAGATAGCCAAGTAGTGTGATACAATTGACGAAGGAGTGGGCATACGAGACCACATTGCTCGAGGGACCTAGTAGAGTGCTGATCTTATGGAAATATGGGCCATCTTCAATGTTTTTGTAGGAAGTTCTCACCAACAGCGAGTGAGAGGGGGTATGTTATGACTTCATGTTCAAGAGATGGACCACTAGTTTCTCAACAGTCAGGGAACTAGATTTCGTCAGGCCATTCAGGCTAAGGAGATGGTCATGGTTGTGGTATCCAGACGAAATGTTTTTAGCGATAACAGGGTGACCCAACTCAGGTTTGTTTGGTAGGGTCGTAGGGCCATGGTACATGTCAGTCTTTTGTGATGAAATAAAAACAGTAGAAGTAGGATCTGATACCCTCTACAGTTAGTTTTATAACTCTAGTTTCCTCAATTTTAGCTTCTTCTCTTTTTGATACAGGGGATTACCATAGTTTTATATCTATTGCCATTATGGAGAGCCTTTAGCTCTATATATTCACATATTATTATGTTATGATGCTTGATACTTTGTTGGGGATTAGGATGGCTAGTGTACATTAGTGAAAGGAGTTCCTTCTTGAGGTTTGTGGGTGTCACTTTCTATGGGACATCTATTTGGTAGAGATTATAGGCTTCAGTGTTATTCTCTTAATGGAATGGTTGGTCTCTTTTAAGTCCTTTGTTGACAGATATCACTGTAGGTTGAGTTTCACGTCACTAGAGGGTAGATATTTTCTACGCAATGGTGAATGGGATCTCTAGGAAAGAAGAGATGGACCCAAGCATCATGAGTTAAGAGTAATTAAAGCCCAGATTTCTAGTTAATATTTGGATGTCCTGGGTACTTCACATATGGACTTTCCACCAGTGTTATATCATTTCATATATGTCTTTATAGATGACTTTTTAGGTTTAAATCTAGTGCGAGAGGTAGATTTATCTATCGATCTTGTTCCTGGAGTGGAATGGGTGTCCATTCCTCCATATTGGATGACTACAATAGGGTTACAGGAGTTCAAGAAGCAGTTAGATGAGTTGCAGGCAAAGGGTTTCATCTGACCCAGTATTTATTATTAGGGTTTTCCTATCCTTTTTGTGAAGAAGGTGGACGACACCCTCATACATTGTGTGGATTATCGAAAGTTTAACCAGTTGATGGTCAAGAACTAATATCATTTTCCAATAATTAATGATCTTTCTTATCATATTTGAGGATCTCGAGTGTTCTTGAAGATTAACTTATGATCTGGTTATCATTAGTTGTGCTTCAGACTACCAGATATTCCTCTTACAGCCTCTCAGAGTTGGTATGACCTATATGAGTATTTGTTTATGTCATTCGGTCTCATGAATGCATTAATAATTTTCATGGCACTTATGAACTGAGTGTTTCATACTTTATTAGATTATTTTTTGGTAGTCTTCGTGGATGATATCTTTGAGTACTCTCACATTCGAAACGACCATGCCATCCATCTTGAGACCATATTGAGTACACTGAGAGAGAATCAGTTATATGCTTATCTCTAAAATTTACACTTTGGGATGTACCCAATTTATTTATTGGGTCATGTCATCTCAAAAATAGAAGTATCATTAGACGCAGAGAAGGTGAGAGTGGTAGTTTCCTTGGAGAAGATAAAGAATTTCATTGAGGTAAATTGTTTTATGGGGCTGGGTTGGTTACTACAGAAGCTTTATTCTGAACTTTTCATACTTACCAGTGCCAATGATGGGCCTGACTAAGAAGGGTGTGAAGTACTTGTGGAAATATTCCCATGATTCAACCTTTTAGTAGCTGAAAGGGAGATTGACTTCAGTACCGATATTAATTTTTTCAAAAATGGGTAAGAGATACACTGTATACTATGATTCATTAGGATTCAGGTGAGAAGTAGTGCTCATGAAAGGGGATTGAGACAATGTATATGGGTATCGTTAGTTGATGCCACATGAGAGGAATTGCCCAACACACAATATCGAGTTAGCTGAGGTTGTGCATGCTTTGCGTCGTTGGAGACATTATCATTTGGGAGGGTATTTTGTGGTGTAAATAGACCCCAAGAGTCTCAAATATATCTTTACTCAATGAGATATAAATTTGAGATAGTGAGGGTGGGTTGAGTACCTTAAATATTTTGACTTTTAGCTTCCCTACATGCCTAGGAATGGCAACACAGTGGCTAATGCGTTGAGTAGGAGGACTCAGATGCAGGTAGTCCAGGAGGCCAATAGTGAGTGGAAGCTTATTGAACTATTCTCTAAGATGCATTTGGAGGTTCATGATAGATAGTGGCAGAAGTTTCTTTTTTATATTTCTAGTACCTCTACTCTACTAAATAGAGTTCGAATGAGACAAATATTGGATTCTAAAGGCCTAGTCCTAAGGGAGAGTGTTTCAGGTGAGGAGCCTACTTCTGGGTGGACTGTAGATGAGGATGAGGTTTTTCATTTTCATGGGCGCCTAGAGGTGTCAACAGACATACATGAGGAGTTTATGTGATATTTTAATTCCTTAGTATGGTAAGTTCATCCTAGTATCACCAATATGTATCAAGATTTACATCGTCATTATTGGTGGCAAGGTATGAAGAGGGATGTAGCTAGTTTGGTTATGAGATGTTCCCCCTGTCAGCAGGTGAAGGTGGATTATCAGTGACCGACAGGGCTATTACTATAGTTACCCATTCCCAAGTGGAAGTGGAATGATGTCGTGATGGATTTTGTGATAGGTTTACTGAGGTCAACTCAAGGTAATGATGCAGTTTGGGTTGTTATCAACATATTCTTGAAGGTTGCACATTTTTCTACTGATTAAGGAAACCTTTAGTGTTGATGAGATTTTAAGGGTGTACATCTGAGATATTTTACGTTTACATGGAGTTCCACACTCTATTGTTCCAGACAGGGACGTCTGGTTTACTTCTTTTGTCTGGGAGGGACTACAATGGGCTTTGTGTACAGAGGAACTTCTGAGTAAATCTTACCATCCATAGATAGATGGTCAATCTAAGCACACGATTCCAGTTTTGGAGGACATACTTCGAGCATGAATTTTGGATTTCAGGGGATCTTAGAAGGGACACATACCCATGGTGGTTTTTCCTACAATAACAGTTTTCAGGCAATGATTCATATGGAGCCTTATGAGGCTTTATACGGTAGGCCATACCGATCACCCCTTTGTTGGCTATAGGTAAGAGAGGTCTCTATACTGGGACCTCATTTTGTCTAAGAGACCACTGAACAAGTGGAGTTTATTCAGAATTGGATGGATACTACACAATCTCACCGTAAATTTTATATTGACCATCAGAGACTACTTTTATAGTTTAAGGTCGGATATCAGGTTTTTCTGCATGTCACACTAAGGTTGGGACACAGAAGGATCATGATATAGGGGAAGCATTCACCGAGATATGTTGGGTCATTTTAGGTTTTGGAGAGAGTTTTGATGGTTGCCTATTAGTTGCAGTTACCTATGAGGTGCCGGGATATGCACAATGTATTTCATGTTTTTCAGTTACATCATTACTTTTCAGAACCATCTCATGTTTTTCAACCTAAAGAGGTTGAGTTGGAGGTGGATGTATCCTTTAAGGATCACCCTATTTGGATTGTGGATCACAACAGGAAGGTTCTCCATGTCCATTTTGTTCCTCTAGTATAGGTGCTATGGCAGCATGGGAGAGTGTAGGATGACACATAGGAAAAGGAGGTCGATTTGCGATCACAGTGGCCATAATTGTTCACAGTTTCATTTTCACCACACTTGGAAGGATAATTAATGGAAGAATTGCTATAATGGGGGATGTTTTAAGATCTAAGATCTTCATTTCAGGTATAGATCTTTATTTTGGTTTGTTTTTTAAGAAAAATGAATAAATGGGTTTTTTTAGTACACTCCATGTACATACAAGTACACGCTGTGTACCTGGTTGTCGCGTACATCCATATAAAAGCCGTGTGATGACCCGACTAACCCACTTAATTCAGGTCCAATTGAGGCTAATACATGACATGTTCTATTAATTAACACACTCTGTACTTTTATTTTTTATTTGATAAATTAGAGCGGGGTCACGTCTCATCATAAAAAACACCTTCTTCTGGTAGTGGTTTGCACAAAAGAGAAATGTAAGGGCCAAAAAACTCCAAACCCCTACCGATTATCCATATGAGATCCGATTGAGACATCTTCAGGTGCATTGGAATCCCACTAGTGAGTTATCAAAACACATAAAGCCTTTTTTCTTGATTCTTCCTCTCTTGAGTTATTAAAGGTTGGTATTTTTTCATTTTTTTGTAGATCTACACTGATCTAGGATGATTCAAGGGATGACATTCAAGTATATCGATCGTACGATATCGAGGTAGGTGGTTTTTGCCTTTCTTTGTTTGTCTTTGAATTATATATGCTAAAAGTTCCGAATACCCACGATTGGGGTATTTATTGATTTTGAATTTAACCCAGTTTATTACATACTATGGTTTGATTGTTTGATTAAGGGTTGTTGCCTTTACATAAGGTTAGATACCCTATTCATGGGACACCCCATGGGTTCACTCCCTTGTTTGACTATTTATGGTTGTTTGGTCTAGGATGAAGGTCGGCTTGAATTATTTCCATGACTTGTTTTGTTAGGATGGAATTGCTGATTATATGAAATTCCTATTTTATGCATTGTGGTTGTTGACCAAAGGGTATTAGACTGTGAGATCATCCCAAAGGGTTGGACCATGATAGCTTCCTATACAATCATTTATAATTAATTGGGTTAGATTGTGAGAGCTTCATAGGTGATCATTATTATTTGATTACATGAATGATGGACCCAAGGGCATCGACCATGAGAGATACATGGTGGTCATTTATATTTTGTTGATTTTATGTTGACAAAGGGGTATTGATCGTGGTAGCATCCCAGGTGGTCGTTTGAAAATGATCTATACTACGTGGGACCAAAGGGGTTAGAGTATGAGATATTTCCCAGAGGGTCATTGTTTATTGAATTGATGTTATGTTAGACTAGAGAGGTTAGACTGTGAGAACATTCCCAGAAAGTTATTTATGAATGATCAAATGATTTTAATGAGTTTTCTAGGAAAAAGAACAGGCTTAGACTCGGTCTTACTAGATTGTTTAGATGGTCTTCTGATACATTTATTTTGCTACATACATAGAGGATATAGAGAATAGGATAAATATCAGGGTTTACAAGATTGAACATATTGAATAATTAATAAATGTAAATGAATGTTATTGAAAACTTTAGGATTGTTTACTTTTGAGTACATCTTAGTTTGTTTCTACATTTTTCATATTATCTACTATATATATATTCACTGACAGTTAGGCACAAATCTTTTGGTGGTTGCGTACTGATATTCTTATCACAAATTATTTGGGTCAATATTTTGGACCCAAATAGATTATATGATTGTAGGTATAGATAAAGGAAATATCCCTTCTTCATCAGGTACTTTATTGTTATTGGAGCTGGAGAGCATGAGACCAATTTTAGGCTTGTAATGCTATTAGATTGTACTCAATTTTCTATACTCAGGATTCTGTATTTTATTTCCCCCATTGTGACTTGTTTGGATGCTTTCCTATAAACCTATGACATGCATAATATATATATATATATATATATATATATATATATATGCTCCAGCTGTTTTATTATTATCAATCTTATGTTGTTTACTTCTATTGTTTACTTCTGTTGTTTTCTACTATGAATACTCTGCCAATGAGGGAATAGTTTCCCCATTATCACTCCTTGGCCCTCGCTTCTAGTCGGTAGCCTCTAGAGTTTGGGGAAATGCGCTTGGGGTTATGTGACCAACTAAGTTCGAGGAACCTTTGAGAAGCACATGGATTCGGGACGTTACACTATCTATTTTTCTTTAGCTATCTTCCAAAACCAATATGGTAAATAGATTAATCTATAATACCAAAATGTTATACTACTAGTTCTTGTTTTACATATATTCATCAAATTATTTAACTAATAATAATACAAATTTTACCATGACATTTCATTCATTAGTGGTTGGGTTAAAACCCTTATCATCATGCAGTCATGGGTTCAAGACTCATGGCCTTTATAGATTTTACTGGTTGTCACCCAACATATAAGTTTCCCCTCCTAAAACCAAATTAATAAAATTTCAAATATAAATATAATGGAAATTCTTGAAATATGGTCAATCACTAAATACCCTTTTAATGAAGGTTTTAAATACAACCTTAATGCATAATTACATTAACCATTTTATTTGCACATATGTCCTTCTTGGTTCTCAGGATTTTCCCTAATATCATTTTTATTGTTTCTAATCATGAAACTTCATCTTCAATCTATTATAAAATAGGTTTACCCTAGTTTATTCATTATCAAAATACATCATAGTGGTTTGTAAAGAAAATAGGATTTTTAAGCATATCTCATAGGATTATAAAACTAGGTGAGTAGTAAGGATCTTGTCATGTACCAGTTTGTCCAAAATCTCTCTCAAAAGAAATTATCAGAGTTATTACTCATAGGTAAATATATTCCATAACCACATCCATTGGTTATATCCAGAAAATGATTTATTTCTATAAAACCCACATAATTTGTGCCTTAAAAAAATTCTTAGATGTTCTTCTATACTAATCCTCAATTTATATATTAGGGTTATGTTATCTGACCTATGTTTTCTTAAATCTAGTTTTCAAGGTTTCTATTAAACTTCTTATGATACCAACTATTGGTACCCAACCCAAAAAATCTTGAATCTAGTGTTTTATATCAATTACATTGGCATAATTACAAGTAATCAAGTCCTGAAGGACCGAGAGTTTAGTTGCTTTGGTAAACCAGATACATAAAATAGACTTGTATTATAAATTAATACACTATATACAAAATAATTTTTTTCTTATTTATAATTAAATAAATTTTAGAATAAATCAATTCCATTTAGTAAATCCATGTATATATTTCTGATTACTCTTTTTGGATTCCTATGGAATGAAACATAATATGGGAGATCTCAAATGTCGAGTAAGTGAAAAATATTATAGAAGAAATATTGAATGAATGAGAATATCAATTATGATATAATAAGTAACTAAAATCACATTCCATATAATCAATAAACTAAGAGGTTAGTGCATAAACAATATATAATGTCAGTAACTAGAAACACATGCCATTCAAATAAATAGATAAGGAAAAATAAATATGAAATGGTAAGAAAAATTTAATGAATGAACTCAAAAAGAAATGTATTCATAGATATGTAGACAAGAAATCACACGGATAAATAATAACTGAAACTAATATGAGGGAAATTCTTTTTATTGGATTCCATTTTTCTTAGGTACAAGTTACCTTTATGATTAAGACATTTTTCACAATAAATTTTACAAAATACCAGGTAAAAACCCAACTAAGAAGGCTATCCAACTGAATCATCTCATGTGACTACTGATGCATTGATGAGATATCTATAACTATACCCCAATCATGTTTTACTAGTCTAAAACATTCCTCTTATAAAGAATAATCAATTTAGGAATGTGACTTATCAAATATCCATATATTGTAAGAGATACAGATTTGTTAATATTTACCCAAATAATTAAATAACATTCAATGTAAACACCATATAGGAATGATATATGATTTAATCAATGAACATATTCATGAGAAATGATATGGTAAAGTAAGGGAAATCAATGTTCAATGATCATATGAAATTGAAAATTTCAAGGGGACAAAAGGAATCTAGGAATTTAATGTGAATACTATCCATAGAAAAATCGACCATAAACCATCTAAGAGAATATTAAGGATGCTATTAATGAAACATACCCCAAGTGAAGTAAAATAAGAGATTGTTTTCATTTATGATTGGATATTTTATAAAAGGTTCCTTTAAATACATTTTTGAGGAAAATGTAGTTTTGTTTTGAAAAATTTATTAAAAAAATGTTTTTCTCGAAAATAAAATTTAAAAACTTTTTATTTAAAAATTATCCTTTAAAAAATGCAAAGGTAACTTTGAAGGAATGACACCAGGTAAAACTTTACATGTCATACAAGGTAAAAATATCATTCCTTTTATATGGTAAAAGTTTAGAAAAATTACATTTTTAGAAAGAGACTTGAAGATTCCATTGAAAAATTAGTAAAATAAAAAAAGTATAAAAATGAAATTACCAAATCATTTTAAAAACATTTTTAGAGTCATTTTAATTAAACACACTTTTTATAAGAATTCAGGTTCTCTATATAAAGAGAGAAATGAAGTCAGGTTTTCTAAAAAGCATTTTATAAAACACCTTGAGTACCAAAGAGTGGGGAAATTATAGTAATAAATGAAAAAGTTTATCAATTACCAGATGAGAGGAAAATTAAAGAGTTTTTAAAAAAACATTCTGATGACTTACATGAATATAAATACCATTGAAATATTACTATGGTTGTTATTGAGGAAAATTATCATTAAACATTCCAAAGTGTCCCATAACACTTTGAATAATTTTAAATAATAAACCTCATGAAAGAATAATATGAGATTAAAGTATTAAATACCATGTTTATAAAGTAATTGATGATAAAAAATATAAAAATGGGATGTATCTAGACCACCCAAAATATTTTAGTAGTAAACATGATATTTATCTCATAGATATAAAAAGTGAGATGAGAATAAATTACCATGAGTTTCCTTTTGGGTGAACATACTTTAACCTCATGTATAATAAAAATATGTTAACTTTATACTTTCTTGAGAACATTATTGTCTTTTTATCAATACTTTTATTTCACATGATACTATGTTGTATACAAAAACTTAAACAACTATGTTTATGTCGGGTGTTTGTGTCAAAAACAACGTTGGTAGATCAACTATGATCAAAGAGGTCATTATATTACATTTATGGAATAATAATCATCAAATAATAATCATATTTATATATCAATTATACTTTTAAAATCAGTCATTAAATATTGTTTTAAAAAATGATTCAATGTTATGATGATAAAGACAGTAGGCTGTATGTATGCTTGAGTACCGTTCCAATTTTTCAATAATCATTATATAAAGAAGGTAACTAAAACCATATATTTCTATAATGATAATTATATCATAAATATCATGTTATTTAATCATATATACATATATATTGAATAATTATGGTGAAAATGTAATAACATCATGTCGAGGAGGTGGTATTCCACACATTCAGGAATAACATTTTCCCTTTTTAAGTGTGTAAAATGGTTATAAAGAAAATTATATATATAGTATATTTCATGAAAAGTAATTATGTTATGAATATAATATAGAGGTCTTTTATGTAACATATCTTTAATTGAAAACATCAATTATATGTTCCATGTATAGTGTGATTGAATCAAATTACATTGAGGGGGGTAGTAGTCTACACTTCCTCAAATGATTTTATTGTATTAACGTAAAATGGGAAGTATTAAAGGTATATGTAATAAAATAATTATATAAGTATTAAGAAATAATAAATATCATACATATCATATGTAAAAACAAATTCCACCATAATATCCAACCATGAATGTTGGTTAAGGAAAAAATGAATAATTATCATTTCGTGAGGCAGTAGTTCACCATACATCAAAATAGTATGTTCATTACCCATTAGATGAAGGTGTTTGTAGGTTTAGGGAAAACCCAAAATATAACAACATCCTTGTATAATGAGGGTAATATTGTTCTTATCTTATTTGTATCAAACCTAATGGATGTATATCAAAAATATTTAATTGAATATATAAAATATAATACAATAATATCACTCACTAATTGTAATTAATTTAATCTATTAGCATAAAACAAATTTTTAACCAAAAAAATAGTTTTCTATAAAAATATCTGCTTAATATTCAATTGCTTCTTATATTCATTTGTCATTAATTTTTAATCAAATAAATAATTCTTTACTTGAATAAAAACCAATTTTCATTAGTTAGTTTTTAATATTCATAACTAGTAGTATAATGACTAGTTTATATCTCTTTGTATTTTAATAATATATTATTGTTCGATGAAACACGATCTTGAATGTAACACATGACATCAAGGAAGGTTACTATTGCATGTAACACATGCTAACTCGGTGTTTCATGAACTTAAATATATAGAATCAATAATAAATATTAATTATATTATAAAGTTTCTAGATATTATATTACCTTATACGCTCGGTGTCGAATGTCACACATGTTATCAAATACCAGGTTATTATAATAGATTTTTGGGGTGCCACATTGATGACTAGTCTTTGGGGATCTCGAGAAAGTGGGTTAAAGTTCTGTGTATTAAAAACCAATAGACCCATGATATTTATTTCTTCATAAATGGAGTGATATGAGAATTAAAATAATTCTGCACATCATCCCAACATCCTAGTTTGGCTATATCTCTTTTCTAACTCTCAAAAGACTGTGTATCCTTGAATATCTAGAGGGAACTGTGGAACCACCCATCATAGGCTTCTTTACCTGTGTGGATCCCATATTTAGGAAATTTATTACTATATCCTCCTTGTATATTAGTCTTACTTCATATATAGTTGATATGAGGTATGTTTGAATGCCTAACCTAAACAATTGATATATTTTAGAGTCATTATTATCTACCTCATTAATGAATGTAACCACCTATGAGAAATGATCTAGGTACTCTTTCACTCTTTTCATACCATGATAAAGAATAATGAATTTCAATGATTTCTTAACATTCATGATTTTAGGATAATAACATTGGATTAAAATTATCTTGATGGATTTTCAAGTAATTTCATATTATAGATGAATTGAAAAAATTGTTATCCCACCATTCTTGATATAGTCCCTCAAATAAGAGTACAATGGATTTTAAATATAATAATTCAAAATATCCCAATGAATTAAAGATTCTATTGATCTTCTATAGAAACTCCATTCCATCTTATAGAATACAAACACCATAGAGGATGAGATGATATTGATCCAAGAAATTTTAGATGTGGTCTAAAAGTGAAAAAGAACTCAGATCAACCACTTTAATATTTTTATTGATAGATTATATAACAAGAAATATCATACTCATACTATGAAATAGACTAATCTGAAAAATACAATAAAATGGACTTCCAAAAATTTATTGATTCCATTCAGGGAGGAATATTCTAAATATTAAAAAAATATAAAACTACATTGAAACAAAATTATAAATTCAAACCACATGATCTTGACATACAACATGAATCAAATTATAAAACCTAAAATTAATAAAACAAAAAAAAGTATTATAATACAATATAAAACCCCATATTTACCCAAAAAAATTGAGATTATTATTAAGAGAATACTACATAAATGTATGTATAATTTTAAAACCAAACTCTTCTATTTGAAAAATAAGGAAAACCCATTTTATTACAACTAATCTATAGTGGAGATAAAAAAATTAATTCCTTTTTAAAACTGCTAACAATTAATTTTAAAATTTACTTATGATTTAATGTTTTCTTGTAATTATAAACTATCCTAAAAAATAATTCTCATATATTAATATTTTAAATTGAAATTATCACATAATGTTTATGAAAGTTTAAGATACATACCAATGAAAATTTAATAAAAAATGTTTTAATTTTTAGTAAATATCTTCACAAATATGATTATAAAAGATAAACATTTCAAAGAAAAATCCCATTTACAAATGAAACATATCCCTCAAAATAAGAAATAATGTATTATAAAAATATGTATCAATCATAATTAAAAAAAAATCATTGTATTATTAAATCTCTTGTTTATTAATTTCAAATAAAAGAGAAAATTATTATTGACAATATAAAATATAAAGGAGGAGAAATCAAATAAGTTACATGGTTTTTTGTCTATGAACCGTTTGGAAATATGGTATGAAATACTATTCACCAACCTTGAAAAAACCATTAGATAGTTTTTGGGACTATATTCATGGTCTATGAACATGTTTATAGGCCATGGATAGTGACTATTACCATTAGTTTCTCCCTCCATTTCCACCCAAAACCACTAAAATATAAAAAAAGAATAAATCATTTCCGTGAAAATATACATTCCACCAATTTAGAAAATGATAGATAAAAAGTAACTGAATGGAAAAAAATACAAAAATTTCATCTCAACTAGATGTGGTAACCCAAGTCTCATAATAAAATGTGTTGATGAGGTATATACTTTTGACCTATATCTTATGTTTAGATGATCTTATCTTATAACTCTAATTACTCACCAAATAAAAAGGTGGATCTTTAATCATTTTGTAATGAACTAACATGGGTTAACTAACCATGTGACCAAATATTTATCACTATAAGGCCTGTGGTGTGTCCCCAGTCAACCTAGTGTAGAAAAATGTTCCATGTTATAGAATATATAATATTTTGAATGATTTCATACTCAAATATAAATCAATAAGGGGTGAAAACTTACCATGAATCTAGAAGGGGGTGTACATAAAATTTCCATCCATATACATTAAACATTAACTTCAAAATAAAATATAAAAATAAACATATTATAACAAAAATAAACATCTCAAACCCCATTTGATATAAAAAGTAGTAATAGGGATACATAACAAGTAAAAATATGAAATAAATAATAATTAAAGGATGGGTGAAGGGACATATAAACAGCACAAGATAAACTATAAATCTCAATCCACTATAATATCATCATCATGTAACTCAATTTCACAATCATATCTCAAACCATCACTCAATGTGATCAGCAAACATACTATCCTATGGGGGATTATGCCTTGATAACATGAATTGAGGAAAAATACCTACATAAAATACAAAGTGTGTATATTGGGTGTGAGATGCACATGTATAGTATAATATCACTCAAAATTTTATGTAATTCCATGTATAATACTATGACAACCCGTCCCCTAGTGCCCGTGCCGTTACTACCCAAAGCATGCCTTCCATAGGCCAGGGGCTGGTGACTAGCACCGAAAGGTGTATTTCCTAAAATGGGAAGGCATTGTCTTTAAACCTATAAAAACACATGGTTCGAGAACACAACAAGAAGAAACTATGAAGTAAAATTTTGGAGTAAAAGAGTGCTTAAAGTAAAGGGGTTGGAATACAAGCCCAATTGAAAGTACGAGTATAGATGAAAAGTATAAATACAACTGAAAGGAACAATACAACTGAAAAAGGGAAAATGACTACTGAGTCATCCTCTGAGGGTCCTACTTGAAGGGTAGGTATAGATCGCCTCCTCCACACTCCACATCCGCATGTATCCTCTGCATACTGCCTAGTCCTAACTCCCTCAAACCTCAACCCAGCTGCTCATCATCTATACAAGACACAAGAAGGTGAGGGCATAGCCCATGCGGGGGTGAGTATAATGATACTTAGTAGGGACCCCAAGACCCCCAAAGGTCTACCATAGTTCCACAAAGGAAAAAAAAGTTAACACCACATAGGTTACACCACGAAGGTAACCCCACGAAGCTAAAGTACCACATAGGTAAGACTCACCTCAAACCTATTATACAACTCAGAGAAACATGATTATGATGCTGACCCACACATGATCATTTTGAATGCTGATAGCCAGCCACATGATTCTCTAGGGATAGTAACAATTAACATCCCCAGTCACAACATCAATCAACTCAGTTGTTGGAGAACTCCTCTATCGAGTATAGTGGGCTTGCCTCGTCACAAAGAGGTGATTCCCACCAACCTTGGACTGCTGAGGTACTCCTCCTGTCGAGTACCATGGGTCTGCTATGTCACATAGATGCTCTATCCATCGTGGCCTGTTGAGGTACTCCTCCTATAGAGTACTGTGGGTCTGCCATGTCACACAGAGGTTCTCCCCACCGTGGGTATACCACGTCGAACAAAGGCGCTCCCCTCTGGGCCTTCGAGCCACACATAGTAAAAAAATCACCATTCGTAAAGTCTCAGCTAGTCGTAGGGTTCCGTACGTAGCAATCTTGGGAGAACCGCTCCTCAAGCCATCAGTCATATTAAAATTGGTACAAATTCTCATAAAGGAGTAACCTGATGATTAGCTACATCATAAAGGTTTCAATACAACAGACGACACGTCAATCAGACACCCGGTCTGTGCATTATTGGCATTTTAGTGTTGAAGGCCCCGATGGATTTGGGTTTGACCCAACCCTTCCATACTTCGAGTTTGTCCAAAATTATCATGGAGTAATTAAAAAGGACTATCTCGCTCCAAGGATCCCAATGTCGTAGATGGTTCATTAAACAGACGTCTGATTCTCAAGATAAGACCCTTTAAGTGTTAGGAGATCGCTATATGTGAACATCAATGCTTGAATCTCCTTACAATACCATAGATTAAAGAAAATGTATAGAACATTAAACCCACGATAACTTGAAAAAGAATAAGAATCATGAAATAAGGCTCCAGCAGAAGAGGGAACTCACCGATGCAATTCCAACGTAACCGACAATGTTCGATTCGGAGGATGGATGTAGGCTCGGGGGATCATTGAAGATCCGCGGCCGTACAAACTCTCTCAGATGAACGAGATCTAGAAGAAGGGTGTTTTGTCCATTAGACGTGACCCCAATGCGTTTAATGAAAAATACAAAATACACGGCATGTACTTTTGGAGTACATGGCATGTACTTGTCGTTTTCGTACTCCGCATTAGGTGGCCTCCATGTCACTCCCACATGGACGTGTGTGTGGCTACTACACGACCTCATACGGTAAGGCAGTACACGACATTGATTCATAAAGTACATGGTGTGTACTTAGAAACTTTACAAAATTTCATCTTTTTCTCCAAAAAGACTAGAAATGAAAGACATACCTGAATAGAAGGTCCAATTTCTTACACCGGCCCGCGGTGGGGAGTGGCCTGGCCCGTGGTGGGGCAGCCTGGCCTGCAAAAGGTGAAGCTTGGCCCGTGGTGGGGTGCAGCCCGAACCGCTGGGCGGCGGCCCACTAGAGACACAGATTCCACCACCTCTGCCACAGCTTCAGTCGCGGCTCCTTTGCACACAGGCGACACGCTGGTCATGCCTCCCTTCCTTTCCAAGATCGGATGAGGTGCCAGCCGCCTCCCCTAATTGCCACGACAGAAGAGCTACGGTCCCCCTTGCTCACTAGCAGCACGTAATGACTCATCACACATACTCCGCAGCCGGACGGTGTTCGCAGCTCTGATGACCCCCAAAATCTCCTCTTGTGGCGTGGGTCGGCGCATTGCCTCCTTCGTAGCCAGTCGGTGTCACCGCTCTGATGGTATTCCACAGATAATGCATGGTTATAACAAAGTAGCAGAGGGTCTGGGCCAGGTACATTATGCCCACACCCTCCATGTTAGCTCGTAACATAAGGGAAGATAATGGGTTCAATAAACTCTTTGAATTTAAATCAAGATAATCCCCACAAAGACACCCCGCAACAACCTCCTGCAAAAACGAATGAATCGCTGGTCAACTTGTTAGTATGTTGACCTACGTTCTTCTTATTATTCAAGAATGGGGAAGAGGAAAATCATTTAATATGCATAAATGAATAAACCCCCTACCTTGAAAAACCATTGGAGAGCATCTGCGCTTGAAGGTGGGTTGTGTTATTCGTTCCCGCAAAAGGTTCCCAACGACGCGGCTCATACATCGTCCTCCAGTTTGTGGTTCAGTGTCACCCATCACCTCCCGCTGGGATCAGCTTCGTCCTCTAAGGGTCCTACGTCACGATGGTCCTTCAACACTTTGTTTCTTGGATAATCTATGTAGATACCCCTCACCAAAATCCATATATATAGAAGAGGGGGAGGGTAAGTAAAAATGTGGGGAATTAATGGGGGTTCACAAATTAAAAACCTTCCTAATTTCCCAATGACGTCGTTACTTAGGATTGGCAGGTCATGCCATTAATTGGCTTGACACATCACTGGACCCACCCTTTTCTTGTCCATTGGAGGATATGAAATAAAAATAAAATAATAAAATTAGTTTATTTCATTTCTTTTAAAAATTCACAATACTTAACGTTTTTTAGACCTTCTACGGTCAAAGTAATGTCCCCCTTTAGTGAATCCCAGCATTGAGGATTCAATGGTGCCCTCATATTTTTAATCCGACCACCAGTTAAAAAGTTATAAAATGCCGCTCGTGCGTTTACTGAACCTACTTGAAAAAAAGTTCAATTAATTATTGATGTTCACCCTCGACCCACATTGATCAAGGTTAGGCTCCTCCTAAGAAAAAAACTCCCCAAAAAACTCAACGGTACTCTTGGATTTTCAATCCGAGTTACCATTTAGAAGTTATGGATTTTACAATAAAACAATTTTCACTTAATTATTTTATTTACGGCCAAAAACTAACTTTCACTGGTGGCCCACGCTGGCCAATGTTAGTATCTTCTTAAAGAGAGCATACCCTAACGAGCTCAATGGTGGTCATAGATTTTTAATATGAGTTACCATTCATGAGTTATAAGCATTTGAAAAACAAAATAACTTTATTTAATTATTTTAATTACAATTATTCCATTTGTAGGTTTTCTCACATGTGGCCTACATTAACTAAATTTAAGTCACGCCTAGGGTAAACCCACCATCCTGGATGCAACGGTGCCCTCATATTTCTGATCTGAGAAACCATTGAAGAGTTATTCTAATTTTTTTTTGGAAAAATACTTATGCGTGCTAATTAAAGCTTAACAAAATTTCGGCAAATCATTTTGGGCACTTCAGGCCTCAGAATCATGTGCCACCAGATTTTTCAGTCTCAAAATAATTCCATATAATTAAAAAAAATTATACGGAAATTATAAGACATTACAAATACATTTCATGAACTATTATTTAAGATATATTTATAAACTAGTTTCATAATGTTAGTTAGTTTAATATAATAAAATAGGATTTCCCTAATATAATAAAATAAAAACCCACCCCAATAGTATAATCTGAAAAACTTCGTACTATTTTGAAATAAAAAAACTTAAATTTTAAGATTATATACATTTAAATTTTAATAAAATAAGACAATAGATATTTACACATTTTTTAATCACTCATTAAAATCCATTTTAAAAAATATTTTTGATGAAAAATAAATCATTATAGGAGGCAACACCATATAGATTCGATATCCCTAGTTCCATATAACATAGGATGAGTAAAAACACACTATAAAAATAGATATAAGTTACAAAAAATAATCAACAATTAAATTTGGAGGAATAATAAATGGTATAATAAAAAATAATCAAATAATGAACATAATATATGTATATGAGCATCATTGGGAACTCAATTGGTCTTAATGAGATGATTCTATACATTATTATGTGGATGAAATTTATATCAAATGGTGCGATCCTTGAAATATGGCCTCTTAATATATTATTGACTATCCCCATTAGGGAAACTCACCTATAAAAATAAAAAACATATATTAGATCCATCAGTCCATTAGAAATCTAAACTACTATATCATCAATCTTTGATTTCTCATATAACTAACTTTTTCCCTGATATAAAAAATTATATAGTGGTGAGAATATAAAAATTGAGTTATAAAAACAGAACAATAATATATAAAAATATTCCCTTATCTCACCTAGAAAATTCCATCAGAGGTAATTATGCTTTCAAATTTACACATCTATCAAATAATAATTAAATACATCCCAAAAAGAACTCAATCATTCATAATAAATAATACAAGTTGATTAAAATCTAGGATGTTTCACATGTAAATAAAACCTTTAATACAGGTCTTAAAGGTCCATTAAAATACATTTTGAAAACCAATTCATGAAATTATACTTTTAAAACATTTAATAATTGATACTTTCAGATAAACCATTATTCCAATGAATAAAAAATCCAACCAACACATAAATATCAGAAAACATAATAATGAACAATAATAATTAATGATATTAAAATAGATTCAAAATATAACTATATAATAAAAATAATTTTTAAATACATAATATAAAACCTTTTCAAATTGATGGGAATTCAAAACACCACATATATTTTGAAATAATATATAAAATATATTGTTTCCATTTATTCAAATATTTAGAATGAATGGAATTTATTTAAGGAATTTATTAACCAATTATACTGAGAAAAACTATTTATGTCAACCTAAGAAACAATTAATCATTATAAAAAACATTTATTACATAATAAATTGTATCACATATTTGAATATATTTTTGAAAATTGGATTCAAAAATAAAAATAAATAACTAAAATGTTAAAAAAATGAATCACAAAAAGACATTCATTAGGAATTGAAATTGATTTTGCCACAATGTAGAACACTACATTAACCTAAGAATGAATTGTCACTATTCCATGGAACAATAATACAATTTACAAAGAAACCCTATATAGGAACATTACCACCATGTTCATTATGGTATATAAGAGAAGATGTGGATTGAAGAAATAGTGGAAGAAATGGAATAACAAGAGGAAGTATAAGGAAAAAAGGATTTACCTTGATGAATCTATATGTTATAGAGGAGGAAATACAATTAATTATTGAAGAATAAGAGGTAGATGATTGGTTTAAATCTATAGGAAATTAATGAGGGGGATAATGCTCAATGATGTTAAATTTGAGTGGGGGAAAATTATATAAATAAAAAATTTATTTTTTTGTGAAGCTTACAAGATTTGGCCGCATGGTTTTGAAAATAATGCACCAACTATGTCACTAATATCGGATTATAAAATCATCACATAAAAATTTTCCATTCATTGTTAGTGTAACCACACTCTAATCAAGTATAGTCTACCGGTATTAACATGCTTTTTATAGGGTTGTGATGAAATGTTAGCACTAAGTGTTCTCAAACCAAAAAAAAACTACCTCATCCAAATTTCATATTTACTAATGTCGAACTCCATATTTTTTAAGAAGAAAAAACTGAATAATGTTTCCGGGATAACTAAGTAGTGCTGAAGTTGGGGATGTCACATAATAAGGGTAAAAAATAATTTATTCAATGGTAAAAAAATTAACATATTTGACAACGTAACAAAATCAATACTATATAATAAACAAGTTGGAAATTAAAATTCCTTCAGTGATAAATTTATTATTTATTATTTTAATAATTTATAATAATATTTTATATAATATAAATATATGGAATTCATAACATATCATTATTTTATTTTTCAGTAAAATTTATATATTATTATAGATTCATTTGTGAGGAATTTATTATATGAGATATAATTTATATATAAGAACATATGGGAATCATGTAATTAAAATTAAGAAATGAACATCATATAATGTCATGTTTTATGATGATATGTTATAATTTTTGTAATCAACTGATTTAATAGAGATACTATATTAAATTAAACGATACTATTTGGAATTGAAGATCATAATAATCATCTTTGAACACATTACACAGAATGTGAAGATCCTTTTATCAAATATATCATAGGTATAATTCATGAGTGAAAGTGCTTTTTATTGTATTTATTAAAAATGGATACATTAGTGAGTTGGAGAATCTTTTGAAGTTTAGAATAACTAATGATTTTTTTATGAAAATCATGTCACAACATGAAGGAGCCTGTTGCGATGGCAATATGTTTTATTTAAAATCCTTACACTGTGTCATAAAAAAATTCATGTTGAATATGATTTTGAGTATATATAGGGAGAAAAATGTGTAGTGATAATAAGTACATGATTAAAATTTAATTCACTATTTTATAGATCAATGAAATAATGTTGTAATAATTTTACTCACATGACATGGATATGAGTTATTTCACAATAATCATCCCATTGAATTTTTGCGTGACTCTAGATTTTGGGGGAAAATGAAATTCCCACCAAAACCATATTGTCCATGTTGCAATATTGACCGTTAAAAAAATGGGTCTCATTTACACATCTATCATTTTAAGGATGAATTTCATAGTTAATAACCTCATGATGAATTCATCAGATTGTGAAAAGGCATTACATCATGATGGACACAGTCATTCCATAAGTAATATCAGGGAAGATAAGGATTATAAATTCCATTTATTTAAATTATATAGGTAATTATAAATTATAAATTATAAATTTTTACATGATTATCCATAATTTTCTTTAAATAAGTATTATGTTATACGAATTTGTGGTTATAAATTATTGAAAATTTAGATAGACCGCTATTGAGTTTGACCACCAATTCTATGGAGCATTATAAGATATTTTTTTCACGTGTTTGAGAAGAATAATAATAGTTCCTATCAGAACCAAATTTGGGAGACACTTGAGGTAATGGGAAGGGGATATTTATCTAAAATTTAATGAATGCCATTTAATCATGTATTCGAATCTTAGGGGAATACCCCAACACCCTTCCCTATATTTATTGATAATAATATTGGAATATACACTGTAGGATTACAAATATTTTTCACCAATGATAATCCATGTTATAAAAAGTTGATTAGTCCTTATAAAACCCTAGTTTCATGAGTGTTGTATGTAAATCATTCACTCATCATCATGTCATCACCATCAATGTCCTTTTAAAACCTATTACACCAGAAGAAGAGTTGAGAGTTGTTGTTTTTATAACCCATGATTCACCCACCCCCTCTCAATGGAGATCAAATCACACACGGTTCATTCTATTTGTATAAAAAAAATTGTATTTTATTCATTTTTTCCCTATAACTCCATTCTTATGGTTTTCATCATAGTGAGCCTAGGTACATTGCTTTGGATCTGAGTTTGATTTTCATTTATATATATTTAAATGATGAGATCTGAGAATTATATAAATAAAAATCATAATAAAGGGGTTACTATGTTTAAAATAAAATTGAATTTATCTTGGTAGAGTGAGGATGGTTCAATATCTTCTATCACCTAAGATGGATATTATTTACATCAACATGATTTTTTTCATATAACCATTGTTTGGATAGTCTACACTCTATTGTAAAATATGAATAATGAAGAAGATTGGATTTCACACATAACAATAACTATATCCCACATTTTGAAGAATTTTAAATTATTTTTGCGGATGAAAATAATGAATGGGATATAGAATAAACTGGGTGATTTAAATTAGGAATAGAAAAGGAATACGATTCATGGTTAAAATCTTGAATGTATCAATTCATAATATCTTAATGTGATATTATTGAACTGAGGATGAATTATCTTTTTCATGAAGTAAATAAAAATCATGATTTAAATCCATGAAGAAATTTTTCTAGATAAAACCTTACTTATTAATCTAAGTAAAATCATCACTAATAAATTTATCTCAATGTCCTTTCTTAAGAGGATTTGTACAATGACAAGTGTTCCATTGATCAAATCAATAATAATTTGTTTTCCTATATGATGAGAATGGTACCATCCTTAAATATGATTATATAGATTAATATTCTTCCATATATTTGGGGGATTTTATATATTTATTATATAATTCCATTCAATAAGGAAAATCTAAACACAAAGGCAAAATATTTTTTAAATGGTTCAATTGTGAAAAAAATGTTAACTCTTGAGTGGGTATTCCATTAAAGAAAAAATAGGAAGATGTGCAATATGAAAATTTACAACTTCTATGAATGAAAAATAATGTGGTAAGTGGTTTTAATTGGAGCAAGTTGTTAAAAGTTAATTTAAATACCACTCTCTCAATGATGATAGATTTTTTACATAGAACGATCCCATATCATATGATAATAAAATTTAAAAAGATCATGAGGACTATGAGAATAAAATAATGATGAATTTTATAGCTAGATTAAATCATCATAAATATCCCTATAGTAAAGAAGAAGGCGGATGGAGTAGTGTAGTGGAAAAAATATGTGATGAAGAAACACTAGAAGATTTTCAATTGATAATGGATCTATTTGTATGTTTGATGTAAAATATAAATATTCATAAAAAAAATAATTTTAATCTGAGAATGACTCATTCATTAAATATATTTATGAATATAAATTAAATTACATTTATAAGAAATTTTTTTATTAACAATAATTATTTGAGAACTCAATTCCGTCCTTGATATAATGAATATGACACTTGATATTACCAGTGAAAATATAATTAAAATGAATAAAAAAGTTAACAAATTATGGAAGTGTTGGTTCATGAAAAAACATCATGGATGATCACACACCATTTTTTTCAAATTTATCTAAAATAAAAGATTAAAGATAAAAACTAATAGAATTCATTTAAAAATATATTTTAAAACATGATTATTTTCCCATCAAACCATAAAAAATTCCTCTAGACACATAGTATTGTAATAAAAATTGTTTCAATATGTTGAAGGGATTAATAATGTGAATGGGTCACTTAATAATGAAAAATTACCCTTGTCCAATTATTTTAGTGATTTTAAAAATTCCAAATTCAATGAGGAGTTCATGAATGAGAAAACCATGATAAATACCAAATAGAATATCAAGATGAATGAAAAATATCCTTATATTTTGAATTTCCAAAATATGTTGAAGATATCATATTTTAAGGAATTATATCATGTAAATTTGGATGAATCTATTTATTACCCAAATATATTTCACTTTTAAGGATGATTTTAGTACTTTAGAACCTAAAGAAACAAAATATATATGTGTTATTATAATTTATCATGTCCCCAATAGTGTAAAGTCTTTAGATCAAGAGTGATTCATCCCAAAATTATAAGTTTCAACTCAATACAAAGTCAAAAATATATGTTTAAATTGAAAAAAACATTAAATTATCTTGAACAAAATTATGGGCTATTTCATTAATTAGAAAACACCACCAACAAGTTTATTAAAATACTACCATAGAAATTCTCCCAAAATCAAAAATCATAAATTATAAAATGAAGGATAATCAAGACTATGAAATTATGTTTGAGGTGGCATAAAAATATAGGTTTCACAGCCTCATTTTGGGAAGCTATGTTCTTTTAAGAACCAAATTTTATTAAGTGGTTTTTTGAAACATATGATGCTTTAATCATGGGTTTGTAATTATTGAGTGTGTATTTAAAAGCATTTGGAAGATTATTTTGGGGTTTAGAGATCTCACTATGCACAATAGACAACATAATTCCTATATAATATACCAATTTGGTTTACCTATTTTCTATTTATAAAATGGGTATTTTAAAAATGGCTTGTCCAAGACCTGGCCAATCCATGGAGTATAAGAAGGGATGATATAGGCCATGGACTGGGTAACCTCACCACAACTGTTTTTGAGGGTTTGGTGAAGGGTAAAATATTCTTTATCAAGTCTACATAATAGTGAAATCTATTTTAGGATGTGTGTTCAAGGAAACTATGGCTAAAGAAATGTCATGATATAGGGAATGAGAATAGTTTTTAATCATTTTATAATAGATGAAATGGGTATAGTTATTATCAAATCTTGAATGTTTCAAAGGGGTAAACATGTGGGAATTTGGTGGAGGTGTTAATTTTTTTTAAATTTTATTCTTTTCCTCTATTAATTGTTGTGATCATACTCATCAATGGTTCCTCATTTTTCAAATGAAATTCTAGAAAGACTGAAGAGTTAAGTCATAGACTTGAGAGATATTCCTCTAAGGTTTTTTTTCTTCAATATTTGGATCAATACTACCTTTACATTGGTTTATTTAAGGAATCATTTCATCCTACTTTTTTGTTATACTTATTTGGGTGATTTAGTGAAGGACTATAATACATATTTATTGTTTGTCCAAATTTCATCTATTCCTTCTTTTTTAATCATGGAATAATGATTTTATGGATTATAATTGTTTTTTGGTATAATATAAGGTGTTGATCACATGTATTAATGTTTTTATTTTTTCCCTCATTCATGATATGATATATTGTGACTCAATATTATATACACTATATTCTTGTTTTGTACTTAGAATATGTTGTATATTAGTTCTATGAATACAATATATTTATAGTTGGACCCATCATGGATCTATGTTCCTAAAGGGGGATCATGTTAAAGAACTTCATTTGATATGAATATAAGAGTGGTTTAGATGATGGGGTATGATAGATGAGTGTGTCTTTTTTGAGGGATGTGATGGTCTTAGTTGACCTAGTGCATGAGTAAACTTGGGGCTTGAGGGTTTATGTGACATGAACTACGAGACTGTTATTGGGAATGATGAAATGTTGTGGCCTGACCAAGAGGCCTAGCGCATGTATAACTGTTAAACAACCTCAAGACTAGATTCTTAACTTGTGAAATTTCTAAAACCACTCAGATACCCTTCCGACATAGATTAAATGAAAGTAAGATAAGGGTTCTTGGTTCTTTAGACATCACACACATGCCCTACATGGTTAGTTTAATTGTGTGTTCTTTTATTTATTAACAAGCCACAAACTGTTATACATGTGCATTCATGCTAAGGATGCATTGGTGGTGTTCTACTGGGTTCATGATCATTCCATTCTTGGTATATTACTAATCTTATAGACTTCATGTATAGTATTCTAAACAAGGGACATGGGACCTTGGAAGATAGTTGATTAGGAGAACATTGATCTTGTAGCGGTACCGATATAGACTCAGGAGGATTACCACTGGTTTTATTTATTTATTTGACTACACATTTACTCTATTTTTTATTTCCTCACTAGGAAATCAGTTATTTATCTTTATTTATTTTTATAGAATGTGATCCATATGACTTTAAATTATTATGTTCCATCTTTTACCATGATTACTATGAGATGTTATTTTTTATTTATATTATTCGTGTAAGGATAATATTCTGATAAAATAATCTCCCAATTGATGGAATTCAAACCATCACTACTAGTTGGAAGATTATTTCATACAGGTAGGTGCGCATTATGTCTTGTGGATATCTGGCTCAGACCTAGTGGTTTGGGCTGAGCCATTACAAAATGGAATCAAAGAACATTTTTCATATTTTTCTGACCATACAGGACATGGTAGAAATGTGATAGTCTATTTCAGACTTAGTTAGTGGAGTTACCATGTTCCTATACAAATAACGTGTAATGTATCTCCAGGTTTCCATTAAGGGGATTGTTTTTAATATTTTATGTGATTTGGATGTGTTCTTGCATCATGAATGCATATATGATAACATTATATATATATATCAATTATGTTCTCAATATTAGTTTTCAATTTAATTACTTGATATGTTCTCTCTATTCAGGATAGTTTTATATTTATGATTGATTGATATATATATTTTCTATGATATTATAATATATGTATTCTAAAATTAATTTTTTGAACCTATTAATGTTGTCACATTTTGTATATATATGTGACTTTGACTAACATATAGAAATAGATACCCTGGTAAGTGTTGTGAGGGATATAAATTAGCAATAGGGGCACCCTTCTATGAGAACATTTTTTTGATCCCATATATTGGTAAAGATCTACCATGGTTTAATGTATTAGTAATTATTATTATTTTCATCACATTTCAAAAAATGACTCATTGAAGACGATTAACTTGAACACATCATGGATAAATATAGAAATATTTAATAATGGATAATGTTCTAGTTTAACCACTAGTCATGCATAAGAATACCCCCACAACCACTCCAATGCAACAGGTATAAGGGTCACTTCTATCATGAGTCTTCTTCAAAGATCCTATCCAATATAGGGAAATGTCCAAGACAATGGTCTAAAATGACTTGGAATTAAAACTCTAATATCATGTATTATTTTATTTAATTTTAGGCCCTCTATATAATGATGATTGGATACTAATCATTGGCAGGATTTTAAACCTGGTAGGGATCCTAGAGATTTGAATAGTAAATATGATAACATTTATACTTTTGGGCATTCTTAGACATTTGTGGGATATCATGATTTAGAATGGAAGATGTTGGGGTCTCACATGGGAGATGTTCAAAATAATTTTATTCAATGATTTATTCATAGGTATGATGAAGCTAGAACGATCATAGTATTTTATAGGGATTCATCAGGGAATTATGACAATGTTTGGTTAGATGACATATTTCACACAGTTTCTATGATTTCCCCTATCTTGGTTGTGAATGATGTATAGAAATCAATGAAGTTTGAGATCATTAATTGAAAATAATTTATACACCATGTTTGAATCCTTAACCGGAATAATTTTCATTTTGTTCTTAACATGTACCCGATGATTGAGAATGGACTGGAAGAGGATAGATTTATAGGACTTCTTCTAGCCTTCAATGAGACTCCCTATGATACAAAAACTAGTAGGAAGTGGAAGAAAATGATTAGAATCAAAGACGAGATATATATACTGATCTACGTAAGGGATTTTCAAGAACATCTATGGGTGAAGGATTTACATAATGCTTCAACTATGAATAATTGGGGTATTATCATAGTTTGTTCCAAAAGATTCGTCTCAAGTGTCATCAGTGCAGAAAGATTTGATATCTATAGTGTTTCTACTCAAAAAAATAATGAATGAGTTTTTTAGGTGTAAAATTCAGATGTATGGATTGAACCTTTGGAAAATACATTGTTCTATATAGTATGTTTTGGAATATTGAATATTGATGACTCTGAAAATTCATGCATATTTTGTGTTGGGTTGTGAAGAAGAGGCATGGTGACTATATATTGCATATCCCACATCATCAGATGGTGGTATGGGACTATCTACTATTTAAGGAACATTTTTGATCACTTATATATTATCTAATCCCTTATTTTATATATATTCCTCAAATTTATTTATATCTATATAAGTTATTTATAGACTTGACATGTCGATCAAGTTGTATTTTTTATTATATTTTCTTGATACAACATTGGGCATGAAAGAGGATTTTATTAAATAATGGATAGAGTGACCTATAGTAATTTCTAATTATGTAAATCTATGGTAATTAATGATTATTTAAATGATGAGATTCTATTTGATTCATTTAATGGATTAGAAAAACGGATTTTTTTCCCATTCACTGTTATCGAAAAAAGGTATTGTTTACATCTCCCAAGAGAGAGATGTTTATGATGACTGATGAATAGGTTCATTGAGTAAGTAGAGTGGATATAGACATAATACAACTATATATTTTTAAGGATAATATTGAAATCAAGGATCTTTTTGTAGTATTAGTGACATTTTACTTATCTATTACTCTAGTTATGGATATCTATTACGACATCTATTCAAATAAATTCACAAGTTTTCCTCTTCATAATGGATTTTAGTTCATAATATAACTTGTGATATATGTTTATCCTATTTTGATACCCCCTTATAATATGATATTTTTTGAGGTTAAGGATCTCATGGGGTATATCGATGACTCAGAGAAGAAGGGTATTATCAGACTGAGTACATAACTATAAGGTGCACCCATTTTTTTTCTCCAAGAGAGAGGATGATAGTCTTTGAATCATTTAGATTATAAAAATATGAATTAAGTGATAGAAAATAATATATATAATTTTCTAGGACTAAAAATTCCTTTGATCAGTTGTTGGGATCCTAGTGGTTCTCCAGGATTGGTCTATGATCAGGCTATTTCTAGCTTTGTGCTAGAGAGGCAGAAGTCTTAAAGTTGGTTTTTTGAATAAGTTACGGGTTCTATGAGTACTTTATGGTGTTTTTTGGATTGAAAAATTCCTATATAGTTTTCATGTAAATCAGGAGAATGGTTATCCATCCAGATAAAGACCTGATAATCATGGGGTTTATTTAGGATATCCTCATTATTCAGCATCCTTAAAGAAACATGTCAAACATCTTAATATATTCTGAAGTATTCTATGACCACATTAGATTTATTATAAGATATAAAACCATAAATTTTGGATTTATGATGTGATAGTTTTTGGGGTATGCATTCTTATGGAAAGGTATATATATGGAAAAACAAAATTTTGGGGTAGTGCTTCCTATGACACATCCCCGGGACAAGTTTAAGATGAGGATATATCAAAATTTATAAGGTTATTATAAGTGTGTTATCTTTGAATTATCCCATTTATTATAACCCATATTTGCATTAATGAAGAAAGGGGTGATACTCTGGTGGTTCGACCAATGTGAAGATGTTTCTCTTTAGCCAAAGAGGAGGTTGACTAGAGCAACAATTTTGATTCTTCGTAATACTAGTATTGGATATTGTATGTATTATGATGTATCAATAGATAGTTTGGGGTTTTTTTTTGATACATATAGGGTGGGTAGTAGATTAGGGGTTACATCAGCTATGAACCCATGAAAGGAACCATCCTACCCATGAATTGGAACTAGAATCCATGCCCCACTCTTTATATTGACGACAATATTATCTGTAAAATGATAGGTTTGTTGTCTTCAGGGATCACATGATCTTTCAATATATGTTCACATAGTGTGACATCAATTTGAGAAATATTCCCACAGTTGAGTACCTATATAAATTTTAATTTAAGATAAAATATAGATTATGTAAAAGTATCAATGTCTCAAATTATCATAGTAGTATGATGTGGTTAGCTCAAGATCCTAGTGAATGGCCTTCGGTGGAAAAGTTGAACCCAATGAGCTTGTTGGATGACTGGAGGATGGATGATGTCAAAGACCAAGGGTTGAGGACATGTTTTCTATTGGTGGTCACATCATCTTTAGTAGGCCAAGTATAGGATTGATATGTGGTTGAACATGATTTTATTATGATACAGGAACATGTAGTAGGTGGTCACTTGATTCTTGGGTGTTCATTAGATAGAAATGACATGACCCTAGTACATGTGATAGAATCAATACAATTTTCCCTCAGGTATGAGATGATGAGAGACATCCATAACAAAAATTGGGAGGAATATGTTGGAGAGACAATGATTTTACATGTCATTAGGTGGTATTTATAGTATATAGGGATAAAGATGGAATTTTTTTGATTATTTACTGATACCTTACATTATAGTTGAATAAGATCGAGCTCCATTGTCCTGGTGGGTTTGTAGAGCCACTGTTTCCCCATGTGTAAGTGGGAGGATGTTATGAAGGAATTTATGTAAATTCTTCCCAGGACCCCAAGAATTCACGATGTTTTTTGTGTGTTTTTTGATCAGTTAATTAAAATTTCTAATTTCATATGAATCTATGAGGCTCAATCAGTGGATGGGATGGAAAATTTGTGTTTATGTGAGATAATATACTTTTAAGAAGTTCCATTGAGAATTGTATTTAATAGAGAATCATGATTTACATAGTGGTTTTGGAAGGGGTTGTATAAAGTCATAAAGATTCTTCTGATATTGGGAAGAGTATACAATTATCATAATGATTGAAAATCAAAGTAGAGAATTCATGTATTGGAGGATATACTTCGATCATATGCCATAGACTTTAGAAGATCGTGGGATAGTCACATAGCCTTGTTTGAGATCATGTACAATAATAGTTACCAATATTTCATCAGGATAAAACCTTATAGGTTCTATATGGTAGAAAAATGTACTCAAAATATTGTTGGTATGAGGATGTCAAGGGAGTAGTTACATGGAACAATATGTTATAGGAGACCTCTATGAGTGTGTAACTGATTAAGAAGAGGTTGACCATATCTCACAGTAGGGAGAGATCATATGGGAACTATATGAGAAGACCATCCGATTTTTTTATGTGAAAATTATTTTAATAGAGTGAATCCCTAGTTAGGACACTAAAATTTGAGCAGGAATATGAACATTTCACCACATTATGTTAGACCCTTCACTATCACAGAGCAGGTTAGTATAGTATAATATCGTAAGGATCTTCCATCTCACTACTTAGGCATGCAAGATGTGTTTCATTTGTCTTGGTGATAGAACCACATTACTAATATCATTAATGTCATCAAATTCATGGATATTGAGTAGGATTTTGAAACATCCTATGTGGAGCGTCTAATAAATTTTTAGATCAGATCAGAAAATAACTATGAGGGGAGAAGATTCCATATGTTTGGACCCTATGGATTCTTGGAAGGATCCACGAGGACAATGAAGAGATTGTTTCTTGTGTTTTTTAATGATTTCCCAGTTTTTAAGGTATAATATAAAGATACTACATGAGGATAATAATTCCTTAGAGGGGGATAATTGTAACACCATAGTCTTGGGTTGTCATGTTCTGGTAATAGAAAAGTTATCATTATTGATTTTTTGAACAATGTGATGGTTCAATAATGTGACTAAAATTATTAGGTGAGGCTTTTGGAGATTTTGGAATATGAGTTTCAGTTTTATAGACCTTACTATCCAAAATTCCAAAAAAAAACACATGTGGCACATGCCACTTTGGTCCCTAGACTGTCTCTATGTAAAATATGAAAGTGGAAACTACTTGGCTATTCTATGTCAAAGCCTGAGATAGTGATAATAACTATTTTGATACACTTAATAAGAGACCATAACATTCCCATTTTGGAGGGAATGATGATGGAAATATAATTATTCTCAGGGGCATATCACAGGGGATTTTTTTTGGATATGTATTCAAGGATACAACAACCAAGCCCATGTTAGGGTGTATGTCATGCTGATGGTTGTGATTCATTTTTAATTTTTTTGAAATAGGCATATTTATTCCCATATCATGAATGTGTCAAAGTGGAAAATGGATGGGACTTAATTTGATGTGTTAAATGCAATTTAAATCAATTTTTTTCCACTATTAATCAATCAATTCATCCTCTATGACGTTTCCACATTTTTAGATGAAATTATAGACATATAGAAGGTCCTTGACTAGTGTGAACTTTATTTGAGGAAAATTCCTTCCACATTTATCTTAATACTACCCTACCATGGGTCTGTTTAATGACTCATGCCATCCTCTTTTTTTTGTGCTTTTGGTTTGGGAGATTTGAGGAAGAACTCTTTTATGTATTTATTAATTTTCTAAATTTCCTCTATACCTTCTTATTTTATCATCGAGTTATAGTAGTATGTATTTAAATTGGTTTCTTGGTGTATTATAAGGATTTGATTAAATATTTTAAATAAAAATAGCTTTTTAAGGATCATTAGTGTTCCATGATATCTTAATGGTTTTTTATTGGAAGATTTCTCTACATGATGTTACCCAAGTGAAATGTTTCATCTAAATCAACCATACTTTAAGACTATTTATGATGGTGGTTGTCATTGAATAAGTTTGGTTCTACCGCTTCGATTTTTCTTCCATGTTTATTTTCCTAGAATTAAAAATATTTTTTTTTTGTGAAATTGTTTTTAGGAGTTCTTGGTGAGCAGGATTTTTTGGTTGGTGTACAATCATGGTTTGGGTGAAGAAATATTGATAATCATGATTTGAAATAAAAAACCATTAGGATGTATATTCCATACCAGGTAGTGGTTGTGTATAAGATCATTTTCAAGATATCATGTTTTTTTGTGGATATTATTTAAACCATGTTTACTTTGATCACATATGACCATGTTAAAATTTTCTCCCATTAGTCATGATAAGATATATTGTTCCTATATATAATATTCCATATTTCCATGTATTGTAATTTTTATATTTTGTATAATTATTATATTCATTGTACCAATGTGACATGTCATCCCATCATGGATCAGTGACCCTATAGGGGGTGTGTGTTTATGGACTATATCTGACATGATTAAAGGAGTGTGTTGGATGATGGACTAGTGTGGCCTAACATAAGGACATGATGGTCTTATATGATTTACATTTTCTAGAAATATAAGAGTCATGATGGTCTATGTGATATAACTTGACTGGTAGAAATAGGGAAAGATGGTCTATTATGGTCTGACCTAGAGGTATAGGGCCAGTACAACTATTAAAAAGCCTCAAGAATAGATCCATGAGATGTGACATTTACATGAATACTGAAATAATCTTCCATTATGAATCCATAGTGGGTATGGATTAGGTTCATGGAATCTTTGATCCCACACATATGCTCTGTATTATTTTTACTTGTGTGTAATTTTATTTATTTACATGACATACACACTTATGCATGCGTACTTTGGTTAATGACACATTGGTGGTGTCCTACTGGTTTTACACTCACATGATCCATGGGAATCTCATTGTGTGTATTGAATATATATATAGGGATCCAAGAAAGGGAAAGGGGCTTATTATAGATATATATATATAGTGTATCCTGTAACACGTATCAGTACTGGGATCAACTTTAGAGGATTACCTTGGGGTCTATGTATTTACCTTCCTACACATTTACTATATCATTTCTTTCTATTTTGTAATCTCAATTATTTACCTCCAATTAATTTTATAACATGTGTTTTATATGATTTTATATTATAATTTCTTACATTACTCCATGGTTACTCTAAGTTTTTATTTTTTTATTTCTCATGAAAGGATATGATACTGAGGTCATAGACTCCCAAAAAATAGTGTTCTGACCCTTACTAATAATCAGTATACTTGTGCATATGTGGAAGAAAAATGAGGTCTTCTGGATCCCCATCATAAAATCAAGTCTTTCAGTCATGGAATTATAATGGGGATTTAGATAAGTCATGTATAGTTGGTATAATTTTATCCTTGTATATTAGTGGTAATAAAAATATCTTGAAATACATCCAATGGTATCAGAAAGGTATGAACAATTTTCTAAATTATGGATAATTGAATGTGAAATGGGATTAATGAACTTGTATTATTTAAAATAAATATACAAAATTTCTTTTTAATGATAGGTTATGATAAAATCGATTGAGTACCATACACCATTTTTATAATTGGAATGATTCAATTTTATAGAGCAATCAATATTTCTTTTAAAGGATGAAATATGAAATATCTGGAAGAAATAGAAACGAATAAGAAAACATATATTAAATAATTCAAATTATTTAAAATCATATTTATTTTTAATAAAAAAGAATGATCAAATATGGAATACGATACATGACCATTTGTGGAAAAATATAATGGTTAAGAACATCTTGTGTGAGCAATGAGTCATCTACTAAATCCACATTAGGAAAAGATTAACACATGTGAGTATCCCATAATGAAAAAATGGTGAACAGGAGCCAAAAGATAGTGGGAATCAAGATGAATAAACCACTTAATTTTGTGCACTCAGATATGTGAGGACCTATAGCACCATGAGATTTTCAGAATTATTTTTTCAAATTAATTTACCTTTTCAATATTTTTCATTTCATAAGACACTAGAAATAGATATATATATATATATATATATTAAGACACTAATTCAAACATTCCATTCACACAATACCTACTTAGCTTGCACTACAAGAAATACCAACTTGGCTTGCGCTACAAGCAACACAGACTTGGCGTACGATGCACACAACACTGAATTTCTATAAAACATATATTTTTATTATTTTAATTATTTAAATAAGATAATTATAACATATCCATTAAACATAGTAATATTAATATTAATAACTAATTTTCACATATTTTAATAAATTTTTTATATAAATAAATCAATTGATATTGCAAGATAATATTTTTGGTAAAGTCCCTTATATTAAAAATATTTTTTTCTTGAATGCATCACTTTTAATAATAAAAGTAACTTTAGACAAAATTAGAAATTAAATTGGATAAAATAAACCTAATTTTTTTAATTCAGAATGTCAAAATTATCTTATGGTGAATTTTTGGTATTTTTTCTACGAAACTTCATTTTTTGATGAATAATAAACAATTAATCCTTTTAGTTAAAAACTGCCTTTTTTCTAATTAATTATCGATGTTAATGATATTATAAATATGTTTTAACATCAAATTATATAATTATTATATATAATAATATAATTAAATTTAATAAAATCAATTACACTTTGATACTGAATATAAAATCATAAGATATGTTTAAACGTTTTCCTACATTATAACCCTGTTATGTCATCCCGTATACGAGATTAGCACTAATCATAATATTTATGCTTCTATGAAGTGAATTTAAAAAATATGACATAAAACATCGTATTTATTATATTATTTAGATTCTAATAAGAAAATGTTAATTTTTGACCAAAATGATTTGTAAAAGTGAATAAAATTAATCACAGTGGTTAATGCCAAATTAATCTTAATTAAGGACTGAAACTTAAAATTAAGGGACCAAATAACCTTGAATTTTTTTCAAAAACCATTTTATATAAATATTAATCCCATAAAACTTCCATTATTATTTTTTATTGGTTTGGTATGACATTTGTTAGGTAAGAACATGTGCAGACCTAATTTGTTTCTAAAAATTCCATGTGAGTCCTTTTCCTTTCCTTTAAAAGGCCACCACCTCTACCGATTCCTCACACCACTAATTTTTTTTAAGTTAGTCCAATATGTTCCCATGTAGACTACCAAAAATCTTATATTTGACCTTGAATTTTCCCATTTTGAAGAAACCCTCTAAAGGAACCCTTTTGGAAAAAACTAAAAGGAGTTACCTGATTAAGAGGTAACGTCTTCTCTAAAGCTCATTTCCTTTTCTTCCTTCTCCACCCATCCACTCTATTTATTAAATTTTAGTGTGATAAAACACATATATTACATATACTAGTATTTTTTCTATGAAAATGTTATGACCTACACTTATGCACATCTCCATCTAATGGATTTTGAACATACTGTTTTTGTGTACGGCGAACCACCGCCTCACGAAACGATGATTGTTCATTTCTATTTTACCACCAATCATGATGAACATTATATTGTACACACTATTTATATTTTTAATTCATTCTATATATTTTTTCTTCAAATATTCTTTATTACTTTCACAACACATATCCTTTTAACTTCCATTTGGTGTTCATACGATAATCTCATTTGAGGAAGTGTGGACTACCACCACCTCTAAGCGATGTGATTCGTTCACACACCACATATATTTTATTAAGGACGGGTTTAATGAAGTTATATGATATATTTATGATATTATAATAATTATATATATATATATACTTATGTCATTTACATAATTTCATTCAATACGAAAATAAAAATGGAAAACATCGTTCATGCACATGTACGAATTACTGTCTCCATGAATGGTGCATTCCATTACATATATCATTATTATATATACCATTACAATATATTTATATTGTATATACAAGATATTAATTTCATGTTATACATTCTATAATCATGTTATAATTATAAGGATCAACTTTATAAAAAATTAAGACACTTGCGATGAATAAAGAGAATATTACATGATGTGAAACCATAACATAAGATCATTAACAGTAGGGTAATATATGGTTATAATAAAACATTATATGGTAATAGATATAATAATATTCTTCTTTAATATATTTATAATAAACTTATATTTATTATACATGAATCTTTACGAGTACAAAGAGTCAATACACAAGGTAAGAGGATTTCGTCTCACCTATAATATATGTGAGATATAAGCTATGTTCACCACCCTTTCCTTTTGTGTGGTGTATGTAATGACCATGATTTTATTCTATTTATCCTATAATTTAATTTATCAGTATTCACATTCCCATTTCATGATCCTTACTTCATGGGCTTTAAGTTTCAAAAGTTACCAAATCGGTAAAAATGTTTTTTCTCAATTTTAATCTTTTAAGACTCATGTTTTTATGAACCTAACCACTTTTTCGTGGTGCATATACTTCCATTTTACATTATATATTATGAATATAAATCTTTTTATAATATTATATGCTTCATGTTATTTCATTTCCTTACATGGACATTATGATCCCAAGATACCAATTTAGAAGACATTATTTAGACAATCTCATTGATTTTTAATATTATTTATGTTTATGCTTCATTTGATTAAATATTATAATCTATATCACAATATTATTAATTATTTTCTTCATAATTCATTACTTCATGGTATGATCATGTATTGGAAACATTTTATACTATTTGGTATATAATATTGTTAAGAAAGTGTTTTTAGAAAAGCCTGACATTACCCTCTCTTCAGTCAAAAATCTATTAGGTCCACTAGGTTAGAAACCCTAAGAGGGGTGGGGGGGTGAATCAGGGTATGAAAGATTAAAACAACTACCCCTATTGATCTTGTCTCTCTGTTAAGCAATACTCTCTTCTCTCTCGTTCCTTCAGCATAGTATAAACAAAAACTAAAGCATTCAAAAGGCACAATGATTTTTACTTGGATCACCCTCACTGGGATACGTCCAAGGAGCATACACCGGTGATGTGCCGAAGTACCAAATACACTAAAAGAACATTGATGTTTACAAAGTTTGGGATAGATCACTTATAAACCCAGACTTACTACCTTTACAATGTTTAGGGTCAGCTCACTGCTTTCCCAAGGGTCACTCCCAGTTTCTCTCTCTCTGGATCACTGCCGGTGGAGAGGATCACCTTCTTCTTCTTCCTTTGCTCACTGATTTGGAAAGGATCCACTCACAGTTTATAGACCTTTAGGTCTATTCATTGTAACAAATGAATACATCCTCTGTTGTATATATATTCTCTGTTGAAGTACAACTTTCACCCATAGATGAATCTCACTTCGCACCGAAGGTGTCGGGAAATCTTCCAGCTTTCATGCAGCCCTAAAATGACTATCGTGCTTCAACCACACTTTTCACCCATATCCAAGCCATCACGCAAGTTCCAGCACACAAGTTCAAACCGGCTTACAAGTTCACCTCAACCACTTACGCGACACTCGCTTTTTCAACTCCAAACTTGTGCGACTCACACCCTTTTATGCCTAAACCAATTCTGGTGCGCAACCATCAACTATCGCGATTCTTCAAAATCTGGAACGCACGTGTCACCAAAACACCAGTTCGACACCCCCTTATTCAAATCTAAAGTTGGGAGACTCACACCCTTTCTCTCCCAAACCACTTAGGGTGTGAAACTATCAACTGGCGCGTAACTTATGAATATCTTTATACTTACACGACCACAACACCTGCACGATGGGAGCTTTGACTTTCTCTAAGTGTTGAACTTACACCAAATGAGGAGAGGTAGACCTCTATTTATAGGCATTTGGACACCATGAGTGTCGGGCGCGCAAGTTTCCTCTCGGCATGCAAGTCTCACCGCCCTAGTCTCTGTCACCCGAGTCACATGCACGACCAAACCTAAAACATGGACGCCCCTTTTTCCTTTGCCATATTTTGATGTTTTGATCTTGAAAAACCTATGGCGCGCAAGTTTCCAAGCCTCCAAGACACTAGTGCACAAGTCCCTTTTCCGAAAACACTTTTCTCCATTTGTCGATTTTGAGGTCCAAAAATTTGTCAAACACTGGAAAACAATGCCACCTTGTATCTTCTCTTTTTGAACCACCTCCAGATGGACCATTACTTTGTCAACGTTCTTGAATCAAACATGGATTGTTAACCACATCCCTTGAACTCAACATGCCACCATAAAAAATCCCCTTTGTCAACAAAATTTTACATCATCGTTTGCTTTGTCAACAAACAAAACACAGAGGCCCACTTTGTCAACAAACACAATCACCTCAAAAATGATTCAATGATACCTTGAAGGATTTTTTCCCAACAATATCCCCCTTTGGGTTTGTTAATAACTATTTCATAAAAAGATACATCGTTAATTCTTCAGCCACCATTTTCCTATTGCGATTCCGATAGCGATCAAGGATTTACTCAACACATACTCTAAGCCCACAAGAGCAATGCTTGGCGTGAGAGACAAGAGTAAATGAAAATTTCATCAATGAATCAATTCAACTCTGACACCCACTATTGACACCAAAATGATACCAATTTTTTGAAGTATTATTACTACATTCCAACACCACTCTTATTCTTTTATCATGATCTTCAGTTGTTGTGATATCTATTATTTAATCGATCACTTCTAGAATTTTCAGGTTTGATACTCTCCCTGTCTGTTCATAGCTTTTACTCTTGTGAGCTGCAAATCCTCTTTAGCACAATTGCCTGTGTTGTCCAAGCTAAAATCTGGCTAAGAGCTTTGAACTAGCTTTAACTCCTCTATCTAGCTGCTCCACATGTCAGCTTCTCCCCCTATCTGTCATGATTTCTCAAATACCCACACTATCTCCCCCTTGAACAATCACTATTTTCTCCCCCTTTGTCAACATACCCAAAGGTAACTCCTTTGCAGTCTGTAATAGAGTAGAGAACAAATATCATCACATTAGGAAAAAACACATCATACCTCAGGGAGAGGGGGTTCCACATCCACACTCTTTTAAGTGTGGGGAGTTGATTGAACTCCCATATCTAGTCGATGCCTTTCAAACGCTTCCTTGGGTATGGACTTTGTCAGAATATCTGCAACCTGTAGCTCTGTAGGTACATACTCCAACTTCACAAGCCCTTTCTCCACCTTCCCCTTGATAAAATGATATTTGATCTCAATGTGCTTTTTCCTTGAGTGATGAACTAGATTTTTTCTAAGATTGATAGCACTTGAGTTATCACATTGGATTCCGATCGGAGACTTCACTTGAACTCCCATAACTTCAAGCTGCTGCTTCATCCACAATAACTATGTGCATTCTTGAGTGGACGCAATATACTCAGCTTCCATAGTGCTCAATGAAATGCAATATTTCTTCTTTATTAGCCAATAAATACACAATACACCAATATAGAATGCACCGATTGATGTTGATTTTCTATCATCTTCCGAACCAGCCCAGTCTGCATCAGTATATCCCAATAACTTTGTCTAAGATTTGTTATTATATGTCAAGCTGAAGTCCACCGTTCCCTTGATATACTGAAGTATTCTTTTTTACTATAAGCATGTGGCTTTCCTTGGGATTACTCTGATATATCTCCTCTTGGCATGTGGTGAAAAAAATTTCTGGCCTTGTTGTGGTCAAGTAAAACAAAATTCCAATAATTTGCATGTATTCTACGATATTTACTACCTTTCCATCGTCATATTTTGATAATTTCATCCAGGTAGCAACCCGAGTCTTCATCTCCATGTAATTATCCATTCCAAACCTTCTTAGAACCTCCTTGGTGTATTTGGATTTAGAAATGAAAGTTCCATTACTTCCTTGTGTCACCTGTAAACCAAGGGAAAATGTCAGCTCACCAATCATGGACATTTTGGACTCACCTTTCATGAATTTAGAAATTTTTTTGCACTGAGATTCATATGATCCACCAAATATTATGTCATAGACATAAACCAACACCATCATCCTTTGATTAATATTTTTTTTGAAGTATAGATTGTAATAAAATCCACCATGTTGAAGCCCAAGTTTCTTCAAATACTGATCCAGCCTTGAGTAACATGCTCTTGGTGGTTGTTTCAACCCATATAGTGCTTTCTTCAACCGACAAACTTTATTCACATATTCATGAATGAGAAAACCATCTGACTGCTCAATGTACACCTCTTCTTCCAAAAACCCATTCATAAATGTAGATTTGACATCCATCTGAAACACTTTGAACTTTCTTTGCACTGCTATGGCTAAAAATAATCTGATTCTCTCTAGTCTCACAACCAGTTCAAATGTATCATAAACATCTATTACCTCTATCAGGGAGTACCCCTTGCACACTAGTCATGCTTTGTTCTGAATCACTGTGCCATATTCATTCATCTTGTTGCGATAGACCCATTTATTCCTGATGACATACTTATCTTCTAGCCTCAAAACAATCTCCCACGTATGATTCTTCTCAATCTGATCTAGATCTTCATTAATTGCCTAAATCTAGTTTCCATCTTCAGCTGCATCAGCAAAGAATTTCAGCTCAACCTGTGATAGTAAAGACGTATCCTGTAGTGATTTCATTCTTCTTGTCTAAACTAGAGTGGACTGATCACCAATGATATTCTGCCTGTCAATTTCCGCTCGACTCTTTGGGTTTCCTGTAGACACAGACTTGAAACTTTCTTGTTCATCATCAGTGTCTTCTTCTGAGTTAGCATCTACCACTTCTGATCCTCCGGTGTTATTTTCCTCTTAATCAATTTCATCAAGAAACTGCTCACTGTTCTATTGAATATTCTCTTATTTCCACAATAGTGACGTCATTTCTCTCAATTAATTTTCCCAACCTCTTGTTAAAGCATTTTTATGCTTTTCTTTTTCCTGAGTAGCCCATGAATATTCCCTCATCTCCACGTGATTCAAATTTATTATGCTTTTCTTAGTTGAGAATGAATCACTTACTTCCAAATACTCAAAAGTATTTCACTGTTGGCTTCTTTCCTTACCAAATTTCATAAAGAGACTTTCCTTCCTTCAGACACAACAAAGCCCTATTAGAAATGTAGTCTGAAGTTAATACTACTTCCTTCCAAAACTTCTCTGGTAGGTCTTTTTCTATAAGAATTGTTTTGGACATGTTTTTGATGATCCTATATCTACTTTCCATCACTCCATTCTGTTGGGGAGTTCTTACTGAAGAAACTTGATGCCTTATCCCAAGTTTCTCGAGATACTCTTCCACCTAACTGTCTGTGAATTTCGTATCATTATCTGTACGAAACTTCAGAATTTTCTGTCCAAGCATCCTTTTAGATTCCCTTAGGTACTTTTTTAAGTAGCTGAACACATCAGACTTATGGGAAATAACAAATACCCATTCCATTCTGCTATAGTCATCAATCAAAAGAACCTAATACCTCTTCCCGTCAATGGATCTTGGTGAAATAGGTCCATAGACTTCAGCATGCACCAATTCAAGCACTCTTGTTGACTTCTTTTCCTTTTCTTTGTATGTATTTATGATGATCCTCCCTTGTTGAAAGGCATCACACATATGTGTACGATCACATGATAGCTTAGGGAGGTCTCTTGCTACTTCACACATTACCAGATCTTCTAGTGATTTTTGGAAAATATGACCAAGTCGTTTATGCCACAACTTGTTTTCTTCCTCTCTAGAAAAAAAAACACATATATTCTTCTCCACTCACTAGGTAGAGATTTTCCTTAGTTCTTTTTCCCTGGAGAACAAATTCTCTGTATATTCCTTTGACAACACACATATTCTTAGTAAATCGTTTAGAATGTACTGAGTCACATAGTTGATTGACGTTGATAAAATTGTGATAGAAGCCTTATACTACTAAGACATCAACACATCTCATCTCTGTGCCCCAAAACACGGCCTTTCCTGTGCCTATAATCTTCAGGCCTTCATCATTTCCAAAATCGACAACTACTTCTTTATCATATTTTACACCAGTAACAATATCTTTATTACCTTTCATGTGAGATGTGCAACCACTATCAATGATCCACATACCAGAGCGATCTGATACTTTAAGGGAAATTTCTGCCACCACGGCCTTCTCATTCTTCTTCTTTTTGGTCCATAATTTTTCCTTCACACTTGTCATGGATTGAGACTTATGTTCTCTCTCAGAGTATGATGGACCAACTTCATCTTGAAAAGCTACAAATCTATTCTGCATTTTAACTCACCTGTTAGTTTATTGATCTGATGATTGCCAACATTTTGATTTTGCTTTAGCACATTCCTCTGAATGGTTGAAGTGCAGTACCTAGCCATGTGCTGAAATCCTTTGCACAAAAAACAGTGTCCATCGAAATATTCTTTGGATAACCTTTCTCTGTTTGGCTACCACATTTGTTCTTGTTCCTTTCCATATCTCCTAGCTATGGAACAAACATACTGTGAATGTCCCATCTTTCCACAATAATAACACCTGATATAAGGTGCATTCCTTCATGTTACTTCTTCACTACAAGTTTCTCCCTAGGATCTCTGAATATTCTGATTTTTCTTTTTGCCCAAATCAACCTTCAACCTCAGGATGGGTGCTTGCGGTCTGACTTCAATTTTCACAGATTTTTGTTTCTGATCAAAACCTGAATTACCCTTAATGTCTGAGCTCAATTGCTACTTCTTTCCTACTGAACTACTAGGCTCCTCTTCCATCTTTTCAGTCTTTAGAATGACCTGCTTTCTCAATAATTTGTTAATAATCAAATGGTTTTCCAGGTCTTTAACTTTTCTCTGCAGACCGACAACTTCCTATTCAAGCACTTCGATACGCTTGATGTAATATTTACTTGTGTTTTTCAAGACATCGATCTCCCTTTTTTATTCCTCAATATTTATTTTATACTCAGTAACTGATTCTGATTTCTTTGGAGTTGATGACTTGAGTTTCTCAATTTCTTCCATCAACTCATACTTCTCTTCTTCCTACTGCTGCATATAGAGTTTGGCATCATGAACAACTTTGTTATCTTTCTTTGTTTTGGCTCTCCAAACATCTATCTCCTCAAGAGCAGCCTCTAATTCTGCTTGCATATCTATTATTCCTTCAATTTCTTCTTCTTCATCATCTCTTTCAGTTTTTTTCTTCCCCTGAGACATGCCGACAGCTTCCACCATAGCATTTTCTCCTCGATATTTGCAGTTCTCTATCTCCTCAACCTCCTCGGCTTCAGACTCATCTGAACTGTCACAATCTTTTGAAATAAGAATTTTCTTCTTAAATAAATTTCTCTTGAACTATTTCTTACCTTTCCCATATGCTGATGAATTCTTCTTTGGAATTTCGACTTCTTCGACATCATCATCTTCTTGGAACTTTTTGGGACACCTTTCTGCAAGATGACCAACCTTTCCACATCGAAAATAGGCCGGTGGAAGTTTCCCTTTAAACTTTCCTTTTCCTCTTTAAATATTTGAGGGGAGGAATGACATCACTTCATCTGTCTCTTCTTCTTCATGAGAATATTCAATGGCGAGCTTCTTCATGGCCTTGAATTCCACTTCTTTATATTTCCCATTTTCTACTGCCTCATTATCACCATTTCACATTCCATATGCAACCAAGGTACTGTGAAAATTGTCCAATGTTAGATCCTTTGGATCTTTATCTCCCAGTACTGAAACCTTCGGATTGAACCGAGGTGGAAGTTTCCTCAAGATGAACTTTATGATTTTTATGTCTTCAATGACTTCTCCCAAACATCGTATATCTTCCAAAACAACATTTACCATGTCAAAGAATCCATCAAAAAACTCATTCGGGTTCATTTTTAGATCTTCATACTTATTCCATAGAAGTTGTAGCTTTTCCTCTCGGACCTCTGTATCTCCTTCATATATATTCAAAAGATTTTACCACATGGCATGTGATGTTTTACATGACATCACCTTCGTATCAGAATCCAATTCTCTTCACTTGGCTTCCGATAAAGCCCCACTGTTGATGTCAGCTATTATACCATGCATTTCTGCTATGAACACATCCATTCCCAAAGATCAGAAGTAGTGTTGCATCAGATTCTTCCATAGCTGAAATTGTTCCCATTGAATATTGGAATCCCTTTATGATTAGTGACCTCCATTTGAGAGAGAATTACAGATATTAACCTTTACCTATGATACCAATTGTTAGGTCCACTAGGTTAGATACCCTTAGAGGGGGGGGGGGGGGTTGAATCAGTGTATGACAGATTAAAACAACTTCCCCTATTGATCTTGTCTCACTGTTAAGCAAGACTCTCTTCTCTCTCATTCCATAACACAGTATAAACAAAAACTAAAGAATGCACATGACAAAATGATTTTTACTTGGTTCACCCTCACTAGGAAATATCCAAGGAGCATACACAGGCGATGTCCCGATGTACCAAATCCACTAAAACCACACTTCTGTTTACAAAGTTTGGGATAGATCACTTCTAATCCCAGACTCACTGCCTTTACAATGTTTTGGGTCAGTTCACTGCTTTCCCAAGGGTCACTCCATGTTTCTCTCTCTCAAATTATACCTCTTCCTTTTCTCACTGCTCTATAAAGGATCCAATCACAGTTTATAGGCTTGTAGGTCTCTTCATTATCACAAATAAATACATCCTTTGTTGTATGTAGATGCTCTGTTGAAGTCCAAATTTCACCCGTAGATGAATCTCACTTTGAACCGAAGGTGTCGGACAATCTTCCAGCTTTCACACAACCCTAAAATTACTACCATGCTTCAACCACCCCTAGTTCCCTTCTCTATGCTGGCGCGAAAGTCCCGAAGCATAAGTTCAAATTGGTGCACATGTTCACCTCAACCACTTGTACGACACTCGCTTATTCAACTCCAAACTTGTGTGACTCACACCCTTTTACGCCCAAACCAATTCTGGTGCACAAACTTCAATTGCCGCGCTTCTTCAAAATCTAGCGTGCAAGTGTCACCAAACCACCTGCGTGACACCCACTTCTTCAACTATAAACTTGGTCAACTCACACCCTTTCTCACCCAAACCACTTAGGGCACACAACTATCAATTGGTGCAAAACTTATGAATATATTTATACCTGCGTGACCACAACACCTGCGCGATGGGAGCTATGATTTTCTCTAACTGTATAACTCACACCGATTGAGGAGGGGTTGACCTCTATTTATAGGAATTTGGACACCTTGAGCGCCAGGCGTGCAAGTTTCCTCTCGGCGCGCAAGTATCGCCGCCCTAGTCACTTGCGTGACCAAACCTAAAACTTGGGCGCCGCTTTTTCCTTTGCCATATTTTGATGTTCTGATCTTGAAAAACATTTGGCACGCAAGTTTCCAAGCCTCCAAGACACCAGCGCGCAGGTCCATTTTACAAAAACACTTTTCTCCATTTGTCGATTTTGAGGTCCAAAAATTTGGAAAACACCGGAAAACGGCTCCACCTTGTATCTACTCATTTTGAACCACCTCCAAGTTGACCGTTCCTTTGTCGACATTCTTGAATCAAACATGGATCATTAACCACATCCCTTGAACTCGACATGCCACCATGAAATCCACTTTGTCAAAAAATTTGTACTTCATGGTTTGATTTGTCAACAAACACAACACAGAGGCCCACCTTATCAACAAACACAATCACCTCAAAAATGATTCAATGATACCTTGAGGGACTTTTCCCAACAAAATCTACGTTTTATAAATATATTTTCCTAGAATAATATACCATTACACTATACTATCTAAAAAAATTTTTATGTTTTTTTTCTTTTATAAATCTCTTTAAGGTAATATTCTGGTCACTTTCATAATTAGACACTTTTCTATCCTTTTTACCATAAAAAAGGAACGTTCTTTTGAACTCATATGACATGTACATATTTACCCATTGTCATTTCATCGAAACATCCTTTTCATTTTTAAATAGGATAATATTTAATAAAATGTTTTTGAAAAGTTATTTTCAAGTAAAATTATTTCAAAATGGTTTGAAACATATTTTATATGTTTTCATTGAATTTTTTTTTCAAAATGTTTTCAAGTATTATTTACAATTTTTCAAAATGAATTCAAAGAAATGGTTTTAAAAAAAATTTCATGCTTATTTTATAATATTTAAAAAAATGACTTTATTTTTTTTTCAATATTTCATTATAAGTTTTCGAAGTATTTTCATAGAAATGGTTTTCAAAATTTTTTCAATATTTCTTTAAATTTTTTATGTGTTTTCAAAGAAATGTTTTTTAAAAAGTTTTGAATATTATTTATAATTTTTTCAAGGAAAATGGTTTTGAAAATGATTTCATGACTTATTTATATGTGTTCAAGTATTTTTCTATGAAAATTATTTTCAAATGGTTTTATGTATTAAAAATCCCTTTTCAAACAAGAAATGATATTTTCCTCAAGAATTTTTTTTAGATTATATTTCAAAATTAATTTTTGTCTAAGATGACATTTATTGATGTTACTCATGACTTTATAGGAAATGATATAATGGTTCCATGTATATCTTTTATCTAAATGAGTGATGATTAATTCCAGCGTCTTTATGAAAACCATTTATCCTTCACGGGTAATATGTTTATAGACCACTTTTTCATTTTTGGGTTATATTGTTTTGAAACCTGATTCTTTTTACAGGTTATGTTTATGCTGAAATGATTATGAAACCTATATCTTTCCACAAGTTATGATATTTTAACATGTTTATGATACCCATTAAGTTTCAGGTGTAATGATATGATTATTTATGATATTGTGGCACATAGATGTATGATTTTATTATGTCACAGGTGGGACCTATATCTCCATAAAAGGAATCAAGTAAATATTTATATCTCATGAGATATACAGAACTGGAATGAGGGTTTATCAGTTCAACAATATAGGGATGGAATGAGGGTTTAATCGGTTTAGTAATATAAGGCTGGAACCAGGGTTTACTCAGTTCAATAATACAGGGATGGAATGATGGTTTACTCAGTTCAGTAATATGGGGCATGAATGAGCGTTTACTGGGTTCAATAATACAAGGATGAAACCGGGGTTTAGTCATTTCAGTAATATAGGGTTGGAACAAGGGTTCACTCGATTCAGTAAAGGAATTTTATACTAAGGCATTCTTGGCATTGATTCCTTGGCTAATATGGAAATCAGTATATTCCTACGTGTTTGCAAAATTCCATGTCTTACTCATTTGTTATGCTTTCATGGATTATATTATTTACTTCCTTTTTATTCATGTCTTATGAACTACCCAGCTTTATGCCTTGATTCATGTATATTTTCATTGATATAAATGGTATTATCTTCTATTTTCATGATCATGTTATCATACCCTTATGGCCATTTTTATACTTACATGTCTCCCTTGTTTGACCTTATTGAGCATTGAACAATCCCCTTTTTATGATTCCATCCCCAAGTTATGAAGATATATATTATGTTTGATGTGTATAAGAAGGGTGATACTCTCGAAAAACCCAGTGGGAGATAATGTAGCTCACTTATATACTAGCGTTAACGTTTCCATGATTCCAAAGGCATTATACCAATGAAAATATTTGGACACCTTTTTGTATAATGTATAAGTATTCCAAAAAATCCATGTAATGTCCATGTTTATAAAGAGAGGGTATCTTTAGTTGGTATCAGAGAAAATGTATAATTATCCATTGGAAACTAGGATGAGATAACCTTAGTAAGATCCCTAAGTTTATTTATAAGGATATGCCTAAGGATTTATTTAAGGATACGTATAAGGATGAGTTAAAATATAGGAAAATTTCCTAGAATTTTGGTAAATGATAGAGTGAGTGGTTTCCAAGAAATAAATCCTTGTCTAGATACTATAAGTGGATGTGACTCTAGAATAGATGTACCTAGGTGTAACAATTATGACAAGATATTCTGGGATTGACTCAGGGTAATCTGGTACACAAAAATGGGCCTTGATGCACACCTTGTTTGACCCACCATGGGGATATACTTTGGGGATTCACAAACTCTTCATGAACCATCCAGAAGGATTTAGATATATGTTTTCTATGATTAACCTTGGATAAAACCAAGGTGTCACAGATTATGGAAGGTTTCATGATTTAGAAATACTATATGAAATTCATTTCATGGTTATATGGTTTTCTGCTATGATAAGTAATTTTCACAGTATGAATTTGGTTTTAATCAATAGAGGGAACCTGATGGAATGGGAATAACGTTTTCTATGATTTAAGAACATCTAATGGTCAGTCAAGGGGGATGATCAGTAGAGTGAATGTTGTCATAATCATGCCTAATTAGTTTTCATGGAATCTGATTAATAATTTTTACCTTAACCAACTCTTTGACTGAACAAGGAAGATAAATAATATTTTTATGGAGATTTTTGGTAATGGAGACTATGGAGGAAATAAGAGTCAGTTTACTTTGTGTCAGAAATGTAGAAAGTATAACCTAATTGAATATATTAGAGGAATATGAAAGTGTTTTGACTATGGAAAGGAAGGACACAAAACAAGTGACTTCGATGGAAAAATTAATAGTTTAGTTAATGAAATAGATGGTAATGTTAGCCTCCCTAAGTAATCATCAAAGGTTAAGTGTTTTAAATGTGGTGAAAATGGTCATTATGAAACATAATGTTCCATGAGGAATGTTCACGAGGATAATCAACAAGGTGGTGTGAGTAATGGTTATGTTGTGGATTTTTACAAGACTAAGAATGGAAGGTGAAATTAAAGAGGTATTATTTTTAATGGATTAAGGATTAAGTAATTGATGTATTTATGTATTTGTATTCCAGAATTTGGAATGGTGAATTATGTATGGATTGTTTAGTTTATATTTTACTAAGGATTTAAATGATTATGTTGAATGGTCATGATGAACTAGAATGGTTATCTTATGAATTCTAACATTCTGAATAAGGTAAGTTAACTCTTAATATGTTCATTTTATCAAGATAATATTGTATGGATAAAGATAAGTGGGATATGAATAAGTAAATCGTACACTATTGATTACCTAGAAACTAACTAAGGACTTTTTTATAGGTATTTCATGCTATGACTAATAATTTTTAAAAAATATTTGGATTTATGGAGTAAATTCAATATACATCGGAATGAGGAAGCATACAGGTTTTCCAAAAGTATTTATGGTAATTCAAGCTGTTACCATGTTTCAAGGGAATATATAATAAGGTTATTCACATGTTTGGAATATTATAACCATGAGATACTTTTTGATTCACAATAATAAATGTTAATCTAATTTTGTGACTCTATTTATAATGTTTTGGATTTTCATCATTATGAAGGTTTATAAGGTTATTCTTTAAGGAAAAGTTTTTGTTAAACATCGAAGGAAGTATTTTTGTACTGAGTTGGTATTGAAAAACATGGTTAAAATAATAATCAGTAATTAAAATTATTTCAAGTTTGTCTATCTTATATATTATATTAGTGTGTTTAAAAAAAAAATTCATCATGTATTTCAGGTGACAACCAATCAAGTTCGGCACGACAATGGGTCTTGAACCCATGACCGAAGGATAATAAGGGTTTCACGACTACGACTGGCCTACACGATGTCCTAGTTAATTTGTATTTATTTTTAATGAAAAAATATTTATGATGAACTATTAGTGTTACTTTTTATTTTTATACATAAATGAATGTTGTTTTTTAGATACAAATAGTTATACTTTTAATTATTTATGGGCCTTATGATCCATTAAAAGTGCATTTTAGTGATTTATTGATCAAAATTAATTTATAGACATTCATTAAATTAGGTAATTGATGTATTAGAATTTTTTAAACCACAAAACATGAATTAATTTTTTTATATAAATTTATCAAGAATTACTCAGTGTTTTGAAAGTTATTGGAAAACAATTTTTGTCCTAATACATTAATTTTCATTGAGAATATGTCCTTTTAAATAATAACATATTTATGACTTTGATGCCTTCAAATTTCCATTTTCATTCAATTTTTTGTGATTGTTGACCTCAATAACTCCCTATAAATATTTATACTTTTCCTCTTTGTCCAATCTTTACACCCAACCCATGTTCTTCTATGTGGAAACCCAGTTATATTTTACATTGGGTAACCGTTATGGTTCCAAATATCCATTTTTAGGGGAAGTTTTAGTATCCATTTTTACAATGTGGGTTTCTATGAATGAAAATTTCAATTATTAAACCTTTTATAACCAAGATGAATTTTAGGGAGAAATTCATTTTAAGGGGGGTAGAATGTTACTCCCTGGGATTTTTTAGAATTATTATTTTTTGAATTAATTTAAATTTTCAATATTTTTCTTTTCACATGACACTAGAAATATATATATATATATATATATATATATAATGAAACTAAGTTATAAATTCCATTCACCTGAAATACCAACTTTTCTTACGCCATATGCAATACCAACTTGGGTTTCACTACAAGCAACACCGACTTGGTGTTTAATGCATATAACACTGTGTTTCTAAAAAACATATATTTTTTATTATTTTAATTATTTAAATAATATAATTATAAAATATCCATTAAATATAGTAATATGAATAGTAATAAATATTTTTTCAATATTTTTATAATTTCTTTATATGAATAAAACATATCGATAATGAAAGATACTATTTTTGGTAAAGTCCTTTATATTAAAAATATTGTTTTCTTTAATGAATCAATTTTAATAATCAAAGTTATTTTAGAAATAATTATAAATTAAATTTTATAAAATAAAATTAATTTTTGAATTCATAATGTCGAAATTTTCCTAGGGTGTATTTTTTGGATTTTTTCTGAGAAACTTCATTTACTAATGAACAGTGAAAAATACAGTTTTTAGTTAAAACTGCCTTTTTTCTAATTAATTATTGATTATAAATGATATTATAAATATTTTTTAAGGCCAAATTAGATAAATATTACATATACTAATATAATTAAATTCTTTATAATCAATTCCACATTGATATTGAATTTAAAATCTTAACAAATGTTTGAAATTTTTCCTACTTTAAAATCCTATTATTTCGTCCGGTCTGTGGGATTAACACTAATCTTAATTTCTATGATTCTATGTAGTGAATTTAAAAAACTCGATATAAACCATTATATTTATTTTAATATTTAATTTATGATAATAAAATTTTAATTTTTGACAAAAATGATTAGTAAAAGTGATTAAAATTAATCATAGTAGTTAAGGCCAAATTAAGCTTAATTAGGGACTGAACTTTAATATTAAGGGCCAAAATGACCTGGAAACTTGTCCAAAACCCATTTTATTTCCATTCTTAGTTCATATACCTTTTATTATTGAGTTATGTTAGTTTGGTATGGATTGGTTTAGGTAATAACAAGTGGAAACCTAATTTGTTCCTAAAACATACATGTGAGTCCTTTTCTTTCCCTATAAAAGGCCATGAACTCTACCCATTACTCAAACCTATAAAAAATTTTAAATTCATCCAAGATATTCCAAAGTAACTTCCCAAAAATCCTCCATTCAATGTTGAATCATCCCTTTGGGAATAAACCCTCCCAAGGAATACTTTTTGAACAAACCAAACAGAGTTACCAGATTAAGAGGTAACATCTTCTCTCAATATCCTTTCCTTTATTTTCCTTCTCCACCCCATAAAATCACTCTATTTTTTTATTGTGTGAAAAAATAGTATCCTACATATACTATGATGTTTTTATTAAAATTTTCTGACCTACAATTACACACCCCTTCATATGAAGGATGATGAACATATTATTTCTATGTATAACGAACTACTGCCTCACGAAATGATGATTGTTCATTTCTCCTTTACCACCAATCATGGTGGTCATTATGATGGACATGATATTTATATATGTAATATGTTATATTTATTATCTATTTAAGCTTCTATATTCCTTTTATAACACACATATTTTTAAATTCCATTTGGTTTTAATATGATAATCTTATTTGAGGAAGTGTGGACTTACGCCCCCTCAAAGCGATGCGATTCATTCACACACCACATAGAATGTATTAAGGATGGTTTTAATTAAATAATATGATATATATAATATATTAATTATAATATAATAATTATATATATATTCATATATATATATATATACATATGTAAATTTCATACTTTCTTTCAATACGAAAATAAAAACAAAAAATAACGTTCATGAGTATGTACGGCTTTCCGTATCCATGAACGATGTATTCCATTATGTACACAATAATGATATCGATTATTATAATATAGTTATACTAGATATAATAGATATTTATATCATTTTATACATTCTGTAATCATGATATAAGTATAAGGATCATTGATATAAGAAAATAAGATGCATGCGAAGAACGAAGAGAATATTACACGAAGTGAAACCTTAACATAAGATTATTAACATACGGGTAATATAAGGTTATAATCAGAACATATATGGTAATAGATATAAAAATATTATTACCTAAATTATTAATAATAAAATTATATTTATTACAAAGTAATCTTGTACTAGTTCAGAGAGATTCAATACACAAGGTAAGGGGATTTTATCTCACCTTTAATTTCTTTGAGATACAATATATTTTTACCACTCTTTCCTTTTCGATGGTGTATATAATTCACATGATTTTATTCTATGTAAATGTTATGTTGATTTATGGTTATTAACATTCCAATTTTATGATCCCCCTTTTATGGGGTTTATGTTTCAAAATTTACCAAATCAGTAAAAATGTTTTGTCTGAATTTACCTCTATTGAGACTTTTGTTTTGTTATGCACCTAAAATGTTGTTTGAGGTGAATATACATCCATTTTACATGGAATATTATGAATATAAATATTTTAATGATATTATATGATTCAGGAAATTTCCATTACTTACATGGAGAGAATGGTCCCAAGATACTAAGTTATAAGAGTTATTGAGACAATTTCATTACTTTTCGAGATAGTTTATGTTTATGCTCCATTTGATGAAATATTATAATCCATAAATCAAGAATATTCAAAATTTTATCTATAATATATTATTTCATGATATTATCATGTACTGGTACCATTTTATACTCTTTGGTACATATAATAGTTAATTATGTGTTTTTAGGAAAACCTGAATTTACCCTCTTTTCGGTTAGAAATATTTGTCTTCTAAAAAGAGTTTCAAAAAATATTATACTATTACCATATAAAATATATAAGAATTTTTTACCATTTTTTATTTTATCAATCTATTCAAGGTAATATTATTTTTTTATTTCTAAACAAGGCATTTTTTATTTCTTTTTACTATGCTTAAGTAATGTTCCTTTTACCTCATACGACATATACAGATTTACCTACCTTAATTCCATCAAAGCTCCATTATAAATGTTAAAAAGGTAAATATTTATGAAAATGTGTTTAAAAATTAAATTTCATTAAAAATTGTTTTCGAAATGGTTCTGAACTTCTTTTATATGTTTTCATGGAAAAATGTATTCAAAACGTTTTAAAGTATTATTTACATGTTTTCAAAATTTTTTCAAAGTAATGGTTTTCAAAACTTTTTCAAGTTTAATTTATCAGTTTCCATGAAAAATTATTTTCAAAACATTTTCAATATTTAATTATAAATTTTCAAAGTATTTTTAAAGAATTTTTTTTAGAAAAAAATTCAATATTTCTTTAAAAGTATTTAGGTGTTTACAAAGAAAAAGGGTTTTAAAATGTTTTGAATATTATTTGAAATATTTTCAAAGAAATAGTTTTTCAAAATGATTTCATGACTTCTTTATTTATTTTCAAGTTATTTTATTATATAATTATTTTTAAATGGTTTTATGTATTAAAAATAATTTTCAAACAAGAAAGGATATTTTCCCCATGAATTTTTTAGAGCATATTTCAAAATCATTTTCCATCTAAGATGACACATATTACTATTATACATTCCTTTATCAAATATGATCTAATGCTTCCATTCATATCCTTTCTATAAATGAGTTATGATAATTACCATGGTCTTTATGAAACACATTTCTCTTTCATGGGTAATATGTTTATGAAACCAGTTTCTCTTTCCCAAGTTATATGATTTAGAAACCCACTTCTTTTCACAAGTTATGTTTTTAATAGAATGATTATGAAATATGTATCTTTCCATAGATAATGACATTTTACATGATTTTGATACCCATTTCATTTCATTGTCAATGATATGATTATTTATGATATTGTGGCACATATATGTTTGATTTCATTAAGTGACAGGTGGGACCTATATCAATATCTAATACATTGGGTATAGATTTATATCTCATGAGATAGACAGGGATGGAATGAAGGTTTACTCAGTTCAGTAATACAAGGATAGAATGAGGGTTTACTGAGTTCAAAAATTTAGGGTTGGAATGAGGGTTTACTCATTTCAGTAATACAAGTATAGAAGAAGGTTTTACTCAGTTCAATAATACAAGGATGGAATGGTGGTTTACTCAGTTCAGGAATATATAGCTGGAATAGGGGTTCAACTGATTTTTTAAAGAAATTTATATACTAATATGTTGTTGGCCTAGATTCCTTGTCTACTATGGAAATTAGAATATTCTTATATGTTTCCACAATTCTATGTCTTACTATAATGTTATGCTTTCATGGATTATGTCCATTATTTCCTTTTGATTCATGTATTAGGAATTTCTAGGATTTATGCCATGATTCAAGTATATGACCTTTGATATGAAGAGTATGATCTTCTATTTTCATTATCATTTTCTCATACCCTTATTCTCATGTTTATTATTACATGTATTCCTTGATTACCCTTACTGAGCATTTGAGCTCACCCCTTTTTATGTTTCTTTCCCCTACTTATGAAGATATATGTTATGTTTGATGTGTATAATAAGTGTGATAGTTGTGAAGAACCTAATGGGATATAATGTAGCTTATTTATGTACCAATGTTTATGTTTTCCAGTTTCCAAAGTCACAATACTATCTAATGTCTATGGGCATCTTTTTTTTTATAATTTTTAATTATTATGTAAATGTTATGTAATGTATATATTTTTAAAGATAGGGTCGCTTTAGGACCGATGAGATTGAATTAATGAAATGGAGATAATAAATTTATGACACTTTTTTATGATATTACTTACATGACTTGTGTTTACTTCACGTCAATTTAGAAACATCTATTAAAAATTTTAATTTTTTTTTCAAAATTATTGACAATCAAGATGGGTATGATATCTAATGATTTTGGTCCAATAATGAATCCACTTACAAGACTATGTATTTTGATGCATATATTTATAATCATAGTATATGATATTATTATTTAAATCTTTACAAATCCCAATATAATAGAGTAGTTGAGCGAATAAAATTAATATTTGTGGATTAGGGAAGACTAATTTTATCATGGAATGAAACCAAAAAATTATTTTCTAGAAAATTCACAACCATGATGATATATATTCTTAATCGGTTAACACTATTATAAGTCAGTAAATACAGAATATAAGATATGGTTTGGAAAATTGAATAATTTGAGTAGATTAGATGCATTTAAAATCCCATGATTTTACATTATCAGTGTTAAGCATTTGGGAATGCTTAATATGAGAGTTTTTAAAGTATATTTCATAGATACACAATCAGTGGAAGAGATTATTAGAATCACAAAAATATTATTAGAATTTTAATTGTGTAATTTTATGTAATTATGTTATTCAATAAAAAAATTCAAAAACATCATTACCCATTTCTAAAGGCATTAAAGAGAGCCTTAGTGAAAGCATAGGACACCATATGAGTATTCTATAGGAGAAAGTATTTTTCAAAATTATAATGATGAATCATAAATTTATAAGAATAATGTAGTTCTATAAAAAAGATGAAATATTGTATAAATATAATGAAAATGTGTGAAGATTAAAGATATCTATTTGGATAATTTCAAGAATGAAAAAATATGGATATGTTTGAAAAATTCCATAATTGGAAGATTTATTTAACATATTAAACCAAAGAGTCTTGTTAAAGATTCCCAACATAAGGATTAGATGGTAGTGATGGAAGAAGAGATGAATAAAATTTAGAAGATTTATAATTTGGAATCATTATAACTTCCTAATTAAAAGAATGATATATCAAAGATGTGTTTTTTTTGAAATAATCTCAATGAGAGGGTAAATAAAAAAACATCACTTCTTTTTTATAGGGTATTCCATCAAATTGAGGTTATATATTTTGACAATCCAATGTATACATTCAAAAGGGGATAAAATATAAAAAAAATATTGATATCTATTCTCAATGAGACTAAATTTTTTATAAATGTATATAAAGTCAGTATTTTTTAGTGATGAACTTGAAAATCTGTGTTAAATTTATTATATGAAAGTATTTATCATTTATAGTTATGGTTGTACAATGTTCATGTTAATGAAACTAATATGTGGGATAAAAAAATCACATAATTAAAATTGTCTAAAATTTGATAGTATCTTGAGGTACATGAATTTCAAGAAGGAAAATTTTGATTCAAATCCATATATTAAATGAGATATCAAAAAATTCAGTTATTTTGATAATTTAAATAAAGGACATAATTTTTGAGATAAATAAAGAAGAATCATGTGAGGAATATCCTACCCAAATTAGAAAACACATAAAAATTTTAATGATGGTGAGATGGAATTTATTTCTATTATCCATTGAAAATTTAATATATTTTATTTATCAAAATAGGAAACATACACTCTTATGTAAATTAAATTGTTCTGTATAGAATAATCTAGACAATTCATTAATATTATAGTTCATATAACTAAATTTTACTTATATTAAGATCATATTAGTGCTAATAAAATAGAGTTTTGAAGTCATATTTGGATCCTACATAATTTAGCAGTGCGCATATTGAACATCTTATTTACGTATAAAATTTATATACAATTTGAATGTAATCCTTTTGAGTCACATCTTGAAAAGAAAAAATTAATCTTTCAATACATGAAATGGACTCTTGGATTGTTATTGATTTATGGAAAAGTTTTAAATTTTAAAAAATATAGCTATTCTGATTTAGATTGTTCGTGATATTTCTTTGATCGAAAGTACACGTATAGTGCAATATTATTTATTATTGAAAGGTCTATTTGTAGGAACTCTAGAAAGAAAAAATTCATTAAAATTAGCTTAATGGATGTTTAATAGGATTTATACTTATAGGAAAAATGTAACATGATTTTTTATGTAAATTCTAAAGGAAAGAATGTTAAATTATATATACCCATAAGATATTGGGAGTGAAAACAAAAGAGAAATGAACATTTAAAATAATATGGTGTAACATTATAGTTTGAATCATGTTGATATTAAATACCAATTCATCAAGGAGAAGTTTGAGCATGGTGGTATTTCATTAGAGTACCCATTCCAAAAATGTAAAAGTTATATATATTATAATAACACCTTTTAGGTAGTATTCCATAAAATATTTGAGTGTATTCATGAGAATAACTTCTCTCAAGAAATACCTATAAATGTTCATGGTTTCTTTCCCTATTTATATCAATTTAATTTTCTGATAGGGGGAGGATAAAAAAGGGGTTATTATTAAATAAAGGGATATACCTTGGATTATTTTTTGTGATATCATATAGGAGGATATTGAGATATTTATTAATTATATAGGTGGAACTTGAGGAGTTTTTAACTAATGTTTGGAGAATATACCTTGTATTGATTAACATGTTGGAAAAATAAAAATTGGGATAGTTAAGAAATATTGGGTATAGTTCAAGAGCTAAATAATGTTTTTTTCATATTTATTGATAACATGGTCACGATCGTGTTAAACACCTTTTTGGATTTTTGATTCTAAAAAGAATTATTGAGTATAAGTAGATCACATCATGATGGAGTTCACCGTTTTAGGATCAATATATACACAGAAGCATCATGCCACATCCTATATAAATGTTCTATGAATATGATTTTGAGTGGTTGTGGGGACAAGGGTTTTCCTTGTGAGTAAGTCCACGAAAAATTTATGTTCTGTTGTTTTAGAGACAAAACATATTAGATTGAAAGCATGGGACACACACCATAAGGTTATGGGTCACATCATAATTTTATTTACTCGGAATTTAGATACATCCCATGAGTTTGGTAAAATGTAATATTCATATCAAAACCATACATACAAAGTCTTAATCATGAACCTGAGGTCTTTAGGTCTTGTTTACATATTTTCCATATTATAGATCCATATTATAAGACATAACACCATATTCATCTTGATCAATGGAGTGTATTGGCATATATTTTACGAATATATATATAGCAGATATGTTCCTATGGATACATTTTTTTATAGGCTTCAAGATAGATATCATAGTAACTAAATTAGAAAATTGTTTTTTCAGAGATTGTTATTTTCATATGGTATGAAATTTGGAATTAATGATTATTGGAAATGAAAATAATACAATGATGATAAACATTAGGTTATGTGAGTGAGAATTTAATTTATTAAAATTTATTGTTTAAAAAATTAATAATGATAAATGATAGTATTTTTCAAATTAGTTTAGTTATATTTTCATAAGTTTATATGACATGTTTACAACTTCTTTGAGGATTCACTGAAATTGGAGGACGGAAATGAACAAAATTTCTTTTCTCATAAAATAATACATAGTACGTCATTTTCATTTATATATATTGTCATGTTTGGTATCTATTTGTATAATATTTTATTAACATTTGATTCATGGATGTATTATGTTTTATATTTATATAAGATATAATAAATATTATTCAATTTGATGAATAAGGGGTAAATATATCACATGTTTTTCTAACAATATATTTTTCCATATAATTACAAAGATGGATTTTAAGTCATAAATTATAACGTATTACTCCAATGTGGTCAAGAGTAGGCCAACTCACTATCAAAGGATTTTGATTCAATTGAATCATTTATTTTGTTATTTTGGGTTATTTAATGACAGTAACAATAATAGAAAACTTGTATACTTGTGATATTACATATTTTAAGGTATTTGTTTCTATCTCTCTATATTATTTTGTTGTATAGTTCTTAACATGCCTTTTTCAATATGGGAAATAAAAAAAAATTTGTCTTGTTATTAAATATCTAATGGTTTAATTATTTAAAAAAATAACATATTGGATGTTTCAGATTAAGTAATATCATAGACACTTCTTGTTATAGATATCTTATTTCTATTAAGTATATTAATAATTTTATTTAAATGTTTTATTTTATAAATATTAGTAGATATCTTGGTGATTAAGTTTCTTTTTTTCTCTATATTTGACATGATTTATGTATAATAAATCCTTAAATTTTCTCATTGGTTGGGATTTTATTTTCTTGATATGGTTCATATTAAAATTCTTGGAATTTTGATTTGTGATTAAATTTTCATTTGAGACTTAGGAAATGAATCATGTGTTATGTATATAACCATAAATAATGATATTTATGATTTAGAAATTAATAATATCACTAAAAACTCATTGAATTTATAAATTTCTCATTATTATTACAATTTATGAAAAACCTTATAGATTATTTTTTCTTCACATAAAATGTGGGTTGGGTTGAGTTCTACCAATGAATGAAACCCTCAAATATATCCATGATTATCACACTCACTTAGAGATTTGAGAAAATAGGGGAAATCATGTTGATTTGATCATATTCAGTCCTACCCGTGAACTAATAATGGTCTATGTTTATATATGGGTAAAATATATTTTATTTTTAGAAGTATATCTATAATCAAAAAATGATTCTATATATTTATATTACGAAATATTTCATATGATGAATTGTTTTAAAATATATTAATATAATAATACATGAGATTATGAATCACCAAAAATGGGATTATTAGTTTCTATTATACATAAAGGAAAAGTGATGGTCCTAAAATAGATGATAGTTGGATATTAGAGATCCTAAATTAATAAAGTGTTAGATGATATATTATGTTTTATATAGAGTCAATATGATGAGGTGATGAATCCATGAATTTATATTCGATACTGGAGAATAAAGGAGATTAAAGACTCTAATAGAAGATGATTTTCTATCTTACATGAGTATCATGGGATTATTTTTACACAAGTTTGATATAAGAATGAAATATGAGGAGACTATTAAATTTGGAAGAAAATGATGAGATGAAAAATATATAATGAAATACAAGTGTTGAATAATTCTTTACTAGAGCATTAAAATATGATATATATGCTATATAATATGAATGAGTAACCTATATAAAATAGAATCAGAATAAAAATCCATGAATTAATAACTTTTCATGATTAATAAAACCTAATGAGATTGCTGTTTTATTATTCTAATTTAATAAGGTTTATTCAATAATACCTAGATGATTTTAATATTATAGGACATGAATTTGAGACGATCAACACTAGTTTATTAATATAATACTGAGTTAATCATGAAACTCAAACATTAAGTTCATGAGAATTTTTGAGATTACACAAGTAATATAATGTTTTTAGGGGAATATAGTCATATTACCTATAGATTTCCTAGAGGAAGAACACTACATTTCTTGTTAAAATATTTTCCTTAATAACTAAACTCCATAAACACTACACTAAATTTAGTGATGATATTGAGAGTAACCCATGAAGCCTACCTATAATAATTAAAGTGTTGGAGACTGGATCGAATGATAAAATATTACTATTGATTATAAATAACTATATTCAAAAAGGAAATATAAATTAAAACCACCAATGAAATCCTAGTATTTTATAAATAAACAACTATCATCACCCATACTATAACCATTTGTAAAATATTAACAGCAATATAAAGAAGATATATGTAAAAAAATATTTCATAAATTCAAAGTATCTATGAAACTAATGTTCAAATACATGTAGATAAATATCAAGTATCCATTAGACTAGATTAAAAAACAAGCTCAAACACAAGGGTATTATGGAGAGAACTTTGGATTACTCAACGAGTTTATATTTCTAAAATCAAATCTATATCCATTTGAAATAAATATTTAATAAAAATATATATGAAAAAAGAAAATAAATGTTATAAACTAAGGAACGAGTAAATAAATACAAATTAGAAATCCATAACTATCCTTGAATATATTTATTTACTATAAAACCAACATTCACATATTTTAAACACTAAGATCAATTTTCAATTCTCAACTACCACACCCTCAATAAATATATATACAAAAATTTAAATGATCTTAATCATGAATAAAATAGTGAGAACGAAACCATATCTCTCTGTATAAAAATAAAATAAAATCATAAATTATTAACTCTCATTACTAAAATAATTGTATAATAAAATATCATAATGTAAGAATATATAATAAAAAATGATAAATAATCATAGACACACCACTACCACTTAAAAAATAATAAATAGAAAATGAAAATGATGTAAACCAATTCAATGATATTATATTTTAATTCAAATGTCACTCAAACTCCCCATTGAGTAGTAATCTGCTGCAGGATATCTCCTCACTATCTAATAAAAACACAAGAAAAAACAATGAAAAATACACCTTTCTGTATCTTCTCATCACAATATAGACACTAAATCACAAACGAAAACATCCTAATTTAATTATATTTCTAAATTTTTCATATTTACACAAAACGCATTATTAGTTATCATAAAAAAACTACATCATTTCTAAATAATAACTACTAGACATCATGACCACATCACAACACAAACACACAACCACACATCCAACTCAACCACATCACACCTTCTACATTCAACATCACTACCTTACCACAATTATAAGTAGATAACACATTAAATAGAATAAAAATATCTTAATTTATCCAATAATTATATAGCCAACTATATAAATAAAATATTAAACCATAAATAAAAAAATTAAATATAAAAACACTTTATAAATAATTCATAAATAATATATAAAGGGTTTACCACACTATTTAACTCACCACCATCCTCCTTTAATACCTCAAAACTTCTACTCGCCAGTATATGATAATGAATTATATATATCAATTAAAACACAGTGAAACATCTCAAAATGATAATATTTATAATTAGAATAAGATAATCAATAATATTTCCCTACACATAATCCCATTAATTTAAAAAATAAATCAGCAACTCATGAAATAATCCCTTCATCTTCCACATAAATTGAACCACACAATTTCCCACTTCCTTCTTTAGTAGAATCACATTAACTATCCAAAAATATAAATACAAATTACATATAGGGATGGAATACAAGGGGAACAAATTTTAACATAGCACATTATGACTAAAAACCACTAGAAACAACCCTAATCACATTAGAAAGACACCAACCACCACTGGCTATCGTGAAATTTCCACTACTCTATCACAATTTAACGATTATGTGATAAATTAACTTAATAAACATGTATTAAATATAAAATTAAATAAAAATATTCTATAAAAAATTGAAATTGTTTAAAATGGTTTTTTTGATAAAGTTAATTTCTTTGATATTTTATGTTATAGAAAACACCATTTTTAAACGAAACATGAAATACGATTAATATAATATTATTTAATATGATATAAATATCATAGTTTATGAAATAGTGGTTATGAATTTTATTAACTATATTATGAAAACAAATGTTTTACACATGTATATAATATTGGTTTCTTAGTGGTCAGTAAATTAAAATTGAAAATCCAAACTATTTGAAAACAAAGGAATTATTTTTCTGAAATACTATTTGTATACACACAAAGGTTTTTTGCATTAATAAATTTATAAAATTAATTTTGTTAAATTATTTTAATGAAATTTATATATTATATATTCCTTCAAATTTTAATATTCAACTTAGGTGCTTTCAAGATAAAAGATAAGAATATATCTAATTTTATGCTTAAAACTATAGTGTTCTAAGAAGTTGTTTTGTAACATTTTACATTCTTATTTTTAATTTTTTTGGAAATTCTTGAAAAAAAGTTGAAGTTATAAATATTATTTTTGAAACAATAATATCAATATTATTTTGGAATCAATTTTAGAGAATTTTATAACAACATAAAAGTTTTCATGAATTATGAAAAATATTGGTTTTTATTAAGGGTTTTCATTTCATTTAATGCATTTAAAAACATATAAATTACTTTAGATGTTTTTAAAAATATATTAGTTAAATTATATATATATTAATCCAATTTATGTAATTTTAATCAATTTCACATTGAATTTATTTACAAAAAACGTTCTAAAATTTTGATCATTTTCTCTTCAAAAAATCACTTTCTCATCGCATCTATGAGATTAATTTTAAATATTTTTTTCCCAATAATGTGAATAGAATTTTTAAAAATTTATTTAATATTATAAAACATGATAATTTTTATTTTATAATAATTTAAACTTAATTTTTTTCTATTATTAACAACGAAAGCTGAAAATATAAATCAATATGGTTGTGTTTAAAATGAATGTACTGAGGGATAAACTAAAAATATAAGTGATAAACATTACCTAAATAATGTACAGAGCCCATTTTAATGAAATTTTTATACCTTATCACCTATAATTTTATATAATTTTCCATTTTATAGAATTTTTTATCGAGGAGAAAATGGTTACACCTTTTTCTTTTTGGAAAAATTAAGTATGACATTCATCTCACTTATAAAATGACACCCTATACTCTCCTATTAACACATTAAAATCTATTTTTATCAGAAAATATCAACCCAAATTCCTCCATTAAATCCCTCCAAACAACCTATATCCCTTATACTGATCATAGGTGTATCCTAATAATCCTTTTGTTGTAAACAAAAAGAAGCTTCCCAAAGAAGAGGTGACGTCCCTAACCAATAATTTTATTTCATTTCATCACCCACCACCTTAAATGATTATCAAATAATTATTATATAATAGCATTAGTATCTTACATATACTAATATTTTTTATGTTAATTTAATGACCTATAAATATCTCAAATTCCATAAAATGTGTTATAAAATCATCTTTTTTATGTAGGGTGGACTACCACCAAGTGAACAAATGTTATTTGTTTTCGATCACCCCTATCAAATCTAGAAATAATGAATGATTTAATGTTTATAATAGATATTTATGAAATTTTTATACTCCTATAATTATAATACCACATATACCTTCTTACATAAAAACCTTTAAGGCAACAATAATGTTGCTCTTGTGTGTGGATGACTACCGCCTCACGAACCGATGTGGTGTGTTTTTCAGTTTACTTACTTGGTTGGTAATGAGGATTGATTAAATGAGAATTTATGATATTTATAAAATAATTATAATAATTTAATTATAACATTAGACACACCTTCTTACATTCTATTCCATGGGGGATATGTTAATGTCATTTGTGTGTACGAAAGATACTTCATCATGATGAAATGTGATTTATTTTTCACTAACGTTTTACATGGATAGAAATAAGGGATATATTTAATGAATATTTTTGATATATATTAAATATAATTGATTATATAAAGGAAATATTTTATTTAAATTTGGTTCACTTAATCCATTGAAAAAATGGAAACAACGTTCTTGCGTACATATAGCCTACCATAACCATTAATAGTGTATTTCATTTTTTATCTCTAACTTTTATGGAGTACTAAAAATAAATATATATAATAATTATATCATATTTAACATTATATATATTATGTAAACATGATCAATTTAATAAGACCAAAAATGAAAAAAATCAAAGCATACCTGAAAAACAAAGCAGTTATCACTTGAAATGTGATTTTAACATTTAATTATTAATAATTGGGTTATAAATGGTCATAAGTAAATATTATATAGTATTATATAAAAAATTATGGTTCATAAATATATTTTTAATAAATTTATATTAATTATACAGTATTTCTTAACTTGTACAGAGGAATTTTATACTTAAGGTAAGATATTTTAGTCTCACTTTTTTACTTTAGTGAGACAAATACCATAATAACCACAAATTATTCTTATGTGGTGTGTATACTTACCATGAATTTATTTTATGATGATTTTCATGCTTTTTTGGATTTAAATTTCTATTTAATGATCACTCTATTAATGGTTTATAGTTTCAATGTTACCAATGCGGTAAGGTATTTTTATCACAATTTTTCTTCTTTGGGACAAATATTATGTTATGCCCCTTTATCATTATATGAGGATTATATACAAAAACATGATAGTTAATATCATGAATTTAATTATTTTAATGATATATTATTTTTCATTTAATTTTATTCTTTTATTGGTCTTATGATTCAATTTTACCAAAGTTATAATGATTTTTTGATAAAGTCTCATCATTTATCGAGATTGTTTATGTTTATGATTATGATAATGAAATAGTGTTATCAATATCTTAATAAGAATATTAATATTATTCTAATATGGTTTTTTAATGATAATAATATTTTTCTATTCATTTTATTCTCTTCATGTACTCAATAGTTCAAAGGAATGTTTTTTGAATTTTTTTTCTTTATTTCACTCTTCTGTCAAAAACTTGTTTTCTCCCCGAACCATGATCTATAAATGTTTTGAAAAATAATTTTCACTTTCTAAAAATTATTTCCCAAATAAATTCTTACTAATGTATTATTTTTGAATAAATATTTACAATGGTATATTCATATGATTTTCCCAATAAGGCTAATTTGAATTTTATAAAAAATGAGAAAGGAATATTTTGTTTAACATGTAAGTAATTTATGACCATAATGATCACTCAATTTATTAATGATTACTATAAAATATTCACTATTTACTTTCAAATATATGGATTCAAATTATTATTATTTTTAAACATATTTTCAAATAATGTTTATTTATCTCAATAAATTATTTAATAGATTTATAAATATTACCTTATAAGTTTACAAGGTTATTTTTAAATAAAAACATTTTGAAAATGAATTATTTTAAAAAAAAGTTTCTTTCAATATAGAAAGTCTATTTTCCTCAAAAAATGTTCCAAATTATCTTCCAATGACATTTTCCATCTAATATAACATAATTCTATGTTACATATGCTTTATTATGGATATCATCCAATGATATAATTCTTATTATTTATCTTGATGGTTAATTTTTATATTAAAAATATTTTTATGAAATCTATTTCCCTTCAAAGTGTTATACCATGAACATGTTTTTATTAAATATGTTATTTTTTAGGGGATACACTATGATTAAATGATGATATGATTAAGAAACCTATTTATTTTCCACAGGTTATGCTATGATGTAATATTTATGAAACCAATTTATTTTCATGGGTTCTAGTATTATGAAAATTTTATGATCATGTGGAACATTTTTGTCTGATTTTCAATATACAATGGGTGTGAACTATGTCTGCCTTCAATTAATTGGGTAAAAATAGATATATCAAGTCATAAAAAAGACTATAATGGGTTGTGAACATTTTATAGTAAAGTACTCCTTCCACTTTGATGATATTTCGAGTAAACCATGACTACTAAAACTATTTGGTGAATGAACCCATTCTAATATGATAATTTTGGTAATTTGTATTTACTACTAAGGTAATTATTTTCTATACTTAAGTGTATGAAAAAAAAATATTTCTTATATTAATTTTATGCTATCATAGATCATTTTATTTGATCCCATTATGATTCTTGTCTGAGGAACTTCCAATATTTGTTCCATGAATTGCCTTTATGATCTATTATATGTAGGATATTCTTTTCAAAGGTAAGTATCATGTTCACATTCCCATATGTTCATATAAAATTGATATCAACTTATTTAGCCTTACTGAGCATCTAACTATACCATTTCTTATGTTTCATTTCCATAAGTTATGAAGAATATTTAAAGTAGGGTTGATCTATGAATAGTATTAAATTGGATGATCATTAGGGGAGGCATTCATGGTCTTTCAATAAATAAGAAGATAGTGAATCTAGTCTCCCAATACACTAAACCCATATGGTCCATGGGTGTGTATTTGGGAAATACATTGAATATTCATCTAAAAAGATGTAATATTTATTTATGATAATATTCAGTATTTAAAAATCCTTGCATAATAATGAAACAATATGTATAAATTATCCCTCAATAGCTCCACACAAATTCATAACTCTATAGACTACTCCACTATCAGAATATGGATATATCAATGAAGCCTATTTGTAACGCCCCGACCCCAGTTACCCAGAGTCGGTGCATTAATTACATAACATTGGCATGATCACAAGAAAGATCAAATCTCGAAAGACCGATTGGTTTAGTAGCCTTGGAAACACTAGATATATTCATAAGTTTTACATTACATCATCAAAATAAAAAAATAACTACTACAACAACATATTGTCTCCATAGTCCACACTATTAACCCCTCATAATATCCCTGCAAGTCATTCATAATTTACTTCTTCACATCCTGGGAAAATAAAACATAGAAAAGGGGTGAGCTCAAATGCCTAGTAAGGATAACAATATAGCGGAAACTTTCATAAATAAGAATAAACATTTAAGGCAATGTATAACTAAAACAAAAGCCTTTTAAACTTTAACTTCAACATAGTATGGCATAAATAAAATGAAATAATTCCATTTACTTATTCACATGGATATTCTACTAATCGAATAATCACATGCAATATCAATAACCACTTTCATAATGATTGAATGCATAATGCCAGACTATCATAACCACATAGCCAAGGCCTCGTGCCAAGACTACAAATAAGATTTTGCCAAGGCCTTGTGCCAAGACACTAGTTTGTCTCATGAGACCTACCGATACATCGAGGAGCTATAGCGGGCTCCACCCGTCACATATTAAGTCCAATGCATTCCCATATGAAAAGGTTTAAACATAACATAAACATTCGTATTAAAACTAGCATACGAAATGTCAATACTTTCACCATAAACCATGAATGGTATATAAAAAAATAGCACATCCACAGTCAAACATATCACAAAACCTTCAATACAATATAAAAGTTTTGTATCATAATATATCATCCTCAAATAAGCATAAAATCCATTAAAGGATGTTGACACAGATGAAATCAAAACTCTTTTTAAAGAAATATCTCTTTCTATTTTGAAATCATTTAAGAGACATATATTTATAAAATAAAACATTTTCTTTGAAAATATTCTTATAAGCTTGTAAGGGAAGCTTTGATGATTTTATAACGGTGGAAAATAACCGCACCCGCCGTATAAGTTAAAAAAAACATTCTTATCTTAATTTTGTTGAAAAGGTTAAAAAGCACCTTGTTTGGAAAACGACGGAAAGATTCCCTTATAAACCTCTTATAAAAAGTCAAACAAGGGTATAAATGACTTTAAACCATATTCTTTTAAATATTAAAATTTTTTTGAAATACATTTTGAAGAAACATGGATGTGGATGATAACGAGATCCCAGTAGATTATTACGTATAAACAACCTCGGATAATGAAGAGATTGTGAAATAACCGTTACCTTGTACTTTTCCATGGTTGGGGTAGGTTAACCTCCTGTATAATGGTGAAATAATTGTTATTAAATTATAAAAGAATCATATACATTAATATGATATCATATATGATCTTTTAATATTGATTTGATAATAATATCTTAGTATTATGGTTGTTTCGGGTGTTAACTTACTTGTTTTATTTTATATGTTTTGTTACGTAAGCCATGTTTGTAATGGATAGGTTGTATATTATTCATATCCAGAATGATATCAAGTCCTTAAACATCATTTTTAAATCATCAAATGATAATTATACTTGAATGGATACGATGGAGAATGAATCTTATCGCGTTTGTGGAGACGGTAGTCCGTACGTACGCACGAGCGACAATATCATTCTTTTGATATTAAAATAATATATAAATGGATGTTATATCCTATATACAGAATAATTAACATGTTATATTTATTATTTACATGAGTTGCACATCATTATTATACCCATCCAAATAATAATATATTGAATAACAATTACACCACGACGTGGAGACGGTAAGCGGTACGTACGCACGTATGGTGACATGTTATTCAAAGGGTGGATAGAATACTAAATATTGTTGTACCATATTTATAATAACATCACAGTATATGTGAGATACTGGAGTTATTATTTTAGAATGGTAAGAACAAAGAAAGAAGAAGTGGAAGAAGAAAGGAACTTGAAAAGGGGTGGTGAAAACATTACCTCTTCTTCGGGTTCTTCCTTTTGATTTGATCAAAAGGGATCCATAGGTTGGCTTTATGATCAAACTAAGGCCTCTAGGTTGTAGTGAGGGAAGTTGGGAGAGTATTTGGGCAGGGTTTGGATGAGCCAAGTGGCTTGAGAGGTGTGAGGAATGAGTAGAAGTGGTCTCCTTTTATAAGGGAGAGGAGGGGCTCTTTAGGAAAGAGTGAAAGTATTACTTTATAATATAATTATATTCGGTTTATAATGGTCCAAAAATCATTGAGGTCGAAGATAAGATGACTAATTTTCTAAATAACATCATCCAATAAGAATTGGACAGGTTTTAGATAATATTTTAATCATTATAATCTTATTTATTTAAATGATTTATTAATGAGGTAAACATTGCATCATTATTGTGTCATTAATAATTTAAATTATTTGATGTCTAAAAATTATAAATAAAATATCATTATGTAGGAAATATTTTTAGCTTTCTAATGAATATTTATAATCGAAAATCCAACATGTATAACCCTATGTAAAAATTGTTCTTCTAAAAGATGTAAGCTTATGCCATTTTTATTTTTATTTTAACTTTATTAATATAACGTGTCCCTACCACATAAAAGTGGCTCCAAGGGGTCCCCAAATCGACCCAAGGATGCTCATGGTCGGGTATGTGTCCACCAATAAGGTTAGGACACGTTTTAGGGTAATTTTGTATTATTATAATATTATTTTTTAACCCTTATTTACCGGATTTACCCTTTAACCATGGTAAATAAAATATTTACCGCAGTAATTATTCAAAATGTGTAAAATAAAAGTTACCTATTTACATAATTTGGAAATCCTGATTCCAAATATGTAATCCATTTTTCCAAATTCAAAACAGAGAAGTGGCAGAAATTAATTAAAAATTTATTCCCGTTGTTAAAATAAAAAGCGTGTTTTTAAGAGATAATAACTATCAAAAGATTGACACTTGTTTATGTCTGGTTTAATTGTGAAATTATGTCCAATGACAAACATTAAATTAAATGGTAAAAATATATTCTAAATATACTTTAAAACCACTCAAATTCATAATTTATCAATATTAATTATTTTGATTAAAAAAGTTGATTTTAATTAAAATTTAGTAATTTTCACTATTCATCAAAATATAAAAGTTATCCGAAAAGTACCAAAATTTCACCCTAGGCTAATTTCAATATTCAGAATCCAAAAATGAAGTCCATTTTGAAATATAAAATATATATGATTTCAAAAAGTAGGTATTACTATTCACAACGGCTAGTTTAATTAGTTGTGGTGTGTGTTAGAACTCGAGGTTGCGTACAACACACGCTATCGCATTATTTGAAGGGAAACGTACCGTGGAAGCTTGGGGTGTTACATTCTCCCCTCCTTAAAATAATTGCATCCTCGCAATTTCTAGGGTATTACTGCATAAAAAGACTCGGGTGGTTCTTCATCATAAGTTCCTCAGGTTCCCACGTTGCCTCTTCCATCTTATGATTTCTCCACAAAACTTTTACCAGACGCGTCATCCGGTTTCTCAGTACTTGTTCTCTTGTATCAAGAATCCTGACAGGCTCTTCAAAATAAGATAGATCGGGTTCCAGTTCTAATTCCTCATAGGTGAGTACATGTGTTGGGTCAGGCATGTATTTTCTCAACAGAGATACGTGGAACACATCGTGATCTTTGGAGAGACTTGGCGGCATTGCCAATCGGTAAGCTACAGTCCCAATTCGTTCTAGAATTTCCAAAGGTCCGATGTACCTGGGACTCAATTTACCTTTCTTACCAAAACGTATAACTCCCTTCCAAGGATATACATTCAGGAAAACATGATCACCAACTTTAAATTCCAAATCCTTCCTTCGATTATCAGTATAGCTCTTCTGCCTACTTTGAGCTGCTTTGATGTGATTTTGGATTACCTTCACCTTTTCCACCGTTTCCTCCACCAGTTCTGGGCCTACAAGTTTTCTTTCACCAACCTCATCCCAACAGGTTGGTGTACGACATCTCTTTCCGTATAATGCTTCATATGGTGCCATCTGAATACTCGAATAGAAGCTATTGTTATAGGAAAATTCTACCAGTGGTAAATATTGATCCCACATACCCTGAAAGTCAAGTGAGCAAGATCTCAACATGTCTTCTAGGGTTTGAATAGTCCATTCTGATTGTCCATCTGTCTGAGGGTGGTAAGCAGTGCTCAAATGAAGTTCAGTATCCAGAGATTTCTGAAGACTTTTTCAAAATCTTGAAGTAAAACGGGGATCACGATCAGAAACAATCGATAGGGGTACTCCATGAAGTCTCAAAAATTCATTAATGTATAGTCTTTCTAGACGTTCCAGGGGTAGATCTTCTCTTATAGCAAGAAAATGTGCTGACTTGGTAAGACGATCAACAATAACCCATATTGCATCGTTCCTTCTAGGAGCCTTTGGTAGCCCCATGACAAAGTCCATCGTAATATTGTCCCATTTCCACTCCGGTATGGGAAGAGGTTGCATGACTCCTCCAGGCTGTTGCCTTCCAGCTTTCACTTGTTGACAAACCATACATCTTAACACAAAATCAGCAATCTCCCTCTTCATGTTGTCCCACAAAAAATGTTCCTTCAAATCTCTATACATTTTGGTGCTCCCAGGGTGTATAGAGAAATTGGAACTATGAGAATCATCCAGCAATTCCCTTTTCAGATCAGGTAAATCGGGAACACAAAGTCTCTTCCCGAATTTCAAAATTCCATCTTCATACACAAAGTCTCTCAATATCCCATCATTCACAGCTTTAATCTTCTTCTGAAATTCTTCATCATCGGTCTGAGAACTCTTAATCCTTTCTAGTAAAGATGGTTTGGAAACCATTTGAAAAAGCATTGATGTTTCACCTTCCCTGGTTATTCCCATGTCCATCTTCACTAGATCCATGAAAATTGGATCCCTTTCAATTCTCATCATGTTCAAAACTCCATGGTCTTTTCTGCTCAAAGCATCTGCCACCTTGTTTTCTTTCCCAGGGTGGTAGTGTATCGTGCAATCATAATCCTTGAGTAATTCAAGCCATCTCCTTTGCCTCATGTTGAGTTCTTTTTGTGAGAAAATATACTTCAAACTCTCGTGATCAGTATAAATCTCACATTTTTCCCCATAGAGGTAGTGTCTCCATATCTTCAAAGCAAAGATCACAGCTTCTAACTCAAGATCATGAGTAGGATAGTTTTGTACATGAATTTTCAACTGTCGTGATGCATAGGCAATAACTCTATCATTCTGCATAAGGACACAACCAAGTCCTTTCTTTGTTGCATCACTATAAATAACGAACCCATCATTCCCCGATGGTAGAGTCAATATAGGATCATTGACTAATCTTCTCTTCAGTTCTTCGAAACATTCTTCACACTCTTTTGTCCAAACAAATTTAACCCCTTTACGTGTGAGCTTCGTTAATGGGTTAGCCAATTGGGCAAAATTCTGGACGAAACGTCGATAATAACCTACCAAACCAATAAAACTACGTACCTCAGTTATACTCGTAGGTGCTGGCCATTATTGGATTGCCTTGGTCTTAGAAGGATCAACATAGATTCCATCTTTAGAGACAATATGGCCAAGAAAAGAAATATCCTGAAGCCAGAATTCACACTTGCTAAACTTCCCATATAATTCATGCCTCCTCAGAGTCTTCAAGATAATGCGCAAGTGATTTTCATGATCTTCGTAGGTTTTGGAGTATACCAAGATATCATCAATAAATACCACCACAAATTCATCGAGATACTCCTTGAAAACTCTATTCATCAGATCCATGAATACAGAGGGTGCATTAGTCAATCCAAATGGCATTACGGTAAACTCGTAATGCCCGTACCTGGTTCGAAATGCTGTCTTCGGAATGTATTCCTTATTCACACACAACTGATGGTATCCAGATCAAAGTTCAATCTTTGAAAAGTATTGAGCTCCATGCAGTTGGTCAAATAAATCATCAATACGAGGTAGGGGATACTTGTTCTTTATCATTATAGCATTGATCTCCCTGTAGTCGATACATAACCTCATAGATCCATCTTTCTTTTTAACAAAAAGAACAGGGGCTCCCCATGGAGAAACACTAGGGCGAATAAATCCCTTATTACTCAATTCCTCTAGTTGTTTCTTTAGTTTGACTAATTCTACAGTGGCCATTCTATAAGGGGTCTTCGATATAGGCCTTGATCTAGGAATCAAATCATTGGAAAACTCAACTTCTCGTTCTGGAGGATGTCTAGGTAAATCTTCCGGAAATACATCTACAAATTCTTTCACAACAGGTACGTCCTCTATTTGAACATTCCTTTCCTCACCGACAGTTATTTCATTCTCTTCCTCCCCAAAAATTGAATTAAGTTGAGCTACTGGGGCTGGATCTAAATAAGAATTAGGCGGTGACGATTCTGCTCTAAAAATAAGGTGTTCCTTATCATTATCATCAAGAATCGTAACCTCTTTATTCTTACAATAAATCTTCGCATCATAGTCCGAAATCCAGTCCATACCGAGGATTATATCAAACTCAATCATAGGTATGACGATGAGATCAACAGATAAAGAAAATTTATGTGCTCTAATGGGGACTGATTCACAAAACTTTGTTGCAATGATACTTCCCTTATGAGTTTTAACTGACCACTCCCTTATTAAATCAAATTGGAAATATCTAATTTTCTTAGCAAACTGGGATGATATGAAACAATGCGATGATCCAGAATCAAATAACGCATTTGCTAAACTTGAGGAAACCATTAAATTACCTGCCACCACGTCTTTCGGAGCTTCTACCTCAGTAGTAGTGATAGCATAAGCCTGGCCTTGATCCCTTGGCCTTTTCTGAAGTAAGTTCTCCTGACTCTTAGGACATTCATTTGCATAATGGCCCATCTCCCTGCAATTGTAGCACTGAACGTTGGTAGCTTCCTTCTTCCCCTTGCAATCACGAGCTTGGTGGCCTTTTTCACCACACTTATAACAGACTCCCATTCCCTTCAAGAAAGTACCAGGGTGTTTCTTCCCACATTTACCACAGGATGGATATTAAACCTTTCCCTTCTTCCCCTTATTTCCATTCCCAGATTGATCAGCAGGTCTCTTCTTCTCTTGCTTTGCTTTAAAGTCATAAGACTTAGAGAATTCCTTTTCGGTCTTGATAGCACATGAGACAATGTCTTTGTACGATGAAAAGGATTGTGAGACTAATGCTCGACGGAGAAATGGTTTTAACCCATCAAAGAAACGATCAATATTACTTCTTTGGTTACGTATATAATCACCAGCGTACCTTGCTAACCTTGTAAAGTTAGCCTCATACTTTGCGACATTCTCATCCTCCTTCTGTCTTAGACTTAGAAATTGCCTTTCCATATCTGCTCGATGGTCGCGAGGGAAGTATTTTTCTAAAAACAGATCTTTGAACTCCCTCCATTCCATATTTTATACTTCATCATCTTCCTTCATGTTTTGAATTAATGACCACCATTGATCAACATCTCCAGTGAGGCGGTAAACTGCCATGATAACTTTTTCCCTTTCACTGCTCCCCAAAGCCTGAAATATTTTATCTAGGGAATTTATCCATTGCCCAGCTACTAAGGGATTTGTACTCCCATTGAACGTTGGTGGTTGTTTCCTCATGAATCGATCTAACATTGATCCTCCACGCTGCGTATCAGGGTGCTCCATACGGGTAAGGTTATTATTCATAACCTGAGTAAGTTGTCCCAGTATGGTGATTAGCTGATCGGCACCAGTTTCATCACCAGCCCCACTATAATTATCTTGAGCAGGAGGGAAATCCCTACATGGAGTGCGTGCATTGATACGGTTTCCATTTCTTCCACTAGGCGCCATTTCTAAACAATGGCATAAACTAGATCAGTTTATGAATCAAAATACATAATCCCATACTTATAAAACACTCAACATAAATTGAACTATTTATGGATATAATCCATAATCATAAAAATGTTTTCTTTGAGGAATTATATACTCATAAACCCTTCATAATGATTTGTAAAGAAAATGAGAGTTATCCTAAGCATATCCCCCGGGAGTGTCGTAACCAAGAGTGCAGGAAGGCCCGTTGTCGTGCACCAGTTCCCGTTCGAGTCTAGCTCAAAGCGGTGTTTTCGGGTTTTACCCCTAGGTACATCTGTGCCAGAGCCGCCTCTACCTGCTCGTATCTAGACAGGGATGTATTGCTTGGAAAACTCACAAAATCTCTACAATACCAAAATTCTAGGAAGTTCTTCTATACTAATCAACAAAGTTCATCTTAGGTCTACGTGCTCTAATCAGAGTTTATCTAAATCTAGCTTCCAAGGTTTGTACTAAACTTCCTCTGATACCAACTGTAACGCCCCGACCCCAGTTACCCAGAGTCGGTGCATTAATTACATAACATTGGCATGATCACAAGAAAGATCAAATCTCGAAAGACCGATTGGTTTAGTAGCCTTGGAAACACTAGATATATTCATAAGTTTTACATTACATCATCAAAATAAAAAAAGAACTACTACAACAACATATTGTCTCCATAGTCCACACTATTAACCCCTCATAATATCCCTGCAAGTCATTCATAATTTACTTCTTCACATACTGGGAAAATAAAACATAGGAAAGGGGTGAGCTCAAATGCCCAGTAAGGATAACAATATAGCGGAAACTTTCATAAATAAGAATAAACATTTAAGGAAATGTATAACTAAAACAAAAGCCTTTTAAACATTAACTTCAACATAGTATGGCATAAATAAAATGAAATAATTCCATTTACTTATTCACATGGATATTCGACTAATCAAATAATCACATGCAATATCAATAACCACTTTCATAATGATGGAATGCATAATGCCAGAAAATCATAACCACATAGCCAAGGCCTCGTGCCAAGACTACAAACAAGATTTTGCCAAGGCCTTGTGCCAAGACACTAGTTTGTCTCATGAGACCTACCGATGCATCGAGGAGCTATAGCGGGCTCCACCCGTCACATATTAAGTCCAATGCATTCCCATATGAAAAGGTTTAAACATAACTTAACCATTCGTATTAAAACTAGCATACGAAATGTCAATACTTTCACAATAAACCATGAATGGTATATAAAAAAATAGCACATCCACAGTCAAACATATCACAAAACCTTCAATACAATATAAAAGTTTTGTATCATAATATATCATCCTCAAATAAGCATAAAATCCATTAAAGGATGTTGACATAGATGAAATCAAAACTCTTTTTAAAGAAATATATCTTTCTATTTTGAAATCATTTAAGAGACATATATTTATAAAATAAAACATTTTCTTTGAAAATATTCTTATAAGCTTGTAAGGGAAGCTTTGATGATTTTATAACGGCGGAAAATAACCGCACCCGCCGTATAAGTTAAAAAAACATTCTTATCTTAATTCTGTCGAAAAGGTTAAAAAGCACCTTGTTTGGAAAACGACGGAAAGATTCCATTATAAAACTCTTATAAAAAGTCAAACAAGGGTATAAATGAATTTAACCCATATTCTTTTAAATATTAAAAATGTTTTGAAATACATTTTTAAGAAACATGGATGTGGATGATAACGAGATCCCAGTAGATTATTACATATAAACAACCTCGGATAATGAAGAGATTGTGAAATAACCCTTACCTTGTACTTTTCCTTGGTTGGGGTAGGTTAACCTCCTGTATAATGGTGAAATAGTTGTTATTAAATTATAAAAGTATCATATACATTAATATGATATCATATATGATCTTTTAATATTAATTTGATAATAATATCTTAGTATTATCGTTGTTTCGGGTGTTAACTTACTTGTTTTATTTTATATGTTTTGTTACGTAAGCCATGTTTATAATGGATAGGTTGTATATTATTCATATCCATAATGATATCAAGTCCTTAAACATCATTTTTAAATCATCAAATGATAATTATACTTGAATGGATACGATGGAGAATGAATCTTATCGCGTTTGTGGAGACGGTAGTCCGTACGTACGCACGAGTGACAATATCATTATTTTGATATTAAAATAATATATAAATGGATGTTATATAATATATAAAGAATAATTAACATGTTATATTTATTATTTACATGAGTTTCACATCATTATTATACCCATCCAAATAATAATATATTGAATAACAATTACACCACGACGTGGAGACGGTAAGCCGTACGCACGCACGTATGGTGACATGTTATTCAAAGGGTGGATAGAATACTGAATATGGTTGTACCATATTTATAATAACATCACAGTATATGTGAGATACTGGAGTTATTATTTTAGAATGGTAAGAACAATGAAAGAAGAAGTGGAAGAAGAAAGGAACTTGAAAAGGGGTGGTGAAAACATTGCCTCTTCTTCGGGTTCTTCCTTTTGATTTGATCAAAAGGGCTCCATAGGTTGGCTTTCTGATCAAACTAAGGCCTCTAGGTTGTAGTGAGGAAAGTTGGGAGAGTATTTGGGCAGGGTTTGGACGAGCCAAGTGGCTTGAGAGGTGTGAAGAATGAGTAGAAGTGGTCTCCTTTTATAAGGGAGAGGAGGGGATCTTTAGGAAAGAGTGAAATTATTACTTTATAATATAATTATATTCGGTTCATAATGGTCCAAAAATCATTGAGGTAGAAGTTAAGATGACTCATTTTCTAAATAACATCAACCAATAAGAATTGGACAGGTTTAGGTAATATTTTAATCATTATAATCTTATTTATTTAAATGATTTATTAATGAGGTAAACATTGCATCATTATTGTGTCATTAATAATTTAAATTATTTGATGTCTAAAAATTATAAATAAAATATCATTATGTAGGAAATCTTTTTATCTTTCTAATTAATCTTTATAATCGAAAATACAACATGTATAAACCTATGTAAAAATTGTTCTTCTAAAAGATGTAAGCTTATGCCATTTTTATTTTTATTTTAACTTTATTAATATAATGTGTCCCTACCACATACAAGTGGCTCCAAGGGGTCCCCAAATCGACCCAAGGATGCCCATGGTCGGGTATGTGTCCACCAATAAGGTTAGGACACGTTTTAGGGTAATTTTGTATTATTATAATATTATTTTTTAACCCTTATTTACCGGATTTACCCTTTAACCATGGTATATAAAATATTTACCGCATTAATTATTCAAAATGTGTAAAAATAAACGTTACCTATTTACATAATTTGTACATCCTGATTCCAAATATGTAATCCATTTTTCAAATTCAAAACAAAGAAGTGGCAGAAATTAATTAAAAATTAATTCCCGTTGTTAAAATAAAAAGCGTGTTTTTAAGAGATAATAACTATCAAAAGATTGACACTTGTTTATGTCTGGTTTAATTGTAAAATTATGTCCAATGACAAACAATAAATTAAATGGTAAAAATATATTATAAATATACTTTAAAACAACTCAAATTCATAATTTATCAATATTAATTATTTTGATTAAAAAAGTTGATTTTAATTAAAATTTAGTAATTTTCACTATTCATCAAAATATAAAAGTTATCCGAAAAGTACCAAAATTTCACCCTAGGCTAATTTCAATATTCATAATCCAAAAATGAAGTCCATTTTGAAATATAAAATATATATGATTTCAAAAAGTAGGTATTACTATTCACAACGGCTAGTTTAATTAGTTGTGGTGTGTGTTAGAACTCGAGGTTGCGTACAACACACGCTATCACATTATTCGAAGGGAAACGTACTGTGGAATCTTGGGGTGTTACACTATTAGAAAACCATATCTAGAAATTTTTCAATAATATCAATATTAAAAAAGAAACCAAAACATAATTATTATAATAGATACTTTAAAAGAAATCATAAAAAATTAATTTAGTATCTAATTTCTTGCAATAATATATATGTCTAGAAATCCCCTACCATAACCAATGGAAACACCTATTATCCATGACCACTAAAAAAACTGTTACTCATATTTTTTCTTTAGAACTAATTCAATCAATTATAAAGTATATTTTAATCATACATAAAATAAATAAAACAATCTATAGTGTCCAAGGGTCATCAGATGACACCCAAGAGCCTACCTATGTCATAAATGTTTGAGAGTAATAATGGATAATAATGAGAGGGGATTGATTTAAGATGGTAGAAACCCACCCTAAGTATAGTGTGGTTTCCCAAGACCATGACATGATTGATTATTTGAAATAGAATATGTAAACCAGATTTCTACAAAAAATCACTTCAAAAAATCATGTCACCAATTTCACTAACTAAACACCATTTTTATTGAGACCATGATGGGGTTAGCACCTCCCCGATGTTATCTTCTAAAATCCCAATCTAACTATGGCCATTATTATATAAAAACCAAGTAATAACCGTTTATAATTACATAAATTTTATTCCAATTCTTTGAAATATAATTACACAAACCTTATTTAATGTTCATCAGACTATATTTTAATCACATAAGAACAACAAAATGATAATTTCTATAAACTTTTTTTCATGAATATATTTCCCTAAATCTCATCACAAAGCATGAATTTAGAAATGAATTCCTCTATTAAAAACTCATATACCAAAACCTAACCATATTTTAATATAGTTATAATCATCCCAAACATTACCTTATATAAAATATCTATCCTACCACTCTTATAGGGGAAACTAAAAATTATACATGAACAAAAAAAATCGTTGTACCCAACAAAATTCCATTCTAACCTTTATAACCGAAAATTTCAATGTTACTTTAAAAACTAGCACCAAAATTACTTCTCCCTACTTTCATGGCTCAAATATCATAGAGAAGAGTATCAAGTAAACCCATACCTATAAATTATATACCTCTCAAATAATTATATCTCTTTAGAATCATAAAAAATACTAAGCTCAAGGAAAATCATTGGAACAACTTCCATGGATGTTTCAGAATCAATGCTTTATATGAACACCATTTTATTGTTTTAGTTAACCACTCTTCAAAATAAGATCCAACTAAACATAATTCAACACGTATCATAAGAACTATAACAAAAACATAATCCATATCCCACAAGACCTTTATAAAAATATTAAACACTATGTGAGAAACCTCTAAATAAATAATATCCCTACAAAGTAACCTTACATGTTGGAGAAATATGAACTAAAATTAATCACTCATATGTTTGATTCAACCCCCTTACTAACCTTAATTTAATTTACTGAATCACAATAGATGTAATTTTTTTTGAAATAGCCAAATATTTTATCAAATATATCATTTCAATTTTTTAAACCCTTTTAAATTAAAAAAATTATAAACTATCATTTATCTATTTTAAAATATACATATAAATTTTTATAAACATGAAAACTGTCTCCACTTATGCTAAAACAATTTTTTGGGGAGGAACTAAAAATCACTTTTATATTATGAATATATATAAAATACATCAAAATAATCTTTGAAATATAAATTTTAAAATACAAAACATATATTAAAAAAATCACAATAACATAGGGGATACTCATGAAATTAAATAAATTCATCAATCCAAGACACATAACTTCCCCTGAAAATCAAAACTGGCCATAGAAAATAGAGAAGAACAATTCACATATAGACATATAGACTATGGATTCCTCAATATTTTATGATGGGAAATTTTATTTTCTTTTAACTAATGACACGTTGAACCACTCAAAAAAATATCTCATATTCATGCTTTATCCCTTTAAGATCACCGTATGATTCTTTAATTTAAACTAAAATACCAAAAATATAGTGAACTTGTCACTATATGTTCAATAACTCTAATATTACTTAATTGTACCCTTTGTACAATGATAATCTATTCACCATTACCTCATAAATATCCCTAAAATAAATCTAAGACTTCAAATGGATAGAAAAAAATACACATAGTATAATTAACCTTAAAGTGGAGTGAATATTTCACACTTAGTCTTCCTCACTTCCCATGTAATATTAAATTGACCAATCAATCCCATGAAATGATTTCCAAAATTTCACATCCAATAAATTACTTTTTATATATATCCCCTTCCACATTGGAAATAAATACATTTGATTAATTTATTGTACTTTTCAAATAAATTCCATATGGGGAACCATATTTCTTCCTTAACCATCCTTGATTTTCATGTCAATGAAATACCTTTGCTAAGGTGACGTTGAGTCAATTCATGATTTTCATGTATTCAAATAAAAGATAAATTTTCATACCACTAAAACATTGACTACACCCTACACCACTATTCCTTTTTGTTTTCATGTTCCCAATTCCGTGAAAATTATTCAGAGACATTAATTTAAATAAGCATAAAAAATAATTAATAGTTTAATAAAAATATTAAATCATTCCAACATTACAAAAAATAGAATAATATCATAGGGAAACATCTCTATTTCCCTAACATATGACTACTCTTATTAACCCATCCATTCTCACAACAACTTCCTTTACATAATTAACCCACCATCACCCCTATTTCTAAAATAAATAACCATATAAGAATTATTATAATTCAATATTAATTTTCTAATTTTACCCAAAAAATAAAATCAAAATCATAAAAATAATAAGAAAACTTCATCATGTATTTGAAAATAAAATTTTCAAGGAAATAAAAATTCACATCAAAATAATTTTACCACATCTTCATAAAGCTTTCATACATCAATTTCATTATATAAAAATGTTTAATCTAAAGTACATGAAAATAATAAATTTTAAACATGATTATTAAATAACTCCCATATCATAGAAAAAAATTACTAATAAAGAATTCAGATACATAAAACAAAACAAGGAATTTCATACCAACCTACTACCATATTAAAAAATTATTACATGAAAGTATTCATGAGACATTTATTTGAGTGAAAACAATTATAGATATATTTCATTTACTCATATGATAATATAAATATATGATTCTTCAAAATTTTAATACAAATTTAATTTATATGTACCTTTAAATTTATAAAGACAATTATACAATTTAACACTTTTATTCTTCAAGAAAAATAGAAATAAAAACATATAATGAAATATAATCATAATATTCTTAAGAAATTACATGTCCAATAAAATCCATTTTATATTCGGTGTTATAATAATCAGAAAACATCATGCTTAACAATGAAATAAATAATAACTTTTATTACATTATTTTAAATATTTAAAATTTCATATATTTCAACATGCTCCAAAGAAAAATTTCAAAAAATATCCTATAAATCATTGAATATTGAAAATATTTCTACACAAATTATTTAATATATTCCATGTTACATTATTATTTTAAACCATCTTCACCAATAATATATAGGTCGTTCATATTTAATCATTATAATGTTATTTCAAGAGTTTTCCTAGAATAATTATCAACAACTACTCAAATGTTTCAAACATTACCACCTAAAAAACATATATATAAAATCTATCATTTATCAAAAACCTAAATTTTAGGTTTAGATTTACATTTGTTATAATTGTTCCTAGTATAGAAATAAATAAAACATTGTGTCAAAATAATTCATCACATTATGTTATTTATATGTCAACTTAAGATCATATAATTATCCTTCATGGAAACACCAGAAGTGTTATAAAATTTTATTTCTCTCAGTAACTAAAAAAATATCAAATCATGTGAAATATAATGACTTTTTAGTATGCTATAATATCAAAATAAACATCGTAGAGGTGTCACAATATAATATACATAATAACTACTTAAAAATAATTTAAATTTTAAATTATTATCATTAAATTTACATATTAATAAATTAACATACTTCTTAACTCAGCTTATAAAATAAAATCGGAAGGAAGGAAGGAATTTTCAAATTAATACCATATAAAAATACTTTGATAAAATACATCACAAAAAAATTAATTATTCAATTATTTTTCATGTTAAATTCATTCTAATTTATCATGAGAAATATAATAACTTTAATAAGATGAACATTGAAAAAAAATTATGAAAATATTTTGACATAAATAATCATTAAAACATAATAATAATTACAAATTAATTTCAATAAAAATAATGGATGTACCTCTCCTAAATTTATAAAATGAAAGAAAATCATAATTTTTAATCATTGAATGGTCTGTGCATCAGATCATTGGGGTCCTTTATGTCTTATTTAGACTTCCTATCCAACAACACATGATATGTTCAAATGACACTTTTTTCTCAACCGAACCAATGAAATTCCCACTAGTTTCTAACTTTGAACTCCATACTATATCACTTATAAAATAAATCTTACAACTATTTCATGATATAAAACAACTATAAATCTGCATGATTCGATAATGAAATTATGATTAGCCCCTTAAAGTCCACCATGAGGAGTCCATTGATTTGAGACTAAAATAAATGGTATCATCTTATAATAAGGGAGGAAATTATCTTATTTAATATAGTAAAGGTAAATTAAAACTAGTGATCAAATCCATGTATTTCATAAATAAAAAATTACAATAACCCATATGGTCAGTATATGTCAATATTATTTACATTAGTAAGAATAGGTATGAAAAAAACCACCTAAGGCTCTAAGAATAATCAAAACATAACCTAAGATAAAAAAACAATAAATCCATATCTCTATTAAACTAACATGTTAAACAATATGAAATATAACTATAAGTGTGTTACCACTTAGGAATACATGGGATGATCCTATTTACATAATAAAATATCATTCAAAAGAAATAAATTTGAAATAATTAACATGATTTAATTGGCCAAACAAAACGTGGGAATCATTGAAAAAGTAAATTAATAAAACAAAAAATACTCTACAAACCTAAAACCATTTCCATTTACCAAAACACTTATAAACATATCCTTTTAACACCATGATCAAATATCAATTCAAAACTACCACACCATCAATAAAATTCTTACCAACATTTTAATAATTTAATTTACAAATAAATTAGTTATAACTGTAAAATAGTTCCTAAACATGAAATAATATAAGAAATAAAAATTATTAAATCATATAACCAAAACAGTAGTATATTTAAATATTATAAAAAAAATTAAATAAAAATGAACTTTAATTATCATAAGAACACCCATGCACCTACAATAAAAAAATAAAAAAAATAAAAGACTAAGAATTTATCATTATTCTTACCTATTGGTTTTGATGTCACTCCAACTCAAAATCATGTAATGATCCATAGTAGGATAACCCTTAATAACTAATAAAGACTATGAGAATAATATAATAACAAAAAAATTCAACCACATATTATCATCACAAGTATTCCATTGTACACACACACAAAAAATTATTATCATTATATTTCCATATCATATACATAGTCAAATAACAAAATTATTATTATAATTACATTACCAACTCATGACCATATCATTATAGAAGAAATATATGACCAAATCATAGAAAATATTAATAACTCCCCTTCATCACCACTTATACATTCATACTCACAACCTCAACTCAATTATCAATAGATAACACATTAAATAACGTAAAAATTTATTAAATCTTTGAAACAATATCTATAATGAAATAAATAAAAATTGATGTTCAAATATCAATAAAAATTTTAATAACTAACCACAACATCATGATTTTATTAATAAGACATGAATGAATAAACACACCCATTTAACTCATAAACTATCCCCATAAATTATTACAAACATCCAATCCTATATATAAAAAAATGGATTCTATATCAAAACTACATTCCAATTACAAAATCGTGAAACATCTCAAACTAAAATGGTAATATGTGAAAAACATGAGAAATAATAAAATTGACAAACACATTATCCCAGGATTCAATTCCAAAATTATTTATATTATTATAAAATGATGGTATCTTCTTATTGAGACAAACCTCATAGTTTACCCTTAAATTTTTATCATCCTCACATTAACCATACCCAAGTATAAATGTTAAAAAACATCTATAGAAATATGAAATGTAAAACACCTCCTTACACAACTCTCTATGACCAAAAAAATACTCAATAATTACCATAAACACTATAGTAATCCACCATCCACTAAGATATTTCATAATTTGATAACTTATTGTCCCGAATACTATGTTTCTACTATAGAATCCCTTTTTTAATAAATTTAAAAAATCATGAAATAAAATAATTTACATAAAAATCCATAAAAAAGAAATATAAACCACTAATAAATATTAAAAAACTAATTCCTAACTCACTAGTCCATTCCACCATCAATATAAGAATGTATCATGAAAGAGTATGATAAAACACTATCTATATAGTATTAAGTAATAAATAAGAAATCAAAATATAATCAATAAATGCGTGATTTTAGATTAAAACATCATAAATCAATATTTCTTCCAATTTAATGTGATAAAAGATATATTCAAAAATCACATACCTTAAATAATGTAAAAACCTATAGTTAATGACCACTAAATCCATTAATACATCATTTTTGATCATGAATCATATAAATATAATCTATAGAATATATAAATTTGATTTCGAATCCACAGAACGACATCGAGATCCCATGTTTTTCTAAGGGACACCAAAGAGTATCCCTATGTCTCAAAATATCAATAGGAAACATGAAATAAAATAATAGGGTTATATTTATAATAAGGAAAAAAATAACACACCATCAAATGGATTCTAATGAACCAAAATGTGGTTTAGTTGGTTTATGCATATCCATAAACTACTGATGATTAAAATATTTAATTCTAAAAATAATGTTTCCAGTTTCACTATTAAAACATGGTTTTGACTAAGACCATGATTTTTTCACCACATACATGACATGTTCATCCCGAATCATCCATCAAACCATGACCATTCGTCAATAACCACTATTTTATATCCATTTCCAAGAATGATCATTTTCTTCCTAATTCATTAACCATAATAATAGTACCACAACATAATTTTATCAAGACCATGTCACAATCCACTATGGGAACCAAGATGGTTTTTTTCCAATCTCCCTATAATATACAAATAATGCCTCAAATATCATCCTTGGCCATGAATACTAAAACAATTTTGACAATAACATTTTTCAAATACCGTGGTAAAACACCATGTCCAAAAGGATAAAATAATCCAAAGAAACCATTATATAAAAAATTTCCAACCAACTATTCCCATAGTAATAACCATGACTGTCCCAAACACAACATGTAATGTTTGACCCAAAACTATGGCTTGTTTCCTTAAAAACATCAAATTTAATCATTCCGTCTAAGGTGTCATGACCCAACCTGTACTGGGGATCAAGTTGCAACAACCCCAAGCCCACCTCCATAGGCTAGGGGTTGGCGACTAGCACTGAAGGCACAACAAACTCGGGGAGGCCTTTGCCTAAGGACTTGTATACACACACACAAGAAACTCAATTCCAAAGTGTAGAGAAAAAAGAAAGAAAGGTACCACACTGCTATAAAAAGGGAACCAAACATAAATGTGAAGTTCCCAGTCAGGATCCAAGTATCACTGAGAGGGGGAGGGGGTGAATCAGTGATATCTTTTTTCTTTTTAAGTTTCCCCTTTTTGAAATAACCTTCGCCTCCTGTTAAAGAGTTTCTTCCCTGCAGAACACACACAACCACAAGAAAACAATATTTAGAAGGTTCACTACTCAACAAGAGAAGCTATATCCTTGGTAGGGTACAAAAATAATCCATTACCACACAATCCACTAGAAAACCATCCTTTGATGTGGAATAAAATGAGTAAGATATACCCTTACACTCGTGCAACACATTGAAAACAATCCAATAGTGCATGTGCTCCCTCTTAGCACAAACATGGTAATATAATGGATCGGTGATTCTTAATGAGCTTATAAAAATCGTATATTTCAAATCAATTCTTCACTTTTCTACCCAGAAGATGGTAGGAACCCCTAGAGAAAAGTAGCCTGCGCGCCCACTTTGACCTGTGCGACCTACACCCACATGCCTGGAATTTGTGCGCCTCTTCTTGCGCGCTGCCCTTCAGATGCACTGCCTTCTTGCAGCCTATGCAGCAACTAACACCTGCGCACCTCCAACCTGTGTTCCCCCAACCTGTGCTCCTTCTTACACTCTTCCACATGTGCACCCAACTCTCTAATTGTGTGCCCAGATCTCAAAGATAATTCTCAAGTATTGATCCTTATGAAATGAGGAGGCTAGTCATCTATTTAAAGGCATTTTGAGGCTTGCACGACCTAGACCTGCATGCCAATACCTGCGCGCCGCCACCTACGCGCCACTACCTGCGGGCCTCCACGTCTATGCCACCACCTGCGCGCCACCACCTACGTTCCACAACCTATGTGCCACTTTCTTTCCTTTGCCATATTTATGAAATAATGCTATTTTTTGAAATATGACTTGCGTGCCACCACTTTCACGCCTTCTTCTTTCCTTTGTAAATTTTTGGATATTATGATGTTGAAATGTGTTTTGCCAAAAACACTTCTTTACTCACTTTATCCTTCATATAGATTGCACCACAAGTTCTCCTAAAATGAGATGATTGTAAAATACAAATCAGAAAAGCATCGTCTGATTTTCAAGTTCTTTACAAAGTGAATTGATTTAGATTTTTGACAAAAAAGACAACACTCTGTAACAGAAAACTTTTCTTACTTCCTTGTCCATCCAACTTGGTCCAAACAAAATGCATCGACCTTTAACAACACAAGTTCAAGAAAAGTAAAGCTGAAAGAGAAAGGGAAAAAATAAACACCCAACTAGAAAAGTTCCACAACCCAGAAATAGGTGAATAAGTAAAATAGCTAGAAGAGTCCCACTTCTGAACCCCAAGCTACGACCACCACATGCGGTCTAGGAACCCCGTATCCCCAAGCTCCTATGATATCATGATCAACCTATCCGTCATTTGCAAGGGCACACCAAATGCAGGTAAAGCCTAAGAAGGGGTGAGTATAAGAACACTCAGTAGGATGCTCCGAAGGCTCAATGTAACAGCAAGAGAGGTACTGAAGAGGGGAGCCGTAAGAGAGAACAAGGGAAAACAAGAGTGAATAGAAAAAGTGCAGCTCCACACAATAGATATATATGATCGCTCAAGGAAACCCAAATGAGAGAGTAAGGGGATCTCCATCTCACAAATCACTCTAGGTATATGCCCATACATATACCAAGGCATCCAGATATACTCTTAACTTAGACCCATTGTCTAAATACAAGTTACACAACCACGTACCCACACTAGGGATCCAGTTCAAAGATTCCATGAAGCACTCATCCAAGAGAACTCAATCCACGAGTCTGATAGCTGTGATAACGTCTGTCAAAGAAGTACTGTTCACTAGGAATGGTCATGAGAGATATATACACTCATTCTCGGAGAACACACTCCTGAGTGGTGAAAGATCACGATACACAGATGAGGATCACTTACAGGGCCTTGGCGGATACCGCTAGTCATCTAGATTATCCTTCTAGGTAGAGGATCACTGCCATGTGGGAATTGTCATGTTGATACCTAACTATACCCAGGGTCAAGAATGGATAGAGGATCTCACTCTATTCCTCTCTAAAAGATACCTAAATCTATCTTAGAAATTCATGCTGAAGGGATCATACTTATGTAGACAGAAACGATACCTGAACTTCAGGGGAACAAGAAAAAGGGGCACTAAACCAAACAAAACAAGTCTATGATATGGTGGAAAATAAGATCAATCCACGTACTGAGAAGTACACGACGTGTATAAGTGTCACACGCCGTGTCTTATGACCCGAGGTACTGCCTGCGTACAATGGCCTGTGTCGTAAGGCCGGTCGTGTAGATGAAGGTATACATGGCGTGTAAGAGAGTGACACACTGTGTTCCTCTATTCAGGGAGGAATCCGTGTATGTTGGCCATGTGCCCGTACACGACTTCAACCTGTGTATCAAAACCCATGTGACTGGTACACGGGGTAACCTGTGCAGTCGGCCTGGTCTGCCCATGTGGTGGAGTACCGACTCTAGAAATAGGAAAACCATCTCAGGGGAAAATGAACCAGTACTCAGGACATGGGGAGTCCCATATCTACTAGAGTAGAGGAGTAAGGAATAACTTCACCTTGAGTAATCAATGAAATATCCATCCTAACTCTCACTAAAATAAACCTCTTGGTTCTTTTCCTCAGGTTATCATCCATACCTCAACTACCACGAAGTTCCACAAGGGAGTAACCCTAAGGAACGTCATGTCATAAGGGTTCCAACATGATAGACGATGCGTCTATTAGATTCCCAGTCTATAAGTTAGATGAATTTTAGTGCCGAGGGTCTGTTCTGATTTAGGTACGATCAAACCTGGACAAACTACAACTTTCTTAGCAAGTCACGTATAGTATCTCAAAAGGACCACCTTGTCATCTAGGTTCCGACAAGATAAACGGTGCATCAATTGGACGATCGGTCTGTATGTTCTAGGCATTTTAGAATCGAGGGCTTGGTTGGATTCATGTTTGATCCAACCCATCCATACTTCAAATGGCACTGGATAACTGAACGGGTCACACCATTATGATACACACGAAAAAACACATGAGATGGACTACCCATTTTTACAAAATGGATACCCAGTGAAAATGTTGCATTTCACCGCCACACGCGCGAACCAGGCCTTGTGGGGCCAGCACATCAACCACAACTTATAATATCAAAAAATGGTCTAGAAACATTTGTATTAATTTTAGGGTCGCAACGTCATAGACAGTTTTCCATTCCAACACTGTATGAGGGAGATATATCGGATACAATATCCTATAATAATAAGAGTAATATTATTGGGTGTTTCATGGACCCGAGCCATGAGCTAGAATTTAATATTCAAAATTATACCTTAATTGACTATCTTAAAGATAGGGTCACGTTGCTACTGAAATCCAGTCAATCGGATGTCGCATGTATGAGTTATAACGGCTCAAAGATTTAATAATAATATTAAATCTATTATTTCCCGAGCGCTTCGGGTACGCCATGTAGTCGCACTTCCCATTTCATGCACGCAGGCCACCGCCTGTACCACCTCCAACCTTCATGGTCCTCATCACATGCCGTAGTGCCTAGAACCACATCACATCATCCTTCCACAACCACGCTAGATAACCAACTGGCCTGGGCTAGAATCGCACCGCCACAACACCACTTCCGCGGGCCACCACAACTTCATTCTAAGCTCGAAAATTGTGATGACCATAGATTTGTGATCCTCGGGTTGAGATATCCAGGTTTATTTGTTGGGCTCAACGAACCATTGAGTTATTGACGTGATTAATTATTTGGTGATGAAGAACGCGTGAAGAACACACGAAGAACGCACTGAGAATGAATAAGAAAAGATCATGGTCTAAGTGCGGATCGAAGACCATGTTTGTTTGGACACTGTTTTTGAGAATCAAGAACATGGGGAATTGACAATTAAATATTTATCATACTCCAATAATTTCAAATTCATGATAAAAAAGAATAAATTAATTCAATCAATTGTTTTTTGATCCACGAATTGTTTCATTTAATTCGCGTTCGTCATGAAAAATTAATCTGAGGTAAGGAATCCACAAAGATAAATCATACATTTGGTTTGGATCGATTGTTGGTGATGAATAAATTTATCAATATCTGTTCGGTGTTGACTAAGATCACACTTGCACAATGATGAGAAGAAGATACTGCGTTTGTCGTGCTTCGATCCACCTAGATCCAAGGCTTCACCATCATTCATCAATAGATAGGAGAAGAGAGGAGAGGAGGAGGAGTCGTTGGAAAAAATGGTTATGAGGCCAAGATCTTGTAACCATGAATTTATAACCTCTCATCATGTTAAAAGAAATTTATCAAATAAGTAAATAAACAATTATTTAATTATTAAATTATTCACCCATGATGGCGCATAAGCCAAACACCCGATGCCAACATAGGTTACACTCTGCTTAGGGTAAAGTATACTTTCCGAGCTCATAGGTGGCCTCCTATTTTTCATCTGAGCCCTCGTCCATGAGTTATTTGAGTTTGAGATATTAAATGAACAAATTAATAATTTAATTTATCCATTTAACACACCACCAATGAGCGAGGGGTCCGAACATCCCACACTAGATTATTTCTTGTCGCACCTAGGGTAAACATTGCATTCTGGACCCAACCGTGGTATCAGATTTATAATCTGATCAACCATTTAATAGATATCCTATTTTCTTTAGTTAATTGTGCATGCGTAATATAATAACACTTCACATTTTTATAAATTTAATTCTATGCACATCGGGCCTCGGAATTTCATGTCATCTCAGTGCCCAGCTCTAGAAATATTCTTAGACATATTTCAAAGTCTTATTAGACCGAAAACTAGGTCTCTAAATTATTCCCTCATTCAATATTTTCATCCTCTAAAAGAAAAACCTGGGAAACCACTCAGGATTCGGAGCCCACATTAACTCACCCACTCCAAGGGAAGCATGTACGTTTCTGTGCTATGAAATAATGTCGACCAAAGGGTTGGTCCACCCTCATAAGGATTTTGGAGTTGATGATGTGTGTAGGAACACACATGTATCTTCTCAGTTGTGACACGTGTAAGGCATTATGCACCCACTCCAACTATTTGGGGTAAGGAAAGGCGGTATGAAACTTCTTCATCTCCTTGAACAGTCTCAAACGACTTGATAGAACTTGGGGGAAAGTTTGCCTCCCAGGCCAAACCTCTATATCCCATGTCCCAACTAGAATCATTGTTTTTCCATGGAACCGGGTCTCATGATTCCCTCCTTCATAATATCTGTATGTTGAAACACATAAGGATATCTGGTCACACAAGATTTCATAGTTTATGAATTGAAACCGAGACTCTCCTACATGCTCGAGAAGTGAAGGAGTCAACACCGTCAACTGAATAAAAGTTGTACCCTCATCTTCCACTGGGGTCAGCTAAAGGGAAGTTAACTGCTCTACAAATTCTCAAACTAGGTGAGTCTGGGACTTCCCGCACTTCCTGCTAAATGAATCTACTACACAACCACAACTCGAGTGCACAAGTTAGAGGGATTCTTACACCATGCTTCTGTTGTGCTGTCTGGGTCCCATATGACAATGTGGTTATGATTGATCTTGAGAAGATCTCTTATGTTTATTTCTCATCTTCTAGAATCTTCTTGCTATAGTAGATGTCTCAGATCTATTGCGCTCACTATCAGAACTATCTGCATGGCGTGACATGAAGCATTCCTCCACTAGTTCCTATTCTCGTACCATTACTTAGGTGGGAATGCACAAGTTCACAATGATAACATAGATCTCTCTACAGAGTCCCTGCTCGAACATCTATTCTCGGAAACTACTATTATAGAATAGTGGACCGCCGAATCTAGCAAAACCTCTACTGTCCAAGGGACTAGCTTACTACAGAACCTCAATGGTCTCTGGTGCTGGAACTCATGAAGTGCGCTCAACCTATACACATCCTCAGCCTCCTCAGCTAGGGCTTTCTTCTTCTCAACATGTAGGGATTCTTCTACTAGCCCACCTAGAGAAAGGGTCTCGCATGATGGGTCCTAAACTGAGGCCTTGTCACTCACAGGATCATCACCACAAACTGTAGAGATTATCCTAGATGGCTGTCGTCGCAAAGACATCATAAATTTTATCAAGAAGTACCTCAATCAGATAAGAATATCTATATATCATCCAAGACGGGGAGATGACTCGAGAAGGATAGTCAATGACTCAATCCTATATGATGCATCTACCATTTTACCCTACAACAGGTGTCTCCAGGTGCCGAGTCGACAAGAGGGTAATCAGGGTCCGGGTGAATGGATACGTTGACCACCTATACCATCACTAGACTCCCTGTCCTGAGAGCCGCTCTCAAGACACTTCAATACTGTTTCCCTAAACCCGACTAAGACCGTTTTAGAGAAACATCCGAACAACGTCCCAAGGGTCTAACCACCTCTGATACAACTTTGTCACAACCAAACCCATATTAGGGCTTGAGCCACAACTACCCCAAGCCCACCTCCATAGGCCAGGGGTTGGCGACTAGTGCCGAAGACACAAAAAACTCAAGGAGGCCTTTTCTTAAGAACCTGTACACACATGCAACCATCTCAATGAAAAAGTAAAGAGGAAAAATAAAGCAAGGTACCAAACTGATATAAAAAGGGAACCAAACATAAATGCATCGACCTCTAATTGAAGAAGTTCCAGAAAAGTAAAGTTGAAAGAGAAAGGGGAAAAATACACACCCAACTAGAAAAGTTCCCCAACCCGGCAACATGTGAAAAAGTAAAAAAACTGGAAGAGTCCCACTCTTCAATCCTAAGCTATGACCATCACATGCAGTCTAAGCACCCCGTATCCCCAAGCTCCTCTGATATCACGATAAACATTTCCGTCATGTATAAGGGCACACCAAATGCGGGTAAAGTCCAAGAAGGGGTGAGTGTAAGAAAACTCACTAGGATTCCCCGAAGGATCTAGGGAGCAGCAAGAGAGGTATTGAAGAGGGAAGCGGTAAGAGAGAACAAGGTACAACAAGAGTGAATAGAAAAAGTAATACTCCACCCAATAGATAGATATGATCGCTCAAAGAAACCCAAACGATAGAGTAAGGAGATCTACATCTCACAACTCACACCAGGTATATGCCCATACATATACAAGGGAATCCAGATATACTCGTAACTCATACACATATTCTAGATACATGTCACACAACTACGTACCCACACTAGGGATCCAGTTTGAAGATTCCATGAAGAACTTTTCTGGGAGAACTCACTCCATGAGTCTGATAGCTCTGATAACGTCTGTTCGAGAATTACTGTTCATCGGGAAAGGTCACGAGATATAGATACAATCATTTTGGTATAACACACACCTAAGTGGGGAAATATCACAATACACAGATGAGGATCATTTTCTGGGCCTTGGTGGATATCACGACTCATCTGAATTCACCTACTAGGTATAGGATTTTCACCCTGTGGGAATAGTCACGTCGATACCTAACTCTACCTAGGGTCAAGAAGGGATAGAGGATCACGCTCTAGGCCTCCTGAAGGGATACATGACTCTATCTCAGAAAGTCATGCGGAAGGGATCATGATCTTATAGATGGAAATGATACCTAACCATTAGGGGAATGAGAAAAATGGACACTAACCCAAACTAAACATGTCCAAGATATAGTGGAAAAGAAGATCAGGCCATGTACTGAGAAGTACACGACATGTAGACGTGTCACACGCCGTGTCTTATGACCCTAGGTACTTCCTGTGTACAATGAACCGTGTCGTAAGTCTGGTCATGTAGATGATGGTATACATAGTGTGTAAGAGAGTGAAAAGTCATGTTCCACTATCTAGGGAGGACTCAGTGTACTCATGCCATGTGCTGGTACATGGCTTCGACCCGTGTGTCACAACCTATGTGATTGGTGCATAGGGTAACCCATGCAACCGTATTGGTCTAGCCATGTGGTGGAGTACCAAATCCAAAAATAGGAAAACCATATTAGGGGAAAAAGAACCCGCACTCAGGACGTTGGGAGTCTCATCACTACCAGAACAGAGGAGTAAGGAATACCCGCACCTTGATTCATCAAGGGAGTAGCCATCCTAACTCTCACTAAAAGATACACCCTGGTTCTACTCCTCAGGTTATAGGTCATACCTCAACCATCAAAAAGATCCACAAGGGAGTTACTTTAAGGGAAACCATGTCATAATGGTTTCAACATGACAGACGGTGCGTCAATCGGATGCCCAGTCTGTATGTTTTAAGCATTTTAGTGCCGGGGGCCTGGTTGGATTTGGGTACGATCCAACCCGTCCAAACTCCAACTTTCTCTGCATGTCACATGGAGTATCTCAAAAGGACCTCCTTATTTTAAGGGTTTCAAAAATACATACGACATGTAAATCAGATGATCAATCTATAAGTTATAGGCATTTTAGTATCGAAGAATCTGTTGAATTTGTGTTCGATCCAAACCGATCGTACTTCAAATGGCACTGGATAACTGAATGGGTCACACTATTGTGATCCAAATGAAAAAACACATAAGATGGACTACCCCTTTGTCCAAAATGGATACCCATAAAAAATATTGCATTTCACTGCCACACGCACGAACCGGGACTCATGGGTCCCATGCTTTAACCTTGTCTTAAAATATCCAATATTGTTCTTGAAACATCCGTCTTAGTTTCAAGGTCACATCGTCACAAACGGTTCTCCATTTGGACATCGTATGAGGGAGATATGTCAGATACAAGATCCCATAATAATAATAATAATAATAATATTGGGTGTTTCATGGACCTGAGACATGAGCTAGAATTTAATATTCAACCATAGTCTTGAATTGAAAGTCTTAAAGACAGGGTCACGTCGCCCCTGATGGCCAGTCAATCAGATGTCACATGTAGGAGTTATGACAACTCTAAGATTTAATAATAATATTAAATCTATTATTTCCCGAGCGCTTCTAGTACCCGATTTGAAAAACCGAAAAAGACATCCAATACTAGACTCAAAATGTCTTTCTCAGAGTCAGGGTCACACTGCCGCTAGTGGTCTGTGAAACAAAGGTCACACAGATAAGTTGCGGACAAAATAGTGTTTTTTCAACAAAATTAATAATAACAAAATTTTATTATTATTATTAATTGTTTATTTATTTATATTTCATAACTCCAAACCCATTCAATGCATAAAATCCCTATTGTTTCATGAGTCTCTATCAACAAATCTCTCTCTTTATTATTTTCTATTTATTTTTCTTTTAATTTATTTGTGTTATTTTTTCTCTCTAATCTAACTCTTTCCCCCACAATCTTCTCCCACAAATTCATAGTGCTCTCTCTAGAAACCCTAGAACTCGGCCTTCTTCTGCACGACAAGAACTGCCACCACCGCCTCTAGCTAGCGCCGCCACGCCTCCAGCTAATGGAACCGCCTGTTTCTCACACGCAGGCTGGCACCTGTACCTCCTCCAACCTTCACGGTCCTCATCGCACGTCGTAGCGCCAAGACCCACATCCCTTCTGCCTACAGAAACTACACCAGACCGCCGTCATGCCCTGGTCGGAAACACATCCACACAACACCCCTTTCGCGGGCCACCAAAGCTACATTCAATGCCTAAAAATTGTGATGACCACAGATTCGTGATCCTCAGTTCGAGATATCGATGTTCATATGCCGCGCTCAATGAAACATTGAGTTCTTGACACGCTTAATTATTTGGTGACCAAGAACGCGCGATTGACACCCGAAGAACCCACAGAGAATGAATAAGAAAAGATAACGGTCTAAGTGCGCATCGATGGGCATATTTTTTTGGCAATTGTTTTTTATAATCAAGAACCTAGGGAATTGACAATTAAATATTTATCATACTCCAAGAATTTCAAATTTATGATAAACAAGAAGAAGTTAATTTAATCCATTGTTTTTCGAACCATGAGTTAATTCATTTAATTTGCGTTCATCATGAAAAATTAAATCGGGGTAAGGAATCCACAATGATAAATCCTACCTTAGGTTTGGATTGATCATTGGTGAAGATCGCATTCATCAAGATCAGTTTGGTGTTGACGAAGATCTCACTTTCACAACGATGAGAAGAAGATATTGCGTTTGTTGTGCTTTGATCCGCCTAGATCCAAGGCTTCATCGTCGTTCGTCAACGGAGATGATAAGAGAGGAGTGGAGGAGGAGTCATTGGAAAAAAGGTTTATGAGGCCAAGATCTCATAACCATGAATTTATAACCTATCATCACGTTACATGAAATTAATCAAATAATTAAATAAAAATTATTTAATTATTAAATTATTCTCCCACGATGGCACATAAGACGAACACCCGACGCCAACAAAGGTTACACCCTTCTTAGGGTAAAGCCTTCATTCTGAGATCATCAGTGGCCTCCAATGTTTCATCCGAGCCCTCATCCATGAGTTATTTGAGTTTGAGCTATTAAATAATTAAATTAATAATTTAATTTATCCATTTAACACACCGCCAACGAGTGAGGGGTCCAAATGTCCTGCGATGACTTATTTTATCTCACACCTATGGTAAACACCATGTTCCGAACCCAACCGTGCTCTCGGATTTATGATCTGATCATCCATTTAAGAGATATACTATTTTATTTAGTTAGTCATGTGTGCTTATTATAAAAACAGTTCACATTTTTATAAAATTAATTCCGGGCACACCGGGTCTCAGAATTGCACGCCGTCTCAGCGCTCATCTCTGTAAATATTCTTTGAAATATTTAAATATCTTATTAGACCAAAAACTAGGTCTCTACATAAGGTCACTAACAATCCAATTTCTCCTAAATATGATACCAAAACGGTCACAATAAAGAGGATAGGGAAAAAGGACCCCAAATTTATTCAATATAAAATACCATATTTAGTTAATTCTATTAATGAATCTCGAAAAAAATAGAAGTTGATATATATAAGCTCAAAATGATTTATTAAGAATTGAGTTTTGAAAATCAGTATAATTATGACCACTAACATAATATGTTATATTTAATGATAAGAAAAAATCATAATATATTTAGATAGAGTTTTAGAAATGGGAAGTGTTTCTATAGGAATAATATATACTATGAAATTAAAAGGAAAAAAATTATTGAATAATAGAATGTATGACATATCATAAATTTGAAATGTATGAAAAAGTGAAGCGTGAAATAATATAAGAAATTCAATTCAATGAAATTATATGTGTATTGTATATACACATATGTGAGATATAATTTTAAATATTCCTAACATACCATTGTAAAATTTACTCAACACACATAGTTATAGGTGTTCAAATAATTATCACAAATAATGTAGTTAATCTTTACATAAAGAGTCCTACTCAATGAAAATTAGCTATAATATACATTTCCATGTCTTAGTTATTATACTAATTGTATCCTTGCATGTATATAATTAAAAAAAATGAGAAATAGGGAGAAAATAACATAAAAATAGGAAAAAATAAATAAATTGGACATATAGACTTACATATTTTTGTGAAATGTCATTATATTTATAGATTATAAAAGGGAATTTGTACAATTCATAAAGAATAATATAAAGGGGAATGATTATGATATAGAATATAGTGCTCAATTATGTCTCAAAGTGGATCATTTACTAATAACATACCCTTATGTTGATATATTTCCAAATATTTATAGTATCTCATGGTGTTATAATACTCCCTCTCAGTTTTATTGGTTAGCTATTTTATAATGAACAGAGTCATATTAGTTAGAGGAAATCCTTCCAACTATTGATCTATATGATCCTATTTCAATTGTATGAATACCATCTTATTAATTTTGATAAAATATTATAAATATATTATTCTTAGAGACATGTCCAATAACTGTAATCCTTCAATGCTATCATAATGTTCATTCTAAATTCTCCCTATAATGGTATTTTCATCCTTAAAGTCCTAGAACGACACAATAGTGTCCAAAAATAATAGGGACCAACTATTTCATCATAAAACATATATATTATTAGATTCATTTATCATATTTATTTTTATCATCCCATAATATATCAACCTTATAATTAAGTGTTACATCAGGGGAATATGCTTTATCCTTTCTTGAAGCAGTAGGTTCTTTATAAGTTGTATAACACCTAAACTAACATAGGGAAATTTATTTTAATCTTAATTATTAATTAGCTACTCCATGAATTTCTTAATCCAAACATACTTTCTAGTAGTTTTTTTATAAAAATATATTATTCTATTTGGAAAAAATATCATCCTCCTACGATTGAGAAAACAAACATACAAATATCACTCTATAGGTAAGTTAATATCCAATAGTTGTCCATATATTTCTAATATAAACTCTATTTTTTACATCCATGTACACCAATAAGAAATTTTTTTCCAAATAAGGCTTCATTACATATCATAAAATAAAAAAGTACTTACATTATGACATCCAAATATTAGTTTCTTGGATTAGTTATATACCTGATAACTACTAAAACATCATGAGAAACATCCAATATGATTAAAACTATAGAATAAATAATGCATATGATTTATTATCTTCTTGTATTAGTTATTGTCTTTTATTATTATTCCATTTAAATTTTCTATAGACATGGTCAGGTGTGTGCATATATGTATATTACGAAAATACCTCCCATTTTAGTTGTTATTTCTAAGTGATTTTCTATAGCCCTCAGCCTATTAGAGGAGAGATCGGGGTTTCCGTGTCATGGCCTTCTGCCAGCTAGGTGGGCCTTAGTGGGTTGAGTCATCACATAGTTTTATTAGAGAAAGATTATACGTAGGGAAGTTTTTTTAGTTTTATCATACCACGGTTTTTATTGGACTTATAAAAAAAGTTTCAAAAGCTTCCCAAGTGTAAATTTTAGATTAGGGAACCCAATACTGGTGAGGCGGTTGATGTATCCATACACCAAGACATTGAATACCTTCTTGTTGATTCAAAATAATATGAAATTGGTTATTGAAAATATTAGTACATGTATCACATAATATTGGGTAATTTGATTGAAATTTTTGAGATATATCACCTTATACATATCTGTTCATTTGATTATGGTATGTGTAGATCACTTTTAGGATTCCACTATGAAGAAATCTATCAAGGTTACTCATTCGGGATCTTGATGAAATTCTAATGAGAGATGAGACCTTAGTTTTAGGGCCAATATATAAGGTCATTGTTTACTTATGAAGAAAGAAGATCCATCGCATGTCATGAATCAAAATTTACCATTAGGGAAGGATTAGTATGAACATAGGATTAGTTAACTTTATGAGTTTCAATTCCAGAGGCCCATGAGGTTTCATGGTGCATGAGATCTCCATATAGTGAGGATTTCCTTGAGTAACATATCTATGTCTTCAGGAACATTAAAACACCAATATATCATATGTTTCTGCTAGCATCCAGTCTTTTCCATGGAGCAGTTGGGTGCTGGTGGCCCCTAGTTACAACCACACATTATGAGTCAACAATCTTATGATCAGATATCCAGCAATTATTTTGTGAGTATTATAACCCCACCATATTGAACCCAATTAAAATTTAGGAGATTTTGGAGTTGTATTAGGGTAGTATATCATTTCACATGTGGTTACCTAAACTTACGTAGTACTCCCTCGTCACAGAACAATATGGTTACATCCAAGTATATAAGTCCGAGCATGATCTCTACAGTACATCCATGATAGTGTGGTCCCCTTATGAATTTCAAACTATTCTGGGTAGTTAGAGGATGTGTTGGTGGTGGAGTGATTCCAATCTAAGGGATTCCATGTTTCTAGATCTAGTAGTAAGAATCTTGGGGATGAGTCGTCTACAATAGTTAGTAGGCCCCCATTGACAAGGTCTTTGTGCATAAGACCTTCTGGTGGCTGAACTCATGCATCTAGTCATGTGGTGAAAGGAAAATATATAGGACCAGGGAAGCTTCTAAATTGAAGATTTTATGAATTTTATGGATGAATTACATGGAAAATAATTTCTCAATAGGACTTGTTGAAGAGGGAAGGAAGGATATGGACAAACTTCCACAAAATAAGTAGTGACATGATTGGGGTTTTCCTAGGTGAGGACAAGAGTCCCCAGGAAAGAAGTTATGGTAGAAGAGTAGGTGTGGATAATAATAGAGGTGAATATGGTGCGTAAGACATTATTTGGTACTCCCAACACCACCAATAGGTGGCCAATGATATTCTTTAGGAGTTGACGATCAGGGACACATGCAATTGTAGGCTATGGTGGCTTTTGAAGAGGCTAAATAAGAGAAGATTAAATATATGATTTTTTATTATATTCATTATTAATAACTATTAGAAACATTTGTGATTCATTCCTTCATATGATCATATCTAGTTTGAGAGATATATATATACATATATATACAAATACATATATATATAAATATATATATATATATATATATATCCAATTTTACACTTTATGCCATTAAATTTGTCTTGAGGTTTCTACATGAAACACCTATTCGATACCACTTTTCTATTGGAAGTTCGAACAATCAATTGGTGTATAGAGTTTCTCATGGGACATATTGGTTATCATGATTTGACATTATGATTCCATCTTGGATCTTGATGAGTCTTCCATGATCCTACCCCACATTGATTATCAACGGAGATGATTCATATGCCTTCATACATATGATATTAGGTTCTCATTTATGGGTAAGAGATATTTCATGGTGGAGTTAGTGGGTATTGTGAACAGGAAGCTACAACCCATCAACCATTAGTTAGAGAGTTTAGCTCTTAGCATGAGGGGCTCTTCAATCATATTAATTCCTTTAGTCATGGGGGATTTTATAGATGTATTCCCTGAGGATGTTTTCGGACTACCTATAAGGTGGAAGATGGAATTATGAATTCAATTTCATGTCGAGACAACACCAATATATTCTAAAATGTTAATGTATTTGATGAAATGGATCTTATATCCATATTTAGATAGTTTTTTTTTAACACGATTGATGAATTACTCATATAATCTGTGTCAGAGGAGGAACATTCATATCACTTTAGGATGGTCCTAGACATACTATAGGATCAAACACATTATAATAATCTCTTTATTTTCTAGTTCAGGATCAGTGAGGTTCAATTATAGAGGAATTACATTTCAAATATAGGGTTATCTATGGACCTATTGAAGATTGATGAAGTTATTTCTTGGGATCCACCTAATATTTTTTATAGGAAAAGTGGTTTCTTAGATTAGTGTGGTGTTATAGGAGGTTAATGGAAAACATTTGAAGGATTTTATCCCCTTAGACTATCATATAGTGGAAGGGGTAGTCATTTACATGTACTTGAGTAGTTTTAGAGAACCTATGAGGAGTTGAGGATGAGGTTGGCCATTGATGCTATTTTGAGACTACGATATGAAGGAATAGAGTATGTAGCGTATTGTGATACCTATAGATATAGGATCAACTATTTATCTATGTGAGGTATATGTATCAATGAAGTTGAGACCTAATGAGCAGTATTATTCAACTCATAACCTATATTTGGAAGTGGTAGTCATCACTCTAAATATGTGGAGGAACTATCTTATTAGAGAGTGATTTTTTTGTCTACTCAGACCATTTGAGTCTTAGTTATATCTTGACACAAATAGATATGTACCTGATATAGAGGAATCAATTAGAGTTTATATATGATAAAGACTTTAAGATATAATATACTCAAATGAAGGGAAACATGGAGGCATAATCCCTTAGTAAGAAGTAATTTTATCACTTGGTGGAGGATATTCTTTAAAAATTGTCTTCTTTGTAGCTAACTGATATAGAGGATAGAGGTGTATTTTCTTTCCGGTTGATGGTGTTGACTCCTCTATTTTGTCAGAATGTGAGATATTCTCAGTTGGGTGACTTCAACTATCTAGTCCTACATGAATAGATATACTCATGGGTTTCAATAGATGGATTATATGAATGAGGGAATAATATAATCCCTTTCCAAGGATAGTTTGTGGTTCCAGTAATGATGTGGGGGGAGGTGATGGGGGAGTTTCACACTTCTCCTTTGGTTGTACATCTCGATGTAGGAAAGTTGTACATTGACCTTCATCGGCAGTTGTTTTGGACCAGAATGAGAAAGATCGTAGCCTAGTTCATCTATAGGTGTCTAATATGTGAGTATGTGATGGAAGAGAACTAGGATTTAAAAGATCTATTTCAGCCTCTTAATATCTCAGAGTTGAAATGTGATGGAATATCCATGGACATTGTGATTGGCATTCTGTGGGAAGTGAGAGGCCATGATTCCATCTGAGGGATTTTTGACTGACTTACCATTTCAAGACACATCCTTTCAATTAGGGAGCATAGTTTAAGGGAGAGTTTAGTGTCATTTTATATATGATATATCATTGATCTTCATGGTGTTCCCTTGATGATTGTCTCAAACCATGATGTACTGTTTATATAACGGTTGTACAAATACTGGTAGGAGATATTTCAGGCCCAATTGAGGATGAGTACATTGTTCTGTCCCTAGAAGGGTGGGAATATCAAGTGAAATATATAGGTATTGAAGGATATTATAAGGTAATTAATGTTCAACATTGGATAGAGTTGGGATAATCACATTCCATTAGTGTAATTTTATTATAAAAATAGTTATCACTCAACTAGTATCCTTTCACCATTCAGGGGAATGTATGGGATACCTAATATTTCAAAATTAAGTTGGTATGATATTATAGAAACTTGTCTTCTTGGACCATAGATGGTTTAGACAATGAAATAAATGGTTCATGAGATCCTAGAGTATATGATGAAATCCCAAGATCAATAGAAATATTATTCAAACCAATGTTGTAGGAATTTGGGTTTTGAGTAGGGACACCATGTTTTCTTTAGATTTACACCATGATGTGGATTGTGGAGATTCAAATGGGGTAGAAATCTATCCCCAACGTTCATCGGGTCATTCGAGACCCTGTACCAGATTTGTGAGGTTTCTTATCGCTTAGACTAGCCACCGTAGTTGGAATGGATGCATGATGTCTTCCATGTGTCACAGTTGAGGAAATTCATGTATGATCATAGAAATGTTATAGAACGGGGATAAAAAGACTAAACATCCCTTTGGTTCTTATATTTTGACTACACAAGAGTGTTTAGGGGAGTTCATAAGAGAAGGAGAGTCAAATTCAGGCTCAGTATACCCCTATTTTTTTTATCTTTTGTTTTTTTTTGGGATGAAAATGTTTTAAAGAGAGAATAATATAGGGAAAAGTTTCCCTTGTAAGTCTATAAAATATATCAGGGAATATTTTCAGAGCCAAGAGCTAAGATTGATTTATATTCCATGGAATGGTGAGCGCGGAAATGATATTTAAAAAATATTATATATATTAATATCATGCTCATTCTTTTTTTAGAAATAATGTAATATCCCCACAATATAGGATCAGATAAAAAATATAACACTACAGTTGAATATAAAATGTGGTTATTAACAATGGTTTTTCCTAAATGTGGTCAGTTCCAGAAGCCTAGTCGAGGTATCCATTGGAGGGTGAATTTAATTAAAATTAATAAATAAATTATTAATTTATTTTAACAAATGATATGATTAAATACTCCATTATAACAATTCTACAAGGTTATCCATATAAAACCTAATATAATTGAGAGAAACTTTGAAGACCTTCATTTGTGAATTGAAAACACATCACGAACATCGATTGGATTGTTGTGGATCAACATGAATCTTATGTATCAGATCATCCTCATCACTATAAAACATGTTCTTCACCATTGATTGATCCATAATCAAGGTAGGTATAATCCATTATAGTTTCTTTGATTTATTAAATGTTTGAGTACAGATAGTTTTTTATATTCTTATATCTGAATTTTACCACCCTTCTCATAATACCACGGATTAATATAATTATTTTACACAATTCATTATTTCTATGAACACCCCAGAATCCCTATTTTTCAATAAATGACTAGGAAAACTTAGAAAATGATGTTTATCACTATTTTTATTCTACTTCACCCCCATATTTATTCTCTTTATTAACCGTTGACCTAAATGGTCACAATTTTTTGTTGTTAGGGTAGATTTGAGTATAATCAAAATAATGTATTTGTTAAAGATACGAGAATGATGATTGGGATGGTGATTTTCAGATTGAGTTAGCATCATTGTAGGATGAGAGTGATGATTTCCATGGATTTGTGAACTAGGATGATGATGGGAGATTGTAGGATTGTGGGATGCATTATGGGAGGTTCATGGGACACCTAGAGAACCACCACATGATATCAAGATTCAATTTTTCACCATATAAGACTAGGAAATGATGGATGGAGACATTCCCTTCAATATTGAGAAGTCATCTAGCATGATCTATAGTGACATGCTCGGATCTAGAGAACCACAATGAAAGATGAAGATTCTTTAGATAAATAGTCTACATGTAATGTAGTCAAAGAACACATACCATGTATCCCAACCCATCTGCAGTGTCTAGTATATGAAAAAAGAATGTAAGGATCACATACTGTATGGATATGCCATATTCTCTATGACCCACCCTGAGTATCCATGCCATGTGCCCGCAACACATGCCTAGGACCCCATGCGAGAGGATATGTAGTTTACTCTTGGAGTAAACTGGTACATGAAGGTACCCAAGAAGATCCAGGTACACCAACATGGCCCAATGAACATGGTCATGTCCAGGAGGACGTGGCTAGGAATTAGGTGGCTGATACACACCGTGTAGCCACTTATATGGAATATAAGGTGACATATCCTCCAAGCCATTTCTCGAGTAGAAAATGAACATGTATTTAAGTGAAAATTCAAGATGTGTGGACACCATACATTCCACATACCCAATGAGAAATGGTTTTCTCGTTATATCCTTCATATGGAATCGAATTATGCCCCACGAGTATCTTATCATGTGTTTTTTCCACATATAAAGTTATGGTACCCTTTATAGTGGATTTTATGATACGACATGGATTGTTTTGAGTATAACACATCTTTAAGTGATTCTTGATGATTTTAGTGATCAATAAGTATCAATAGATAGAGTCCTAGGTAGGAAATCCCATATCATAATAGGGTGTGTGTCCTCCAGACTCATTGCTCTAGTCATAGTTTCCTCCCTCTGATACACTTCTGTGTGGGTCCTCTGACTTCTGAGTGGCACCCTCTGAGTCTTTAGAGATTGAGTCCTTTATCCCCCTTCTAAGTGGTACCCCCATGACACACTAGGGCATGTATCCTCTATCTCTATTCAGAGTTACACTCCTTAACACACTAGGTCATAGATCTTATACATATCTACTAAGAGGAACCCTCAGACACATTAGGGCATGAGTCCTCTATTTTTCTACTTAGTGTCACCCCACTGATACACAAGTGAATGGGTCCTCTATATATCTACTATGTGTCACCCTCGGTGTACTAGGGAATATTTTTTCCATCTATCCACTTATTTTCCCCCACACACTAGGTCATATTCTATCTATCTATCTATCTACAAAGAAGAACAACCTGATGCACTAGTGTGTGGGTCCTCTATCTATCCAATGAGTGGAAACCCCTTATCATACTAGGGTATGGGTCCTCAACGTTGAGATTGTTACCCCTAAACTATGAAACATATTTGAGAGGTGTAAGTCCTCCACCAAGTTACTTCTATAGATACACAAGATGTTAGGCATTAGAGACTATCCCTTTTTAGAGTCAATGAAAAATTCATCGACTGGTTCATGGTTGTGAAATAAATATCCCCTTTCTCTCTCATCTAGATTTCCTTTATGAGAATATATATATATATATATGGTTTCTATTATGGGTTTATATGGTCTTTATTGTATCTCTCTATATTTCTCCCTTTGGGGTTTTAGGGTGTCCAACTGGGTATGTTTATACAAAACCTTTCACAAGCATTACATGAATGTGTTATGTCTTATGCAGATGATATAAAGATCCACAGAGACATCAATAGAGCTTATGGATACTTTGGTGTACTGATCACATAATGTTTTTAGATCATAGAGATCACGATGCAAGATCTATTATCTTTCATTCATTTTAGTTATTATCAGGTTGGGATTACCTTTCTCTTTGAGAATGCATTTTTCCTCATTATATTTTTAATTACACCATCATACACTACTGTATTTCATAGAGGTTGTTACATGCACAGACTACACTCTAGATGTTACTATTTTTTTTATTCTCATTCACTTATGCATATAGATGGATGGGTGTGTGAATACATCTACATTATCCAAAGTCCTCCCAATTTTTTTATTCCTAATCAACTCTTATCACCAGCCCCTAGCATATGGGAGGCATGCTTGGGGTTTTAGGAACCCATTATTCTTATAGATAGGTTTTCCCTAGGTTGTCAGGTAATCAATGTTTATCCCAAACACATTTGTAATCCAGATAACATTATCTTAGAATATTATTTAGTGTATGAATCATTCTCTTAGACTAGAAATCTGTCTGAGGTTGATAGGAAATACTAAAACACAACTCAATATCAAAATCTTTCAAAATAATTCTATATAACGTTGAGATTATCCTTAGATGTAGTAGAAATTAGTTCAACATGAAACCTTATAAATTCCAAAATGTATCTATGGGAACACTGATCAATAGATAAATCTTTCATTATCGTAATGAAATGTGTTAACTATATAAGGTGATCTAATAAAACCCTTATAACATTATAAAAATTAGAGGTCTAAGTTATTAAAATGAATACATCCATGGTGAAAACATCCCATTTATATATAGGTATGGTTAATGGTTGTAACATCCCCTTATACCTCTATTATTAAGACATAACTTATTGGAATTCTAAACACTAAGGTAAAAAAATAAAAATATATATCTTCTTGTGATTGCACCAATAAAATATTCTTATAGTATCTATACATCTCCATTATTCTAGGATGAATAGAGAATGATGATCTATGAGATTCATCCATTATTTCCTTAATTATTTTATTATAGATATAGATACTCTAATCTATAAACATATCATTCTATAAAAATCATGGTTGAACTCAGGAACATTTCATACCTTCTTTTTCAGCTCTAAATCTTCATTCTATGCCTCTTTAATCATCCTATTGATTGATTATTGAACACTTATTTGAGAAAAATAATATTTATCACCTTAATTTAGGTTTTAATGGGCCATCCATTATTAATCCAAAAACATTGGATCAATTTTATCCACATCCTTGATAATTTAGAATAATCCTTTTGTCTCAAAGTATATATTACCATGTTTTCTTTGCAAGGGTGTTAAAGTATTGAGAATTCAAAATCACTAATAACTGCAACTATTTTCTTTGGAGCATATTAAACTCTTTCTGGGTGAATATATAATTTCTATCATACATCACACATTTTCCCAAAAAGACAATTCCTCCATATATTTATTGAATAGAATAACATTTCTAACTCCTATTTATTTGTCATTAACTATACTGATGAACATTTAGCTAATGATATATATAATCTATCTCAATTTTATTCTACATAAGAACATTTAATAGAAACTTATTTGATGCATCACTAAAAAAACCATATACACAATAGTGTAGTGTTTTTATAGCTTCACTAACTAAGATTTCCTTTAGATCCTTGAAATTATCATAAAACTCATCAGTCCAAAGGATAATGATTCCCTTCTATGTTAACATGGTGAGTATATTATAAATTTGTGAAAAATTATTTACCAAGTTAAAATAATATTCATCCAATCTATGAAAACTATATATATCAGTCATAGTGGTTGGCCTAAGACAATGTTCAATTACTTTCATCTTATAATGATAAACTGATATAACCACTATAGTGAACACATTCCCTAAGAATGATAATTTGTTTTACCATAATTCACATTTTTTTTGTAAGTTTCATGTAGTTTACTCTTACTTAGGTTCTTCAATAAAATTATCAAGTGATGTTCATGATATTATTTTCCCTTAGAGTATATGAAAATAAAATCTATTAAGACAACTAAAAATTAATAGAGGTAATCTCAAAAAAAATATTCCATAAATACATGAAGAAGAAGGGAATTATTAATTCAGAAAGGAATAAATATAAATTCAAAATTTATATACCTCATAGGAAAGGATGTTATGGCATACTTCCCTTTTAATACATAAGTTTTCATTACATTTTACATATAGAGGATCTTTAAAGTCTAGTGTCTTGGAAATAAGGAATAATAAAACTTGAATACAACATAAAACATTTTTATATTCCACTTATACAGCTTCATCATATGTTAATACTAAGTATAATTACTGCATCTCATAACCTGGATACATACATTCAATAGAAAGGTTGACCAGAAGGCCTAGTAATGGTAAACAATGGAATCTGTTTACTTGTGATATCAATACGAACTTGATAAAAACATAAAGGAAAGAGAAATGAAAGAATATGAATATCATAATGAAAATAACTTGAATCATAACTTGAATATGTGGCTACAACATTTCATTTATACCATCATGAACATATCACCATGGTCCATCCCCAAGGAGTCATAAAAATCACCAAGGTTATTCACCGAGGTATCGTAAAACTTGTCATCTCTAGAGATTAATTCATTACCCAATGCATTGGAGCACTATAAGGGTGAACCCTTAATATGTCTTTAATTTCATGTGATTCACATATATCATAATTAAACATTTCATATATAACCCAAATAGAATAAAAGAAATGGGTTTCATGTCAAAATCGTGACGTTTAAAAAGAGCTTAAAAATAAGACCATTATGTCATTTATAACCCTTGTAAAGGGAGTGAGGGTTATATGTATGTCAATTCAAGAATAAAATATATAATATTTATATATTTATGAACAAACATAGAAACTAAATAGGTCTGGGTATTCACATAAATAAAATAAAAGAATTTCTTGAGAGAAAGATATAGAAATTTTGGGTTGAAATTTCTGCAGCAAAACGGCTATATAACATGGTTTTAGAAAACATTTAAAATATAAGGGACAAGGTTCAACCACTAATAAATAATTCATAATAAATTATGGGTACTGAATAAGATCTTGATAAGTATATTTGAATGACATACCACATGAAAAGTAAACATGAAAGAAAAGAGAAGATGCGATTTCTTTTACGAGAAATTCGACACACTAACGACATAAATAGATGGAAATTATAAGACACAACATAAAGGAAGTCATGACATAAAAGAGGAGGGAGAAAAGATCCCTTACCTTGAAGAGTAACTTCGAAAGCTTGAAGGTCGGGACCTTGGGAGGCTAGAGGGCACCTTGGGAGGTAAGGAGACCCGAAATTAATTGAGGAGGATTTTGGAATGAAATGCATGAGGTAATGGATCGGTATTTATAGGGGAAGTGAGGGAACAAATCATTAATTGCCATGGGACACCTCATAGAATATATAACTATTTATAAGTCTACTAGAAATATTAAATAATTATTACATCATTAAAGATTTCATTGAACACCTGAAACTCAAAACTATATTTTTACTATTCACCGAAAATTCAACTTTTTCAGAACCCCCCCCAAATTACCTTAACCTAATATAGATTCCATGAATTCAAAAATGAACTCCATTTTATTAAAATAATTTTCTTAATAGTTTTAATTTAATTTTTAAATAAAAAACAATATTCACCGAAAAAAACTAATACTTAACTAATAATTAATGAAACAGTTATTTTCCTATTTTATTGAATCACATTACTTAATCAAGGTGCCTAAATTATATTAATACTTTCTTAAGTGAAGTTACTTAATTTATTTGGTCACATTACTATTCATAAGCGTAAAATCACTATTCATAATTTACTATTCACTAAAAATTAAGTTGATCTTATTAGACTCGAATTTTCTTACTAAACAATACTATAAAAGACCAATTTTTGAAAATCATTACACATTATTAATTATTTAAGATTCACATAAATATTTTAAAATATCATTTTTTTTTCAAAAATCATCAATAATATACATCTTATATTTATTCAGACATTTGAAAATTCACAAACATCACCATAAGAAGAAATCACAATTTTTATTTATATCAAAGGATTACATAAGGTAGCTAAGGTCTTGTTACATAGCCTCTTATAACACCAGCATATGACCTAAGTGTAAGGTGTACTAAGGTGATAGAATCTTGGGGCGGCTCGACCAAAATTTCCCAAGTGGTGATTTCTATCACCTTGAACTTCTCCTGAAGGCGATTTCATTCCAACTTCACACGATGATGTTCGGCTTGGGTTTGGTCCAAAGCAAAGCCCATTGGTGCTACCTCCTTCCCAAGTTGCATCAGATGGGATTTGAACGGCCTGAGCCTACTGAATGAGGCAATTAAAACTTTTTTTTCTATTAATTAACCAAGATCACATGTATTTATCAACAAAAAATTGTAACGTTATTTGTTTAGCTTCCAACGGTCATATTTACCAACGATCATATAACAGTCGAAACCCAACTGTCTCATTTAATTATACTCACTTCATTAATTAAAGAATATAGTTTTGTTGAGTATAAAATAAAATAACACTAAAAATATAGGAAACTAATATTAATAAAAAGTTTGGCTCATTATATTCTTCCCCCCTTAAGAAATTTCATCCCCTAAATTTTAAATTGTACCCTCTAAAGAGAAAAGGTGTGGGTAATTATTCCTCATAGACTCCTCTAGTTCCCACATGTCTTGTTCATATTTGTTGTTTCTCTACAACACCTTAAAAATGTGGGTAGTATTATTGCGTAGAACCTTGTCTCTACGATCCAAGATCTCCACAACTGATCCTTATAAGAGATGTCATGTTATAGTTGTACCACCTCTAGGTTTAGTATATATGAAGGGTCAGGTATGTACTTCCTCAAGAGGGATACATGGAAGACATCATGAACTTATGCTATATTTGGAGGAAGTGCAAGCTGTTAGGCCACTGCTCCCACATGATCATGGATTTCATAGGGGCCAATGTACATAGGGTTGAGCTTCCCTTTCTTCCCAAACCACATGACTCTCTTCCAAGGTGAAATTCAAAGAAAGACCTTGTCAATGAAATCAAACTCCAAGTCCCTTTGACAGTTGTCGGCATAGATCTTTTTCCGACTCTAAGCAGCCTTAATGTGTTGTTGGATGACATAGAATTTTTCTTTCATCTATTGCACAAGATGAGGCCCATGAAGATTTCTATCACCAGCTTCATCCCAACAAGTAGGAGTTCTACATCGATTCACTTATAGAGCTTCATAGGGTGCCATTTGAATGCTCGAGTAGAAGCTATTGTTGTAATAGAACTCAACTAAAGGGATATGTTGATCTCATTTACCCTTAAATTAATTTGATCATGTTCTCAGCATGTCCTCTAGTGTTTGAATAGTCCTTTCATATTGGCTATCAGTTCGGGGGTGATAGGCCATACTGAAACTCAATTTAGTGCTTAGAGAATGTTGAAGACTTGTCCAGAATTTTGATGTGAAACTTGGATCATGATCAGATACGATTGAAAGTGGAACTCCATGCAGCCTTACCACTTCCTTCACATAAATCCTATCAAGTTGATCAAATGGGAAATCATCCCAAATGGATATAAAATGGGTAGTCTTGGTGGGATGGTCCATAATAACCCATATCGCATTGTTTCCTTTGGAAATCCTCGAAATACCCGTGATGAAGTCCATAGTGATATCGTCCCACTTCCATACCGGTATGGGTAGTGGTTGCAATACCCCTTTAGGAAGTTGTCGTTATGCCTTCACTTACTAACATACTAGGAATCTTGAAGTATAGTCAGCAATATACCTTTTCATATTATCCCACCAATAATGATCACGAAGGTCTTTATACATTTTGGGGCTTCCAGGATGTATAGATAAAGTAGAGCTATGAGTATTATCCATCAGATCCTTCTTTATTTATGGAATAGATGGAACACATAGTCTTGTACAAAATTTTAGTACACCTTCTTGATCAATATTGAACTCAAGAAATGTCCCATCCTTTATAGCCTCAAACTTCTTCTGTAACAAAGGATCTTTTTTCTGATCTTTCTTGATCTTATTTAGTAATGATGGTTGAGAAATCATTTGGGTTAGGGTTGATGATATAACATCCCTTATAATTACCAAGTCCATCTTTACTAGGTCATTGATCAAAGGATATCTTGGAATTATCATCATGGAAAGGACAACTGGGTCTTTCCTACTTAATGCATCAGTAACTTTGTTTGCTCTTCCAGGATGATAATGAATTGAACAAACATAGTCTTTGAGAAGTTCCAATCATCTCTTTTGTCGCATGTTCAATTCCTTTTGTGTGAAAATATACTTCAAAATTTGATGGTCTGTGGATATATCACATTTCTCCCCATAAAGATAGTGCCTCCATATTATCAGAGAAAAAACGACTACAACCAACTTTAGGTCATGCATCAAATAATTATGCTCACGAGTCTTCAACTATCGAGATGCATAATCAATGACCTCATCATTTTGCATTAGGATGCACCCAAACCCTTTCAGAGATGCATCGCTAAAAATAATGAATCCTTCTCCACTTGAGGGCAGAGTTAACATAGGTGTAGTGACTAATCTCTTCTTGAGCTCTTGGAAAGTTTCCTAAAACTCCTTTGTCTAGATGAACTTCACCCCTTTTCGAGTTAACTTGGTTAATGGATTAGAAATTTGTGTTTTTTCCACAAACCTCTTATAATATCCTGCAAATCCAAGAAAACTATGAATCACAGTTATTGTTGTAGGTTGAGGCCACAACTCTACAACTTTTGTATTTGTAGGGTCAACTATGATTCCTTCATTGGTTACAATGTGGCACAATAAATCCACTTGTTTTAACCAAAATTCACATTTACCGAACTTTCCAAAATGCATCTCCTTCTGTATAGTTTTCAAAATAAACATTAGATGACCCTCATGCTCCTCAAGACTTTTGGAATATATCATAATATCATAAAAAAAACTACCACAAAATTATCAAGGTAGCCCTTAAAGACTCTATTTATCAAATCTATAAAAATAGCAGGTGCATTAGTCAGTCTGAAGGGAATAACAAAAAACCCATAATGCCCATATCTTGATCGGAAGCCAGTTTTTAGAATATATTCTTTCTTCACCCTCAATTGATGAAAATGAGATCTAAGATCAATCTTAGAGAATAAATGATCCCAATAAAGTTGGTCAAATAAGTCATCAATTCTTGGAAGAGGGTATTTTTTCTTCACCGTGATCCCATTTAGTTCCCTATAATCAATGCATAGTCGCATTGATCCATACTTCTTTTTCACAAAGAGAATTGGTGCTCCCCAAGGAGACACACTTGGTCAAATAAACCCTTTCTCCAAAAGATCTTGGAGTTGTTTCTTTAATTCCTCCTGCTCCACATTTTCCATCCTATATGGGGTCTTTGATATTGAATGAGATCCAGGCACGAGTTCAATGGATAACTCTACCTTTATTTCTGGGGGAGGTCCATGCAACTCTTCAAGAAATACGTCAATGTATTACTAGATTATGGGGAAATTTTCTATACTTAAACTTTTATCTCCTTCTTCTTCTTCACCGATCAATTCCATAAAGAAGGATATAGGAGGTTCTTTTAGACAAAGACCAGGTTGAGATATCTCACCTTGGAAGATAATCGTTGATTTTTCCAATCAAGACTACTGATATTTCCTTACTTATGCATTTGATATTAGAATTATACATTGAGAGATAGTCCATCCCTAGTATAATGTCGAATTCCAGCATGGGAATGACTACTTGATTTTCGATAATATTGTGGTCACTAAAGTAAATACTAGAGTTTCTAAACACTGATGATGCTTGGATAATCCCACCATGATTCTTGACTGATACCTCTACTTTTAGAAAATAGGGGGTTGATTCTAAATTCATTACAAACTTTGAGGAAATAAAGGAATACATGGAACAAGAATCAAACAAAGTACTTGCTAGCTTTGAGAGGACAACAAGAGTACCTACCACCACATCATTTGGAGCTTCAATTTCAGTTTTCGTGATAGCAAAAGAATAACCTTGATCCCTTGGCCTTTTTTGAGGCTAATGGGTGTTCCCCTCCACTACCCTCAAATTTGGAAAATGATTGGCAAAGTGCACACATTGTCCACACTTAAAGCACTGAATATTAGGTAGGGCCTGCACCATATTCCCCTTGTCGTTTGTGTTTGGAAGATGAGGTTTCACCTCACTACGAGAAGTCCTCTCAACATGGCCATCTCTTCCACACTTTTATCATTTCCTGCTCCCGAGCAGGTAGTTTCCCAGATGCTTCTTCCCACATTTATTACACGTGGTGAGTTTCACTTTCTTTCTTCCTCTTCCCTGATCAAAATTCCTCATTAAGCTAGGCTCTATCGATATCTTCTTGTCATTAGATTTATGAGACCACTTCGTCTCTCCAAACTCTAGTTTGAATTTCATCGCACTCTTCATGATCTCCTCATAGCTATCAAAGTCTTGGTTGACTAGATTTTTCCATAGATGAGGTATCAGTCCACCGAAGAGTCTATCAACCTTACCATTTAGATCCATGACAAAGCTTGAGGTATATCATGAATGTCTAGTGAATTTCATATCATAGCTTCCGACAGATTCGTTCTCCTTCTATTTCAGTTCGAGAAAATACTTCTCTATCCTTGTGGTTATGGAATGAGAGAAATACTTACTGAAAAAGATCCTTCTGAACTCTTAACACTCTATAGATTCAACCTCCAATCTTGGACTCACAATTTTGATCAGTTCCCACCACTGATTAGCATCTTCTTCTAAGTGATAGACACCCAGAGTCACCTTCTCTTTCTATGAACAGTAGATAACAGAAAAGATATTCTCGATGGAGCTGATCCACTGCTCAAAAATCAATGGTTCGGTCAATCCACTGAAGTTTGGTGGTCATTGAAGCATAATGGATTCAATAAAATGTTTTTCCCTTCGGGGTGATATTTTTCTCTCAGCTTGATTCAAGTTATTTCCCCTAACTTGAGTCAGTTAGTTCATCATTTGCATCAATGTTTCCATTCTGACATCCATCAGAGGGCCGTCAATGCATGGTCCATTGCAGTCACCATTTTCACAGTTCCTACTATTGCCTGCTATTTTTTAAAAGAATAAAATATTAGTGAGAAACTTATTTCATTTTTGAATCTTTTAACTGTAAAGGATTTTATTTCATAAAACTTAATGCTTAAACAATTACATTTCCCTATAATTCCATCATAATTATTCATAAAAAGCTTGAGATTAACCAAACATATCCCCCAGGAGTGTCGTAACTAAGAGTGAAGTAAGGCCCATTTTCATGCACCAGTTCCCATTTGAGTCTATCTTAAATAGGTGTTTTCGGGTTTTACCCCTATATACATTTGTGCTAGAGTTTCCTCCACCTTCTAGTATCTCGACAGGGATGTATTTGTTCGATAAACCACTTACTCAATACTCACCAAAATACCAGGAAGTTTTCCTATATTTAAAATTTTCTATAGGATTCTTCCTAAAGTTTTCACATCCTAATTTCCTTAAATAACTAAACCTTCCTTTGAGAATAACTATGGAATCCCACCTTTTTAATACATAACTTTTCATTACATTTTACATACAGAGGATCTTTAAAGTCTAGTGTCTTGGAAATCAGGAACAATAAAATTTGAATACAACATAAAACATTCTTATAATTCACTTGTAAGGCTTCATAATAATTTCATCCAATGTAAAATTACTGCATCTCATAACCTTGATACATACAATCAAATGAAAGGGTGACCAGAAGGCCCCGTATGGGTATACAAGGGAATCAGTTTACTTGTGATATCAATATGAACTTGATAAAAACAAAAAGACAATATCAATGAAAGAATAAGAACATCATAAAGAAAATAACTTGAATCATAACTTGAATATGTGGCTACAACATTTTATTTAGACATTCATGAACATATCAACAAGGTTTATCCCCAAGGTGTCATATAAATTACCAAGGTTATTCACCAAGGTATTGTAAAACTTGTCATCTATAGAGATTAATTCTTTACCCAATGTATTGGAGCAATATAATCTAACACCCTTAATATTTATTTACTTTCATGTGAATCCACATAGATTATAATCAAACATTTCATAAATAACTCAAATATAATCAAATAAATGGGTTTCGTGTCAAAATCACGACGTTTAAAAAGTGCTTAAAAATAAGATCATTATGTCATTTATAATCCATGGAAAGGGAGTGAGGGTTATATGTATGTAAATTCCAGAATAAAATATATTCTCTTTATATATTTATGAACACCCATAGTAAATACATAGGTTTGGGTATTCACATAAATAAAATAAGATAATTTATTGAGAGAAAGAGATAGAAATTTTGAGACGAAATTTCTGCACCATAACAGCTATATAACATGGTTTTAGAAAACATTGAAATGAGAGGGTAAAAGGGTCACCCACTCATAAATAATTCATAATACAGAATGGGTACTGAATAAGATCATTGTAAGGATATTTTAATGACACACCACATGAAAATGAAACATGAAATAAAAGAGAATATGCGATTTATTTTACAAGAAATTCGACAGCCTAACAATGTCACTTAAAAATTCCGAAAACAAATTGATGAGAGCAGAAAGGGTATCTAAAAAATTAGACATGAAATGTATAGAAATTAGAACTTATAATAAAATACCCTCAACATAAAGAGATGGAAATTAGAAGACACAACATAAAGTAAGTCATGACTTAAAAGAGGAGGGTGAAAGGATCCCTTACCTTGAAGAGTTACTTTGAAAACATGAAGGACTGGACCTTAGGAGGCTAGAGGGCACCTTGGGAGGTAAGGCGACCAGAAAATAATTGAGGATGATTTTGGAATGAAATGTATTAGGTAATGTATTAGTATTTATAGGGAAAGTGAGGGAACAAATCATTAATTTCCAAGGGACACCTCAACGGTGGTATTGGAAAAACCATGGGCTTGCCCATGGTATTTTCCCATGGTATTGGCCACATGGGACACCTCATAGCATATCTAACTATTCATAAGTAGACCAGAAATATTACATAATTATTACATCATTAAAGATGTCATTAAACAACTGATCCTGAAAATTGTATTTTCATTATTCACCGAAAATTCAACTTTTTAAGAAAAATCCCCAAAAATCACCTTAACCTAACATCGATGCTCTGAATCCAAAAAAGAACTCCATTTTATAAAAATAATTTTTATAATGTTTTTAACTTAATTTTTCAATAAAAAACACTATTCACTCGAAAAAACTACTTCTTAACAAATAATTTTTGAAATATTTATTTACCTACTTTATTAAATCAAATTACTTAATAAAGGTGCCTAAATTATATTAATACTTTCTTAAGGGATGTTACATAATCCATTTGTTCACATTACTATTAATAAGCGTAACATCACTATTTATAATTTACTATTCACCAAAAAATAAGTTGATCTTACTAGACTCTAAATTTCTTACTGAACAAAACTGTACAAGACCATTTTTTGAAAATCATTACACATTATAAATTATTTAAGGTTTACATAAAAATTTTTAAATATCTTTTCTCCAAAAATCATCAATAATATACATCCTATATTTATCCGGAAGTCTGAAAATTCACAAACTTCACCATAAGAAGAAATCACAATTTATATTTATATCAAAGGATTAAATAAGGCAGCTATGGTCTCATTACATAGCCCATTATAACACCATCACATGACCTAAGTGTAAGGTGTACTAAGTGATAAAATCTTGGGGCAGCTCGGCCAACATTGCTTGAGTGGTGATTTCTATTAGCTTGAACTTCATTCGAAGGAGATTCCGTTCCAACTTTAAACGAAGAAGTTTGGTTTGGGTTTGTTCCAGAGTAAAGCCCAGTGGTGCTACCTCCTTCCCATGTTCTGTCAGATGGGATTCAAATGGCCCGAGCCTACTGGATGAGTCCACCGAAAGTTATTTCTATTTTAATTAACCAATATCACTTGTATTTGTAAACAAAAAATTATACCGTTAATAGTTTAGATTCTAACGATCATATTGACCAACAGTAATATAACAGTCGAAACCCTACAGTCTTATTTAATTATACTCACTTCATAAATTTAAGAATATAGTTTTGTTGATTATAAAATAAAATAACACACAAAATTTATGAAACAAATATTAATAAAAAGTACGGGTCATTAGAGTTGCCTTACTTATGTATTTATTTTGATCCTCAAATGATAGAATCTAGAATAAATGTCAATATTATAAGACTATTCTTCTCCCCGTAGTTAATCAAAAATAATAATAAATAGGGGGTATAGGAAAATTATTATTCATCATGATATTATTATGTTTCTAATAATCAATATGGAGTCACATTGATAAATATTTCTTCTTAACAAAAAGAAAAGGCTCAGCTGATGTTGCTACACATTTTTAAATAAACCCCTTATCAAGATTTTACAAGTGATACTTCTTTAATTCCTGCAAATCATTCAGGGAAATATACATAGAATTTTCTATATAGGTATAACATAAGCTATTTGTTCTATTGAATCTCAAATTCATTATTCGGGTGAATACTATAAAATTCTCCTAGAAATACATCAAAAAATTCTATAAAATAGACATATCATCATTATAGAGTTTCTACCCAACCATCTAAGATAAATAGAACTTATGAAGTGGAATAAAGACCCATAAAATTATATTTAATTATATTAGATTCTTTTATTCATCCTCACACTAATAAATGATTATAGGTTTAATTGGAATATGAAAGTTAACATCACTTAAATGTAAATTGAGGCCCGATCTATATAGAGGTTTTCAATCAATGTGTTTGATCAAATAAAATTAAATAATTGGTAAAATAAAAAGATTTACATGAAATAAACTCTTACAAACATTAATCAGAGACGTATCATAGACAGCTTTCATGATCAACATACCATTAGGAGTTTTCATTTATAATTCAACATCTAATCATTGAGGTGGTAATGATATACCCATGACAAATTCTTCATATATAAAAGAGTGTGTAGAACCATAATCAAATAAGAGATTCATAGTTCTAGAGTGGATAATAGGTGTGACATTAAACAAAGATTTCTCCTCACCCACATTAGCAATAGTGATCACTAGACATTTCCCATTATCTTTATTCTTAATAGGTTGTTGACATTGATCATCATCATTATAAATTATATTTTAAAAAAGGTAACTATAATTCCCATACTCATTTCATTTGAAATACAATAGTTTTGATGAATAATTCTATTGATCTTTTACCATATTCACATAATTTGATTTTTTTACTATTAGTTAAAAAATTGATTATTAGATTAAATTTATCTATACACATAAATAATATAATAGTTCTATTAATATAATTTCCTCAATGTTTACATATACACTCCTAGAATAAATGAATACAACTCTTCTTCCCTCCATAGTTTTTATTAGTAGAATTTCATTTTAATTTCATCTTAATTTTCTTATCAAAACCATGATATTTATGGTGAACTCAAATATCTACTTATACAATGATGTAATAATTAACGATTTATTCATTGCTAATAATTTTCCTTTTATATAAAACCCTTTAGATATTTTTTATACCCCTAAATAATTGATCAATATTTAATTGAAGTTGGATGGTAATGCCAGATGCATACATCACAAGTCATGTAAAATATTCATAATATCTACGATGGGATTAATCACAATTCTACATTAGCTCAAATAATTACTTCTCAATTATAATATGAAGAATATAAGGATTGTAATTATTGAAAAATAACTTCTTAAACAATTCCCACTTAAAATTGAAAATTTTATTCTATTTCCTATGTTCTTGATAAGTCTTTGACATTCATTTTCTTCACATTTAAAATAGAAAACAAGAAAAATATCATTTTCACACTCTGAGAAATACAAATAGGAAAATTTTTCTTCAGGGTTATTGATCCATTACATAGAAATTAGTGGATCAAAGGAATAACTAAATGAAGGTTCATGATTCCTCATGAAGGACTGTAACATCCCAAGATATTATTAAATATATTTTATTTCAAATTAAATTTAAATTCTTGGATAGATTTAGTTACATAAAATTAAAATTTTATATTTCATTATACACAACAATAATTATATCCTATGTTTCATGTAACATTTAGTTTATTATAACTTGTATTACATGAAAGGCTGAGTCTTATCAGATAACAATATAATATGAATTTTATTTTTGAACATGATAGTTATCACCATGCAATTGGAATGTAAGGAATGAATATGATTTACTAAATTGTGAAAATATGGGTCACAATTTCTTATAAAATGTATTCATTGGTTACCATTTAATTAGAAATAAAAACCAATTGAATATAAAGTTTTTTTATAAGACTTTTTTTATGTTTCTAATGATATTTTGAATTACTAAATTAAATTAAGTCATATTATTGAATGTTATTAATGAAATATAAATATTATATATTGAATAAAATATTTTTTATTTCATGCAATATGTATTTATATCATGAGATATTAAAAAATCCAATTATATATATAAAAATGTGCATTATTTAAAAAGATGTTTTACTTTTATTTAATGGAACACATGTTTTAATTTTTTTTTACATTTTTATAAAAATTATTTGAAAAAATATACATATTGTTTTAAAGTGGAATATTAAAATTATCATAGTGTGATTTTTTTCTAAAAAGTTTCACATTTTGATGAATAGTGAAAAATACATAATTTTAATTGAAAATGGTATTTTCACTTAAATTTTTTTAATATTAAATTATATTTCCAATTTGTTATAAATTTAAAAAATAATATATATATATATATATATTAATAAAATTTTTGTTATTGAGATCAATTTATTTTTGAAATTTTATATATAAACTTTGTAAACCCTCGAACTTTATCACAATAAATACTCGCTTTCTCATCCAATATATGAGATTAATTTTCAATTAATTTTCACGACTCCTATGATTTAAATTTGTATAAATTGATTAAATTGTTGAAATCAAAAAAGTTTCAAATTTATTTTATGTTAATCATCATTTTTTTCAAAAAATATTAGTGAAATCAATTAAAATTAATTATATTGATTAAGGTAAAAACGTGTTTAATTATTTGTTAGTGTTAAACGATAAGGTGTGGAATTGACCCAAATACTTTGTAAAACCTATTTTATAGAAATATATAGACCATATAACATCATGGTACTAATTTGGTTCATTATTGGGGGCACATTTGGTAAGGGATACCTCCCACTACAAGAAAACCGCCGCGAAACGCGTTTTCGGGCCGTCATTTCGCGGCGGTTTTAAGAACCGCCGCGAAAAAACCGCCGCTAAACGGCAAATTTTTTTTTTTTTATTTTTATTTTTATTTTAATTTTATTCGAGGATTAGCTGCGGATTTTTAAAAAACTGCCGCGAATTTGCAGCGCTTTCGGTAAAACTGCCACTAAATGAAATGAAAAAAATAAAAAAACGTGAGAAACCCCGAAATCACTAAAACGACCATAACTTTTGATCCGTGCGTCCGTTGAAGCGCCATGACCAGTAAAATAGAAGTTCATGAAGAGATCTAAAGGCACATATAATCAAAACCGTGAGACGGTCTAAGTTGTGGAAGATATTAGAGTTATAAAAATGTTGAAAAAAGTTCTCCAACTTCAAACGGCCATAACTTTCGCTCCGGGTGTCCGTTTGGGCTCTACCACATATCAAATCAAAGCTAGCGAAGAGAGATACACACCAATTTGACCCAAGAAAGCTTCTGTCATGTTTTTCGACCCCAAAACCCCTCCGAAGACCTTAAAAACCCCGTTTCCGTCACCGGTGTCCCGTCGAACTTGTCTTCAAACAGACCTAACTTTCGATCCGCGTGTCAGTTTGGCCTTTTCCACCTGCCAGATCATAGCTCGTTCCATGAGATTCAGTTTGACTGGTCACGACGCACACATGCACTCATAGATCATATGTTATGGCCTTTTTAGTGGGTATCAGGTTTGTTATGTTTTTCAGTGTCTCGTTTCTAGCACCCGTTCTCCGTCAGCTTTTTTTTAAATGGTCATAACTTCCGATCCGTCTGTCCATTCATACTCTTTCACCTTTCAGGTTGAAGAGCATTTCAGGATCTTTGATTTGACAGGTCTCGGATCTAAAACAGACTCTCAGATCATAAGTTATCTCCGTTAATGTGAGTCCAATGTTTTTGTCTCTTTATGACCGTTTTGACGGGTTTTAACGGTAGCTCCATTTATTACTTTTTATTTGGGTTTCCATGACTTTCTATCTTTATCAATGGTTTTTTATGGGTTATTATGATGATTATGTTGAATTATTAAGGAGTTTTCCAGAGTTGTCACATGTTTTCATGCGTTCTCATTTTTTCTAATGCCTCATTCTTCATATGCTTCTCCATCCTTTTTCATGCGTTTTCATGATTTTTCATCCCTTATCATGTCTTTTCATACTTTTTCAGGTGTTTCCTTTATTATTTATTATTTATTATTTATAATATACATTAATTTATTTAATATCTATTATTTGTAACTGGTTATTTATTATTTATTATTTATTATTTATTATTTATTATTTATTATTTATATTTATTTATTAGTTATTATTTATTAGTTATTATTTATTATTTATATTTATTTATTATTTATTTTTGTTTATTATTTATATTTATTTATTATTTATTATTTATTATTTATATTTATTTATATTTATTTATTATTTACTATTTATAATTTATATTTATTTATTATTTATATTTATTTATTATTTATTATTTATTATTTATTATTTATATTTATTTATTATTTATTTTTATCTATTATTTATATTTATTTATTATTTATTATTTATATTTATTTATTATTTATATTTATTTATATTTATTTATTATTTATTATTTATATTTATTTATTATTGATATTTATTTAATATTCATTATTTATATTTATTTATTATTTATTATTTATATTTATTTATTATTTATTATTTATTATTTATATTTATTTATTATTTATATTTATTATTCATTATTTATATTTATTTGTTATTTATTATTTATATTTATTTATTATTTATTATTTATTATTTATATTTATTTCTTATTTATTATTTATTATTTATTATTTATTATTTATTATTTATATTTATTTATTTGTTATTATTTATTAGTTATTAGTTATTAGTTATTATTTATTATTTATATTCATTTAATATTTAATATTTATATTTATTTAATATTTAATAGTTATTATTTATTATTTATATTTATTTATTATTTATTATTTATTATTTATATTTATATTTATTTATTATTTATTATTTATTATTTATATTTATATTTATTTATTTATTTTTATTTATTATTTATTATTTATATTTATTTATTATTTATTATTATTTATTATTTATATTTATATTTATTTATTATTTATTATTTATTATTTATATTTATTTATTATTTATATTTATATTTATTTATTATTTATTAATTATTAATTATATTTATTTATTAATTATATTTATTTATTAATTATATTTATTTATTAATTATATTTATTTATTATTTATTATTTATTATTTATATTTAATTATTATTTATATTTATTTATTATTTGTATTTATTTATATTTATTTATTATTTATATTTATTTATTATTTATATTTATTTATATTTATTTATTATTTATTATTTATATTTATTATTTATTATTTATTTATTATTTATATTTATTTATTATTTATTATTTATTTATTATTTATTATTTATATTTATTTATCATTTATCATTTATTATTTATATTAATTTATTATTTATTATTTATATTTATTTATTATTTATATTTATTATTTATTATTTATATTTATTTATTATTTATTATTCATATTTATTTATTATTTATTATTTATTATTTATATTTATTTATTATTTATTATTTTCTATTTATTATTTATTATTTTTATTTATTTATTATTTATTATTTATTATTTATTATTTATTATTTATTATTTATTATTTATATTTATTTATTAATTATTATTTATTAGTTATTATTTATTATTTATTATTTATTATTTATTATTTATAATTATTTATTATTTATTATTTATATTTATTTATTATTTATTATTTATTATTTATTATTTATTATTTATTATTTATATTTATTTATTATTTATATTTATATTCATTTATTATTTATTATTTATTATTTATATTTATTTATTATTTATTTTTATTTATTATTTATATTTATTTATTATTTATTATTTATTATTTATTTTTTAAATTTATTTATTATTTATTATGTATATTTATTTATTATTTATATTTATATTTATTTATTATTATTTATTTATTATTTATATTTTTTTATTATTAGTATTTATTTATTATTTATATTTATTTATTATTTATTATTTATTATTTATATTTATTTATTATTTATATTTATTTATTATTTATATTTATTTATATTTATTTATTATTTATATTTATTTATTATTTATATTTATTTATATTTATTTATTATTTATTATTTATATTTATTTATTATTTATTATTTATTATTTATTATTTCTATTTATTTATTATTTATTATTTATTTATTATTTATTATTTATATTTATTTATCATTTATTATTTATTATTTATATTTACATTTATTTATTATTTATATTTATTTATTATTTATATTTATTATTTATTATTTATATTTATTTATTATTTACTATTTTTATTTATTTATTATTTATTATTTATTATTTATATTTATTTATTATTTATTAGTTATTATTTATTAGTTATTATTTATTATTTATTATTTATTATTTATTATTTATTATTTATATTTATTTATTATTTATTATTTATTATTTATTATTTATATTTATATTTATTTATTATTTATTATTTATTATTTATATTTATTTATTATTTATTATTTATTTATTATTTATATTTATTTATTATTTATTATTTATTATTTATATTTATTTATTATTTATATTTATTTAATATTTATATTTATTTATTATTTATATTTATTTATTATTTATTATTTATTTATTTATTATTTATTATTTATTATTTATATTTATTTATTATTTATTATTTATTATTTATATTTATTTATTATTTATTATTTATATTTATTTATTAGTTATATTTATTATTTATTATTTATATTTATTTATTATTTATTATTTATTATTTATATTTATTTATTATTTATTATTTATTATTTATTATTTAGTATTTATATTTATTTATTATTTATTATATATATTTATTTTTTATTTTTTATTTATATTTATTTTTTATTTTTTATTTATATTTATTATTCCTTATTTATTATTTATTATTTGTTATTTATTATTTATTATTTATTATTTATTTTTATTGAGTTTATATTTATTATTTATGTATTATTTGTTTTTTCAATTAATATATATAAGTATATTAAATTCTATTTATTAAACACATGGCAAGCTTGCTCGAGTGGTAATGTCTTTGGAAAATATGCAAGAGGTTAGGGGTTCAAATCTCACCAAACGCAGAAGAGGTAAATTCCCACACATGTACACCTCCAAGGTGATTTATCTCATCCAACCCCTGAATAAATAAATTCCCAACATACATACCCTAATCCTAGATTCCCAAACAAGGATATAATTTCAACCATGTATGTCCTTTGGTACAAACATAAATGAGTTACCCGAAGAAGAGGTAACATTCAACAACATTTGTTTTTTGATTACTTTTTTTATTCACCCATAAAATTATTCATATACAATGTTTATATAACAAAATAAGTATTCTTAATATAATCATATTATTTTCTGTTATGGGTAAAACCTACAATCACCCACGCTTTGATCAAAGGGGTAACAAAATCATCGTTCTTGTGCACGGTGGAATACCGCCTCATGAAACGATGTCGTTCATTTTTCCATTACCCCTCTTATGGATGGAAATTATAATGGTCATTATATTTATATATTATATATATTATATTTATGACATAATAATACATATGGAGTAATTATATGATATACACCCTTTTTTACATTTCATACCATAGTGTATATGATAACATTGATCATGTGTATGGTGAACTACCACATCATGAAACAACGTGAAGAATTTTCCAGTAATGTATTACATGGAATGTAATAAGGGAAAAATATATTGAATGTATAATATATCAATGTATTATTTATGATATTAATGACATATTTATCTTTCTGGAAATATAATATATAATTTTTTTCTTGCCTTTTCACACACTGAAAAATTGATAATGTCGTTCATCGACGTGTGGACTACCGTCTCCTTGAAGAAATGAATTTTTTATTTTTTCATCACCACATCACAATAATGATATATATTAGTATAGATATATATAAATCGAAGAATGTGGTTATTTGGTTTAAATACCAAAGAACAATTTATTTTAAAAAAGGAAATCTTACAAGAGTCTAAAAGATGGTATCAGATTACAATCTTTCACATGAAGGGGGAGCAGGTCATCAGGGAGATCTTTCAACCAACTAAAGTCCTAAATTACACCCTTATTATCAAGAACATTAGCAACTATGTTCACTTAATGATAGGTATAAAATTCTATATGGTTGATGTCATGGAGTGAATAGAGGAATTCTATCCAACGTGTAGTAATAAACAAGGCTAGATGTGCCACACCATTCCAAATTTCTTGGAAATTGGTGGCTGAGTCACTTTCAATCCACATGTCATTCCAAAGATGTTGTTTGGAAAAAGAGATAGCATAAAATATCATCATTTCAGATTTTATGGAGGAGGTGGTACCACAACTTCCAAGAAGGAACCTGAGGATATGAATAATATGATTTCTAAAAACAGGGCCATGTATCATGGGTCCTGGGTTGCTTTTTGAATCACCTTCAACATTAATTTTAATCCATCTAGGAGGAGGTGGTTTCCAAAAAACTTCCAATATGCGATGTGGTTAGGGAAAAATGTCATCAAAGTGATTTTTTGCAGGATCATAATGTCCTTAACCATGTTGTTTCAATATCCCTTATGAATATAGGTAGGTTCATAAATAGTGATGAGGATTCACATCCAACCTTCATTAATTGTGATTGAGTAATTATTGTGTAAGATTGCTTTTCTATAATACTAGATCACACAAAGAAGCTCCACAATAGCTGCAATAAAAAGGTTTTTAATTTGTGGGGAGCTATCCACATCCACACAACACTTTAGTTGGGCGTTTGTAGACTAAAGAAGATGCTATCTACAATCAAAGGTATCAAAAATATAGTTTCAAAGATCAGTGTCCATGGAACATGAAAGAAATAAATGATTGGAATCCTATATATTTTGATTAATTAATAAACATTTGGAACAAATGTGTATTCAAAAATATTGAAGAAAATTATATATTAGAACCCGATTATAGGACATTCTCCAAATAAGAGTAAGGTGTGAATGTAATATCCATGGATTATACAAAACATTTATCCAACTAATGTCAGTTTCAGTATTATGAAAGCAGTGATTGTAAAAAGTCTTTCAATTAAGAATACCATTGTGAGAAGGTTCCCATATAAGAAAATCATCTATGTTAAGAAGGTATAGTTGTTAATAGCATGTATAAAAATATCAGGAAGGCTATTATGATGGGAATTCATGACCTCCCAAATATAAATATTTAAATTTTTAGGGTTTTTCCAGGTAACAATGTAATAAGAGGAGCACTAGTCCTATTATCTAACTATATGTTTAGGGATGAGTTATTGGAGACCATCCATCTAGAATTGGTCATTAGGTGTCTATATTTTTTTATGGAAGGACATATGGAGGACTTCAGGAAGTTAATGTTGCCTATTTTTGAATTTATCATGAAACCTATTTTTGTTCAATGTAATAGATGGAAAATCATTATATACCAGGTTCCAAGTAAGTATTTTTTGATGATAATCATTAAATATAGTCAAGTTTTTAATGCCAAGACAACCATTATCCAAGGTTTTACAACAAGTAAACCAGAAAATAGTTACTAATTTCCTATCTAAGATGCTTCTATTCCAAAAAATATTTCTTATATATAAATTCATTTATTTTAAAATACCAACAGGCCATTTATAAACCATCATAGAGTAAAAATTTTTGGAAATAATAACTGACTTTACAAGGAAAATTATTCCCACCATAGATAGAGTTTTTCCTTTCCATTAGGAGAGTTTATTAAGGATTTGGTAAAAAAATGTTAGTGAGGCCTACCCCCAAAAATGGGAACACCATAGTATGTGAAAGGGAAACAACCTTCCTTAACAGGCAATTCATTGATATTTTTTTTCCTATTAGTCAGAAATTTTCTTCCAAAGAAAATAGAATAATTGTTCTATATGAATACCTGACCCAAAACCTCCTCATAGTGGGATATATAATTTTTGAGAGTTCAGATATTTCTTTTATCACCTTACAAGAATAGAATAATTTCATCCTCATATAAAATATGCGTAGAGGTGTTGGAATTCCCAGAATCCAGGATGAGATTGAGTTTATTTTGATCCACCAGGAAAGTGAGCATGTGACTTAAATAGAATTCCAAAATTGAAAAGAAGATGGTAGGGAGGGGATCACCATGTCTAACACCTTTAATGAATTTGAAATTGCCTCTAGGGGAGCCATCGACCAAGATAGAAATTGAGTATGAGTTAACAGGAGTATAAAAATTAGTTATATAGAGTTATAAAAATGTAAACCATATAACACTTTGAGGGTATAATACCATTCTATAGTAATAATGGATTTCTAATGACATGTTTATTGGAAATGTTACCACCTCTATTTTTTTTGTTTAAAGTATTAGTGGATTTAGATAAGAGAGAAATGAAATCTTGGATTGATCTACCCTTGATAAAACAAAATTGGGACCAAGAAATTAATTTATCCATAATGTTGGAAATTATGTTTGAAATCAGTTTGGTGATGATTTTTTAATGAGTGTTTATATGAGCTATGGGCCAGAAAAGATAAATATCAGATGAATTTTCTACCTTGGGAATTAAAGTGAGGAATTGTGCAATAAAACCATAAGGAAGAGTGATACTAGAAAATAATGTTTTAATGAGTTTTCAAGAATCAGGATGAATGTCATCCCAATTGTCTTGGAAGAATCCATCACTAGAACCATCCAAACCCAGGGCACTATCAGGATTTAGACTAAAAATAGTGTCTTTGATTCCATGGTCTAGAGGAATGGCTAAGAGATAAGAGTTGTCCTACTTATTGTGAACTGTCAAAATTATATATTGAATAATATCCTTATTTATGATAGGTATATTAAATAAGGATTCAAATTAAGTTATAGCATGATTAAAAACATACACATCATTATCTAGAAGAATGTCCCCATCATTAAGGGAGGTTAAAGGTCAATAAGATTTCGTAATTAATTGAATAGAATTATAGAATTTGGTGTTCCTATCACCATTATACAACCATTTAATTTTTAGGCATGTTTACGCTTGTTATCCCTAACTGTTAAAAGATATTTGAGCTTCCCCGAAATGTTAATCTCTTGGTTCTGATCAGAACAGAAATCCAAGTTGGTATTGTTATTTCGAATTTGGGGAAATTCATTCTCAAGAAGTAAGATGTCATTGTTAGTTTTTTTAGATCTTAAGACTACCCAAACCTTAATATTTTGTTTGAGAAGTTTTATTTTAAAAGAACAAGAAAAGGCATCATTGATATGTTTCGTAGAAGACCAAAATCTTCTAATGAAATTTCCACAATCTGTTTTCATGGACTAGGAGTTTTTAAATTCAAAGGGCAGAGTAGGTTCCATAGTTTTTTAAGAGATAGTGACCATGATAGGATGATGGTTAGACTACATTTTGGGTAGATTAGTGCTCGAAAGCATGTCCCATTTATCTTGAGCTTGATCATTAACAAACGCTCTATCCAATTTCCTGGCTACCACTATATTATAATGTTTTCTATACCATGTATATTTCTATCCAGTGAGAGTAATATCAATAAGATTATTATTCTCAATTTCATCCTTAAATTCTCTCATTGAAATAGTAGAGTGTAGTTAACCCATCTTCTCACATTAAGTATGAATAAAATTGAAATCTCCAATGATAAACCATGTGTTATGTATGTTATCACTCAGATAGGATAAGTCAGTCCAAAGAGGCCCGATATCATCATACCTATTCTATATATAAGCAAAGAATAAACATAGTTGTATATTATCTATCATAAAAACAAAAGTGATAATTTTTTCAGAGATGTGGAAGATATTTATATTGTACAATGAATGTTGAGAAAATATCTAGAGGGTATCAGTATTGGGATTGTTTTGACTTTCACATATGAAAGAGTATCCAAAATGATAAAAGTGAAGAAGTTTAATTGAAAAATTTATTTTGGGATCAGTAATAGAAAAAATTACACGGGACTGAATGTTGAGAATTTGTTTTCTAACATTGAAGGAGTCCGGTTTAGCAATACTCTGACAATTCCAAAATAATATCTTCATTTATACCTATGTTTGGAGTTATCACTCCCCTTTTTTCCCATCTCAGACATTGTGTCCAGCTGATCTTCTAGGATTCTTGGACGTACTTGGGATTGAGTTTATGTCTTCATTACCTTTACAGAAGGATGAAAGGGAAGTAGTAGACTCTACAATCAATGATACTTTCGAAGTATCTTTCATGTTATTTTTATCAATTAGAGTACTACCAATAAAACTATTATTAATATCCTTGTTAGAGACATAATTTGAATTAGCAGTAGTGGTAGGTAAGGTAGTGAAATTAGGAGGTAAGTTACCTAAAACAGTGGACAATTTATTAGTAGATGTATCTGCATTTTTTAGCCTAGAGTGTTCTTGTAGTGATTATCCTTCTAGGATTGAATCTATATGAACATCATTATAATAAATCTTACTAGAAATGAAAATAGATTCAGTACCCTCTGTGGTTTCATGATGAAAAAGGTGGTCATTTTTGTCCAAGATTGAGGAAATAATGGATTTAATCTTCTCTTCATCAACAACTTTTCTAGATTCAGTCACATTGCACAAAGTACTGGTTGTAATGGTGAAATCCATTTTAGTTCCATATCCAGAAATGGTAGTGGTCTAGGAAGGTTGAAAAATATATTCTACCTTCATTCCATTAATGAATTAATTATTGATTAGTAGATTGGGAGTACCTTTGTTTTTCCTCTCAGGGTGTAATTGCAGTGTCTTTCTGTCCAGGTCTGAGCAACCTAGAGGAATATGTTCCATAGCCTGCTCAATACAAATATCTGAAGAAAGGAATGGAGGATGTCCATTATTTTCATCCTTCATGCCTTTAACACATACACTATTAACCGAATTGGAATCATTATTAGGAGAGGAAACAACAATAATTCTTTTACCTTTATCATTTTTAGTGGATATGTTGATATCCACCTTGCAATTTAATCCATCCTTATCTACATTAAAATATTGTGAAGTAGTAGGATAGAGTGAATGAAAAAGCATGCATATCTCAGTCCCTCCAGAGTTGGTTTCTTGTTGGTTTTTTTAAACAACCATTACAAGACTCACAATTTCTTTATGGAGGAGTATCTCCTGGTTGGTGTTATCCTTTTCATCAATAAGATCAGCCCAAGAATTTCTGGATTTTTTCTCTAAGTTCATTTATTTATTAGAATGTTTTACCCATATTTCATTCCTTTTTTGAATTTTCTGGATTAGATATGGGTTTCTTGGTATTTTGTTTATTTCTCACATCCTTCTAGTAATTAGCCAATGGTTGATCCACTTGTTTCCTAACCACTCAACAATTTTCAATAGTGTGTCCTATGATTTTTCATATGTCAGAAAAGGTTTATTTCTCTTATACCCAACATGAACTTAATTTTTATGGTCGTTGGCATTGAAACTTATTGTTTTTTGGAGTTTTGTTTCAAGATTAACTTAATTCATAACTATAGAAAAGAGTCCTAGTTCATAATTTGGAGTTCTTTGATAAATTTTGAGCGGTAGTCCAATACAAGAGGAAATATCATTTTATATTTTGTGATTCCAAAAATACCAATTAAGACTATGTAATATAGCCTATACTTGGGACACTGTGCTCCTACATGTGTAAGGGTAAAATGCATAGTGCTAGTTAGAGATTCTAAGAAGACCCAATTTGAGATAAAGATTTCCAATTTTTTAGACTCTATTGAGATATTCTTATGATTTAAAAAGAATATGGAGATAAAATTTACCTACATGCACTAATTTCCATTCTAAGATACTCCAAAAATGTGCTATTCTATGCTTTAAATCTAATAAGGTCCAAGGGACATCACCTTTCAAGTACAAGATGCGACCCATAACAGAGTATTTTTCCAATTGTGTATGTTGCTGAAGTGCTTTAGGATTGTAATCCACCGAGAATATACCATCATCAAGCTGTTTATAGAAAGGATATTTAGACTCACTAGATTTTTTTTTTCTGATCTTTACCTTGCATCTAGAAATGATACACCTATGTCTTTCCTGGAGATTGAATGATTGATGTTCATTTCATTGAGCTCTGTTTCCATACTGGTCTCAGATTTAGTACTTCTCATATAATATTCCTACTTCTTTTAGAGATTATCAAAATGGTGGGATTCAAATCTCCCAGGCGGGAGAAAGAGCTCCACCCTGAGCACAAATCAGAGCAAGAAAACCCTATGTGCTCGTGATTTATTGAAAGATGGTCTACCATATCTCTAAAAACTCTTTCCACACATCAATATATAGTTAAATAATATGATATTTTTTAACATAATTATAATTCTATAATGATAAATGTTACTTTACTTATTTCTATAATGATCATTAAAAAATAGGAACCTTACTCATGTGTACGTGCGTCCTACCGTCAATATGAATGTAAAATTGGTTCATTTGTCATAACCAACATCCATGATTGGTTTTATAAGAATATTTTGTGTATAATATTTATTATTATTTCGTTATTAAACTTCTTTATATGTATAAAAAACAACCCCCTTGCCTATATTTAACCTAGAAAATTTCTTTTTGATACATAAATTGAATATTTTCAAAACATCTGACATAAAATTAATTAATTATGTAATTGAGTTTTAATTATTAATAAGATAAATATATTTAATAAAACAATTAAAAAGTTTCTTGGGAATTTAAATAATTAGCACATTTTTTTCAGTAAGATAAAGAAACAGATTCCAAATCAGACTCAAGGTGAGGAACTTGGTCTCAATTTCCTTTCATTGAGGAATATTTTGATGTTGTGCACCTATATTCTATAAGATATTTTATACAAAACCCCATTGAAATTTTATGTAATTAATTTCCCAATTATCATGATATTTTATGATTTTTACTGTTATTATTTAATGGGTTTTATGATTCAATTGTTTTCCAGGTAATAAGGTACTTCTCATATGAAACGAACATTATTTTGAAGATTTCATCAAAATCATTATATTCCATGTTCATGTTTATAAAATGATATTTTTTATATAGATATAAAATATTTATAATTTAAATTTTATATCTATTTTTAATTCATTTCAATATTTTTGAAAATAAATCTTTTTTATGTTTTTTATATGGAACGTTTTGGTACACAACCAATGAGATATTTTATTCTCCTCATACACAATGAAAATAAATTTTCTGGGGTCATAACTGTTGTTTTTTAAAATCATTTTAAAGTATAAATTTTTTCTTAAATGAAACCCTCTTTCCATTTTTTGGGTATTTTGGTAATCAAAATGGTCTTAAAAAAAGGATGTTTTGGTATTGAGAATGGGGTTTTAGAAGAAAATGGTATTTTTTTAGAAAGTGATTTTCATATGAATTTAAACAGGTTCTATAATGAGTGTGATTTATTCTTTATGTAGTACATGATAATTATATGAAATATTTGAGCCCTATATAGCTTATATTAAGTGTTTATCTCCATTATAGTTCACTGGTTATCCTGATAGAGCTTATTGGACGAGTTGAGCCCCATTATAACTCATGAAGAAATGGGTGTGCTCGATATAGCTTAAAATAAGGGTGATCCCCATTATATATCTTCAATGCATATGGTAATTATTATATTATAAGTCAACCGTGTCGTTATTCCAATTCAAAGGGGTTTAAAAGGGTTTTATGAATATGTGTCTCTATGTCACATGAAAGAGTTTTAATATCTTTATATGGATTTTAATGATTTTCAATGAGGAAAATGTGTATTGTTTTCAGGTGAAAATATTTCATTTCATTTTCTCAATATATTTTAGGATAAATCTAAACATTATTTGAGTTTTCATGTGTTCAATAGACTAATTTTTTTCTTTATTTCTCTCTCCCTTAATGATAATTTTTAATCATCTTATGTTTTAAATAAATTCTTTCAAGACATAAAAATGTGTGAGAGAAAGTAAGAAGTCAGTTTTAAATTTTGGGAGTTTTTTACATGAAAATAAATCCTGATTGATTTTAAAAGTATTATATTATGGGAAAATGGATACAAATGGGAAGTGTCCAATTTATATTTTTAGTTTTTATGTATGATTTATGGCTTAATTATCTAAAAATACAAACATTAAAAGATTCTCAAATGTCAAAGTTTTAATCATTGACATAAATCTAAATATTATGTAATGTTGAAGGATGGTGGCTTATATATTGTATTAAATTATGGTATAGAAAGATTTAGAAGTTTGGATAGTGTTAACAACATTCCCTTATAATATTTAAGTTTAAGTTTATGTTGAAATGGTATAGGATTTTACGATTTCCATGATTATTCATCTAAACTATGTTTATTAAGAATTGTTTCCCTAGAGGAAACTAGGAAGGTGTAGTGGGAAGGAACCAAGAGGAAAACATACTTCCAAATCATAATCCTGAGATGGTTGTAATTGTAAAAAAATAGTTTGGCCCCATAAAGGATTAGTTTACACATTCTATAAATTATAGTAGTGTCTATTCGAAATAGGTACCTGATACACCATGAAGGAACATGTATATAGTTGAAAATTTCATGGATAAACATCCACCAGGATTCAATGGATCATATACACCAATGGTAGCTGAAGGAAGGATCAATTCCCAAGAGAAGATATTTGAAGACAACGAATTTTCAGAGCATCAAAAGGAAACTCTTTCCATATATTCTTTTTAAGGTGAAGCTAGTTGATGGAGGTATTTATTTAAGAATACTATAGAGAAAGATAATCTTGATTCTATGTAATGTGAAACATTTAAGAATATTTTCCTTCATAAATATATCACATAGTTTGTTCTTCATTTTAAGGAGAAAAAATTCATGGAATTGGGGGAAAAAATAAATATTATATAGTTTCATAACAATAAAAAATCAAAATATTGGTCATGTATGAATAAAAAAATATTTAATATGTAGACAGTAAAATTAATAGTTTAAACTTAGGATTAAAACCATTCTTATAAAGATAATTGGAAGCATGATAATTTGAAAGTTATGGGAATTTTTTTCATTATGTTGAGAAAGTTGAGTTAGTGTTTACCCACACATATGTTCCATGGCATGACCAGAGTAAGAAACAGTCACTGTGGAAGGAAATGTAGAATAAATAAAATAATTATTCTATAGATAAGCCTCAAATTTGTTCCCTTTGGGGTAAAATGATTTTTTTGGGAATGTATGTAAGTATTCGGAATGTGTTACTAGTGTGGTATGTTTGGTCAAAATGTTTGAGATAGTAAAGAAAAGAGTACTGAACAATCCAAGAATTAGATAAAATATATCTAGTAAAAAAATATTTTTTAGCTGAAGTGAGTTTTGAAATTTTTATAATTTAAGTCTAAAGTTACATACTCAATGTGAAAATCAACATGATTAGAAGAAAAAAATGAGTGGAAAATCATTTTCTAATTCTACTTTTGATGTTGGTCCATCTGGTGAAGTGGAGATATCACTAGGGAGATCATTAATTTTTTTTCCAGGTTGATAATAATCCTAATTTTTTATTCACTCATAATTTAATTTTTTAAATAATGGAAATACTATATAGACATTTATTGAGTAATTATAGATGTATGAGGTATATTATTAAATGTTATTAGAGGAATAATACCATTAATTTTGTGGATATATGTTTAATTTTATTATTAACCATTAAAGGTTTTAAAATTATGGAATGATTTAGTTGTATCTTTGGATATTAAAATTGAAATTTATAGATTAATTTATAATCTAATCACATGATTGCTTGATAAATTTTGTATTTATCTTATTTTATTCGAAACATTTTGGTTTTGGATAATATCTAAAGATAAAAGAAATATTGTATTATCATTTTTGGGAGTAAGTGATCCATTAGATGCTGATTCTATTGCTTTAGGAATAAAAAATTCACCATGAATACTATTTTTTTTGAAGAAAAATATGAGTCTATTGTGGACATATTTTAATGGTTGGAAATCTTCTAATCAATTAACTATATTTTCTTAATCTCTTAGTCTATATGGTAAGGGAATTATTCAACTCTAGGAAATAGATCTTTGAAAAAAATTTATCCTACTACCTTCATTTCTGATGAACCAATGATATTTTAACTCATCACGGGCATATGGATTTTTGACCATTAACATTATATTGACCATTCACTTTTTTATGATCCATTACGTCAATCTATCTCCATAATTATTTATGTTTTTAATCCATGTCTAAATCTTCATTTCCTACCTATGTTCTTCTATTTAGAAATCTGTAATATGTTATTCAAGACGACCTTCTGATAGAGATAATATTATCATTATTTTTCTTGTCTATTTTAATGATTTAAACCCTTCTAATTAATAAATTTGAGATGATTTATACCATTTTAGTATTTTTGGTGAATTATATTCTTAAATGTGAAAATTGTTTAATTCTAGAAATTTAGTAGTTTTATAGAGATTTTGGATTTCAGTTATATATTTTAAAATTTTGATCCAACTTGAGTGATTCCTTTTTTAGGCTTCCTATGTTTTTGTGCTTCAGGTTTTTCTTTTAGACCAAAACCCAATTCAAATTCCTTTGGCCCATATAAATCAACCCAGAGGAGATAATTTGATGGCCGACAAAATAGACCCCACAATATTTAATCAGTCATATATCATCTTAAATATAAACCAATATGCTGATTCTACTTGGAAGTGAAATATGAATTAGATAATAATGCACACATTAAGGTTCTTGGATAAATTCTCCCATTAAGGATTCCATTTTTATTCATTCAAAAGGAGGAAGTCAAAGCGTCCTCTCAGGAAGAAATAGTTCACTTATGTAATTCAATCATAAATTTTTCTACACATTCCAAATATCATTGAAATTTAGAGATCCGATATCCAACTCAATTTATAAAAACATTTAAGAAGAGACCTTGGTGAGTTTCGAAAATTTGGTGGGCAGAACCGAAGCTAAATTTTGATGGAAGGATTCTGGAGGAGAAATTTTTTGCCCCTCCATTTTTCTATTTTCATTATTTTTAGTTTTGTAATGTCTTATTATTCACCATTATTCATGTATTCCCTTCACCTAATGGGGGTAATACTCTAAGTGATTGTGGAAGGAGAGTGTTTCCCTTTTGTAATGTTTGAGTTCATGCACTTAGTGTTATGAAATATTTTCTCTCTTTTTAAAAGTTGGTTTCAATTTCTAATAATGATTTTTATTTTCAAGTATGATCATATTTTGTTCTAGATTATGTGGATATTGTTGCGTTGGTCAATGATCATCTTAAACCTCTACTAGGTTATTATCTATATATAATGGAATAAGTCACATCTTTGTGGTGAAGTACTTAACGATCTTCCCTACGTGTGGGTGGGGTAGTGGAAATTCTTGATGGTTTGGGATAAACAAAACCCAATTGTGAATTGACAATGTCAATTTAGGGTATTCACTGAGACTCTTTCACACATATAAAGGAGATTATATTGAACTGAAATCTTTGAAATATTTTCTCTCACCATCACCCTTTTAACAAGGGAGTGAGAGGAAACAATCATGTAATATCACATTAGTTGGATTAGTATAAGAGGATTAGATAAATTATAATTATGATAACATTGTAATTGGAAAAATAATCCCAGCTTGATCACTCAATTAATATCACTGTTTTCAATCTCTTTCTTTGAAAATGTTTTTCCATTATTTTCTTTATTTCATTATTTTGTTTTTTAAATTATTTATTTTTTATGTCAAATAATTTCAAAAACAACTTCCACTTATTTCTCAAATTTAAGTGACAACATGACTATTGGGTGATTCTTTCTAGAGAAAACCTAGGTTAACCACTATACTTCATTTTAACATAGGATATTTTTTTTTCAAACCCCACTATAGGCATTTATCCAAATTGGGAACCATTTCCGGGGAGGTAGTGGCAACATTTTTTTCTCTTCTTTATCTATTTATTTAGTATTTTCTTATTTTCTCTTCAAAATTTCAAGACTAGAACCTCAAACACTAATACATTCTCCCTTGATCCTAAAATTGAAAGAAACTAATTGAATAGACTTAGACACCTTAATATACAATCTGAATTTGAGGACATTACTCTTGATGACTAGAGTGAAACTTCAAGTGTTTACACTAATCCTCTCATCATTGATTGAAAAAACCCAACTCTTAGAGACCTATGCACCCATAATTCCATAATAAAAATAATTAATATATTATTCTAGTATTAAAAAATTATTTTTAGATAAAACCTATCATGATTCCATTACTTCTAGATTTTCATGGTTTAGAAGGTGAATATCCCAACAAACATATTAAAGAGTTCACACACGCCTACTCAAACCTTCATACCCCATGGAGTAGCTGAGGAACAAGTAAAGTGTATGGAATTCCCATTTTCATTAGTAAGAGCTTCCAAATATTGGTGGTATGGTCTACAACCATGAGACATGGATGATTGGAATTAATTGTAGAGATTTTTCATGCACAGATTCTTTCCCGTCTCTAGAAGCACAACTATTAGAAAGGATATATATGACATCAGATAGTCATTTGGAGAAACCCATTATGAATATAGAGAATGATTTAAAAGGAAATTTTCCTTCTACCCACATAATTAAATTAAGGATCATCACTTTCTTGTCTTCTTTTATCAAGGCTTAATGTGTAATGATAGAAATATTCTAATTGAATCATCGGGATATGCACTGATTGACAAGTCACAAGAAGAAGCTAAGGTCTTGATTGAGAAGATCTATTAGAAATCACAACAGTTTGGTTTAAGAGGTATTGGTACAAGAGGAATTCATGAGTAATAACTTCTAATCCATCATAATAATGGGAATCTAATATTTATGATATTTCTAGTATGGTGAGATAGATGACCATGAAGTAAGTGGCTGACCAATAATTAGTAGATACAGTATGTGATTTTTTCTAATCACCAGATCATTTCACGGACCAATGTGATGAAATATAGAGAATAAAAACTTGTACAAAGGACTTTCATCCTTAGAAATTTATTAAAAAATCAAGGTTGGAGAAATCCTTACCATGTTCAATATGTGTTTTAAAATCAGTAGAATTAAGAAAGACCCTCAAACCAAAACCAGTTCCAAAACCAACCCACATTCCAACAACAATTCAAAAACCAAAAACCATTTCAACAAAATAAATCATATAACCAGCCTTCACACCACTAACCGACCACTTTTCCAAGACACTATGAGCATCCCTTAACTAGTGGAAAACCCTTAATTCTAAACCAATAGAATATATCTAATATTAAGTGGATAAAATACACCGTAAAAGATTTTTCCAATAAGTTCAATTTTCTCATGGACTTCCTAACCAAAGATCCTAGGAAACCCACTTCTAAAACAATATGAAACCCAATATATAATATCAGCATGATAAAAATAATAAATTGAAATGAACTATCACCACCATTATACCATGAACTGGAAATAAGACCACCTGAGTTGTGGGAGAATGAAGTTGTAAATTCTAAAAAATATTTCAAATTTTGCTTGAATAAGATAAGAAATATGAGGTAGATAAGGATATGGAAAAAAAGAAAAGATAAGAAACACCATTTAAAATTAAAAAAATGGAGAAGAAATACATACCCCTAACATTTCAATCGAGGTTGATTGAATTAATTAAAATGTAGGAAAAAGAACTTCAAAAAGAAAATATGGACACCTTCCAAAAAGTGGGAATCAATATCCCCGTTCCTGAAGCACTCATAAAATTCCATTGTATGCTACATTTTTCAAGGATATTTTCATTAATAAGAGTTTGATTCATGGGAATAAAAGGGTCAACTTGGGAAGAAGTGTCACAACCCTTATCACACCATATTTTCCAACCAAATGTCAAGATCCATAAACATTTTTCATTCTATGCACCATTGGTTATTTAAATTTCTATAATGATTTTTGTAATATAGGTGATTCCGTTAATGTATTTCCTTGATATGTATAACCTTTTTTTCAAATGGGAGACTTGAAACCTGCAATAGTGGTGGTCCAGCTTGAAAAAATATCGATAGTTTTCCCTACAGGAGTTCTGGAGGATGTCCAAGTAAAAGTAAAAAATATCTTATTTCCAGCTAACTTTTATGTGCTGAATATCGAAGAAGATAAGAGCCCGTCATACTCACCCATTATTTTGGAGATACATTTCTTGAATATGGGAAAAACCTCATCAATGTGCATGAAGGGAAAGCCACCATGGAGTTTGGAGATAGCATTATCCACTTCAATATATTTGAATCCATGAGGCACCATTCGAATGATAACTCACTATTCTCACGCTCCCCTGAAGTTGGTATAGAACCCATTATAGAATAAGGTATTGTTCATGAATTCTTATCCTTAAGAGATTCTTCATCCAACAAAAATACCATTGAACATGTGGAGGGAAAAAATAATGACGATTATGATTTCATAAGGGAGGAAGAGGTAAAATATAATTTCTTTTATGATTTGTTAAATTATGTGGAAGATGATATGGTTTCATGTGTGAATGAGGTTGAACCCTTGAAAGTGGGGAATAGTAGAGTAGTTTCATCACTTAAGAATCCCCCTGATCTGAAATTAAAACCACTTCCCACTGATTTGAAATATGTATACTTTATAGAGGGAGAGATATTCTCATTGATAATTGCTAATAATTTTTCTGAAACCCAGGAAAAATAACTAATTGATATTTGTGGAGATAAGTTCCAACAAATAGGGTGGATCTTAGGTGATATCCCTTGTACATACACAAAAAAAAATTCATAGATAGAATTTATCTTGTGGGAGATTCCAAACCTATTAGACAACCCAAAAGGAGGTTGATTCCCCCCTTGATGGATGTTATAAAGAATGAGATCGAGAATCTCTTGGTATATGTGATCATCTATACCATCTCATATTCACAATGGGTTATCAAAATTCAGGTAGTTTCAAAAAATTTGGCATAACCACATTAACGAATGAAAATAGTGAATTAATCCATGTGAGAATTCAGAATAGTTAAAGAGTGTGCATTGATTTGAGGAAGTTAAATCAGGTCAATCAGAATGAACATTTCCATGTTCCCTTCACTAATCTTATGCTAGATATATTAGCAGGGAGAACTTATTATTTATTTTTGGATGGATTTTTATGTTATTTATAAGTTCCCATTGCTCATGTGGATCAATATAACACAAAATTTACAAGTCCCTTCCACTCTTTTTCTTATAAAAGGATGGCATCTAAATTGTGTAATTCTCTAGGTACATTTCAGAGGTGCATGGTATGCATATTTTATGATCCCATTGAAGATTTTATGGGGGTTTTCTTGGATGATTTCATAGTTTTCGAGAACTCTTTTGAGCATTGTCTGAAAAATATAGAAAATATTTTCAAAACCAACATTGAAAAAATTATGGTTTAAATTTTTGAAAAGTTTCATTTTATGGTTGAGAGAGGAATTGTTATTGGGAATGTCATTTCCAAAAAGGAAATTTTGGTTGATAAATCAAAAATTTAAGTGATAAATTATTTTCCTTACCCAAATTGTGTTAATCATGTTAGATCATTTTTTGATCATGCATGATTCTACAAGAGTTTTTGTCAAATATTTTAGTGATATTTCTCTCCCTCTCTATATATTTCTTTTTAAGGATTTTGATTTTGATTTTAGTGATTCATGTAGGGAATCCTTTAGTGAGATGAAGAGGATATTTATTACTCCAACCCTGATGGAGCCACCAAATTGGGAAGAACTATTTTAGATACTCTGTGATGCTTCCAAACAATCAGTTGGAGAGGTCCTTTATTAGTGAATTGATAGAAGGCCACAAGTTATCTCTTGTGCCTTAAGATCACTGGATTCAGCTCAATTCAATTACAAAACTATACTAAATTAGTATTTTTTCAGTTTCTTTTTGTTTATAATGATTTAGATCATATATTCTTGCAACTAAAGTCATTGTTTATTCTGATCATGTAGCTCTTAGGTATTTGATGAAGAATGATAAAGAAAAACTGAGACAAGTGATATGGATGTTACTCCTATAGGATTTAAACATAAAAATCAAGTATAATAAGGGATCTGGGAACAAAGTGGTTGATCATTTAAGAATACTTCCAAATACTGCTGAAGATAAAATTCTATAAAATAACCATTGAATTATCACTATCCTGGAGAGCCATTGTACTTTGTTAAAGGAGAAGTGCCTTGGTATGATGACATGCTAAATTATCTGGTAACATCTTTGGTCCCATCTCATTTAAATTTTTATCAAATTCACAAAATGAAATCTGAATATAGATATTAAATTTTGGATGATCCAATTACTTTGAAGATTTACAATGAAAAAGTGATAAGAATATGTTTTCCTGAGAGTGAAATTGGTTCTATATTTGTGTTTTTTTTCACAAATTAGCTTATAGATTCCACATTATAACTCAAAGGATATCAAATAAGGTTTAATAATTTGGATTTATTGGCCCACCCTTTTTAAGTATTCTTATTAAATTAGAAAAAGGTGTAAAAAATATCAGTTTTTAGGAAACATTTGAAAGAGATAATAAATTCCCCAACATCCACATAACTTTTGTGAGATTTTTGAAGTTTGGGGGATGTATTTTATGGACCCTTTCCCAATTGCATTTTTAAATTCTTATATATTTCTTATATTTGATTACGTTTAAAAATACATGGAAGAAAAATCCACTAGGACTAAAGATGATAATGTTGCTTGTTATTTTGTTAGGAATAACATACCTGGTAGTTTTGGAGGGCCTAGAGCCATCATCAATTATCAAGGTACTCACTTTTGAAATATGGTAATGGAGGATTTTCTAACAAAGTATGGGTTGCATCATAAAATATCAACTCCACATCACCCACATAAAAATGGTAAAGCCAAAGTGTCCAATAGGGAAATCAATGGAATTTTGGAGAAGACCATTAAAACAAAAAATAATTATTGTACAAAAAGGTTGTAAGAAACATTATGAACTTATAGGATAGCCTATAAAATCCCTATTGGAATGAGTTTGTATGGGCTTGTCTATGGGAAATGTTGACACATACCTAGGGAATTGGAGCATAAGGAATATTGGGCTGTTAGGAAGATGAATTTCGATCATTAAAGTACTAGGAAAGAGAGAAGTTTACAATTACGAGAGCTAGAGGAAATTAGAAGGGAAGTTTTTCAGAATTATATTATTTTAAAAAAATTGAACAATATTATCTCCTAATAATATCATCAAACCAAAAATACTTTCATCATGGAGACAAATTTCTATTATTAAACTCAATACTCAAGATGATGATAGGTAAACATAATTCTTGATGGGAGGGTCCATTAATGGTTACACATGTATATCCTTTCAGTGCTACGCATATTGTGAAGAACAGAGAGAAGAAGACTTTCGTTGTTAATGGACACATGCTAATGATATTTCATGAGTCTATTCCATTAGATCCATTAGAAAATATCACACTCCTCCAACCTATCTATCAATAAAAGACATAATGTTATACCTTTTCTTTACAAATACTTACTACAATGATTTATTTTAAAATCTATTTAGATATTAAATCCATTTGAATTCATTATGGACACTGCATCATTTATATGTGTGGGAGGGAAACATTCTAGTTTATTATTTTCATTTGATGTTTGTTTTTTTAAAAAGTGTTTTTTCTTCAAATTTTGTTGTGTTTATTTTTCTATTGTTTGGTTTTTTTGAAAAATTTGAGATGAAATGATTATAATTTAATTTATTGAAACCAATTTCAACGAGTGAACCAATTTATTCTATGAAACTGAGCCTAAATGAATGCTGAAAATAACTTTGTTTCAATTTCAATTTTTTAGAATTTCATAAAGGTACTCTGATTTCTGAATCCCATACCACATCTCACTGCCTTTATATGTAAAATCACATTACCATGACGCTTCTAAACCATTTTTGTTATATTCATTTAATTCACGAAACTTATTAGGAGAACTAAACCATGCATGATTTTACCAGAATTTGATTTATTCCTTTCTATACATGAGGGTTTTAGTTACTTCTATTTTAAATGATTGAGGAATTTCAATGGTTTTAAGACCCCGTTTTAAGATAATCCTTTTCATTATGTCATTCCTTGTACATTAAATCCTTTTATACCTTATAATCAATGAATATTTTGTTAGGTTATCCAAATTACAAGCCAAATTTTCCTATCCAAAACGCTCTTGAAGTGATAATTCATGATCTAGTTGAACTTACGTGTCAGAAGAAGATGTCTTTTATTGTGATAACTTATTTAGTGATAATTTAGGTGTAAAATAAAATGTCTAATAGATGTGTTTTCATCTGAAAAAATCATTCTGTTCAAAGATGTTCCTTTTCTTGAGGATTCATGCTAATAGAGGTTGTGGCTTTCTAGAGCTTCAAAAGCAAACAAAATCTATGCCTATCTGGAGAATTAAAGGAAAATCATGTTTGAGGTGATATAAATTTTTTCTAATGAAATGATGAATTACATGAACATTCTTGGAGTTTTCATAGCGTTGGTGTTTATTTACTAATTAGGGGGAGTGAGGAGGAGACAATACTTGAGTGAAAATTACAATATTTTAATTTTGCTTCAAAAATGAGCCATGACCTCCTCATTCAGCCTCAGAATTTTTCATATCAGATTTATACTAACCAAAGGCCACAAAACAACCTTGAAAATTTATCAAGATAAACATATTCCCTATACTCACATTGAGTGGAGATTTAGGAATTTATCAAGCATATGGTTACTCTCACGTTGGTTTGGATGAGAATTTTTTTGTTGGAAATTATTATTTTGTGAAATGATAGAAAATTTAAGTGAGGTAGATGTTTGGTTTGTATGAGAGGATAAAGGAAGGGTAAATATATTTAATCAAATTGTTTGAGATCTTGGAATAACTTTTTTTAGGAGTCATGATAATTTTTTTTCTTGGTGTGGAATTGGTAGATCTTTTGAGGATGAGTTTTGAATTTTCATTGATTATATTTTTGATATTGACATATCCGGGAGTCCAAGAGCTAAGTTTTGGGGAATTTTTAGAGACAGTGTTTTCATTATTTTTCATGTTTGTTTAAATGATTTAAACCCTTAAAATTAATCAATTTCATCTGATTTGTATAATTTTAGTATTTTTTGTGAATATTTTTTATTAATTGTGAAATTTTTTTAATTTTGAAAATTTGGCAGTTTTATGGATCTTCTGTATTTTAGTCATATATTTTAAAATTTTGATTAAACATGAGTTAATCCATTTTTATTATTCCTATTTTCATGTGATTCATGTTTGCCTTATGGACTGATACCCAATTTGAAATCCACTGGCCCAGATAAATCAATCAAGAGTAGGTAATTTGATGGTCGAGAGAATGGACCACACCATTGTTAATGAAGCAAACGTAGGCCTAAATATGTCCAGATGGGATGATTCTAGTTGGAGGAGAAATATAACTCATATAATAATCCTCACATTAAATTTTATTGATAAATTCTCTCATTAAGTGTTCTTTGTCATGCAACCAAAAGAAGGAAGTTGAAGTGAACTCTCAGGAAGAAAGAGTTCAATTATGTAATTTAGTCATAACCTGTTTTTAATTTAACTAATATCCTTGAAATTTGTAGAGTAAATATAAAACTCAATTTATAAATACCTATAAGAATATTCCATATTGAGTTTTTAAGTTATATTGGTAGAACCGATGAAATCCTTTAGTGGAAGGATTCTCTAGGAATTTGTTTTGTTATTTCTTTTCCCTCTTTTATTTATTTTTAGTTTTGTAATGTCTTCTTGTTCCCCCTTCTTCATGGACACCCTTCACAGGGAGGGGTAATACCCTGAGAGATTAGGAAAGAATTTTTTTTCACATTTTTAATTTTTGAGTTCTTTCACTTAACGTTATGAAATCTTTTCACTGTTTTGATAAGTTGGTTTCAATTTATAATAAAATTTTTTATTTTCAAGTACGATCATATTCGGTTTCAGATTATATTGTTATTTTTGCTTTGGCCAGTGATCATTTTCTCTCTCTACTCACTTATGGTCTATATATGATGGAAAATATCTTTGATTATTGGTGAATTACGTGGAGATCATCAGTACTTGTGGGAGGAGTAGTGGATATTCTTGATTTTTTTTGGATAAACAATACCCGATTGTGAATTTCCTATGTCAATGAAGGGTATTCACTACAACAATTTTACACATATGAAAGAGAGTAGATAGTGCTGAGATCTTGTTAAGAATTACTCTCACCATCATCATTTGACCAAGGGAGTGAGATAAATCTATTGTGAAATCACACAATAATTGGATTAGTATAATATGATTAGATAAATTGGATCTATGATAACATTGAAATTGGAAAACAAATCTCAACCTGATCACTCAACTAATATCATTACTTTCAATCTCTATCTTTGAAAATTTGTTTTTAATAATTTTCTTCATTTCATTATTTTATTGTTTACATTATTTTTATTGTAAATAAAAAAATTTCAAAAACAAATTTCACTTATATCTCAAATTTAAGGTGATATCTTGATTGTTTTGTGCTTCTCTCTAGAAAAAACATATGTTAACAACTATACTACCTTATAAATTTGGATTTTTTTGTCACACCCCAGAATAGACACGTTTCACCTTCATAGATACTTTTCTATCTTATTTAGAATATGTTTTATTGACCAATTAGGATGTGGGTTTCTATGAACTAATTCATAAAATGTTAAACCATTGACAACGAAGATAAATATTGTTGGTGAAATTTCTTTTAATGGGGTAGTATGTAACCTTTCAAAATTTTGTGAAATATATTTTCTTTAAAATGGAATTTAAATTCATTGATATATTAATTAACTGAAAATACTTTTTTTTAGATATTTTTATAAAAAACCATATTTATCTTTCATTGAACGTAACATTGTGTTTCTTCTATAACTTGTGTAACTCGCAAGATCGAGCCGTTTCAGACAACAATATACTACTAATATTTTTATTTAACATGGATGTTGTAATATAGGCATTGGAATTTTGGGAATAAATTTGATTCAATAAATTATGAAAATATGGTTTACAAATTTATAGGTAAATAATCAATTTCTTACCAATTAATTACAAATAAAAATCAATTAAATATAAAGGAAATGTTTTTACTTCAAAACAATTTTTATGTACCCAAAGTAATTTTAACATAACAAATTAAATGAATTAATATTATTGAATGATATTAATGATATATATATATTTATTATATTTCATAAAATATTTTTACAGTCACGAAATAAATTCGATAGGCATAAGATAAGAAAAAAATTCAATTTTATGCATAAGTAGATGTATTTTTCTAAGAGGTAGTTTTGACTCTTTTTAATGGAGAACCTATTTCAAAACTAAATTGTGATTTTTTTATTATTATGTGTAAAAATATTTTTTTTTTCAAATACGCTTTTCAATATTATATTAGGGTGAATATTTTTAGGGTTTTTTGAAAATTATCATCTTTTGATGAATATTGAAAAATACAAAATTTTAATTAATAATAGTCTTCTCATATAAATAATTTATATTGGTAAACTATATTTTAATTTTTTAAAAGTGAAATAAGATAAATAACATCTATATATACATTTTAGTTAATTTGAATCAATTTCATAATTAAATTAGATATAAAAATACTGAAATATTTTGAACATTCTAACTATGAAAACTTATTTTCTCATCTCATCTGTGGGATTATTTTAAAATTAATTTTAGAAACTACTGTGGTTTGAATTAGGAAAAATTTATTCAATATTTGGAAGAAGAAAAATTTATAAATTATAGTAATGTAAAATTATTTTTTCACCAAAAATATTAATGAATGAAATTATATTTAATTATGTTCATTAAAATAAAAATGAGTTTACTTAGTGCTTAATATTAAAAGATAAGTTGTGTAATTGATGAAAAACAGGTCCAAAATAAATTTAATGACCATAAATTGACAATGTAATCCCTATTATTCAATTTGGTTATTTATTTTATGTAGATGAGGTAAGGGAGAACTCCTAATAGTGTTTAATTTTTGGTATTTCCAAACATTCCACTCTCCCTCCACTATAAAACAACATTCACTCTACCCCATTCTTCATACATCCCAAGTCACTAGGATTAGAAAAACCCCAATGAAATCACTTCCAAAATTTCCTCCCCTCATCCTAGAAGTATATTTTTTTAATATATCATTCAAATGATGCCATTTTGTGAAAACCAAAAGGAGTGACCCTAAGAAGAAGTAACGTTCATTAATGTGCATTTTTTTTGTTTCCTTCTCCACCCTATAATTTATTTTATTAAAATTTTATATAATAACATATGTATTATAAATATACTTATATATATATATATTTATGTTATGTTTAATACCTCAAATGATTCATAATTCCATCAAATGGTTTAGTGAACCATCATTTGTGAGTACAGTGGAGTACTGCCTAATGAAACGATGTCGTTTGTTTTTCCACTACCACATCTCACGATTTGATATTATGATATAAAAAATGTTTATAAATTATATTAATAATATTTATAACATAAATATAACTATTTATTCATTATATTAGGTATATCCTTTTACATTTCAAACCTCAGGGGATACGATAACAACACGCTTGTGTACGGTGGACTACTGCCTCATGAAGCGATGCGAAGCATTTTTCATTAATCTGTTACATGGAAGGTATTGAGGGTAAATATAATGAATATATATGATATACATGAAATATTTATTACATTCATGAAATAATTTTATTTTTTTACATTTAATATATAATTTTATTCTTAACTTTTCTCACACTGAAAAAGTGATGATGTCATTCGTGGACTTGTAAACTACCACCTCATCGAAGTGATGTGATTCTTATTTTTTCATCACCACATAAAAATAATGATACATATAAATATGTATATATATATATAATTAAATAATATTTTATTTTTGATATAACACCAATTCTTTAATGTTATTTGTTACTCACCATCTTTCCATAATGATCTTTGAAAAATGGGAACATTAATCATGCATATGCAAGGACTACCATCTCTATGATTATAATATTGGTTAATTTTTTCATTAAAATCATCCATTATTGGTTTTAGAATATTAATTTTTTTTCTAAATATGAGGATTATTTCATGATTATAATCATATATATGTTTAATTAATGACCCATTTGACCATATTCAACCTACTAGAGTTGTTTAGACACATAAAATGAATATATTATAAACAACACTACTGGAAATATGACCTTTCCCAACACTTCTATACCAATAGTTTGTAAAAACCATTGGTACATGCCCTCTTTCCCAAAAGTTTGGCCAAACCATTGGGAAAGGGTATGGATTTTCCAACATTTTGGCCAAACCATTGAGGAAGCCCATTTTGAGGTCACTTTTCCCAACGGTTTGACCAAACCATTGGGAAAAGTCCACTCTATGGCCACTTTTCCCAACAGTTTGGTGAAACTGTTGGGAAAGCCCACTTTGAGGTCACTTATCCAAACGGTTTGGCCAAACCATTGGGAAAGGGTATGGCTTTCCCAACGGTTTGGCCAAACTGTTGGGTAAAGTCCACTTTGTGGCCACTTTTACCAATGGTTTTTCCAAACCTTAGGGAAAGGGTATGGCTTTCCCAACAGTTTGGCCAAACCACTGGGAAAAGTCCACTTTGAGGCCACTTTTCCCAAAGGTTTGGCCAACCATTGGGAAAGGGTGGGCACCTATTTTTCCCAACGGTTTTGAGAACCATTAGGATAGGTGCCCTTATTTTTTATGAGTACATTTGTCGAATATCGTCAAATAAATCAATATATAAATTACACACATATATATATCCAAATATATTCACAAAGGATACTCTAGGATAGTGGTAAAGCCATTGATTTATAACGTGGAGGTTGTGGGTTCAAACCTCCACTGGAATACCTTTTTATATATTTACCCATCCCAACGGTTTCCTCAAACCATTGGGATATGGCTTCATATGGTTGGTTTTCCCAACGGTTCAAGCCAAATGGTTGGGAAAAAAATCCCAACGGTTGTGCCAAACTTTTGGGATAGGTTCATTTTTCTAACCTATCCCAACAGTTCTGTGTAAACCATTGGGAAAATATTTCCCAATGGCTTATTTACCAATGGTTTTCAAAACCATTTGTATAAGACATTCCAAAAGTTCTGCAGGCTTTCCCAACAGTTCAAAACCGTAGAAAAATTTTCCATTTCTAGTAGTGTAAACAACTTAAAAATTATTGATTTAGTAATTTTATAAAAATGATTAATAGGTGAAATAAATTAAATTAGAAAATTTAAAAATATCTTCAGTAAATTAATTTATTAAAAAATGTTTGTTTTTAATGAACATAAATACCCGTGTGATGAATTAGACTCACGTTAAGGGAATTCGTATCAATTTCCTTTCATTAAGGAATATTTTCATTTTATGCACCAATATTCTTTTATAATGTGTATATATAGCCACCATGACATGTTATATCATGAAATTTTATATTCTAATGATATTTAATTTTTATGTGTTATTATTTAGTGGGATTTATGTTTCATGTGTTTACCAAGTAATAAGGTACTTCTCTTTTAAAAAGAATTACATTTTAATAATTTCCTTCCGAATATTTCTCTTCCATGTCCATGTTTTTAAATGGATTTTATTAATGTTTTTATATATAAACAAAATAATTATAAAGTGAATTTTATCACACCTTTTACATTAATTCAATGTTTTTCAAAATACATCTTTTTTTGAACTATTTTATACGGAATGTTTGAACAAAAAAAAAATAAAAGGGTTGTTCTATTATCAATATACATGGTGGCAAAGAATTTTTTTTCTGACGTAACATTCATTATATTTATAGTATAATTTAAAATATTAAATGTTTTATTAAATGAAAACCCATCATTTCTTTTTTTAATTTTGGGATCCAAAATGGTTTATCAAAAAAGGAGTTTGAGTTTTCAAAATGAATTTTCATAAGAAATATGGTATTTATTTAGAAAGTGTGTTTCATATGAATTTAAAATAGTGTTTTGAAGGTTTTTATGATGAAACACTATTATTAATGACATGGTACATGAGAATTATATGAAATTGGTTATCTTGATACAATTTATATGAAGGACTCTATACTATTATAGCTCAAAGGTGTTCACAGTGTAGCTTATATAAAAGGTTGAGCCCCATTATTGATAACGAGAAATGGGTGATCCAAATATTGTATATATGAAGGGTTGAGCCCCATTATATATCATGGGTGATCCTAATATAGCTTATACAAAGGGTTATCCCCATCATAATACTAAAGTTCATTGGGTAGTGATTATATTAGAATTTGGTCGTATGGTTATTCTAATTCAAAGGGTTTTGAAATGATTTTATGAATATGATACTCTAAGTCCCCTTAAGAATATTTAATTGATTTATATGGATGTTAACAAATAACATTATGAATTTTTTTCATGTGAAAATGATTAATTTAATATACTCAAAAACAGTGAAGTGAAAAGTAAACATTATATTATTTTTCATATGATCTCTAGACTAAAAGTTTTTTTATTTTTGTATCCCTTACTAAGATTTTACACTCATACCTCTACATTTATTCATTTTATCAGTACTTAAGGATGTTAATGGGAAATAAATAAGTAAAGTTATTTTTTTGGTATTTTCTAGGAAATGAAATCATCAATTATTTTAGAATTTTTATATTATGGAAAAAATGAACACTAATAAGATGTGTCCCCTTGGTATTTTATTTTTTTATTATATATTTGGCCTGAACTAATTATCTAGAAACCTAAACCTAAAAGTATATTAAAATATAATATAATTAAATATTAACTTAAATATCACGATTAAGTAATTTTTAATTACAAGGATTTAGGAGGACTTGGTAGTATATTATTCCCCCTTTTCTCATTTGGATTCTTATTATGATTCTTATCTTGAGAAATTTGAGTATGAATAAGAATAATATTTTTTTATTCCATATCCCATAAAAATTGGTTTTGTTTGTGAGAAATAATTGTATTTATCAACAAATTAATCATTAACTTGATTCCACCTAGTTCTATCCACGGACTAAAACAAAAAATCATAGTGTGAGAAACAATCATCATTTTTAGAAATCATATATGTGAAAAAATAATTCCTAGGATATCTAAATCATGGTACATTGTTTTGAATTTCTGAATCCATTATTTTATCATATGTTATCCACATTAATTATCTATTTATGTCTTTCAAAATAGTTCATAATGAAAATATGTCTTACCCCTAGCATATCCCCAAACAATGTCTATCCATGTGAGTAGTCATGGGACCACTCATTATGCACTTGTGGTGATTTAGTTAATACTAAATCTACCTAATTTTTTATTACTACCATTTAGATTATATATTCCAAACACAAATCCACTTATTAGTGTTCATACATGGATTAATTTCTAGGAAACCCACAAAATATCTACTTTACCATATCTTAATGATGTTATGTTATAAATATATTTATCCCTATGGTTTTAAATAAAGATCTCTAAATCTAATATCCCAAAATAACTAAGTCTTCAACTGATGCCAACTGAGGTGACCCGAACACTATAATAATAAATATTATAGTGTTATAAGTCTTTTATACATATTATTACATGTTTTTAACATAAATATCCATTATATAAAACCGAAGAATCGAAATAATAAGTGTCTTTGAAAGACTAGGAACATAAAACATCACAATTAAAATAAAGAATATTTAATTTAGTCTCTATAATGAGTTCCAAAAATTTAATGGGATAACCCAAGTAATACATAACACCGAATGTGACAAATTAATTACCCAAATCATTGGATATATTTTTACTAAAAATTCTTGCATGCTATCCTGGATACATAACATCAGTTCTTCTTAGATACTATTTTCATGAACAAAAAACCAGATAGATGTGCATTCACAAGATCATCCTCCAGAACATTCTCTACCAAGGCCTATCATAAAAATCCTTTGATATAATGAAATTTGGATTCATGGATTGAAATGGTATAGAATAATTAAATACCATTGAAGATCAATTTCATGGTATGGTGAGTGAAAAATAATGGGTTGCCGACTGATGAGAACATAATGCACCTTGGGGTGTATCTGAACTCAAACTGTCACATTTGGAGGGATCGAATGATTGAAACAAAAAATCATTTATTTATTGACAGAGACTAGGAAATATTGATGTGGATTACATTTTGTAGCTTCACATGATGATCTATGCAGTTGTTCAGGAGTTCTAATTGCTTCGATCAATTGTTCTAGGGTTTGTGATTGGTGGTCCAGAAATAATTTCTTGTTATCTAATCTTTGTGTTTGGATGTTAGTGTTTTTAAATAGAATGAAATGTGGTTTGGAATCATGGATTCAAAAGTACAAGAGTGGGAATTGTGAATAAAACCAAAATCACCCTTAGTGACTTATCCCATCTTGATATAAATTTTGTGACCACATCTTTGATTAAGTCTCTTATTACTGGATATTCAGCTCCCAATTCTTACTATAATTGACTAGGTAAATGGGTACAGTGGAACCCGCATAAGGAGGACCTAAAAATGAACATAGATGGATCATGAAACATGGGTTATATGAAGGATATGGTGAGGGGTCCAAATACAAGGGGATCTATTTTTCTCTCATATTGTGCTTGCTTTAGTAGTGGTTATTCTATTTGGGAAGAGTAGCTTGTAATGATGATAGATAATTTACTTTGTTTTGTGAATAATATTCAACTTTTGGGGGTTGAAACTGATTCTATGGCCATTTATAATGACCTATGTGACTACAGTTCTACACTATGGTCTATTGAGTATTCTATTTGGAGCTTCAAGGAGCTGATTCAGAAGCACATTGGCATTTATCATACATGGTGTGAAGGTAATGTTGTATTTGAATTATTGGACTCAAAATAAACCCAATGGGTATAAATATCATTCTAATAAAGTCTTGGTTCTCTTCCCCCAGATGGTATGAATCTCGTATGTTCAGATTCTCTTAGACTCCACTACTTTAGATCCCCCATGACTTCCCTCCCCCCTTTTGTCCCCTTTTCTTATCCCTGAAATTTTAGAAATAAATTAATAAATAAATTTATTTAATAAATTCATTAGAGAGAAATATATGTGAAAAAATCATAACATTTTCATAATTATGAGTTTCATAAAAAATAAAACAATTATAATACCTAAACATATGAATTTCCCATGGAAAGAAATGGTTCCATAATCTTGATCATGTCATAATCAAAAGATATTTTGTAAAGAATGAATTTATGAAATGATCATAAGTAATGTATTACACATAAAATTAAGGGATAATAAGGTTGTCATATATCTAAGATAAATATATATAAAATTTTTAATCATTACATAAAATTAAACAGAGTGAAATTGATTTAGAGAGAGAATGGTCATAACATGAAGAAAAAGTGTTGTTTAGAGAGATCCTTTACCTTGAGTATGACTAGTCATGTCCATTATTTATCATCATAAATAATAATATTATGTTAATTATTTAATTTATTAATAAAATTTTTAGTTTTATTATTCCTTTTATTTTATTTATTATCATGTCATATTCAACTACTTAATCATTTAAATTGTCATCGGATGTTTTGATGATATTCTTCCCATATTTACAAAATGGTATTTCTAGGTAGATTAGGGTCAATGTGGTCCTTATTAAATCATTTAAATAATAATAATCATTAAATAATTATAGTTTTTATACATCATTTATAATTTTAGAACCAACCATTAAATATGGTTATGAAAAAATGAACTACATTAAAATCATGGAGATTGTAGGTCCTATGTACACATGAGAAATGTCTACATTTTTCAATGATTATTATATAAATAAGGTAAGTATTATATGAATTTTAAATAATTAAAATTACTTCATAAATATGGTTTTATTTAATGAATTTTACTTATATATACCATCCATGAGATGCAGTAATGAAAAAAAATCACATCAGTTTGTGGAGGTGGTAATCCACACATACACAAGAATTTCATTGTCATTTTTCTATGAATGGGAAGGTAAGAAATTATAAGATATATTAAATATAAATAATGAATATTTTTTATTATTATTATATATATAAATTAAATCCAACATCATAAATATTCGTGAGAGGAGATGATGGAAAATGAAATAAACCATATCATAAATTAGTAGCCCACCATAACATGTATGAGGATTTGTTTTCCCATTTGGAGGAAGTGGGGAAGGATTTAGGTTTTTCTAATTAACATAAAAACATATTATTACATATTATATAATAATTTTATTATAAAATTATGGGTTAATAATATTTAATGAGGTTAAATAAGATTTAAAATGAAAAAAATAGTTATGAATTATACCTCTTCATTGGACGACCTCTATAGTCTTATACCTAAATACTTATTAATATTAATTTATAAAAAGGGATCTAGTTAATTAGGAGTGATTTAAGTATGGTTTTTTATTGATTTACTGAAGTAAAATGATCTTGAAGTGTATATAGAAGAATATATGGGGTTTCCTTTTATAAGTAGGGGAGAGTACCAAGTTGAAATTTTTGAAAATAATAAAATATATAAATGTCTTATTCAAAAAAATTATATTAAAAATTGACCATTAAAAAAATAATGTAATATAATATTCATATATTTCCATACAATATAAATTATAAAACTGTTAGGTCATTTTAACCCTTATCTCTTTATTTTACCCCTAAGAAAACCTATTTTTCCTTACCCATGGTAATATATTTTTAAGGTTTATACTATTCATTATGACCAAAAATTATTTTGATATTATTTAATATTATTAATAATAATTATTACAATTATGGAATCCATTTTAAAAAATTTATTCATATAATTAGTGGAATTTAATTTAAAATTATACCACAAAATGTGATGAAAAATAGTTTTTCAGAATGTTTTGTTTTTAAAACCAAGAATATAGTTCTTCCAAAATAAGATTTAAAGATGATTATACTATAATTATTTTGATTATATATATAAATAATACTTATGTTAAATTTATATAAAATTAAAATCATAATTTAACTTCTAAATTACTTTATTTAATTAAAATAAATGGAAATTTTTTGAAAAACGACATTTTCTGCTATTTACTTAAAATAAAATCATTTCAGAAAACTTTTAAAATGATAGCCCAATTTTTATTTTATATTATAATTTATAAAATGAGATCCATTATAGGAAATTATATTTCTAAAAATTTCAAAAACTAATATTATTATTTTCTAAAAAAACAAATAAAAATCATATTTGGAGAGCATATATTTTTAAATCATAAAAGTCAATAATAAAAAAATGAGTGATTATTTAAATAGAATATATCATTAAATTAAAATTTTATAAGAAATTTTTATATATTCCATAATTTTGTTAATAGAATACATTCCCTCTATTTTAACATCTAAATTAAATTTATAATATTTAAATAATAATATTTAACAGATTTTTTAGGCCCGATGTTATGTGTCTTATAAATTATCAAAAATTGTTTTCTTTTTAAGAAATAACGGTGTGAAATTATTCCCCCATTAATAAAATTCAAACTCAAAATTTTATATTTTATACAAAGTAAAAAATAGGTAAGGTTAATTCTTTTTCATGGATTCCTCCATTTCCCAGATTTCTTAATCAAAATTAGGATTCTACCATAACAGATTGACTACGTGATATATATTACTATGTTGAAATTCATATTTATGATCTAAGATCATCACCATATTCTCCTCATAAGATAAATAATTTTTTAGTTTTACTACCTATTAATTCAATACATTTGAAGGATTGGGTATGTACATCCTCATGAGGGGTATATGGAATACATTGTGTCCTTGAGAAAGGATTGATGGGTTAGTCGATATGCCCCAACTCTGATACAGTTAAGAATCTCAAAGGGGATGATGTACCCGGGGATTATATTTAACTTTATCTCAAATATCATGAATATCTTACATGGGGATAGCTATAGAAACCCTTATCCATGACCTCAAGATCCATATCTCAATAATGATTGACAGAATGTCTCTTTTTCAGACTCTGAGGAGCCCTGATGCATTATTGAATGATCTTGAAATTTTCATTGATTTCTTGAACCTTTTTAGTTTCCAATGTAATTAATTCACCAACATCATCCCAACACACATGGTTTTTATATATCTTCTCATAAATAGATTCATAAGGATCCATTTTGAATCTTGAGTGAAAGATATTATTTAATGAGAACACTACCAAAGGAAGATGTAGATCTCGTCCTCCTTTCAAGTCCATTGAGCATGCTCTCAAAATATCTTCTACTATTTGAATAGTCTATTTATATTGTCTATTAGTTATGGGGTGTTAATTTATACTAATATCCAACTAATTATTTTTAACATATAGGAGACTCCTCCAGAAGATGGAGGTAAATATAGAATCTTGATCAAATATAATCGATAGTGGTATTCCATATATCCTCACCACCTCTATGATGTATTTACATGAAATTTGATCAAGTGATAAGTCCTATCTAATTGAAATAAATTGAGTAGTCTTTATAAGACGATCCACCATTCCAATACGGAATTGTTTCCTCTTTATGTCTTTAAATGACCAGTGACACTTTCTATGAGTATGTTTGTCCATTTCCTTATAGGTATGGGTAATGGTTGCATCATCGCCTTTTAATTTTTCATTTTAGCATACAATTTATTAGAATTCAGATAGTTTTATGTATTTTATGTGATCACATTCATCATGTTATCCACCAATAGTGATCCTAAAGATCTTGGAACATTTTCAGGATCCTTTTCTTAATGGAGAAGGTAAATATTTATGCATCATTAAATGGATCCTTATTTATCTTAGATTTTAATGGTATACATAATCATGATCCAAATATTACAATTAATTATCCATAAATTATATATTATGATGATATCTCATTTCTTATACCTTCCACCTTCTTCTAAATTTCGACATCATCTCTTTGAATATCCTTTACCTTCTCTAGAATGGATTGTTGAGAAATCAATTGATAAAGTATTGATGATGTTCCTTCCATTAAAATTCCAATGAATATTGTTTTCAATTCAAATAATAATGGATCATTTTTAATTATAATCACTGATAAAGTTGTTGTATCCTTTCCACTTTGAGAATTACAACTTTGTTTATATTTAGGTTGGTAATAGATTAATAATTTATAGTCCTTGATTAGACCTAGCCATCTTTTATAGTTCATATTAATACCTTTCTATGGGAATATATATTTGATACTCTTATAGTATATATATATATATAAAACTTCTACCTATAGAGATAATGTCATTATATTTTCAAAGAAAATATTTCTTAAACTGACACTAAAATATGTGTTGGATGGTTTTGCTCATGAACATTCAACATCCTTGTGGAAAGGGCTATCACTTTTTTATTTATCATTAATACATAGACCAAACCCCTTTTTAATGTTTACTACAATGAAAAGTTCCCCACTTGATGAAAACATGAGGAATGGTGTAGTAATAAGACTTTTTTCCAACTCGTTAATGAGATATTCACATTTACTGGTTATGGAAAACAATACACCTTTCTGAGTTATATTTTTTAGTAGGTCTGACAGTCATGATATGTTTTTGAAAATTTTTCAGTGATATCGAGCTAGTCCAAGGAATCTATGGATCTATATAATAGATAATGGTATCTGACACTCTTTAATTTCCTTTTTCTTAAAGAGTTCCACAAATATCCCTTTCCCAGTGATAACATTCCCAAAGAATGAAAGTTATTTTATAAAAAACATGTATTTAATTTACTTTTAATATATATTATCCTATTTTAATGTCTTTATAATGTTATTCCAATGCTCCATGTGATTATAATATTGTTTAGAGTATGTCATAATATCATTTAAAAATAATACCAATAATTTTTCATTATAATATATAAAGACTCAAGTTGTTAAGTATATAATAATTTATAGAGAATTAGTGTGTTTGAAATACAACACTATTTACTCATAGTTTCCATATCTTTTTCAGATGGTAGTTTTGATAATATCTCCATTATTCACCATTAATTAGTGATATCCTGACTAAAGGACCACCTTTTTGAAATAATGGGCACATAAAGTTGATCAAACATGTCTTATTTCGATGTAATAATATACTTTTTAATTATCATGCTTTTTTGAGTTCATGATAATCAATTAAAATGAATTTCGTCCCATACTTATTTGTATAAATCATTTGGGTGAGATATGATTTTTCAGTAGTCAATAATATCAATTCTTGAGTAGAATATTCCATGGTAAATTCACCACTCTACTAAAACATGTACAAAATTTGAGGATGAATTATGATGTAAATATACATATCCCTATCCAAATAGTTCATGTTTTCCTTATATAAGGTTAGAAAATCCTTTCCCAAAATAGAATAAAACTCCACTAAAAGATTTAATACATCATTTTTGTAGTATTAAGTGTATAAAGACTAACTGTGGTTGAGTTATACACATTAGATACAAAAATATATCATTTTTGTTTCTCAATGATAGCTCAAACCCCATGTTTTGAGTTGGATTTTGAACAATTATACTAAAAATGAAAGATATAAAAGAATGGATGCAACCATAATAAAAAAGTATGCTCACTATAATTTAATGAATAACTATCTTACTTTTTACCACATAATCTTATGTATCAACCTCATCAGTAGTGGTTGAATATTCCATTCCTTTCTCTTTAAGACATGGAAGATGTTGTCATTGATTATGTTTGATTAAACTTATCTTAGATTATTGTTTTGAAAAGTGAAAATGTTCCATAGAGTTGAAACATTATATCAAAGACCAAGATTTGATCTGAACAATCTTTTATTCCATCTCATTCATTGGTTTCTTCATTGTTCCAATGAATTTATTAGCCTAATTATCCTATTTTGCACAACTGAAGTATCTCTCGGTTCCCTTTATGTATTTCCTAGGATGATTCTTCTAATATTTTTTACATGTGGTTTATTGGTTTTTCATTCCACACTAGGATTTATACATTTTATCGTCCTAATAAAAATTCCATTTTTGTTTTATATTTATAGTCCCATGAGACCACTATGATTCACTAATCTACATATCAATATTGAGGGCTCAATGAAAAATATTTTCATAGTTTTTTACATATCAAATCATTTAAAATTACCATTTTCTGGGATTTAACCAACTAAATAAATTTTCCACCTTACATTCAGTGCTGATAAAAAAGCTTAAGACATACAATACAAGACTTATGAAGTTTCACTCATATTCCTTGATATACACTTAATCCTTTTTCATTAGTTTGGATAATTCCCTCAGTATATCATGATAAAGAGTGCGGGGAAAACATTTATTGAGAGATATTTTCATTAATTCTTCCAATTCCATGGAATTAATATTGTCATTGACTTTTTTTGCGATCACCATTTTCCATTGATCAGCTTCCCCTCAAACTAATAAACATATATAAAAACATTCTTTTATTTTAATTAAGGAAAGATAATATATTCACAATGGATTTAATACATTATTCCACTATGAGGGATTCATAATATTCACAACGGGTATGAGGAATTTGTCACCTAAAAGTATATACTACGACTTTATATTTATTCAAAGAAGGAGGGAATATCATATAATTGAAGTTATCATTCATAATAGGAGACAGTTGAGCCAATACTATCTTAAATCTCTCATATCATTCTCTCGTATGTTTTGAAATATCCTTGGAGAAATCATCACATTTCTTATAATATTGGTTGTTTGTAAATATTCTCATATTTCCAATCATTAACTAAAAAAAAGTAATCTAAGATCAAAATATATAAACTAATAAACATAAAACATCAGAACTTATAAACATAAAAGGAAAAAATAATAAGTGATAATTATATCCTAACTTACGAGTCTCTAGGTTTCTATCTAGGTTATCCATGGTAATTTATTTATTATGTTTTCTAAACTATTAAATTGTTCACCTCTATTATAATGTATTGTAAAGAGTTTGTGAACTTTCAAATTGTATCCCACCAAGTGTGTAAAACTTAGGGTAAAACAAATTCATTTCTCATACACTAAGTGACAATCGATTAAAATCCCAATGATACCTTTTGTAGGTTATTACCCATGGGTATAACTATTTCAGATCCACGTCAACTTATAGTATCCCGACATGGATTTAATTTCTTAGAAACCATCTACTCTATATTTCACCAAAATTCAAGGATATTTTCATAGACATAGACTTATCTGTAGGGTTATCACTAAATTATTTTTCCTATAATCCCTAAAATAACTAGACCATCCTCTGATACCAACTATAATATTCAAATGTTTTTAAACATATTATTACATTATTGTGAACCTAAATAGTCATTAAATAGAACCAAATGATCGAAATTCCTAGTGTATTTGGAAGCCTATTACCATAAAACATCAACATGAAAATTGAACGTCATTATATTGATATTTATAGTAATCTTATGGGAAAAAATTGGATAAAACAAGGAATATATAGTCAAAATGGGTGATCTATAAATACTCCAAAGGGAATAAACATAATAAATAAACCTAATGTTTCATTAAAAGGTATAACATGAAATCAAAAAAAGAGAAGGATAAAGAGTATGGACATTGGACCATAATATAATAATAGTAGTATCATTTAATCATTGAAAAAATGGTAATGTGGATGTTACCAAAAACATTTCATAATAATATTTTTAGGATAACCTCCAAGTCAAAATCACATGGTTTACATTGTCCCATAGTAGATTAGGTTTACACTAAAATCCTATATACAAAATATAATAATACCAAAGCTTTACCCAATGCATTGGGATATATCTCGGCATACCCATCATAAAATTTTCTTTATTATGGGATATAAAAATAAATTTAATTAATCATATGGAATATTCATAATAATTACCCATGGAAATAAATGTGTTTCATAATCTAACATTATATAATAATAAAAAAAGATTAATTAAATAATACATTTGATAAATGATCATAATTCATTTATTAATCATCCTAAGAATGTAGAATAACCTAGTTATACATGTTATATACATATATAAGGAATTTATAATAATTTCATAACATTAAATAGAGATATAATGTGATTTCTAGATAGAATGCTCATAACCCGAAGAAAAAGGGTGGTTTAGAGATATATATTACCTTAAGTCCAACTCATCATGTACATTATTTATATCAATGAATAATAAATTTTTCTTTATAATTTACTAATTTAAGAATCATTTGATAGTTTATTATTCTTCTATTTTATTTATTATATTTTTATATTCAATTACATAATCATTGATGTTCATATCCGACATTTTGACGATATTCGGTTCATATGTCCAAAATGAAATAAGTAGGCTAACTTACTTAAAATAGGTAATTATTCCCTTATTATATAACAATAATAATAAAATAATTATCATTTTTATTCATAATTTATAGATTTAAAACAAATCATGAAATATGGTTTTGAAAAATGAAATATAATGCCATGATGGAGACTGTAGATCGAACTTATGTATTTCTAATAATTCCATTTTTAGGGATCATCATAGAAAGATGGTAAGTATATTTTAATAGTTATATAATGATCATTATATCATAAATACATTATTATTTAGTTACATACACTTATATATACCATCCATGTGATGCAGTAATGAAAAACGAATCACATTGCTTCTAGAGGTGGTAATCCACATGTATACATGAATGACATTATCATATTTATACAAATTGAATGGTAAGAAAATATATGATATATTAATTAATACTAATTATAAATATTTCATTAATATAATATATTTATATAAAAAATCCATCATCATAAATAGTCTTTAGATGTGATGATGGAAAACTAATTACATCAGTTCAGGTGGCAATAGTTCGTCGAACACACTAATGATGGTTTCATTTACCATTTGATGGAAGAGGATATGTATATAGTTTATAACATTAACATAATTAAATCCCAGTATATTGGAGAAAATTATTTTATTATAGAATAATTTTTTAATAATATTTGAAGGATGTGGAATAAGAAATAAAATGAAATTTCATGGTCAAGAATTATACCTCTTTCGCGAACAACCTTTTTTAGTTCATTCGTAAATCCTTCGAAGGATAGATTTATAATAAAACCAAGGAAATGAGGTAGGGTAATGGTATTTAAGGAATATAATTTTTTATTGATTATCTGAACTAAAATTATGTTTAATTTTGGATATGAGAGGAGGGTTTGTGTCCTTTTATAAGTGGTAGTGAGGACTGACATGGATGTTTTGAAAATAATAAAATATATAAATGTATTATTAACACTAAATGGATAAAAAATATACCATTATAGAATATTAGATTATATTTGTTAAAAATAGTTAAATTCAATATAAATTATACATTTTTATAATTCATTTTGATACTTACCTATTCAGTTTAACCCCAAGATTATCCTTCTTTAACCAAAACTATGGTAATAAATTATGTTAGTTTTTATAATTCATTATGAAGAAAAATTAATGTGACAATATAATATTATTTATGACTCTTCCAAATAGGTAATTCATTTTATAAAATTGAATTCAAATAGTTTTCATAATATAATTTATATTCAAACCTACAAAACATGATGAAAAATAGTTAAACCAAGAAATTAGTTTTTAAACATTAAAATGTTATTATTCCATAATTATAAGTAAATATTATTAAATTGTACAAAATTATATTTTATATAAATATATATTAATTTTTTTACATTTGAATAAAATTAAAATAATAAGTTTACCTTTAAATTACTTAATTTAATGATAATAAATGAGAATCTCACAAAATAGTAATTTTCCACTATTCCCTGAAAAATTAATCTTTCCAGAAATATTACAAAATTTCACCATATGATAAATAAGATACAAATATTTTGAAGATTATTTAATTTCATGAAATTATATATATAAATTTTCAATTATTTATTTATACTAATTTTTCAAAAAAATAAGAATAAATCAATTTAAAAAAATTTAATTTCATTTCATAAAATGTATTTACTCAATAATTAAGTTATTTTTTTACTAATAATTTTATAATTATTTTTTATTCTATTGAAAATTTATATATATTTCATAATTTGGTTAATCCTAGTTATTCCCACCAATTTAATGGCTACGTTATATTTATAATATTTAAATAATGAAAATAATATTTCATGGTTCGTTTACGGTCGATGTTGTTTGTCATATATGTTATCGAATAAATTTTTATTATTAAAATTTCATGTTATTAATAATATTTCATTATTTTAGATTACTTTTAAAAAAATAATAACATTACACACCCTAGAACCATAATGATTTGGGGTATTTAAAAACTACATATGGAATCATGTAATTTTGTGAAAGATCCTCAACTTCTCCCCCAGTGTTCTTCTAACAAAATACAATTCTCAATCATATCCTACATAACACCACTAATAATAAAACAAGAAAATACAAAATAAGAAATGGTTAGTTCATATTATCATTAATTATAAACAATGAAGATACATATTAATGATCATATGTAAATATAACGTGATAAAATGATTATGAGAATTAGAGAATAACATTTGAAAATCATACCCATAAAATAATAGATCATAATATTGGAAAAAGGATTTAGAGATTAATAATTCATGAAAAATTGATAAATAAAATATCATGAAATATTTAAATATATTATAATAAAAATAAAATTTCCAAAAAAAAGCATCACAATTTAAGAGATATTATAATCATATAAATCTAATGTTAGGGTTACCCACCAAAACATTCATCCTCTGTTAGGATTCATCTGATTACGAGTATATATTCCTCTGGATTGGGAAAATTCCATATTTACCATCTTTTAAGATTTGATATCCTAATGTGTAACCTTTTATTTAATAAACATTAATCATTACCCAACACATTTAAGGGATATAAAGGGCTAACCAATTAAATAATTGATTCATATATATTCCACTAGATCATCAAAAAATATTTAACATTTCTTTATAACTTAACACATGGAAAAGAAATCGAGTTTCATCAATATCACATCATCATCATTATAAACCATATTTTGAATTAATAACTACTATATGAATGTATCATATACCTAGTGAATCATAAGTAGCATCAATAGATATTTTCATAGATTAAAATACCTTTGAAAGATCACAAGAACATTTCACGAGGAAAATAACCATTCCGTATTGAAATCACTTATTTAAAATCTCAAAATTTCCAATGTACATGGAAAACAATTTTATTTGGAACGAAACCTAGTAACATGTAAATTTATATTCAATGAAAAGGGTATTCATGATGGAATGAATATATGTTCATGTGGTATATGTTTAAATTTTTTTTATTCCCCCCTTTTATAAAAAAGAACCATTTTTAGAAAATTGAAAGAATATTAAATTTAATCCTATTTATATAAGAAGAAAATGGTTATGAATTACATTAATAAAACATTATAGAATATGAAAACATTCTATAAAACATTTTAACAAAATATTTGAACTGAAGAAAAATATTCTAGACCAAATAGTGAAATAATGCAGGGTTTTTGTTAAAAATATTATTTCAAATTTCTGATTACATTGATATAAGAAAATGAAAAGAAAACTATAATATAATGAAAGTACCAGAGTAGAATAATATAAATTATATTTATTGGTAATGGATCATATAATTTCATTATTAACAATTTAAGTAAGAACATTCCCAGTAGACATTGAGATGATATCAAAAAACCCTTACATAAGGTATGCCTTGCTTTGTAAGAAATTTTATCCTATATAATAAATTAATTTTTTATAATTATATAAAGGAGGAATATTAATACTTACAATACAATATATGGTTTACATATGACCTATTATCACCCATTAAATAATAATTATTCAATATCCTACAATTTAATGTGCTAACTATATTCTTTTTCTTTTCTATTTTGATTCAATAGTTATGATATTTTCATCTTGATAATGGTAAAATTTTCATGAGAATTTTTATTATTTTATGCATTTCATATATATTATATATATATATACATATTTATAACTATATATAAAATTTATACGTCGACAAATTAATTACACCATTCATGGAAATAATTATATATATATATATATATGGATGAACATTATTTTACATTTCTAAAAAAATAAAATAATCAAATATAAATAATATTTTATCACTCTATAATCCTAACTATATCATAAATATAATATATAATTATTAAATCCATCATTATATTAATCATTGCGAGGGAGTTATAGAAAATAAATCATATCACCACATTGAGGTGGAAGTCCACACATACATATTGGTGATACAGTCATTTCTATTTTTGATTGAATGGAGTGGGAAAATTAATATTAAATAGTCATATTAGAATCTTAGTATATTAGTGTCACTTGATTCATTATTTTAGGATGGTTACTATAAGTTTCTAGGTATAAAAATAAAAGAAATATATTTAAATCAGTCAACTAAGATGATTAACTATTATTTGAGATACATGATTTCACATAAACCATAAACCATATTTGGATGGTCTTATATTCATATTAGTAGATCAAAAATGAATTTTTGGGGATATACAGGTTTTTGGGATGAGATTTATTGAGCTATAGATTAATAATATTTTCAATAAGGGCGGGGATGAGGTTCCCTTTTATAATCGATTGGAGAAAAAACATTGAATTATATAAAAGATTTAAATAATCTAAATTCATTTTGAATATTTGATAAAGGGAATAGTTGTCTTGGTATTACAGTGGCCATGGATATTTCTAGGGGTTTTCATGAACAATGGTGTTTCCCTTTGACCTTGAACTCGATCTACTGGCCTGTAAACCTTTCATCACTACTTATTCTATCGCAGCCTTATAATCTAATGGTCAAAAGGATATTAGATTTATTATAGTGAAAGGGTTTGATCATCTTCAGTTATTCTCAAACCCTAGGGGGAATCCAATACTCCATAGAATTGAATCACCTGCTATGAATTGATAAATATTGTTGAAGAGAATTACAAGGTACTAGAAGATTGTATTGATTAATGAATGATCTCCATTATTTCATGTCATATTATTACATCGAAGGAAAAAACATGTAAGTATTAATATATTTATGGAATCATAATTTTACATATTGGATTTCAATGGATAGAATATTTCTTCCCCTGTTAGGGGTCTCTTTTATCTTGTTTTCCACTTGTATAATCTCAAGACCAGACCCTGGGATCATGTCCTTGTTAATATTGAACCAATATTTTAATTGATAAAGACGGGTATCCTCTATTTTAATATGATAAGGTTAATAATATAATATCCCAATCATGGGTCACATCCATGGTTTGAGTTAGTGTATTGGGAAACCTAAAATATTACAAAATGTTGTATCATCTATTAGTGTTATAATAAATATTAACATAGATGAAATAAAAATTCATGATATGGGTGGTTTGAAAGGATATATTTTGAGGTAGGTTTTTTCCATCACCTAATTCAATCAGTAATTTTGGATTCTATAGGGAAGAATATTGAATTATCAGTTGAGTATGAGAGAAGAATGGATTTTTTAGACCTTCTAAATCCATTGGGAACATGTCTGATAAATTTTATAGGAACTTTTGTTGTTCCCAATGTAAAATAACTGAATATATAAATTTTTATTATATATATATGTGAGATAATTAAACATAAGGGTTTATTCTAGATGTAAGAAAATCGTTTTTGGATAAATTATGCTCTGAACAGGGGGCCAGTAATGGTGGTGCAGAGAATGGGACCAAATAAGTTAACATATGGGTTGTTGATTGTTATGATGCTTCTAATCTACAAGCCTCAAGTCCTAGGGGGTTTGGTTTTTAAAATATATAATTAATTTAATAATGTGTATAGAGACTCTATGGTTGAGGAAATAAGAACCATAATGGAGTGTATTCAAGGGGTTGATACTACTATTGAATGTAATAAAACAGAAGGTGGAAAGGGAGGTGACTCATTATGGGATCTGAGGATTTCATGAGATGATTCATTTGAATATGAGTATGATTAAAATGATATTATACAAATGGAAACTATGGTGAATTAGAGAAATAGGCTTCCCCTGGGAAGTGTTATTATGATGATACCTTCTAGAGGGATTTTGATCATGACCCAAGGCAGGACACCCATGCCACTACCAAAATAAAGGGTAAAAAAATTAGTGGATGAAGAGGATTTTTAATTAGTAATTACTTTGAAAACTATTTAATTCTCACCAATATTTAATAAGTACTTGTTTATATAGACTGATTTTTTTAAATGGGTAGGTATAAAATACTGATCTAAATGAATTGTTTACAGTGAAGTTTGGAAAAGTAAAATGGGGGAGATGGATTCTTATATGGGAACAACTTAAATATGGGATGGAGATGAAATAATAAGTAATGTGACGGTAACTATGAATAATGTCACTATCCTATAAGACTCTAAACTAGATAAAAGTAGAGTTACATTGAGTGACATCTTAAATAGATCTGAATATAGAGAAGTGTTTTGTTAGGAGTTTGTAAGTCTTCACGATAGTTCTATTTTGGTACCAAAATGTGATTTCAGTGGATATTAAGACTAGTATCTTAATTATTATGAGGTAGAATCATCATGTATAAATGATCATTCTAAAAATTGGTAATCTCTTAAAGAATGGAAGAGAGGTTTTCACTTGTGAAGTTAGTGTGGCTCTCGATGAAGTGGAAATATACACAAAAGAATTTGATTTTTAAATTTTCTCTGAATTTTTTTTATCACTTTTGTGTTCATTTATTAACATTTGACCCTCTTATATTCTATTATTGTACTTTTTTATTAATCAATTTTCCAAGACCATGGGTTTACCCATAGTTCATGCTATTCCTAGTATAAAGTCATTTTCATGTGAACGTGGAACTAAAAGTCCAATAATACAAAGGTGAAATTTGATAAGATCTGTATATCATCAAAAAATAGTATTTAGAGTAGTTTATATATCATTTTTATCCTTATTACTAAGTTTAAAAGAACCGACAAACCCATTTTAGCCGTAACCATCATAACCAATCTTTACTTATTTAATTATTCACTATGAAAAAAATGAAAGTGACCTAACTAATAAATATAAACACACTAAATGAAATTATTGAATCTATTTTATCTTATAAAATTTCCCTAAGTTTAGGAAAATATGTTTTAATATAATCATGAAAAATATGATGATTATTTTTATGAAAAATGTATTCGTAAACTTAAGACTGAATTTACATTCATTCATTGCATTGTAAAAAACTATTATATGAATGTAAATATATTTTATTGAATATATATTCAACACATTTCATTAAAGTAATTGATAAATAGTTATTTATTTAATTTATTATGATAAAAAAGAATTACACATGTCAAAATAGTATTCCAAAAAATAACACTTTTTTCCTTCAAATTGTTTTATATTCGTTCTGAAAAAACAAATAACTAATTAATGAATTATTATTCATACACTAAAAATAAAATTTATTAAAATCTCACATTAATTTAGATCAATATTAATTTATAAAATCATATAACACCTTAAAAAATATATTTCTTTAAAAAACTAGTTCTGTTAATCAAGAAATGTATTTAAAAAAGTGGTAATGATTATTTATTAGGCATCAATCAATACATATTAATTAAGGAAAAAATTATATATATATTACATAAATATTTAATCACACTCATACCCAAAAATCCAATAACAATGATTTAATGGTTATAATGTACTTCAATTAGGCACTAGAGTTCATATAAGGAAAGCTATAAAATACGTCAAATTTATTTACGAGTAATACATATGCAATTGTGGGATGATACATTAAATAAAATAAAGCATAAATTTTTAAAAAATTAATCTCTATTTTATAATGTAATGTTGAAATAATGTTTCAAATCCTATAATCCATGTGACTATCTATAAATATGTAAAAACATTACCAAAAATCACAATTAATGTAATTATTATGATATGGTCATGTTCCTTACTCTTGTACCTATAATAATTCTTTATATTCTGCTTATTTTACTATACTCTAGTATTTAGAACTAGGTCCCTTTGAATTATGTCAACCCATTAATATTTTTATAAAAATTCTTTTTCAATAATCCTACCATATAAATCATCCAGTTACATTTGTTTCACGAGAAAAACAATGTTATATTCCCATATCTCTTCCTAAATATGATTATTGAGAATCAGAAATCCTAAATAATTTAATATTAATTTTATATTGCCCTATGAACTACTCAAAAATCTTATAGTGTTGGGAGATAAGATAAACGATGATTTAATATTGGCCATAAATGGAGTTTCATAAATCATAAGAGAAATTTTTTACATTCTTTAAAATCATTATTATTTATTGGTTTTATTATTGGATGAGTATTTGGTGGAGTTTTGGACCAAATTTTTTTATGCAATAAAATGTTTTTTCACGACATTTTGAAATGTATGACATTGATATTCAAGGATTGATGGTTCAAATACTAGACAATGAAAACATTTTTCCACTTCAAAATGGGTCCCTTTTATAATTGGATGGAGGAGTGTTTAATAATAGATGTTTTTTAAAAACCATCATGTATTATTGAGAGGGATTATTGGATATGGATTTTTCATTACAATGTTTTTTATGCAATAATGGATGTTATAATATGTTATGTCACAATTCATTAATTTATTAAAGGGTGGTGTAGGATTATTCATTATATCTAGTTAGTCAGGATTCAATGGGTGGTCATAAGGAAAATTTATTTGGTATGTGTCTTACAACCCATATGTTCTATCATATTTGGATAACACAATATATTAAGAAGTTGAGGGTTATGTTGTAACATATATGGTTAGGCCATAGGGGATAAGGAAGTGAAATAATAGTAAATATCAAATGGCTAATTTCTATTCTTTTAAATTTATATATTGTCATCATTTTTTGAGGACTCGATAATAAAGGGAAAATAAACCTCAATATTGATCATTACAACATGATTTGGAAGATTACTGAGATATCAAATAATTTTAAATTTGAAATATTTCTATGATATTAAGTTAATTTAAATTAAATATTAAGAATAGTTTTAAATCCAAAAAAGGTACTAAAATGTGGTCTTTAATGGTGGAATAAAGTATACACAAAAAATTGATAGATTAAAAATAGTTTTTTATATTTGTGTATTCATTGTGGGAGATACCATATAAATAATGATTCTTAATTAACTTATGGATTTTATCAGAGGCTATAGTAAAATGAAAACACCTAATATATTTGTTATATTGATTCTATTTTTACTAATTCATTGAAAGTTATTTCTTAGACAACTATTTTTATTTCTATATCATGAAGGTGCATATTTGTAGATTACATTATGTAATGGACCATAGTTGGAAAATGTAATGAACACATGAACCCTTGAAGTGGGGAGAAAAGTGTATTAGTGGATTAAAACATTTACGTCTAATCATCTTATTCCATTTTTGTAGAGACTCATATCCTGACGTACATAGACTTTACATTACTTTTGCGGAATACTTAGTACATAACAAAAACACACACACAAGGATCGTAATAGTTTAGTGTCTTTGGAAACTCGGAACGTAATCTTCTAATCCTGGTGAAAGATCTTCAATATCTCCCATAAATATCTTCCCTTTTTTTTTCTTACCTAAAACCTTTCTTTATATCCTGGGGAAAAGAAAACATAAAAGGGTGAGCTCAAATGCTCAGTAAGGGTATACAAAAGAAATAAAAAATCATATCATATCTTTTTGAAAATCATAACCTGCAAAAGAGATCATAATATCTTAACATGGAAAAAAATCATAGAAGTGAAAATGAGATCACCATAATCATAACATGAAACTTGAAACTTTGTGGCATGCACACATAATCATGGAAAATCATTTCTTGTTAGTCATGACTCATTGCCAAGACTATCTTAGTGGACAAAGTCCCTTTCTGAATCGAGTAACCCTCGTTTCAGTCCTGTTTCACTGAACCGGTATAACCTACCATTCCAGCCATGTCTATCTCATGAGATATAAAATCTTTACCCAATGAATTGGAGGGAGATATAGGTCCCACCCATCTTATAATGAATCCTTTCTTATGTGTGCCACATAATCATAAAACATACATCATCGCATAACCCATGTAATAAAAATGGGATTCTTAAACAACATGACATCATAAATCAATTCATATAAGATAAAGGAATTCATAAACATAATTCCATCACAACATAGTCAAACCAATGTAAAAATATGGATAGAAACAGAACCCTTTATTATCTTAGATGGAAAATAATTTTGATAAAACACTTGAACTCCATTCTTGAGGAAAATATCCTTTCTTCTTCAAAAACATTTTTCCTTTCATAACATGTCATACAACTTTAAAATAAAAGAAGTTGATTAAAAATAAACTTGAAAACTTGTAAAGGAAGCTTCTTGGAAACAATGTTTTAAAAATCCATTCATGCTGTATAAGTTAAAAAAAAAAATATTCTTCGTACTTTTGTCAGAAAAGTCAAAAAGTACCTCGTACGGAAAAACGACAAAAGATTCCTTTCATATCCTTTACTAAAAACTCATAGAAGGGTAAAATTGGATTTAAACAATTGTAGGTGGATTGAAATAATATTACATATTGAGGGAACATGGATGTGGATGATTAAATACACCCCAGTAAATACTTACGAATAAACAATCTCGGATAAAAATGAGATTGTGATATTTCCCTTACCTTAGGTCCGACTTGCTTTGTAAGTGTCCGAACCTCCTGTATAATGATTTAAATCATGTTATTGACTTATTACAGAATCATATTCATTGTTATGATATCATATATGGTTCACTTATGACATTATATTACCCGTTCTTTTGTAAATTCCATGTTAAAGAAGCGTTTTGGGTAAAATCGTTTCATCTATCGTAGGTGTTTTGACTTGTTGTTCTTGACGTTATTATTACTTATATCATGATTTACTTACATCCAGAATATAAAATATGATTTATATATCATATATATTCAGTATATATATATATATAATAGGTAGATAAATAAAATGAAAAACACCGTTCATGGAGACGGTAGTCCGTACGTACGCATGAACGCTGTTTTCCTTTCCTTATTGTCTTGAAATGGAAGTAAGTAGATGACATACATATGTATATATATACATAAATCCAGTATCTTTATAATGTCATATATTTCATTATTATTTCTTATATATACTTTATAATCATTCTTAAATGGTTAACATGGAGAATGAATCTCATCGCGTCGTGGAGACGGTATTCCGTACGTACGCACGAGCGATGATATCATTTCTATAAATATTGAATTGAATGGGAGTGGATTATACAATATATCAGAATCAATATGATGTTGTAATAACTATGTATAGTTATTCTTTACACCATTATACCCATCCATGTAAGGTGGTGGTGGAAAATAGATTACACCACGGCGTGGAGACGGTATTCCGTACGTACGCACGCGCGGTGATTTTTTTTTCCGTAGGATGGATAGATGGTGAAATACGGTTGTTTCATACTTATAATAACATATCAGTATATGAGTGATACTTATGTTATTACTTCATAATGAAACAACCTAAGAAGAAGAAGTAGAAGAAGAAATAAAGATGAAAGAATTGGTAATGGTAATTACCTCTTCTTCGAAGTGCCTCTTTGAGACCTCCTCTTAGGGCACTAGAATTGGTCTTTGAGGAAGACCAGAACCTCTAGGATGTTGCTAGGGAAGTGGAGAAGGGATTTGGTCAGGGGTTGGCCGAGCTTGAGTGCTCAAATTGGTGTGAGGAGGAGGGGGAGGAGGTGTCCTTTTATAAGGGAGGAGAGGGGCACCTTAGGAATTCTTAAAAATATTAATTTATAATAAATCTAACCCCACTTAAAAACCTCCAAACATGACTCATATTCGAAGATTAGATGAGATAGGGTTGTAATCTCATCAACCAATTAAATTTAGACATGTTTGGATATTATTTTAAACCTTATCAATTGGATTTAACTCTAAGTTAAATAATTTAACTTTTACCGTGTCTTTTTGTTTTCTTTCACTATATGGTTAATAAACTTACTATAACATGCCAAACTAACCCCAAATTGTTTATTATTAATATATATATCCTTATCTAAGTCATTTGGCCGAACCTTAGATTTTTAGGAATAAAATAACAATTAATAATATAATATTTGATTTAAAAACTATTTTGTGTCAATTTTGACACTATTTGATATATGATTTTTGTGAAAGTCATAACAGAATTATATGTTCGAAACAAGTTTATTAAATCAACATTAATATATCATAGTAACCTAGAAAATTAGTGGAATTCATAAAAAATCTCAAATTACATTTATTTTGGTGTTTATAACATCAATTATGTCAATATTTCATTAATAAGATAATTACTGCATCATCGTTGTGTCATAAATAAATTAAATTATTTGATGTCTAAAAATTACAAATAAAATACCATCATGTAGGAAATCTTTTTAGATTTCTAATTAATATTTACAATCGAATTTATCTTATGTATAACCCCATATTAAAAATGATTTACTTATTAAACTTTGATTTTAACTATTTTAACCCTTCTTTAAATAAATTAATAATAAATGTCCTAATCTAATCCAAGTGGGCCTAAATGGTCATATTTTATTCCTAAGTTTGTTTTTGGTCGAATTACACTTGTCCAATAGAATTAGGAAATGTGTTAGGGTAATAGTAATATCATATTTACCCTTAGTTACCCTATTTACTATTAACCGCGGTAAAAAAAAGTAAAAAGTTACTATTCACCAAAAATTATTTTCATCTCATTGAACCACATTTTAGTCCTTGATATTAACCGTGTCTCTCGGATTTTCGAAATTCCATTCACAGAAGCGGTAAAATTAAGTTTTATGAAAAATTCTGTTTTTTAACTACCACTTAGTAGTTTCACTATTCATCAAAAATGAAGGTTTTCAGAAAAATTCCAAAATTTCATCCTAAGCTATATTTCATATTCCGAATTCAAAAATGAAGTCTATTTTACCAAATTCATAACATAGAAGTTGCATTAATTAATTTTATAATTAAATCCCGCTGTTAAAACAAATAGCGTGTTTTTAAGAAACAATATCTATCAAAAGATTGACACTTGTTTATGTCTGGTTTAAATGTAAAATTACATACAATGACCAACATTGTATTGAATTGTAAAAATATATTCTAAATATACTTTAAAACTACTCCAATTAATAATTTATCACTATTAATTATTTCGATTAAAAAAGTTGTTTTTAATTATAATTTAGTAATTTTCACTATTCATCAGAATATGAAAGTTATCCGAAAAGTACCAAAATTTCACCTTAGGCTAAATTCGATACTCCGAATCCAAAAATGAAGTCCATTTTGAGTGTTAAAATTTCTAAAATTTAAAAAGTGGTTATTACTATTCTTAACGGCTAGTTTTAATTATATTTTAATAGCATATCATTGTTTCGTGAAACTCAGGATTACGTACCACACACGCTATCGAGGAAGGTTGCGATTGCGTGTAATGCAAGGCAAGTCAAGGATGCGTGTTGTGCAAGCTCCTTTTGGTGTAGCGTATAACACAAGACATTATTGAAATTAAAAAGAATATTTTTCATAAAATCTTGGGCTGTTACATTCTACCCCCCTTAAAATGAATTTCGCCCTCGAAATTCGTCGGGGTTATAAATGGTTTACTATTCGGAAGTTTCTTTAATAGAAACCCACATCGTAAAAGGGAATACCAAAACTTGGCTTTAAAAACTAAAGTATGAAATGTAACGATTACCCAAATAAACTAATCACTGGGTTTCCACATAGGTGAAAATATGGATATGGAAGAGAAATCTAACCATCATGTTCTGATGGAGAGTGGTAGAGAACATGGCTATGGAAAAGCCAGTAATCACAAATCCATAAATTTGTGACGATCTAAGGTACCATCTGATTCATCAGGTATAAGAGAACTAGGACAACATTTTTGGTTTTCAAGATTATTTCCCTAAAGTTGAAAATTTGTTTAGAATAAATACTTACTTTATTTTGGTACAATCTCAATTTTGTTCGTGCCTTGAACAATTTCTACTTCATCTCTTAAATAAATGAAGTTGAATTTGTTATTCGTGAAGTGTTAGCAGATCATGTGATAGAATGACGGGTCATTCCATCTGTTTCAAACAAAAGGTTAGAAAAAGTTATTAAATATACATAAGTCATTCTATAGTAAGATTAATCATATATGGTTCCTAAAATGGACTTATACTTCATATATCATACTACTTAATATAATAAAACTAATTTCTACTAAACAGGGACTTCCTGTAGGCCAGTGGTAGGCGATAAAGGCCAGTCGCACTTCGGTTGTGGGTTCGATTCCTACAGTCTTGTCCGAAGCGATGGGCTGTCGCCCGTCCTGCAGGTTGTCCCTTTTTCTAAAACTACGTTATTATAACATCCCATCAATAATATCGAAAATCTTCTATCCTTAAACAATACTAACTTATGTCCAACATAATCCAGTCTAATCTTTAGGCTTATACATAATACTGCAGTCCACTCTCATAATATAGTGACATCGATTACCAGAGATTTAATACTGTCGTTGATCCCCACATATCATAAGATATGTCTCGTTGGTCACATTCCAAACATTCAAAGTCCTTAATCATGTATTCTCTTGAATACCTTAGTGAAAACATGAGTGCAGTTAAAAGTTAACACTTTCCACATACCAAAATCCTCAAAATTCTATATACTCAAACCATGATATCACTTAGTCCTCATATCAATCATGAGCTCATGAATACTATCAAACATTTAATTTTCTCCTTATCCCTTCATTATGCGCATATCATCTACATTCCAAAAATATCTGAATAACCTTCATGGATACTGGTAACATTAGTCATATACTTTCAAAACACAAGGAAAGACAACAGTGTAACAATCCATAGATGTCTCTTTATTCCAAAATTACACATGATAAACAAGTAATCATGCCACTACATTCTCAAACCATTGACCGAGCTTCAAAAATTCTTTCATCTCACATATAATTTGTAGTCTCTTCATCATCATCCACATAAATACTACCCATATGACCATACTGATTCTCTTCATTAGTCTTTCCCTTAGGGCATTTGTTTGCATAATGCCCATACATTCCACATTTAAAACACTTCACCATTTTTGATGTCGTAGCAATACCATTATCCTCATCCATGGTGTAAACCGACCCTTTTCCTTTGCACTTACTTGCTTTGTGTCCTTCTTTTCCACACCCAAAGCATCTTCCAGTTCCCTTGAAACATTCTCCTTGATGCCTCTTCCCACATGATTTACATAGGGGAAATTGAACTTTCTTTCCTCTATGATCATCATGGAACTCCATCTTTCTCTTATTAGTCGAGTCAGGAAACTTACCAAATTTTACTTTATTGATCATGTTGTTAGATTGTTGATTCGGCATAATAATGATGTTTGGACATCCAAATCCCATTTCATTTGGTTGCTCATGAAGAATATCATTCCATTGTCCATCATATCCTCCATTATTGTGAATCATCTTGTTTCCAGCCATTTTCTAAAACCCAAACAGAATAGTGTTAGATGCAAAAATCATAATAAAGGGGGAGTAACTTAAATATCTATCATCTTTGGTTTAATCTAATATCGTTACCATAGTTCTAGAACTATATCCTATACGTATACTTATCCTTAGGGGCATCCCTAGACATACCTTAGAAATATCTCTAGGTATCTCACTAACGTTTTCGCATCCTAGTTTCCAAAGGTTGACTAAACCTTTCCTCTGATACCAACTGTAGAGACCCGTATCCTGACGTACATAGACTTTACATTACTTTTTCGGAATACTTAGTACATAACAAAAACACACACACAAGGATCGTAATAGTTTAGTGTCTTTGGAAACTCGGAACGTAATCTTCTAATCCTGGTGAAAGATCTTCAATATCTCCCATAACGATCTTCCCTTTTTTTTTCTTACCTAAAACCTTTCTTTATATCCTGGGGAAAAGAAAACATAAAAGGGTGAGCTCAAATGCTCAGTAAGGGTATACAAAAGAAATAAAAAATCATATCATATCTTTTTGAAAATCATAACCTGCAAAAGAGATCATAATATCTTAACATGGAAAAAAATCATAGAAGTGAAAATGAGATCACCATAATCATAACATGAAACTTGAAACTTTGTGGCATGCACACATAATCATGGAAAATCATTTCTTGTTAGTCATGACTCATTGCCAAGACTATCTTAGTGGACAAAGTCCCTTTCTGAATCGAGTAACCCTCGTTTCAGTCCTGTTTCACTGAACCGGTATAACCTACCATTCCAGCCATGTCTATCTCATGAGATATAAAATCTTTACCCAATGCATTGGAGGGAGATATAGGTCCCACCCATCTTATAATGAATCCTTTCTTATGTGTGCCACATAATCATAAAACATACATCATCGCATAACCCATGTAATAAAAATGGGATTCTTAAACAACATGACATCATAAATCAATTCATATAAGATAAAGGAATTCATAAACATAATTCCATCACAACATAGTCAAACCAATGTAAAAATATGGATAGAAACAGAACCCTTTATTATCTTAGATGGAAAATAATTTTGATAAAACACTTGAACTCCATTCTTGAGGAAAATATCCTTTCTTCTTCAAAAACATTTTTCCTTTCATAACATGTCATACAACTTTAAAATAAAAGAAGTTGATTAAAAATAAACTTGAAAACTTGTAAAGGAAGCTTCTTGGAAACAATGTTTTAAAAATCCATTCATGCTGTATAAGTTAAAAAAAAAATATTCTTCGTACTTTTGTCGGAAAAGTCAAAAAGTACCTCGTATGGAAAAACGACAAAAGATTCCTTTCATATCCTTTACTAAAAACTCATAGAAGGGTAAAATTGGATTTAAACAATTGTAGGTGGATTGAAATAATATTACATATTGAGGGAACATGGATGTGTATGATTAAATACACCCCAGTAAATACTTACGAATAAACAATCTCGGATAAAAATGAGATTGTGATATTTCCCTTACCTTAGGTCCGACTTGCTTTGTAAGTGTCCGAACCTCCTGTATAATGATTTAAATCATGTTATTGACTTATTACAGAATCATATTCATTGTTATTATATCATATATGGTTCACTTATGACATTATATTACCCGTTCTTTTGTAAATTCCATGTTAAAGAAGCGTTTTGGGTAAAATCGTTTCATTTATCGTAGGTGTTTTGACTTGTTGTTCTTGACGTTATTATTACTTATATCATTATTTACTTACTTCCAGAATATAAAATATGATTTATATATCATATATATTCAGTATATATATATATATAATAGGTAGATAAATAAAATGAAAAACACCGTTCATGGAGACGGTAGTCCGTACGTACGCATGAACGCTGTTTTCCTTTCCTTATTGTCTTGAAATGGAAGTAAGTAGATGACATACATATGTATATATATACATAAATCCAGTAGCTTTATAATGTCATATATTTCATTATTATTTCTTATATATACTTTATAATCATTCTTAAATGGTTAACATGGAGAATGAATCTCATCGCGTCGTGGAGACGGTATTCCGTACGTACGCACGAGCGATGATATCATTTCTATAAATATTGAATTGAATTGGAGTGGATTATACAATATATCAGAATCAATATGATGTTGTAATAACTATGTATAGTTATTCTTTACACCATTATACCCATCCATGTAAGGTGGTGGTGGAAAATAGATTACACCACGGCGTGGAGACGGTATTCCGTACGTTAGCACGCGCGATGATTTTTTTTTCCGTAGGATGGATAGATGGTGAAATAGGGTTGTTTCATACTTATAATAACATATCAGTATATGAGTGATACTGATGTTATTACTTCATAATGAAACAACCTAAGAAGAAGAAGTGGAAGAAGAAATAAAGATGAAAGAATTGGTAATGGTAATTACCTCTTCTTCGAAGTGCCTCTTTGAGACCTCCTCTTAGGGCACTAGAATTGGTCTTTGAGGAAGACCAGAACCTCTAGGATGTTGCTAGGGAAGTGGAGAAGGGATTTTGTCAGGGGTTGGCCGAGCTTGAGTGCTCAAATTGGTGTGAGGAGGGGGGGGAGGAGGTGTCCTTTTATAAGGGAGGAGAGGGGCACCTTAGGAATTCTTAAAAATATTAATTTATAATAAATCTAACCCCACTTAAAAACCTCCAAACATGACTCATATTCAAAGATTAGATGATATAGGGTTGTAATCTCATCAACCAATTAAATTTAGACATGTTTGGATATTATTTTAAACCTTATCAATTGGATTTAACTCTAAGTTAAATAATTTAACTTTTACCGTGTCTTTTTGTTTTCTTTCACTATATGGTTAATAAACTTACTATAACATGCCAAACTAACCCCAAATTGTTTATTATTAATATATATATCCTTATCTAAGTCATTTGGCCGAACCATAGATTTTTAGGAATAAAATAACAATTAATAATATAATATTTGATTTAAAAACTATTTTGTGTCAATTTTGACACTATTTGATATATGATTTTTGTGAAAGTCATAACAGAATTATATGTTCGAACCAAGTTTATTAAATCAACATTAATATATCATAGTAACCTAGAAAATTAGTGGAATTCATAAAAAATCTCAAATTACATTTATTTTGGTGTTTATAACATCAATTATGTCAATATTTCATTAATAAGATAATTACTGCATCATCGTTGTGTCATAAATAAATTAAATTATTTGATGTCTAAAAATTACAAATAAAATACCATCATGTAGGAAATCTTTTTAGCTTTCTAATGAATATTTACAATCGAATTTATCTTATGTATAACCCCATATTAAAAATGATTTACTTATTAAACTTTGATTTTAACTATTTTAACCCTTCTTTAAATAAATTAATAATAAATGTCCTAATCTAATCCAAGTGGGCCTAAATGGTCATATTTTATTCCTAAGTTTGTTTTTGGTCGAATTCCACTTGTCCAATAGAATTAGGACATGTGTTAGGGTAATAGTAATATCATATTTACCCTTAGTTACCCTATTTACTATTAACCGCGGTAAAAAAAAGTAAAAAGTTACTATTCACCAAAAATTATTTTCATCTCATTGAACCACATTTTAGTCCTTGATATTAACCGTGTCTCTCGGATTTTCGAAATTCCATTCACAGAAGCGGTAAAATTAAGTTTTATGAAAAATTCTGTTTTTTAACTACCACTTAGTAGTTTCACTATTCATCAAAAAATGAAGGTTTTCAGAAAAAATCCAAAATTTCATCCTAAGCTATATTTCATATTCCGAATTCAAAAATGAAGTCTATTTTACCAAATTCATAACATAGAAGTTGCATTAATTAATTTTATAATTAAATCCCGCTGTTAAAACAAATAGCGTGTTTTTAAGAAACAATATCTATCAAAAGATTGACACTTGTTTATGTCTGGTTTAAATGTAAAATTACATACAATGAACAACATTGTATTGAATTGTAAAAATATATTCTAAATATACTTTAAAACTACTCCAATTAATAATTTATCACTATTAATTATTTCGATTAAAAAAGTTGTTTTTAATTATAATTTAGTAATTTTCACTATTCATCAGAATATGAAAGTTATCCGAAAAGTACCAAAATTTCACCTTAGGCTAAATTCGATACTCCGAATCCAAAAATGAAGTCCATTTTGAGAGTTAAAATTTCTAAAATTTAAAAAGTGGTTATTACTATTCATAACGGCTAGTTTTAATAATATTTTAATAGCATATCATTGTTTCGTGAAACTCAGGATTACGTACCACACACGCTATCGAGGAAGGTTGCGATTGCGTGTAATGCAAGGCAAGTCAAGGATGCGTGTTGTGCAAGCTCCTTTTGGTGTAGCGTATAACACAAGACATTATTGAAATTAAAAAGAATATTTTTCATAAAATCTTGGGCTGTTACAATTTTTTCATATTTATTCCCATAATTTGAAGGAACTCATTTAATCTCCCATGCTCTTAATGGTGTTCTCACTGAATCAAAAAAACATGTGTAAATATAAATACACTAATCACCAGATTAATTTACTCAGTTCAACTGTAATATGTTGTGTCCATGTATAATGTACTAAAAATGTTTCGAAGTAAAAAATACACTAGACACATGTTTTGTGGATATATGTTTTTATCATGGTGACTCCATGCGAGGTTACATTAGCTTTACAATGTTTTGGGGTTATGTCACTCCTCACCTAACCAGAACATTCTCTTCATATCGTCCAAGAACATATTTTGTGATGCCTTTCTTGTTTATATACTTCACAATACATTTAATTGATTTTAGACATGCGAATCACTTCCAGATTAGTGTAATGCACTAATTGCAATTTTTTCCTTGATCCCAAAATATATGCTTCATTATACTCACCTCCACGATTCATCCAATCCTCCAAAACCCAACAAGATCAAAACCTTGTAAGGATTTGATTATTATTCTTAAAAATCCATATGTTATCGAGTTTCTAATGTGATGGTAAAATATTTATCTTCCAACTGAATATAATAGTTGAAGTACAACTTTAATGATAATGAAAATTATTTTCTAGTGTAATATTTTTCATTATCCATCCTCAATCTTATAATCCTCTAGGTATAGTAACAGAACATCATCCACTATAATCATTATTCATTCAATGTACTATATTTTTTCTATGTAACTCCACTAATATCTCCTATATTTTTAAAACCATTATAAAAAAAATTAATGTTATTCTTCTTCTTCAATAATTGGTATGTATAGTTTTTATAATGCCTTCATTCTCAATGTCCTACCATTAATGGATTAGAAAAATCATCATTCCCATTATCCTACATGATTATTTCATTTTTACTGTATGCTTTAATTTTATTAAATACATATAATACAATCAAACTAATTCCTTCAATTTAAATCCAAAAATATTATTTTTTAAATTAAGAAAAATATTCATTAATTTTTTGGAATACATAGATCACAGGATAATGTTCCATACTATTGTGTGAACTTTTTTGTCATCAAATAGATTGAAACATGAAAAAATCAATTGTGTTAGGGGTTTAGAGTCTACAATATATCCACAAAATACATATGATATCTCCTTTTTTATTCTCGAAATATCAAAACCTGATATTCTAAATCTCCTCAAATCTCTAACTAGTAGTGTTTCGATGCACCTCCTCATAAATTAGAGACATTTATCCTAATTTAAATGTGGATTTAGGATTCAAACCTAAAACATAACTTTCACCATGTAGTGAAATTTATATATAATGGGTCTTATAAAATATTTTGACTAGTAAAAATTAACACACATGTTTCAAAATTATTCTATTGTCTAACCCAATCCAGTGCCACACTAAATATTTGTGTCCAAAAACTGTGGAAATAAGATTTAGAGCTCATTTTGTGAAAATTTTAATAGGTTTAAATTTTATTCTTTCTATCTCTTACATAATCACATAGTACCTTAACTTATTCAGCAATAATTTTAACAAGTTACACTTGTAAAATCTGATTCTATTCATAAACATGAAATACTGTACTGAGGATTGCTCTAATATAGACATGGATTTCTCTTACATAATAATAGTTATGACATGGAATCTTCTTTCATGATGAAATACATTTCTATCTTGAGATTTATTAAATCATAAATTATAACCATTATGGATTGGGAAAACATTCATGTCCTGGAAACTCAAGAATTAGTCTCACGTGTTAAAATATTAGCCTTTTTAACATCCATTGATGTGTTATAAAGAGTGTAACCATATGATATGATTTTTTTTCACCTAAATTCCACTATAATTATAAAAATCACTCCATGTGTGTTAACATATATTACATTTCTATATAAATCCATAATATATAATGTTATTAATTTCAATGATTCCATCAATCCAAACTTAATATCACAATCCAAATCACGATAGTTGATCCAATGCATATTCTACTAAAAAATATATTCTTAATATAAAGAAATATCATGGTGACTCTTCTTCCAAGACTAAATATATATAAATACTATAGTGTATTCATCCATCTTCACTAGAACATTCATTCCCATCATAAAAATATTATTCATTTTACTTTATTTGTAGTAAGTCTCCACCAAATATGGTTCCCATGTATGGTAATTAACTCTATCAATATGAAATAATGTATAATATCCATATCTTCTACTATTAACCCTCAATTAATATCATAAAATATTTAAATTATTTTAATAAATCTAGTATGAAACATCTTGGTTGTAGCATCCCCCATTGTAATTTTTAAACAATACTATAATATATCCTACTCAACCATTTAACTCAAAATTATTGAAAACAATGTACAAATTACAGTGTATATTTTTCTAACCCCCTTTTTAATTAAAATGAAAATTGTCTATTTTTTCACTACCACATTCTAAAAAAAAATCATTAGAGACCATATTTTTTCATGTAATCCTTTAAAATATTTTGAATAATATTTTTTGGATGATTCAATTAGTTGGTGTGGAGTTGTGGGTGTTGGGAAACCTCGATAATAATATAATAAAAAATAATTTTTTAATTTTATTCTTTGAAAATGTGTTAAAAAGATTAATTATTTTTCTTTGAAATGAATAAATATTTGAAAGTTCTAAGATCATTTCTGCTTCCAAAATGGGGTTCATACCTTAGAATTCGTATAGTCTTTTTTTGGTGATGTGTTCTCAATTTCAGGCAGTCACCAATGGATTATTTAATTACATAATTAATTAATTTTTTAGATCACTTATCTTATATATTCTTTATTTATTTACCATTAACCTATTTTCCTTGTGTTATGTATCATAAAACCTTGCTCCATAAATAGAGATGTAGGTAATTAAGGGGGGATCTGGAGAATCTTCCGTGCTGATGAACAAAACTCTTCATCAGATATTGTGAATGTATCCAAACATGGATGGATTCTTAAATAATGATTAATATATTGGGTAAGTAAGTCTATTTTAATCATTTATTTATGTTTTTTTATTTTCAATCATGTATTATTATTCCTGGATTATTCTTGATTGCCTAGACCTAGAGACATATTTTTTTATATTATCAAGGAAAGAATAAATTTTTCACTTCCCACCAATTTTTATCCAAATTTCATGCTAAAATATTTTTGTTATAGATTTGAAACATTCTTTATTATTTAACATTTATGATCCTACTTGGTTTCACCTCCCCATTCTTTCTTCATTCATCACCATCCATTATTTGGGTTTGTGGTTCAAAACATATTTTTGTACATCCAAACATAATTAAAAGATTAGAGTATGATCATTTAGTGTCATCTTTAAAACAAATACATATTCATCTAATATGTACATCAAGCATTGATCAATCATTAATGTTAGGATAATGTGGTTATCTAAAGGGAAATGTTTATAAGTGAACTATAGCGATATTCAATGTAGTTTTTAATATTGAATGTAGTTGAAGATAACCAAAAATAAACTTTTGGAGTCACATAATCCCCGAATGAGGTGTTTATAAAATATTCAAGATCATTCATAGGAGAAAACATAGATGATATGTAGTTTTTTTGGAATTCTTGAGAAAATGGGCTTGAAGAGTCAACCCCACGTCAGGTATTTCCGAGTCAAAAAACTATGTAGTGTTAATGTATATGTAGTTTGTGTCTGAGGAATAGTTAAGTATCAAACACTGCGTAAACCATGTGGAACATGCCATGTGACCCAATTCTAATCAACTTGGTCTATATAGGGTGTATGCACCCAAATCATAATTTGTCTGTACATGTTTTATGGGTCAAGAGAAGGCGCTACAAATCACTATCCTTATTTGACTTGAACTCCCTGGAAATAAAAATATAGAGAGACAAATTAACCCACGTCTCATGTTTCCCAATGGTACATATTTTGTATGTCAACAATTTAATGATATTGTCTATGATAGTACATTTCAAGTACTCTACTAGTCTCACACACCATGTAACCTATACCATATACCAAGTAGGTATTACCTTATATAACTTATATTGAGGTAGTACATGGTATGATATCTTCAGAAGTGTGACACAATGTATACACATAAATTACAAGTATTTTTATTTTCCAGCTTTACTGGATTTTTTGATCTCCATGATCAGGTATAAAGCATAGATATGTGGGTAGTCTATCCTCAGTTTCTTCCACATGGATGTCCTTGGAATGATATGTTCTGTATTGTAAGACATTATGTGATATTATATGGGGTTTCTAGGTATATAACTATAAGGCCCCAGCCTTAAACATTACATAATCTTGAATTAAGCTAATATTTCACATTTAGGATCTTTTCTAGTTTAGAGTTTTATAGATTTAGTCCATAACTTTTATATTGCGTCACAAATATTAAAAAGTAGACACTTCTTATCAGTATCCCTTTTTTCATAAAACTAATTCTCATAAAAGAAAAAAAGTTTTATTTTCTTGATATAAATCTTCTTGAATTATTCCTTTCTTTTACCCTTTCTTATATCCCTTGAAAAACATTTCAAAAACTTTGGATGATAATAAAAATCTCAGTAAGGGTTATAAAATAAAGAAATAAAACATTAGTCCATCAATACATACAAAACATAAGCTCTTTAAAATACACTACTTCAAATACGACTTTTATCAGTGCTAAAATGGCCTTTAAAAGTTCTAGAAAAGCGTTGTTAATGCCGGTGAAGATAAAGGGGGGTCCCATTTATCAGCGCTGATAAAATTAAAAAAAAATAATAAAATTAAAAAAACAATTAACATTTTTTTGCCAATCACGAGGGGGGGGGGGATTTTTACAGCGCTTGAGCCCCATTAATCAGCGCTTTGCTACTCCTCCACTTCCCGCACACACCACATACACCCTTTATCAGTGCTTTGCTACTCCTCCAGCGCCCGCACGCACCACAAAAACCCTTTATCAGCACTATCCCCTCTAAATCACCCTTGCGCGCGTGCCCCTGCCTCCACCCGGATTTGATCTCAAGACCTCCCCCCTCTGCACCTAAAGCCTTTATCACTACCCTATATTGATTTGTTCCCTTATTTATGATATATCTATTTATTTATATATATATTTATATATATTTATTCATATAGTAATATATATTTATATTAATATAATAGTTATATTAATATATATATTGTTATATTAATATATATATTTATAGTTATATTGATATATATATTTATAGTTATTTTAATATATATAGTTATATTAATATATAGTTATATAAATATTCATATATTGGTATTTTAAATAAAATGGATATTAGTTATTATTTAGATAAATCTAATATATTATATATGTAAATATGTTTAATTATTTATTTAAAAACTTAAATTTTTAGGTGTGAATATATGAAAAATATGTACATATAGTTATATATTTGATTATAAATAGTAGTGAATTATAAAAAACTATAAAATTTAAAAGACATAATATCAATATGAATGTAATAACTTGGAATAAATTCAGTCCCCACCAAAAAAAAGATAATAATATCCCCTTAAATGAGGCTGAAAATCCACAAAATGTTAAAACATCGAGGTACCCCGACTAAAAACTCAGTTTTAGAGGCCTTCTGGGCCTTTTTTGGCCTTGAAAAAACCTTAACCGTTGTCCCCCAGGTCACAACGACATAGAGCTCATCGCAGACTTCAATTTGATATGTGGTAGAGCCGAAACAGACACCCGGATCAAAAGTTATGGCCGTCTGATATTAGAGTTGCGTTTTCAACATATATTGGATATTTATTTTTATTTTTTTATTTTTTAGTCTTCAATTTTTATTAAATGAGTATTAATCCGTAATAATTAGAAAATTATTAATTAAGAATATTTTTTTTAAATGTTTTATAAGCCATTTTTATTAAATACTTTATATATTAAGTATATTAAGTGTAAATGTATATTTATACTTATCTAAAATATATTTAAAAATTATATATTATATTTATATCAATATAATTATATTAATATATTAATATATTAATATATTATTTTTAAATATTTTTTTTGAATTCGAACCCTTTATCAGCACTTTTAAAAAAAGTGCTCATAAATGCCCCCCTTTATCAGTGCTACTAAAACAAGCGCTGATAAAGGGGGTCCCTTTATCAGCGCTAAAAAACGCTGATAAAGGGATAAGTTTATGAGTGCTTTTTTTAGCACTGATAAAGGTACCCCCCTTTATCAGCGCTTTTTCGTTAGCGCTGATAAAGGGGTGGCGCTGGCCTTGCCCAGTCTTGTGGTAGTGATACCTCATGAAATCATAAGACTTATGAATAAAAAATAGAAATCATAAATCATAAAGATAACTTGTTTCATCCATAACATACTTACATTGTAGCTTTCCCAACTATGTAGGTAGTTATGTTTGGAATACCCATCAAGATATATTCCTTAAATCTCATAGGAGAAACATTAATCTTTACCTCCATCATGTTAACCAATTCATTGGAGGCATATGTTAGGCTAACCCTCCATAGGTTTATCATAGAACCACCCCTATGAGTAAACAATTACCAAGAACCATAACATAATAATTACACGTGAACAATCACAATGGAAAGATAACATCTACACATTGCAATCACAATATAAAAGTTCAATATATTCACAAAATAAATCCATTATAAAAATCATTTTAATAAATAAATATGTAAATATATTATAAGTTATTTATTTTCCATTTTAAAAAAATTATATCTTGTTAAGGAAGCCAAATATCAAATAATTCTCATACCAGCGGAAAGGTCATTGTCATCACGTACGTTTAAAAGAAACATTATTTTTGTCATTTAGTAAAACACATCATAAAAAATGATTCATTTTCAACAAAAGCAAAATTAAAAGGTGTTTATTATAAATCATATAGAAGAAAGGCTTGTATAAATCAAAGGATGCTTCAATGAAAGGAGATTGAGACAAAGTCCCTTACGAAATTCTGGCAGTTTAATAGCGTCACATAAAAATTCCGAAAATGAGTTGATGGGAGAGAAAAGGGTCTCACATCACTTGGACAAAAAATTTAAAACATTAAGTATATATAATAACATATCCCAATATATGATTATGGAAATTAAAAGAAATAACATAAAATAAGTCTTTGACTAATAAAAGAGGGTGAAAGGTTCCCTTTTAAAGATCATTTGGTAAATAAAATAGATCAATTATGTGTATTCACTATAATTAAACCTAAATAATGTATAAATAAAAGATATGAAATAATAATAGAATGGAATAATCAAGAAGTGGAATATTATTCCAAAGAATGGAAATTGGGTTAAGAAGTTCCCTTACCTCAAGTCCGACTTGTCTTGTATGTTCCTTGTTCTTCCTTTAAATCGGGTAACTCCCTTTGGTTTGAACCAAAATGATTCATTGAATTGACTTATTCCAAATGTAAGGATTCTATGTGGAAGAGAGGGATGTTGTGAGATTATTGGATTAGATTTTCGATGAGGCAAGGGGCTTGATAGGCGTGAGTAATGGGTTAGAGGTGGTGGCCTTTTATAAGGGGGAGGATGGGTTCTTTAGGAATATTTGAAATTGTTATTTTTTTATAATTTTTTTTAGTTTCAAAAGGTCCAAAACTCATTAAATTCGATGATAAGATGTATATAAGTCAAAATAAAATCATCCAATAATAATTGGATAGGTTTTGGATATTTTTAATCCTTATCATTTTTATTTAACCCATTGTTAACTAATTTAACTCTTACCATATATTCTTGTATATTCATACTATATGGTTAATATTATTACTATAAAATTCCAATCAAACCAAAAGTGGTTCATTAATGAAATAATAATTCTTTTATAAGTTATTTGGATGAATATTATATTTTTAGGATTATTATATCAATTAATAAAATTATATTTATTTTAAAACCTCATTTATGTCAATTTAAATACTATCCATATCATGACTTTTTTAAAAAATACAAAAAACTAAATTCTTTTGAATAACCTTCATTAATTCAAATATAACAAGCCATAATTACTTCTATCATTCCTGTATTTCATAAAAATATTCAAAATAAATTTATTTTAATATTTACAATCTCGTTTATTTGAAACATTCATTAAAAAGGTAATCACTACATCACCATAGTTTCATAAATAAATTTATTTATTTAATGTCTAAAAATTATAAATAAAATGTCATGATTTTGAAATCTTTTTATCTTTTTAATTAATATTTTTAGTCAAAAATATAACTTACATAACCTCAATTTTTTATTAAAAGATATATGTTTATGTTACATTTTCCTTGACTTTAAATTAATTTTTATAAAATGTCATTTTCACTTACATGTGGATCTATGGGGTCCCAAAATCGACCCAATGATTACCATGGCAGGACATGTTTCATCCAATTGGTTTAGGACAGATGTTGTGGTAATATAATTTTATTATAATATTATTTTTACCCTTATTCACCATATTTGACCTTTAACCATGATAAATAAAATATTTACTGAAGTAACTATTCATAATGTCTAAAAATAAAATTTACCTATTTACAAAATTTTAACCTCTTAATTCCAAATATAGAATCCATTTTTCCAAATTAAAAACACTGAAGTTACAGAAATTAATTTAAAATTAATTTCCAATGTAAAAACCCAAAAAAGTGTTTTTAAGAAATAAAAACTATCAATAGATTTACATGGGTTTATATCTAATTAAAAAGTAAAATTACCTCCAATGTCCAAAATAGGATTATTTTTAAAAAATATAATCTAATTAAAATTTAAAATCCATTAAAAATATATTCTAATCACAGAAATAAATTTGATTAAAAGGCCGTTTGAATTAAAATGTAGTATTTTTCACTATTTATCAAAAAATGAACTTTATCAGAAAAATTCCAATATTTTACCCAGAGTAAATTTTGATGCCCCACTTATAAAGAAGAAGTTTACTTTGTGAAATGGAATATATAAAAGTGATAAAAACTATATTTTAAAAGGGTTCTCCATCAAAATGTGGTAAATTGACCTTTTAAAGAATATTAGATTATTTAATGTTTAAAACCGAATCGATTCTTTTTTTAAGCCTGTAAATGTTTTTGAATAAAAGTAAAAACATTTAAAAAACATGTGTAAACATATTGTAGTTAGTTATATTAATTCCACCCAACATAATGTCTTGGCGGTAACTACTATTTAAAATAATAATATTAAAATATTATTTTTCAGTATAACTCAATGTTGTGTGCCACAAAATATTTAAAATAAACCCATTGTAGTGTGTTTAGTACTCTATCAAACAAAGAGACCACTTTAACATAAAATTAATATATTATTCATAAATATTAATAGCTATGAAAAATTATTATTCTATAAATACTAGGGTCATTATATCCTTCCACTATTTTTGGAAATTGCATCCTCGAAATTTTAAAATTGGGATTTGAAACTTCATTGAAAGTCCCACATCGTAAAATGAGTCAATAAAACTATCACTTTAAAAGAAATAAATAGAAGTAAAACTGTCACCCGAGATAACACATACTAGGATTATATGTAGGAAAACATGGATATATAAGATAAAATAAGTGTCATGTTCTGATGGAGAGTGATAGAAAACATGATCATGAGAAAATTAAACACTAGAAAATCACAAACTTGTGATAGGTTAAATAGTCTTTGATTCCTCAGTACAAAAAGTAAGCAGACCATTTTTTTGGTTCCCTTTCATAAATTTGAGTAATTATTTTATGATGTTGACTAAGAACATAAGAAAATATATATACTTTTCAAGTAGAGTTTCATCCTATACTAAATTTCTTCCAGAAAGTCATCATTTCTCCAAATGATTAGCATTTAAGATGACTTTGTCACACCTAAAGTGATAGAATCAACTTCTATAGAATAAAATAATCCACAAGATATGAACTATATATTTTCCTTGTATTTAGAAATTAACCAAAACCCAAATTGTTAGTACAAGATTAGATGATCCCACAAATAAACAATCCTTTATAGAAATAAATAATACTCTGAATCTCCAAAATTCAACAAACAATACCGAAAGTTCAGAAAATACCATTCAATACACAACTGTCCTTAAAATTCATTAATGTAATCCAAACAAATATTTAAACCCATAACTAAAAATGATTTCAACTTTTAGTCTTCTATGGTAAATATTAACATTTTTCTCCAAATAACATCACCCAATCTTAAAGTATCATAATGAAAAGTAATTGACTCATCACATATTCTCAAAGATAGGTTAATCATTTCTATAACTAACCCAAATTTCCATAAGTTCATAATAAAAACATATATTCTTCTAAAATAATATTTCAACTATTACTCCACAAATGAAATCTCATATTATTCTATTTCCCTTAGATATATAGTGTTCCCAAAAGAGAAAACGTATTCCAAAATAAAATTTATCACTTAATCACAAAATCATTATCTTATACTATGTATATCTATTTGAAAAATATAAGATTCAAAATCAAATTATTCTTGATCAATAAAATCATTTAACTAAAAAATAATAAGTCAAAATAACCATGGACTTCATATAGGATAGTGGTATGCAATGCGCCTTCATCGCCCTTTGGTTGTGGGTTCGATTCCCATAACCATGTCGGATGCGATGGGTTTCCACCCATCCTGTGGGTTATCCATTTTCTAAAATCATATCATTCTAATAAAATTTTAAAAAATAATATAATTTCATAAAAGATTACTGTAACCTATTTTATCATTAAAGGTTATCTAATACATTTCATTTTTCATCCTAAAATTTAATAACCATTTATCACCTAAAAAAAGATCATACGAACTCTTAAGGTTATCTAATATGTCCACATAAGAAGAGATAATTCTTTCTTGAATAAAATTTTCACATTTCAAACTTTAGGGTTACACATACTGGAAAAATTCTTCCAAGGTAGTCCCATCATCAAAGGAGCCTTAATACTTTTATGCATTTCATCATCCTAAAATCTACCATAACTCTTGAATCCCTTATATGTAGACTTCTTACTCATTCAACATTATTTATGATCCATTAACCATTGTTTTCTAACTAATTCAGTAATACATATATCATACTAGAAAAATCATGAATCATATCCTAAGATTCAATAATGTCCAAACATAAGCAAAGAAATAATCTATACCATTCATTGGTCATTTTTAGTTTCCTCATCGTCAGTTGGAATGGCATTAAGTATTGGTAAACATACATTTTTATGGTCTTGTAGATCCCATTCCTGAGACTTTTTGTTTGAAATCTATTTGAATAATTACCATGCACACCACATTTAAAACATTCAATTGATCCTTTGGAATGAAATTATTTATATTTCTTGGATTCAATTTGATGATTATTTTTTTTACATGGTAGGTTATTGCTTTTTGACCCAAATTAAAACATCTAAAACATCTTCCCGTCCCTTTGAAGCATTTTCCTAGGTGTTTCTTTCCACATTTTTGAAACAAAGGTTTTTGAATATACTTACCTTTATGATTATTACCTGCACATCCATTGGTATTCGTTTCCCACATATACAAGGACATATAAAAATCACTAAGGTTCTAGTGGTCAATCACGACTCTAGATAGTTTGTTGAGAATAACCATAAGAGTTCTCATTGCAGCTCCCATTTCATTCGTTTTCTTATTCAGAAAACCATACATTTTTCTTCACATATATTGTTACTTGGGTCCCTTCTTGATCCAACCATTTACTAAAATAAAAATTTTCCGTGTGAGTATATTAGTAAAATCATCATATAATATCTTATGAGGAGGGTAAATACTAAGATATACCTTTTCATGTTATCTTAAATACATTCAAATTATCTAAAATAACTATGAAATTTTTTAATATTCTAACCATTTTGGTTAGATTACTTATGTTTATATATAACCATAACGTCAAAAGTTATCTAAAACAACCTATAATACAAACTATAAGGCCCCATCCTTAAACATTACATAATATTTAATTAAGTTAATAATTCACATTGAGAATATTTTCAGGTTTAGAGTTTTAGAGAATTCATCCATTACCATTACATTATATCACAAATATTACAAAGCAGACAGTTCTACTCAGTATCCATTTTTTTCATAAAATAAAAACTATTAAAAGAAGAAAAGATTTATTTTCTTGATATAAATATTCTAGAAATCTTCATTTCTCTTACCCTTTCTTAGATCCTAAGAAAAACATTTCAAAAACTTGGGATGAGCATAAAAAGCTCAGTAAGGGTTATAAAATAAAAATGAAAACATCAGTCCCTTAATATATACAAAACATAAGCTCTTTAAAATACCTCATGAAATAATAATATATATGAATAACACGTAGAAATAAAAAATCATAAAGTTAACATGTGTCATCCATAACATACTTACATTGTAGCTTTCACAGCTACATAGGGAGTTATGTTTGGAATAACCATCACTGAATATTCCCTAAATCTCGTAGAAGAAATAATAACGTTTACCTCTATCATGTTACCCAATGCATTGGAGTACTATTTCAGGATCACCTGCCCTAGGTTTATCATGGAACCACCCATATGTGTAAACAATTCCCAAGAACCATAACATAATCATAACACTTGAAGGATCCTAAAGGAATGATAACATTTCCACATTGAAATCATAATATAAAATTTTAATATATTGACATAGTAAATACATTGTCAAAAAAAAATTTAATACCAAAATACATAGAAAGAGTATATGGTATTTATTTTCCACTTAAAAACATTATGTATTGTTAGGGAAGCAGAATATCAAATAATGATGATGGCGGCGGAAAGGTCGTTGTCGTCGTGTACGTTTAAAAGAAACTTCATTTTTGTCATTTAGTAAAATTCTTTGTAAAAAAAGAATACTTTTAAATAAAAGTAAATGTAAAATGGTTTTATTTTAATGCGTATAAAATAAATCCATGTATAAATTGAAAGATTCCTCAATGAAAGGATATTGAGATGAAGTACCTTATGAAAAATTGGCAGCCTAACGACATTACTTAAAAAATTAGAAAATGAGTTGATGGGAGAGAAAAGGGTCTCTTATAAATTGGAAAAAATTTATAGTAATAAGGATATATAAGGACATATCCAAAAATAAGATAATGGAAATTGTAATGCATAACATAAAATAAGTCTTTTACATGAAGAGGAAGGCGAAAGGTTCCCTTACAAATATCATTTTGTAAATAAAATAGATCGATTATGGGTATTCACTCTAAGTACACATAATGAAAGTATAAATACAACATGGGAAATAATTATATCACGGAATAATCAAGAATTAGAAGATTATCCCAAATAATGGAAATTGGGTTAAGAATTTCCCTTACCTCAAGTCTGACTTGTCTTATATGTTTCATGTTTTCCTTTAAATTGGGTAACCCCTTTGGTTTGAACCAAAAGGCTTTATTAAATTTCCTTACTCCCAATTAAATGCTTCTAGGTGGAATATATGGATTTTGGGAGCTTATTAGAGCAGAGTTTGGATGATCCAAGGGGATTGAGAGGTGTGAGTAATGGGTTAGTGGTGGTAGCCGTTTATCAGAGGGAGGCTGGGCTCTTTATGAATGTTTGAAAATATTATTTTATTATAAAATTATTTCCAATTTTAAAATGTCCAAAACACATTAAATTCCAATATAATATGAATATAAGTCTAAATAAATTCGTCCAATAATAATTATCCAGGTTTTGTATATTTTTTAAACCTTATCTTTTTTATTTAACCCATTATTAACAAATTTAACTTTTACCATGTCTTCTTGTATATTCATACTGTATGGTTAATATAGTTACCATAAAATGAAAATAGAACCAAAAGTGGTTCATTGATGACACTATAAACCTTATATAAGTAATTTTGGAAGAATCTTGGATTTTTAGGATTATTATATCAATTAATAAAATAATATTTGTGTAAAAAACTCATTTATGTCAATTTATACACTATTCATATAGTGATTTTTTTTAAAAAAGTCGAAACAAATTGATTATTTTGAAAAACCTTCATTAATTAAAATATAACAACTCATAATTATCAATAAAATTAGTGGATGTCATAAAAAGTTTCAAATTTAATTTATTTTAATATTTATAATCTCATTTATTTAAAACATTCATTAAAATGGTAATCACTACATCATCATTGTGTTATAAATAAATTTACTTATTTGATATCTAAATGTTATAAATAAATACCATGATGTAGGAAATTCCTTTAGGTTTATAATGACTATTTATAGCTGAAAATATCACTTACATAACCCCATATAATTTTCTTACGAAAAGATATATGTTTATGTTACATTTTCATTAACTTTAAATTAATTTTTATAAATTGTCATTTTCACGTACACGTGGTTCCATGGGGTCCCCAAATCGACCCAAGGATTCCCATGGTCAGAAATGTATCATCCAATTGGGTTAGGACACGTGTGAAGGTAATTTAATATTATTATAATATTATTTTTTACCCTTTAACCATGGTAAATAAAATTATTACTAAAGTTACTATTCATAATGTCTAAAAATAAAAGTTATCTATTTACATAATTTGGACCTAATGATTCCAAATATGAAATAATATTTTCAAAATTTAAAATACAGAAGTTGCAGAAATTATTTTAAAATTAATTTCTGTTGTCCAAACCAAAAAACATGATTTTATGAAATAATAACTGTCATAATATTGACATCTGTTTATATCTAATTAAAAATTGAAATTACATCCAATGAACAAAATTAGATTAAATGATAAAAATATAATCTAATTACACTTTAGAAACAATTAAAAGGATAGTGTAATTATAAGGCCCCGACCTTAAACATTACTTAATCATGAATTAAATGAATAATTCACATAGAGGATCTTTTCAGGTTTAGAGTTTTAGAGAATTAGGTCATAACTATTACATCTCGAAAGATTACATAGTAGAAACTTCTACTAAGTTTCCATAAAATAATTTTTTTAAAAAGAAACATGTCTAGTTACAAGTTTTAGATAGAATGTTTTTCCTTGATCCCATCCTTGACCCTTTCATCTTTAAGTCCTGTGGAAAACATTTCTAAAACTTGGGATGAGCATAAAAAGCCCAGTAAAGGATACATAATGAAGAAAAACTGTTAGTTTTTCAAAACAACAATTAAACCATGAGTACATTAACAATGTAATACTTTTCCTCTTTATGAAGTAGTAAAAAACCTTCGTTGAATAAAATACCATTAATTACCCATTTTGTAACCAAAAAATTACCATAAAACCCATACAAATAACACATAACATATAAAGGTAACTTGGGACATAAACATACTTAAATTGAATAACCATACGGTTGACTTCAACACATACTTAATGGAATATCCATATGGATGACTTCCATACCCAATGCATTGGAGGTTATAATGTAACCACCCATCCTGGTATTCACGGCACCACCCGTCATATGGTTTATCACGTAACCACCCGTCAAATGTCCAAGTACCATTATAAAATCATAACATATAAAACAACTATAAATGAAAGAAAACATTTCCACATTTCAAGCACAACATATCACATAAATATATTTAATTAAAATATCCATTATCAAAACCATTTTTGATAACAAAATACATAAAAGACTATATGGTATTTATTTACTTTTAAAAATATAACAGCTTGTTGAGGAAGTCAAAGATCAAATAATACTTGCGGTGACGGAAAGGTCATTGTCACCGCATACGTTAAAAAGGAACAAACTTTTTGTCGTTTAGTAAAACGATTCATGTATAAAAGATTCCTTTCGAATAAAATTAGAATTCAAAGGGGTTTATACAATTTATAAAAGAAAGTTGTGTATAAAACAAATTATGCCTCAGTGAAAGGAGATTGAGACGAAGTCCCTTACAAAGATGGTATCCTTGGATTAAGGATAAATCAATTACATAATTATGTGTGACAAATGAATACACCAAATATAAGTCGATATTATGTGTAAAACAATCAGAGGTTGTTCACACATATTTATAGAACGACATATTACAGGAGTACAAGTTTATCCCGAATAATCAAAATTGGGTTAAGAAGTTCCCTTGCAAAAATTTGACAGCCTAACGACGTCACTTCAAAATTCAGAAAATGAGTTGATGAGAGATAAAAAAGGTATCTCATCACTAGGACATAAAATTTACATAAATAATGATATAGAAGAACATATCCCAACATAATAGTATGTGAATTAAAAGACATAAAAAAATAAGTCTTTTAAAAAGAGGAGGGTGAAAGGTTCCCTTACCGACTTGGGTAACTTTCGAAACGTACACGCCATGGAAGAAGGGTCATAAAATGAAGATGTAAATACCCATAATTGAAATTATACTATAAAAAGAGTATAATAATGGTAAGTACATACACCACTCAAAGGAAATGGTAGAAAACGTAGCATAAATGTCACGGGAATAAAAGTGAGATGAAAAATTCCTTAGGAAAACTCGGCAGCCTAACGGCGCCACATAAAACTTTTAAAAATGGGTTGATGAGATAAAATAGGGTATATAATCATATGAACATAAAAAGTACAGTAAGAGGAATATAAAAGAACATCCACAAACATAATAATGATGAGCATGAAAGAAATTACATAAAATAGAGTGCTTAAAAATAAAGAGAGAGGTAGGTTCCCTTACGAAATTTCAGCAGCCTAACAGCGCCACTTAAAATTTCTTAAAATGAATTGATGAGAGTAAGAGAGGGTATGTCATCATATGAAAATAAAAATTAAATTATGGTGAATATAAAATTACATCCTCCCACATAAGAACATGGGAAATAAATGAAATGACATAAAATAGGGTACTTGAAAAGAAAGAGAGAGGTCGGATCCCTTACCTCAGGTCCGATTTGACTCGATCTCTCTTTAATCTCCTGAATAATAAACTTGAGTTAATTTCTACTTTCTTAAGAACCTTTATCAAGTTCATTATTACTTTTATATCACTTATTACCATGTTATGCACATTATTTAATCATTTAAGTTAATAACGGTCATTTTGTCGATACTTGGTACTTTAGTCCAAAGTGAACTTCTTATATTTACAAGTTGTTCACCTAGTCAAATATCCATTATCTCAAGAATGATATTCATGATGTAGATTCCATATATATCATATATATATATCCATTATATGCATTCATTTATAATATTACATAATAATTTAGAGGTAAGAAATGAAATGCACTGTTCCTGGAGACGGTAAGCCGTACGTATGCATGAACGCTACTTCCATTTCTATGTCATATTAATGGAATTAAAACTAAATGAGAGATATGTATATTTTAATTCCAAAATTATTTTCATCATTTAGATTTAACATAAATCATATATATCCATTGTATATATGTACTTATAATTGTACATTACATTTGGGGATAAGAAATGAAATGCACCGTTCATGGAGACGGTAAGCCGTACGTACACATGAATGCTACTTTCATTTCTATCTCATACTTTAATGGAAAGAAATAATAATTATATAAAGTTATATTATAATTCCATTATAATATAATATATAATATCATTAAATCTTTCCTTTATACGTACCAAATATGGTATTAACGAATCAAATCACTTTGAGGGGGCGGTAGTCCGCACTTCCTAAAATGAAGATATCGCGTTTACCCATAATGGAAACCATAAAGGTATGCCACAAATGAAAAATAATGAAGCATAAGGAAAACATAAACATAATATATATCATATATAAATAGGGTGACATATTAATGGCCACCATTAAAGGTGTTAAAAGAAGATTGAACAATCATCGTTTCGTGAGGCAGAAATTCACCAACCACAGAAACAGTATGTTATTTAACCATTAGATGAAGGTGTGTGTAAGTGTAGCTCTAATACTTATTATAAAAACATACTAGTATATGGAAGATACTGTTTTTGTTACAAAATAAATGAATAAAAAGATGTTAGGGTGTTGGAGAAGCAAAATAAAACAAAAGAGCACAAGTGAAGACGTTACCTTAAAATCAGGTAACTCCCTTTGGTTTGAACCGAAAGGGTTTCTTGAAGAGCTTCCTGCCTAAGGTAAGGATTCTAGGATAAGGATAGTGATTTTGAGAGACAAAATTATCTGATCTTGGACGATACAAAGGCTTGAGTGGTGTGGTTAAGGAGGTAGAGGTGGGGGCCTTTTATAAGAGGAGAGGAGGGGCACTCTTGGAAAGTCAAAAAAGGTTACACTATTTTCAAATGTGTTTCGGATTTTAAAGGTCCCAAATTGATATATTTCTAGGGTAAGGTGATAAGGGTTCGAAATCCACCAATACAATAGGTTTTTGACATGTTTAGGTCTTAGATTTTACATTATCTGTTTATTTTATTTAAATCGTTAAATAATGAGGTAATCGATGAATCATCATGATGTCATAAATAATTTAATTTATTTAATGTCTAAAAATTATAAAACAAATACTATGATGTAGGAAATATTTTTATATTTCCAATGACTATTTATAGTCAAAATTTAGACCTGTATAACCCCATGTAAAAATTGTTTTAGTAAAACAATACATGTTTGTGTTATTTCCACTTTTACTTTAAATAAAAGGCATTAATGTCATTATATTACCCAAGTGGCTCGATGGGGTCCCAAAAATAGACCCATGGGTTGTAGGTTTTGGACATGACTCATCCAATAGGTTTAGGACAAGTGTCAAGATATTTTCATTTTATTATAATATAATTTTTACCTTAAATCACACTAATAACCTTTAATCGCGATTAGTAAAACTTAAAAGTTACTTTTCATAAAATATTATTTTCATCCCATTGAACTAAATTTTACTTAATAATGAAAATCATTTATATTGGATTTTTGAAATTAAAATAATAGAAGTGGTAAAGTTCCATTTAAAGGAAAAATCAGTTTTTGTAACTACTACTTTGTGGTTTCACTATTCATAAAAAATTATGGTTTTTCAGAAAAATACCAAAAAATAACCCTAAGCTATATTTGATATTCCGAATTAAAAAATGATGTCTATTTTACCAAATTCTTAACATAGAGGTTTCATTTAATAATTTTATAATTAAACCCCACTGTTAAATCAAATAGCGTGTTTTTAAGAAACAATATCTATCAAAAGATTGACACTCGTTTATGTCCAATCTCAAAGTGATATTAATTCCAATGACCACCATTAGATTAAATGGTAAAAATATATTCTAATTTCACTTTAAGACCAATTAAAAAGATAATCTAACTATATAAATAAATTTTATTAAAAAGTTGTTTTGAATTTAAATACAACACTTTTTCACTATTCATTAAAAAAATGAACATTATCAGAAAAATACCAGAAATTTATCCAAAGTAAATTTCAATGTCCCAATCATAAAGAATAAGTTTATTTTAACAAATATATCTTATAAGATTGTAAAAATATATATTTAAAAATGGTTCTCCATCAAAAGGTGGTAAAATAATCTTTTAAAAATATTAGGGTATTTATTCATAAAATTGGATTTATTTGGATTTTAAGCCTATAACATTTATTGGATAAATGTAAAATTATTTAACAAAAACATGTAATCATTTTTTAGTTATTTCTGTTCATTCCCTCCATTACAATGGGTAGATGATAACTATTATAATATTATTATATTATTAGTGTGGAACATAAGAGTTCAAAGAAACTCGTTGTTGCGTATTGGGTACGCCATCGAGCATAACATTCCCTTTAAAGTACTATTAACATTTTATTCACAAATATTGATAAACATTAGAATGTAATATTATTTATTTACCTGGGATGTTACATCCTTCCCCCCTTTGTGAATTGCGTCCTCACAATTTCAAAATTGGGCTTGGAAACTCCATTGAATGTCCCACATGAGAACAAGAGTCAGTAAAACTATCACTTAAAAAGAATGGGAGAGAAGTATAATGGTCACCCGAGGTAACTCATACTAGGATTCCAAGTATAAAAAAATGGATATGGAGGAAAAAACAAAGGGTCATGTTCTGATAGAGAGTGATAGTAAACATGTCTAGGAGAAAGTTAACCATAAGAAAATCACAAGCTTGTGATGGGGTAAACAGTATTCGATTCCCCAGTAGAAAAAGTTAACAAACAACATTTTTGTTTTAAGTTAGTCTTAATTGAGGAATTTATTTTTGAGCTTAACTAAATAATAATGAAACATACTTACTTGTCACGTATACTTTCAACTTTTACTATATTCTTTAATCAAACTCATATTTTCTCCAAAAGATGAGTATTTAGGAAGGCTTGTTCGTATTAAGATTACTATAATCAACTTATTGAGAATCACCTAATCCAAAAAAGAGAACTATATATTTCCCATGTCTTTAGATATAAACCAAAACCAAACAAAAATGTTTAGTACAAGATCAGATAATACCCAAAAACGATATTTTTTTTACAAAAAGAAAAACTACTCATAATCTCCACAATTTATCCAACAATACCCAAAGTTCAACAAACACATTCAATAAATAACTATCCATAAAATTCATCAAAGTAATACAAACTATGATTGAAACCCAAATCTCTGAAGTATTTAATCACATTGTCTTCCAAAGTAAATCTTAACATTTATCTCTAAATAACACCAGTTACTCTTAAAGTCTCACATTGAAAAGTAATTAGCCTAATCACAAATTCTCTATGATAGGATAATAATTTCCATAGATAACCCAAAATAAACTTATTATTGCTTCATAAAATCTTCTAACTATAAAAATTAGTCAAACTAACCAGGGACTTCACGTAGTCCAGTGGTAGGAGATAAATACCAGTTGCACTTTAGTTGTGGGTTTGATTCCTACAGCTTCGTCCGACGTGACGGGTTGTCACACGGTCTGCGTGTTGTCCTTTTTCCAAAACTATATAATTTTATAAAATTCCTCAAAAAGAGATAAATTCATCAAAAATAACCATAAAATATTTTAACCTCAATTTTATCTCATGCATTTCGTATTCCATCATATCATGTAGTAACCCATAATTACCTCAAAGTAAGGATCATATAAACCATAATGGTTACCTTTATAATTATTACCTGAACTTCGACATCGAGTTGGTTCTCTCGTACACGATGTATTAGATAACTCACCAAAGTTAAAGTAGTTAATCATGACTCCTTGATAGTTGGTATGGAATAACCATGAGATTCCTCATTGAATCCCCTATTTCATCCAGTCTCTTAATCAGAGAACCACCATAGTTTCCTTCATAACCATTGTCACTTTGGTTCCTGCTATATCCATCCATTTACAAAAATAAAAAAAGTCAATGTCAGTATATCAACAAAATCAACACGTACTAAAGAGGAAGATAAACACTAAGATATACTTATCCAAGTTATCTTAAACTCATTCCAACATTAAAAAAAACAACAATGACTCCATCTAATATACTAACCATTGTGGTTAAACACAACTTGTCACTTATGCTTAGATAATACCCTAACCTCTAAATTTATCTAAACCGACCTATGATACCAACTATAAGTCCCCGACCTTAAACATTAATTAATCATGAATTAAATTAATAATTCACATAGAGGATATTTTCAGGTTTAGAGTATTAGCGAATTAGGTCATAACTACTACATATCAAAAGATTACATAGTAGAAACTTTTAATAAGTTTCCATAAAATAAAAAAACACTTAAAAAGAAACATGTCTAGTTCCATGTTTTAGATAGAATGTATTTCCTTGATCCCATCCTTGAACCTTTCATCTTTAAGTCCTGTGGAAAACATTTCAAAAACATGGGATGAGCATAAAAATCCCAGTAAAGGATACACAAAGAAGGAAAACTATTAGTATTTCAGAACTACATGTAAACCATGAGTACTTTACCAAAGTAATAATTTTCACCTTTAGGAAGTAGTAAAAACAATTCACTAAATAAAAGACCATTACTTACCATTTTTTAACCAAAATATTACCATAAAACCCATAAAAAGAACATATAACATATAGAGGTAACTTGGGACATAAACATACTTAAATGGAATAACCATACGGTCGACTTCCACACATACTTAGTGGAATATCCATACGGCCGACTTCCATACCCAATGCATTGGAGGTTATAACGTAACCACCCATCCTGGTATTCAAGGCACCACCCGTCATATGGTTTATCACATAACCACCCGTCATATGTCCAAGTACCATTATAAAATAATAACACATAAAACTACTATAAAGGAAAGAAAACATTTCCACATTTCAAGCACAATATATCACTTAAATATATTGACATAAAAAAATACATTATCAAAACCATTTTCAATACCAAAATACATAAAAGGGTATATGGTATTTATTTAATTTTAAAAATATAACGGCTTGTTGAGGAAGTCAGAGAACAAATAATACTCGCGGTGGTGGAAAGGTCATTGTCACCGCGTACGTTCAAAAGAAAAATACTTTTTTTCGTTTAGTAAAACGATTCGTATAGAAAAGATTCCTTTCGAATAAAAGTAGAATTCAAAGGGTTTTATACACCATATAAAAGAAAGTTGTGTATAAAACAAATTATACCTCAATGAAAGGAGATTGAGACGAAGTCCCTTACAAAGATGGTATCCTTGGATTAAGGATAAATCAATTACAGAATTATGTGTGACAAATGAATACACCAAATATAACTGTATATTAAGTGTAAAAAAATCAGAGGTTATTCACACATATTCATAGAACGATATATTCAAGGAGTACACGTTTATCCCGAACAATCAAAATTGGGTTAAGAAGTTCCCTTGCAAAAATTCGACAGCCTAACGGCTTCACTTCAAAATTCAGAAAATGAGTTGATGAGAGAAAAAAATGGTATCTCATCACTTGGAAATAAAATTTACATAAATAAGGAAATAGAATAACATATCCCAACATAATAGTATGTGAATTAAAATACATAACAAAATAATTCTTTTAAAAAGAGGAGGGTGAAAGGTTTCCTTACCGACTTGGGTAACATTCGAAACGTACACCCCATGGAAGAAGGGTCATAAAAAGAAGACGTAAATACCCATAATTGAAATTATAATATACAAAGAGTATAATAATGGTCAGTACATACAACAATCAGAGTAAATGGTAGCAAACATAGCATAAATGTCCCGGGAATAAAAGTGAGATGAAAAATCCCTTAGGAAAACTCGGCAGCCTAACGACGCCACTTAAAACTTTTAAAAATGGTTTGATGAGATAAAATAGGGTATATAATCATATGAACATAAATATTACAGTAAGAGGAATTTAAAATAACATCCCCAAACATAATAAAGATGAGATTGAAGGAAATGACATAAAAGAGAGTGCTTGAAAAGAAAGAGAGAGGTTGGACCCCTTATGAAATTTCGGCAGCCTAACAGCACCACTTAAAAATTCTTAAAATGAATTGATGAGAGTAAGAGAGGGTATCTCATTATATGAAAATAAAAATTACAGTATGGAAAATATAAAAGAACATCCTCCAACATAAGAACATGGGGCATAAATGAAATGACATAAAAGAGGGTACTTGAAAAGAAAGAGAGAGGTCGGATCCCTTACCTCGTGTCCGATTTGACTCGATCATTATTTAATCTCCTGAATAATAAACATGAGTTAATTTCTACTTGATTAAGAACCTTTTTCAAGTTCATTATTCATTTTATATCACTTATTACCATGTTATGCACATTATGTAATAATTTAAGTTAATAACGGTCATTTTGTCGATACTTGGTACTTGAGTCAAAAGTGAACTTCTTATATTTACAAGTTGTTCACGTAGTCAAATATCAATTATCTCAAGAATGATATTCATGATGTAAATTACATATATATCATATATATATCCAGTATATACATTCATTTATAATATTACATAATCATTTAGAGGTATGAAATGAAATGCACCGTTCTTGGAGATGGTAAGCCGTACGTACGCATGAACGCTACTTCCATTTCTATGTCATATTAATGGAATTAAAACTAAATGAGAGATATGTATATTTTAATTCCAGAATTATATTCATCATTTATATGTAAAATACATCATATATATCCAATATGTATATGTACTTATAATAGTACATTACATTTGGGGATAAGAAATGAAATGCACCGTTCATGGCGACGGTAAACCGTACGTATGCATGAACGCTACTTTCATTTCTATATCATACTTTAATGGAAAGAAATAATAATTATATAAAGGTATATTATAATTAAAGTATAATATCATATATAATATCATTAAATGTATCCTTTATATGTACTACATATGGTATTAACGAATCAAATCACTTTGAGGGGGCTGTAGTCCGCACTTCCTAAAATGAAGATATCTCGTTTACCTAAAATGGAAACCATAACGGTATGCCACAAATTAAAAATACAGAAGAATAATGAAAACATAAACAAAATATATATCATATATAAATATAGTGACATCTTATTGTCCACTATTAAATGTGTTAAAAGAAGATTGAACAATCATCGTTTCGTGAGGCAGAAATTCCCCAACCACCGAAACAGTATATTCTTTAACCATTAGATGAAGGTCTGTGTAAGTGAAGCTCGAATACTTCATATAAAAACATCATAGTATATTTAAGATACTTTTTTTGTTACAAAATAAATGAATAAATTTTTTTAGGAGGTTGGAGAAGCAAAATAAAACAAAAGAGCACAAGTGAAGACGTTACCTAAAAATCGGGCAACTCCCTTTGGTTTGAACCAAACAGGTTTTTTTAAGAGCTTACTGCCTAAGGTAAGGCTTCTAGGATGAGGAGAGGAATTTGGAGAGACAAAATGATCAGAGCATGGCCAAGACAAAGACTTGAGAGGTGTGGTTAAAGAGGTAGAGGTGGTGGCCTTTTATAAGAGGAGAAGAGGGGCACTCTTGGAAAGTCAAAAAAGTTACATTATTTTCAAGCGAGTTTCGGATTTTAAAGGTCCAAAATTGATATATTTTGAGGATAAGGTGATAAGGATTAGAAATAAACCAATGAAATATGTTTTTGACATGTTTAGGTCTTAGATTTTACATTATCATTTCATTTTATTTAAATCATTAAATATTGAGGTAATCGCTGCATCATCATGATGTCATAAATAATTTAATTTATTTAATGTATAGAAATTGTAAAACAATTACTATGATGTAGGAAATATTTTTATATTCCCAATGACTATTTATAGTCAAAAATCTTACCTGTATAACCCCATGTAAAAATTATTTTAGTAAAACAATACATGTTTGTGTCATTTTTTACTTTTACTTTAAATAAAAGGCATTAATGTCATTATCATACCCATGTGGCTCCATGGGGACCCTAAAATCGACCCATGGGTTGGCTTGGTCGGAAATGACTCATCCAATAGGGTTAGGATAAATTTCAAGATATTTTCATTTTGTTATAATATCATTTTTACCTTAAATCACACTAATTACCTTTAATCGCGATTAATAAAACTTAAAAGTTACTTTTCATGAAATATTATTTTCATACCATTGAACCAAATTTTACATAATAATGAAAATAATTTATATTGGATTTTTTAAATTCAAATCACAGAAGTGGTAAAGTTCCATTTAAACGAAAAATCAGTTTTTGTAACTACCACTTTGTGGTTTCACTATTCATCAAAAATTATGGTTTTTTAGAAAAAAACCAAAAATTGACCCTAAGCTATATTTGATATTCCGAATTCAAAAATGATGTCTATTTTACCAAATTCATAACATAGAAGTTTCGTTAATTAATTTTATAATTAAATTCCACTATCATATCAAATAGCGTGTTTTTAAGAAACAATATCTATCAAAAGATTGACATTCGTTTATGTCCAATCTCAAAGTGATATTAATTCCAATGACCACCAATGGATTAAATGGTAAAAATATATTCTAATTTCACTGTAAAACCAATTAAAAAGATAATATAACTATATAAATATATTATATTAAAAAGAGGTTTTGAATTAAAATACAACACTTTTCACTATTTATTAAAAAATGAACATTATCAGAAAAATACAAGAAATTTATCCAAAGTAAATTTCAATGTCCCAATCATAAAGAATAAGTTTATTTAGACAAATATAGATTATAAAATTGTCAAAAGATATATTAAAAAAATGGTTCGCCATCAAAAGGCGGTAAAACAATCTTTTAAAAACATTAGAGTATTTATTCTTAAAATTGGATTCATTTGGATTTTAAGCCTCTAACATTTATTGGAAAAATGTAAAATTATTTAACAAACATATGTAATCATTTTGTAGTTATTTCTGTTCATTTCCTCCATTATAACGGCTAGGCGTTAACTATTATATTATTATTATATTATTAGTGTGCAACGTAAGATTCCAAAGAAACTCGTTGTTGCGTATTGGGCACGCCATCGAGCATAACATTTCCTTTAAAGTAGTATTAACATTTTATTCACAAATATTGATAAACAATAGAATTTAATATTATTTATTTACTTGGGATGTTATAGTAATCATATAAATAAATTATATTAAAAGGTAGTTCTGAATTAAAATGCAGTGTTTTTTACTATTCATCAAATGAAGTTTATCAGAAAAATACAAAAATTTTACCCAAAGTAAATTTTGATGTCCCGCTTATAAATAAGAATTTTATTTTGTAAAGTTTCACATTTAAAAGTGACTAGAACTAGATTTAAAAATGGTTCTCCACAAAAGTTAGTAAATTGACCTTTTAAAGAATATTAGAGTATTTCATACATAAAATCAGAATCATTATTTTTTAATCCTCTAAAATTTATTGGATAAAAGTAAAAACATTTAAAAATAATGTGAAATCATATTGTAGTTAGTTATATTAACTCCTTCCAAAACAATTTCTAGGCGTTAACTACCATTTAAAATAATAATAATATTATAATATTTTTTGGTATAACTCAAAGTTCTGTGAAACCAAAGATTTTAAAGAAACCCGTTGTTTTATATTGAGTATGCTATCAAACAAAGTGACATATTTAACATAAAATTAATATCTTATTCATAAATTTTTAACAAGTATGAAAAATTAGTATTCTATAAATACCCGGGTCATTATAATATCTATAATGATTATGAAGAAGATTGAGTACGAAGATCAGAGTAATCACCATGGGTCAGGTATTCCCCCTCATATGTTATGTTCTATTAGGTGAGTCCTAGGACCACATGTATTTCCAATTGTTTAAAATATTCCCTCTCATCTATTGTTTGATACAATAATTTTTTTTTCTAGTCCCATATTTTGTGTGCCAAATGTTGAGATGTGGTTCCACATTTTTTATTATATAGAGGTGGAATGGGATATATTAGTTTTGTAGATTATATTCATAGGGTTGTGTTCTGAATTCATGTCTTTGGTTATAAATATTAAGCCTCCTTCAATTTTCTAGGTTTCTATCTCTTAAATTATATATAGTTTTTATGGTATATCCTTTTTCATCTAACTGTAGGGTATGTATTATTTGTTTTATTATTATCTCTTTATGTTTTTTAGGATTATTTTAGGATAGGTTTTATTTAACCCATTTATTGGAGTCTTCTCTCAATCATGTCTTCTATTGTGAATCTGATGGGGTTTTAGAGGAAATTTTGCAGGCATTATGTTGTCGGATTTGATTAGAGAGTGGAGATGGTAGTAGAATGTTTCCTTGATGTATGGATCTAGCTTATATGTGGGACCTATTAATTATAGATGCATAGGTGGATTTCCATTTTTATTGGTTGGGTTTATATATTTACCACAATGTTTATGGGTTATAGATTGGTTGACCTTTTTGGATCATAACAGTTTTCACATGCTTTTTATACACATTTCATTCATTTTTATTAATCTTTTCTTCATAAATATGTCTTCGGTTATTGTGTGCATTGTATACATGTGAGTTATGATAATAACCATAATAATTAGTGATATTCATACTTAGTGTTAATAACTAATCCCTAGACTAGTGGAGAATGTATTTGGGTTGAATTTCCAGCGTACCACAACCCATGAGGCGTCCTAGTGGGTCAGTTTGTTCCATATTGGTATCATATAACGCCTTTATTAGGAAATTATTTTGCATATAGATATTTAGTGAGGATTAGTTTTATAATTCTAGGAAATGGTTCTAAGGGGTCTCAAATTTAACATTCAGAAAAAGGAACCTGGTGTATGTCTGGAAGCTGGCGTATCAAATCACCAAAGGATCTAGTAACAAATTTTTTGACTTGGTAGAATAAGGAATGGTTGATATGAATAAGTATGGATAATTGAATGATATCGGAATGATTCATTTATTTATATTTCCTTCTATAGTATCCTCATGGTATATTCATTATTTACTATAGTCCATCATGATAAATATTTAGATGTCGCCATATAGATAATAATATAGGATTAGGAGATAGATTATTGATATTGAAGTGCAATAAATTGTTCCTCATACAATTTTCTAAACGAGGGAAGTGGATTCCTTATAGGGGTCAGTTCCTAAGGTATTTTTACAAGGTGCGATGGAAAAAAATACCTCACCCCATTGAGAAGTATGTAGACTAACCTCCCATTATGTTGGACGATGTTGTTTCACCAAATGTACAATCGATTTCACAAGTGGGTATATATGATGAATTGTGTTTGATGAGTGTGTTATAAAAGTTCCAGTGACAATTATGATTTTTTTGGAGGATACACTAACCCTTATGATGTATAGGATGTGATTGACATGATAGTTATTATATTAATCCTTTTTCATAGGCCTATTTACTAGATGGTGGGGCTTATAGTTATTATTCTATATGGAGTGACATGATTCTAATGATATTTTATTACCCATATCATAACGAGTCGATTCTTCTAATCCTATAGTCTGAGAATATTTTCCATGTGGAGTACTGCCAAAGGATATTGATATTTGTTAACATAAAGAGCTATTCAAATTGAAATATGAACCATGTTTGTTGGTATGTTTACGTTGAGATTAACTAATCTCATGAGGTACTACCTCTACATGATATGTGATGGTTTTTTCTAATCATTGAATTTTTATTGCATCCTCTATAGATAGATATGATCCTTTATTATTCCCCTCAGTACCCCACCTATATCATGGTTATGGAGTGATCCTTGGTTATGAAGATCATCTTAGCATAGGGACATCATGTAGTAGTTATTAGAGGAGTTCATCCTGTGGTATATTCATCAGATGAAGCCAACAAGTTCCATGAATCAATGAAAAGACTTAAGAGGTATGAAAATTAGCAGTAAAAAAACTAGAGTATTGATAGTTCTAGGGACTTTTTGGGGATATAGTCAACTAGGGGATAATTTTTTTATTAATATAAAAATGGGGTCAACTGAAGTGTGATTTCCCCACCATTTATGAAAACAAGGGAGGTCATAAGATGATGAGAATCTATATCTAAGTAAGCTATGTGACCGAGGACATCTTAGAGGAAGTCTGTGCCTTCTCCAGGGAGGTTACATTGGTATATGAGCTTGCATTTTACTGATAAGAGGTACTGGTGGAAGAGGATTCTATAATCCATGTTCACCACTGCCACCCCATAGCTGGTCCATGCTATACTCATATTGATGAAAGTTAGGGATGCCACCATATGCAAGATATGAAGGGTTAAACCAATATGGATCTTGACATGATATGTTGTACAATTTGTGTCTAATATAAACTAGCACCCGTGATTTTAGAAATTGGGACCACTAAAAAATACAACACATTATTAGAATGTATTTTTTGGGGTTTTTGTAAAATCCCATATAAAATAGATTCTCATATAAATTAGAGGTGGTTCTATGAAAACCACCTCTAAAATTTAAGGGATTTAATTTGAAAAAAATAGGTAGTTAAAACTGCTTCTAATCCTAGAGTTTTGTTGTAGTAATTAAGCATCTAAAAAGATTATTATTTTTTACCTAAAACTATTATTTTTTAATAGTAGTTTTGGGAAAACCTCCACTATAATAAAATGGATTTATTTTAAAAAAATAAACCAAAATTTAGAGTGATTAATTAACCATCTCTTTTTTTGTTAAAAAATCAAATATTATAATGTATGTGTATATGTGTATTTTTTCAAATAAATATTATATAATTTTATTTCATTAAATAAAAAATATAATATATAAATATATTATATTAATAATTTATATGAATTATATAATAATAAATATATGTGTGTATTTATGTGTGTGGGTGTGTATTTGTATGCATAATATAAAGTCCCTACTACTGAAATGTGCATTTTTTATTATAGCACACTGTAGTAGCAACCTATATATGGAAAATTAATAATTTTATTGAAACAAACATTACTTCTCAAATACATTAAAAAAAATATATTATAGATATTTCAAAAAGAAAATTTACCATTACATTCGAAATTAATATCCAAAAATTTAAATAACAACAATGTTTCAGAGTCTTTGGAACCCAACCACCACTTAGAAAGGAACTACTAAGGTATCAATTTACAATAAGCCATCCAGGATTCTGAAGAAGAATAATCCTATATAAGAAAACAATTATTATGTTAGTAAAACTGTAAAGATATTAATTTAACATTATATGGAGAAATGTATGAATGAATTGTTAATTTTAAATAAAAGGACACACTTAGAGTCATGCTAGTCACATCATGCATCAGATTGATGAGGCTGAATCCTACACATCAAAAATGAAATATGTATCTGTAACAGCCCAAGATTTTATGAAAAATATTCTTTTTAATTTCAATAATGTCTTATGTTATACGCTACACCAAAAGGAGCTTGCACAACACGCATCCTTGACTTGCCTTGCATTACACGCAATCACAACCTTCCTAGATAGCGTGTGTGGTACGTAATCCTGAGTTTCATGAAACAATGATATGCTATTAAAATATTATTAAAACTAGCCGTTATGAATAGTAATAACCAATTTTTAAATTTTAGAAATTTTAACTCTCAAAATGGACTTCATTTTTGGATTCGGAGTATCGAATTTAGCCTAAGGTGAAATTTTGGTACTTTTCGGATAACTTTCATATTCTGATGAATAGTGAAAATTACTAAATTATAATTAAAAACAAATTTTTTAATCGAAATAATTAATAGTGATAAATTATTAATTGGAGTAGTTTTAAAGTATATTTAGAATATATTTTTACAAGTCAATACAATGTTGGTCATTGTATGTAATTTTACATTTAAACCAGACATAAACAAGTGTCAATCTTTTGATAGATATTGTTTCTTAAAAACACGCTATTTGTTTTAACAGCGGGATTTAATTATAAAATTAATTAATGCAACTTCTATGTTATGAATTTGGTAAAATAGACTTCATTTTTGAATTCGGAATATGAAATATAGCTTAGGATGAAATTTTGGAATTTTTCTGAAAACCTTCATTTTTTGATGAATAGTGAAACTACTAAGTGGTAGTTAAAAAACAGAATTTTTCATAAAACATAATTTTACCGCTTCTGTGAATGGAATTTCGAAAATCCGAGAGACACGGTTAATATCAAGGACTAAAATGTGGTTCAATGAGATGAAAATAATTTTTGGTGAATAGTAACTTTTTACTTTTTTTTACCGCGGTTAATAGTAAATAGGGTAACTAATGGTAAATATGATATTACTATTACCCTAACACATGTCCTAATTCTATTGGACAAGTGTAATTCGACCAAAAACAAACTTAGGAATAAAATATGACCATTTAGGCCCACTTGGATTAGATTAGGACATTTATTATTAATTTATTTAAAGAAGGGTTAAAATAGTTAAAATCAAAGTTTAATAAGTAAATCATTTTTAATATGGGGTTATACATAAGATAAATTCGATTGTAAATATTCATTAGAAATCTAAAAAGATTTCCTACATGATGGTATTTTATTTGTAATTTTTAGACATCAAATAATTTAATTTATTTATGACACAACGATGATGCAGTAATTATCTTATTAATGAAATATTGACATAATTGATGTTATAAACACCAAAATAAATGTAATTTGAGATTTTTTATGAATTCAACTAATTTTCTAGGTTACTATGATATATTAATGTTGATTTAATAAACTTGGTTCGAACATATAATTCTGTTATGACTTTCACAAAAATCATATATCAAATAGTGTCAAAATTGACACAAAATAGTTTTTAAATCAAATATTATATTATTAATTGTTATTTTATTCCTAAAAATCTAAGGTTCGGCCAAATGACTTAGATAAGGATATATATATTAATAATAAACAATTTGGGGTTAGTTTGGCATGTTATAGTAAGTTTATTAACCATATAGTGAAAGAAAACAAAAAGACACGGTAAAAGTTAAATTATTTAACTTAGAGTTAAATCCAATTGATAAGGTTTAAAATAATATCCAAACATGTCTAAATTTAATTGGTTGATGAGATTACAACCCTATCTCATCTAATCTTCGAATATGAGTCATGTTTGGAGGTTTTTAAGTGTGGTTAGATTTATTATAAATTAATATTTTTAAGAATTCCTAAGGTGCCCCTCTCCTCCCTTATAAAAGGACACCTCCTCCCCCTCCTCCTCACACCAATTTGAGCACTCAAGCTCGGCCAACCCCGGACAAAATCCCTTCTCCACTTCCCTAGCAACATCCTAGAGGTTCTGGTCTTCCTCAAAGACCAATTCTAGTGCCCTAAGAGGAGGTCTCAAAGAGGCACTTCGAAGAAGAGGTAATTACCATTACCAATTCTTTCATCTTTATTTCTTCTTCCACTTCTTCTTCTTAGGTTGTTTCATTATGAAGTAATAATATCAGTATCACTCATATAATGATATGTTATTATAAGTATGAAACAACCCTATTTCACCATCTATCCATCCTACGGAAAAAAAAATCGCCGCGCGTGCATACGTACGGAATACCGTCTCCACGCCGTGGTGTAATCTATTTTCCACCACCACCTTACATGGATGGGTATAATGGTGTAAAGAATAACTATACATAGTTATTACAACATCATATTGATTCTGATATATTGTATAATCCACTCCAATTCAATTCAATATTTATAGAAATGATATCATCGCTCGTGCGTACGTACGGAATACCGTCTCCACGACGCGATGAGATTCATTCTCCATGTTAACCATTTAAGAATGATTATAAAGTATATATAAGAAATAATAATGAAATATATGACATTATAAAGCTACTGGATTTATGTATATATATACATATGTATGTCATCTACTTACTTCCATTTCAAGACAATAAGGAAAGGAAAACAGCGTTCATGCGTACGTACGGACTACCGTCTCCATGAACGATGTTTTTCATTTTATTTATCTACCTATTATATATATATATATATACTGAATATATATGATATATAAATCATATTTTATATTCTGGAAGTAAGTAAATCATGATATAAGTAATAACAACGTCAAGAACAACAAGTCAAAACACCTACGATAAATGAAACGATTTTACCCAAAACGCTTCTTTAACATGGAATTTACAAAAGAACGGGTAATATAATGTCATAAGTGAACCATATATGATATCATAACAATGAATATGATTCTGTAATAAGTCAATAACATGATTTAAATCATTATAAAGGAGGTTCGGACACTTACAAAGCAAGTCGGACCTAAGGTAAGGGAAATATCACAATCTCATTTTTATCCGAGATTGTTTATTCGTAAGTATTTACTGGGGTGTATTTAATCATCCACATCCATGTTCCCTCAGTATGTAATATTATTTCAATCCACCTACAATTGTTTAAATCCAATTTTACCCTTCTATGAGTTTTTAGTAAAGGATATGAAAGGAATCTTTTGTCGTTTTTCCGTACGAGGTACTTTTTGACTTTTCCGACAAAAGTACGAAGAATATTTTTTTTTAACTTATACAGCATGAATGGATTTTTAAAACATTGTTTCCAAGAAGCTTCCTTTACAAGTTTTCAAGTTTATTTTTAATCAACTTCTTTTATTTTAAAGTTGTATGACATGTTATGAAAGGAAAAATGTTTTTGAAGAAGAAAGGATATTTTCCTCAAGAATGGAGTTCAAGTGTTTTATCAAAATTATTTTCCATCTAAGATAATAAAGGGTTCTGTTTCTATCCATATTTTTACATTGGTTTGACTATGTTGTGATGGAATTATGTTTATGAATTCCTTTATCTTATATGAATTGATTTATGATGTCATGTTGTTTAAGAATCCCATTTTTATTACATGGGTTATGCGATGATGTATGTTTTATGATTATGTGGCACACATAAGAAAGGATTCATTATAAGATGGGTGGGACCTATATCTCCCTCCAATGCATTGGGTAAAGATTTTATATCTCATGAGATAGACATGGCTGGAATGGTAGGTTATACCGGTTCAGTGAAACAGGACTGAAACGAGGGATACTCGATTCAGAAAGGGACTTTGTCCACTAAGATAGTCTTGGCAATGAGTCATGACTAACAAGAAATGATTTTCCATGATTATGTGTGCATGCCACAAAGTTTCAAGTTTCATGTTATGATTATGGTGATCTCATTTTCACTTCTATGATTTTTTTCCATGTTAAGATATTATGATCTCTTTTGCAGGTTATGATTTTCAAAAATATATGATAAGATTTTTTATTTCTTTTGTATACCCTTACTGAGCATTTGAGCTCACCCTTTTATGTTTTCTTTTCCCCAGGATATAAAGAAAGGTTTTAGGTAAGAAAAAAAAAGGGAAGATCTTTATGGGAGATATTGAAGATCTTTCACCAGGATTAGAAGATTACGTTCCGAGTTTCCAAAGACACTAAACTATTACGATCCTTGTGTGTGTGTTTTTGTTATGTACTAAGTATTCCGCAAAAGTAATGTAAAGTCTATGTACGTCAGGATACGGGTCTCTACAGTTGGTATCAGAGGAAAGGTTTAGTCAACCTTTGGAAACTAGGATGCGAAAACGTTAGTGAGATACCTAGAGATATTTCTAAGGTATGTCTAGGGATGCCCCTAAGGATAAGTATACATATAGGATATAGTTCTAGAACTATGGTAACGATATTAGATTAAACCAAAGATGATAGATATTTAAGTTACTCCCCCTTTATTATGATTTTTGCATCTAACACTATTCTGTTTGGGTTTTAGAAAATGGCTGGAAACAAGATGATTCACAATAATGGAGGATATGATGGACAATGGAATGATATTCTTCATGAGCAACCAAATGAAATGGGATTTGGATGTCCAAACATCATTATTATTCCGAATCAACAATCTCACAACATGATCAATAAAGTAAAATTTGGTAAGTTTCCTGACTCGACTAATAAGAGAAAGATGGAGTTCCATGATGATCATAGAGGAAAGAAAGTTCAATTTCCCCTATGTAAATCATGTGGGAAGAGGCATCAAGGAGAATGTTTCAAGGGAACTGGAAGATGCTTTGGGTGTGGAAAAGAAGGACACAAAGCAAGTAAGTGCAAAGGAAAAGGGTCGGTTAACACCATGGATGAGGATAATGGTATTGCTACGACATCAAAAATGGTGAAGTGTTTTAAATGTGGAATGTATGGGCATTATGCAAACAAATGCCCTAAGGGAAAGACTAATGAAGAGAATCAGTATGGTCATATGGGTAGTATTTATGTGGATGATGATGAAGAGACTACAAATGATATGTGAGATGAAAGAATTTTTGAAGCTCGGTCAATGGTTTGAGAATGTAGTGGCATGATTACATGTTTATCATGTGTAATTTTGGAATAAAGAGACATCTATGGATTGTTACACTGTTGTCTTTCCTTGTGTTTTGAAAGTATATGACTAATGTTACCAGTATCCATGAAGGTTATTCAGATATTTTTGGAATGTAGATGATATGCGCATAATGAAAGGATAAGGAGAAAATTAAATGTTTGATAGTATTCATGAGCTCATGATTGATATGAGGACTAAGTGATATCATGGTTTGAGTATATAGAATTTTGAGGATTTTGGTATGTGGAAAGTGTTAACTTTTAACTTCACTCATGTTTTCACTAAGGTATTCAAGAGAATACACGATTAAGGACTTTGAATGTTTGGAATGTGACCAACGAGACATATCTTATGATATGTGGGGATCAACGACAGTATTAAATCTCTGGTAATCGATGTCACTATATTATGAGAGTGGACTGCAGTATTATGTATAAGCCTAAAGATTAGACTGGATTATGTTGGACATAAGTTAGTATTGTTTAAGGATAGAAGATTTTCGATATTATTGATGGGATGTTATAGTAACGTAGTTTTAGAAAAAGGGACAACCTGCAGGATGGGCGACAGCCCATCGCTTCGGACAAGGCTATAGGAATCGAACCCACAACCGAAGTGCGACTGGCCTTTATCGCCTACCACTGGCCTACAGGAAGTCCCTGTTTAGTAGAAATTAGTTTTATTATATTAAGCAGTATGATATATGAAGTATAAGTCCATTTTAGGAACCATATATGATTAATCTTACTATAGAATGACTTATGTATATTTAATAACTTTTGCTAACCTTTTGTTTGAAACAGATGGAATGACCCGTCATTCTATCACATGATCTGCTAACACTTCACGAATAACAAATTCAACTTCATTTATTTAAGAGATGAAGTAGAAATTGTTCAAGGCACGAACAAAAGTGAGATTGTACCAAAATAAAGTAAGTATTTATTCTAAGCACATTTTCAACTTTAGGGAAATAATCTTGGAAACCAAAAATGTTGTCCTAGTTCTCTTATACCTGATGAATCAGATGGTACCTTAGATCGTCACAAATTTATGGATTTGTGATTACTGGCTTTTCCATAGCCATGTTCTCTACCACTCTCCATAAGAACATGATGGTTAGATTTCTCTTCCATATCCATATTTTCACCTATGTGGAAACCCAGTGATTAGTTTATTTGGGTAATCGTTACATTTCATACTTTAGTTTTTAAAGCCAAGTTTTGGTATTCCCTTTTACGATGTGGGTTTCTATTAAAGAAACTTTCGAATAGTAAACCATTTATAACCCCGACGATTTTCGAGGGCGAAATTCATTTTAAGGGGGGTAGAATGTAACAGCCCAAGATTTTATGAAAAATATTCTTTTTAATTTCAATAATGTCTTGTGTTATACGCTACACCAAAAGGAGCTTGCACAACACGCATCCTTGACTTGCCTTGCATTACACGCAATCACAACCTTCCTCGATAGCGTGTGTGGTACGTAATCCTGAGTTTCACGAAACAATGATATGCTATTAAAATATTATTAAAACTAGCCGTTATGAATAGTAATAACCACTTTTTAAATTTTAGAAATTTTAACTCTCAAAATGGACTTCATTTTTGGATTCGGAGTATCGAATTTAGCCTAAGGTGAAATTTTGGTACTTTTCGGATAACTTTCATATTCTGATGAATAGTGAAAATTACTAAATTATAATTAAAAACAACTTTTTTAATCGAAATAATTAATAGTGATAAATTATTAATTGGAGTAGTTTTAAAGTATATTTAGAATATATTTTTACAATTCAATACAATGTTGGTCATTGTATGTAATTTTACATTTAAACCAGACATAAACAAGTGTCAATCTTTTGATAGATATTGTTTCTTAAAAACACGCTATTTGTTTTAACAGCGGGATTTAATTATAAAATTGATTAATGAAACTTCTATGTTATGAATTTGGTAAAATAGACTTCATTTTTGAATTCGGAATATGAAATATAGCTTAGGATGAAATTTTGGAATTTTTCTGAAAACCTTCATTTTTTGATGAATAGTGAAACTACTAAGTGGTAGTTAAAAAACAGAATTTTTCATAAAACTTAATTTTACCGCTTCTGTGAATGGAATTTAGAAAATCCGAGAGACACGGTTAATATCAAGGACTAAAATGTGGTTCAATGAGATGAAAATAATTTTTGGTGAATAGTAACTTTTTACTTTTTTTACCGCGGTTAATAGTAAATAGGGTAACTAAGGGTAAATATGATATTACTATTACCCTAACACATGTCCTAATTCTATTGTACAAGTGTAATTCGACCAAAAACAATCTTAGAAATAAAATATGACCATTTAGGCCCACTTGGATTAGATTAGGACATTTATTATTAATTTATTTAAAGAAGGGTTAAAATAGTTAAAATCAAAGTTTAATAAGTAAAGAATTTTTAATATGGGGTTATACATAAGATAAATTCGATTGTAAATATTCATTAGAAAGCTAAAAAGATTTCCTACATTATGGTATTTTATTTGTAATTTGTAGACATCAAATAATTTAATTTATTTATGACACAACGATGATGCAGTAATTATCTTATTAATGAAATATTGACATAATTGATGTTATAAACACCAAAATAAATGTAATTTGAGATTTTTTATGAATTAAACTAATTTTATAGGTTACTATGATATATTAATGTTGATTTAATAAACTTGGTTCGAACATATAATTCTGTTATGACTTTCACAAAAATCATATATCAAATAGTGTCAAAATTGACACAAAATAGTTTTTAAATCAAATATTATATTATTAATTGTTATTTTATTCCTAAAAATCTAAGGTTCGGCAAAATGACTTAGATAAGGATATATATATTAATAATAAACAATTTGGGGTTAGTTTGGCATGTTATAGTAAGTTTATTAACCATATAGTGAAATAAAAAAAAAGACACGGTAAAAGTTAAATTATTTAACTTAGAGTTAAATCCAATTGATAAGGTTTAAAATAATATCCAAACATGTCTAAATTTAATTGGATGATGAGATTACAACCCTATCTCATCTAATCTTCGAATATGAGTCATGTTTGGAGGTTTTTAAGTGGGGTTAGATTTATTATAAATTAATATTTTTAAGAATTCCTAAGGTGCCCCTCTCCTCCCTTATAAAAGGACACCTCCTCCCCCTCCTCCTCACACCAATTTGAGCACTCAAGCTCGGCCAACCCCTGACAAAATCCCTTCTCCACTTCCCTAGCAACATCCTAGAGGTTCTGGTCTTCCTCAAAGACCAATTCTAGTGCCCTAAGAGGAGGTCTCAAAGAGGCACTTCGAAGAAGAGGTAATTACCATTACCAATTCTTTCATCTTTATTTCTTCTTACACTTCTTCTTCTTAGGTTGTTTCATTATGAAGTAATAACATCAGTATCACTCATATACTGATATGTTATTATAAGTATTAAACAACCCTATTTCACCATCTATCCATCCTACGGAAAAAAAAATCACCGCGCGTGCGTACGTACGGAATACCGTCTCCACGCCGTGGTGTAATCTATTTTCCACCACCACCTTACATGGATGGGTATAATGGTGTAAAGAATAACTATACATAGTTATTACAACATCATATTGATTATGATATATTGTATAATCCACTCCAATTCAATTCAATATTTATAGAAATGATATCATCGCTCGTGCGTACGTACGGAATACCGTCTCCACGACGCGATGAGATTCATTCTCCATGTTAACCATTTAAGAATGATTATAAAGTATATATAAGAAATAATAATGAAATATATGACATTATAAAGCTACTGGATTTATGTATATATATACATATGTATGTCATCTACTTACTTCCATTTCAAGACAATAAGGAAAGGAAAACAGCGTTCATGCGTACGTACGGACTACCGTCTCCATGAACGGTGTTTTTCATTTTATTTATCTACCTATTATATATATATATACTGAATATATATGATATATAAATCATATTTTATATTCTGGAAGTAAGTAAATCATGATATAAGTAATAATAACGTCAAGAACAACAAGTCAAAACACCTACGATAAATGAAACGATTTTACCCAAAACGCTTCTTTAACATGGAATTTACAAAAGAACGGGTAATATAATGTCATAAGTGAACCATATATGATATCATAACAATGAATATGATTCTGTAATAAGTCAATAACATGATTTAAATCATTATACAGGAGGTTCGGACACTTACAAAGCAAGTCGGACCTAAGGTAAGGGAAATATCACAATCTCATTTTTATCCGAGATTGTTTATTCGTAAGTATTTACTGGGGTGTATTTAATCATCCACATCCATGTTCCCTCAATATGTAATATTATTTCAATCCACCTACAATTGTTTAAATCCAATTTTACCCTTATATGAGTTTTTAGTAAAGGATATGAAAGGAATCTTTTCTCGTTTTTCCGTACGAGGTACTTTTTGACTTTTCCGACAAAAGTACGAAGAATATTTTTTTTTAACTTATACAGCATGAATGGATTTTTAAAAAATTGTTTCCAAGAAGCTTTCTTTACAAGTTTTCAAGTTTATTTTTAATCAACTTCTTTTATTTTAAAGTTGTATGACATGTTATGAAAGGAAAAATGTTTTTGAAGAAGAAAGGATATTTTCCTCAAGAATGGAGTTCAAGTGGTTTATCAAAATTATTTTCCATCTAAGATAATAAAGGGTTCTGTTTCTATCCATATTTTTACATTGGTTTGACTATGTTGTGATGGAATTATGTTTATGAATTCCTTTATCTTATATGAATTGATTTATGATGTCATGTTGTTTAAGAATCCCATTTTTATTACATGGGTTATGCGATGATGTATGTTTTATGATTATGTGGCACACATAAGAAAGGATTCATTATAAGATGGGTGGGACCTATATCTCCCTCCAATGCATTGGGTAAAGATTTTATATCTCATGAGATAGACATGGCTGGAATGGTAGGTTATACCGGTTCAGTGAAACAGGACTGAAACGAGGGTTACTCGATTCAGAAAGGGACTTTGTCCACTAAGATAGTCTTGGCAATGAGTCATGACTAACAAGAAATGATTTTCCATGATTATGTGTGCATGCCACAAAGTTTCAAGTTTCATGTTATGATTATGGTGATCTCATTTTCACTTCTATGATTTTTTTCCATGTTAAGATATTATGATCTCTTTTGCAGGTTATGATTTTCAAAAAGATATGATATGATTTTTTATTTCTTTTGTATACCCTTACTGAGCATTTGAGCTCACCCTTTTATGTTTTCTTTTCCCCAGGATATAAAGAAAGGTTTTAGGTAAGAAAAAAAAAGGAAGATCTTTATGGGAGATATTGAATATCTTTCACCAGGATTAGAAGATTACGTTCCGAGTTTCCAAAGACACTAAACTATTACGATCCTTGTGTGTGTCTTTTTGTTATGTACTAAGTATTCCGCAAAAGTAATGTAAAGTCTATGTACGTCAGGATACGGGTCTCTACAGTATCATTTACCTAAAGAATAAAATCCATAAAAAACGTTTTCTTGGTTTTGAGTATGTTAATTGTCTTTTTAAATAAAATTTCATTTTAAACAAAAAACATATACTTTGAGTCATACCGATCACATGGTGTATCTGTTTGACATGAGACTATTTATTCCACATCAAAAATGACTTATAAATAATTTTTATAATGTATCAAGATAATACAAGTATGTTTTACTAGTTCTCATTTAGTGACAAATGTTTTGATCTTAAATGTCAATTTTAGAATGATAATAGACACTTTGAGTCATACTAGGAACCCAATGTACTTGATTATTGTGTGGTTGATCCCTACACATAAAATTTAAGATATGGATCATTATATAGAATTATTAAAACACCATAAATGGGTTTTCTAGGTCTTGAGTATGTCACTTACCTTTTTTACAAAAATAGAAATTTTAAATAAAAAGGGTATACTAGTTCTACAGTACATCAGGCGATGGTAAGGAAAATTACTACACATCAAAAATGTTATATGAATTGTTATCAAAATGTATTAAAACAATAAAAATTAGTTTTCTTAGTTTTGAGAACGTCACTTATATTTTTTACGAAAATTTAATTTAAAACTAAAACAAGCACTTTGAGTAATACTGATCACACCGTGTTTTAGTTTGATGTGAGAATGATTCCTACACATAAAAAATTTCATGAAAATAATTTTCCTAAATTTTTAGGACAATATAAATACTGTTTTATAGTTTCTAGTCAGTGATTTTCATTTTTAACTAAAATGTAAATTTCAAACTGATAATGGCCACTTTACATCATAGCAAGAACACTATGTATCTTATTCGGGTGAATCTGATTCCTACAAGTCACAAATGACATGTTATTTTTTTCTTAAAGTAAAAAAAATATGAATGTGTTTTCTCAGTTTTGTGTAGGTAACTTTTCTTTTTTTACCAAAACATCAATTTTAAATAAAAATAAATTGTTGTAGTCATACCTTTCATATAATGCATAACATTTTGTTATAGTTTATTTACTACACATAAAAATTAACTTATGAATCATTATACTAAAGTATAAAAATAATTTGAATGTGTTTAATTGGTTTTGAGTATATCAAATGTGTATTTTTGTACAAAAATTTCATTTTAAACTCGATACATGCACATTAAGTAATATTTGTCACATAATTTTTCTATTAGATATGATAGAAATTACTACACATTAAAAATGAATTATGAATCATTTTCATAAATTATCATGAAAATAAAAGAATGTTTTATATGTTTTCAGTGAGTCACACATGTTTTTAACAAAAATTCAAAATTTAAATTGATAATGGACACTTTGAGTCATACCAAGAACATTGTGCATTATATTTAGATGATGATGAATCTTAAACAAAAAAAATACTTATATGTATTTTTCATAAATTATTAAAATTGTATGAATGTGTTTTCTTTTGATTGTTACGATGGTTTGGTTTTCTTACAAAATTGTCCTTTTAAACTAAAAATACGTACCTTGAGTCAATACAGTCACATCATGTTTCATTTTGACATAATCCCAATTAATAAATTTTAAAAAGAAATATGAATCATTTTACAAAATTATAAAAATAATATGATCATGTTTATTTTGTTTTTAGTGAGTGAAACAAGTATGGAACTGAAATTTCAATTTTAAAATAATAACAAACACTTTGAGTCATATGGGTCACATCATGTGTCATTTTTATGTGAAACTAAATACTACACATAAAAATTTACTTTTGAATTGTTTTCTAAAATTATCAATAAAATCAAATAATTAATACATTTTTTAGTCACTGAAATGTGTTTCGAACTAAATTTTATATTTTAAACTGATAATTGACAATTTATTCCATATCGGGAACACTATGTATCAAATTGAGATGAGGATAATACCTATAATTCAAAAATAATTTAGGTATAACTTTTTTAAAGTATCAAAACTATATGAATTAATTTTTCTCTTTTATAGTATTCAAATTGACTTTTTTACTAAAAAATTGATTTTAAATAAATATACAGACATGAATAAATACTAGTCACACCGTGCATTAGATTGAGGTGTAGATGATTCATATAAATCAAAAATCCCTCATGAGTCATTTTACTATTTTATAATAAAAATATAAATGTGTTTTCTTGGTTTTTGAGTATGGAACATGTGTTTTTTCTAATATTCCATTTTAAACTAAAAACACACTCTTTGTTTCATACTAACAATATCCTGTTCTATTTTGATGTGATACTGATTCCTACATATCATGAATTTCGTATTAATTTTTTCATAAATTATCAAGAAAATTTGAGTCAGTTTAATCAATTTTTAGTAAGTGACACATGTTTAGAACTAAAATATCAATTTGAGATTAGTAACAACCACTTTGAGTAATACTGGGCACACCATATATCAAATTGAGGTGTAGATGATTACTAAAAAACAAAAATGACTTAGGGATCATTTTTATAATGTAAAAAATAGAATCCAAATACATTTTCTTGGTTTTGAGTTTATAACTTGTCCTTTTGAAAAACATCAATTTCCATTTTAAATAAAAAGACACAAATTGACTCATATCAATCAAACTATGTATCATATTGATGTGTGGATGATTCTTATATTTCAAAAATTACCAATGTATAAAAAAATATGACCATTTTTTCTCAGTTATGAGTATGTGATGTGTGTTTTGAATTAAACGTTATATTATAAACTAAATAAACAATGTTTGATTCCTACTGATCACCCAATGTATCAAATTGTGGTTTGTCTGGTTGAGTATGTGATACTTTTTTCCTCTGAACTATTTAAAACAAGCAAAAAAATATTGAATATTTTCCATTGGGAAGGATGAGGAAACCTCCTGCACACTAAAACACTTCACTTTTTAAGAATCATGGGGTTTCCTCTTCCTTCCACAAGGAACATGTTCTCTATTTTATGGTATGTTTCATATAGTGGAAAGAAAAATATGAATTCCCCAAATATCTTTGAAAAAAAAACAAAATATATTTTTGTTAAAAATGATATGGAAAATAACATAAAAACAATAAAAAATACTGACAAAATTAACTAAATAAGCAGTAGGAATTTACCTTTTCATGATGTCTGTATGAATTTATGGCCCATTTCCTTGATGCTATTATCACAATTGTAGCCTCAAATTCTAATCTCTCTAAACCATGAGTATCTTCAAAAAAACCACCCAAGCACAATAAAAACAATCCAAATATATAAGAGAACAATTATTATGTTAGTAATACTATAACTAAATAAATAAAACATAAATATGAAACAATAAATTAATAAAATGTCAATTTTAAACTTAATACACACAATTTGAGTCATACCAGGTATACTGTGTATCAGATTGAGTCATTGTTTATTAATACATATCAAAAATGACTTATGGATAATTTTGTTAAAGTATAGAAACAATCTAAATGTGTTTTCTCAGTGTTGAAAATTTCACTCGATTTTTTTTCTAAAATGTAATTTCAAACTGAAATCAATCACATCGAGTTATACCAATCCCATCATGTTTCAGTTTCATGTGAGACTGATGATTACATGTAAAAAATGACTTCTCAATATTTTTATGAAATTATCAAGACATTGTAAGGGATTTTTTTTGGGTTTTAGTGATTGACACATGTTTTGAACTAAAATGCCAATATTTGACCGATAATGGACACACTGAGTCATACCAGGTGCACCATTTATCATACTGAGGTGTGAATGATTCTTATATGTAGAAACTGACTTATGGATCCTTGAAATAAATTATTGGAACCATCCAAATGTTTTTTTCTCATTTTTTAGTATGTCACTTTTCATTTTTTCTAAAATTAATGTCAATTTTAAATAAAATATTCACATAGAATCATACATGACACATCATGCATTATATTTTGATGATACATAAGATTCATTTAGTGGAATATAAAATTAACTTATTGAATTCATTAGATATCAGTTCCTAGTGCAGTATTTCAATAAAATATCAGAGGTTTCTAGGATTAATTGAGGTACTTCCATGAATATCACATGTCAGTACTATGTACGGGCCAATTGGGATGCACAATAGGTTTTTCAACCCACTTTTACATGTGTGATAATGAAATTATCATGACATTTCTTATTATTAGTGTAACGACCCAGACATTTATAGAATAATAATTCTTCATATATTTATTAATATTTATGAATTAGATATTAATTTTATGTTAAAGAGGACAATTTTTTCAATAGAATACTCAAAACACCACAATAGGTTTCTTTGAAATCATATGTTGCACACAAATTTGAGTTATATCGAAAAATAATATAATAATAATATAATTCAAAATGGCAGTTAACGCATAGCCGTTATATTACTGGAAATGAAAATAACTAACAAAATTATTATTTCACATTTTTTTTAAATTTATATAAATTTATACAATAAATTTTATAGGTTTAAAATAATAATGAATCCAATTTTAAGCATGAAATACTCTAATATTATTTAAAAGATCAATTTACCATATTTTCATAGAGAACCCTTTCTAAATATAATTTTTTTTCACTTTTGTAGGTTACATTTAAAAAACTAAACATCTTATTCATATGAGGGACATCAAAATTTACTTTTGGTATATTTATGGTATTTTTCTGATAAAGTTCGTTTTTAATGAATAGTAAAAAATACTGCATTTTAAGTCAAAATTGTATTTTCATGTAATTTTCATATATAATTATATTGTAATTTTAATTGGTTTAAAAGTTTAATTATATTATATTTTTATCTTTTAATCCATTTTTGGTTGTTTTATGTAATTTTGACATAAATACATGTCAATCTTTTGGTAGTTTTTACTTCTTAAAAACATTGTTTTCTTGGTTTTGATAATGGGAATTAATTTTAATCTAATTTCTGAACCTTATGTATTTTGAATTAGAAAAAATAGATTCCATATTTATAATTAGGTGGCCCAACTTTTTTAAATTGGTAAATATTATTTTTAGACATTATGAATAGTAACTTCAGTAAATATTTTATTTACCACGGTTAAAGGGTAAATCTGGTAAATAAGGGTAAATATTAATATTATAATATTATTAAATTACCCTAAAGCATGTCATAACCCTATTGGAAGATATATTTAAGACCACAGTAATCCTTGGGACTATTTTAGGACCCCATGGAGGCACCTGTGTGTGAAAATGACATTTAATTACTTTTAATTTAATGCTAAGGAAAATATAACCAAAATGTGAAACTTTTATTGAAACAATTTTTATACGGGGTTATAATATAGATATATTTGACTATAAATAATTATTATAAAGATAAATAAATTTCTATATAATTTTATTTTAATTCTAATTTTTATACATCAACAAAATAAATTTATTTATGACATAATGGTGATGTCATGATTACCTTATTAATAAAATATTTAAATAAATGAGATTGTAAATATTAAAAAATATTTATTGTGAAACATTTTATGCCATACACGAATTTTATGGATGATTATGATTTGTTATATTTTCATTAATTATGTTTTTATGAATTAATCATATTGTTAATGATTTTTAAAAAGTCATGATATGAATAGTATAAAAATTGACATTAATGTGTTTTTAAATCAGTTAATATTTTATTAAATGATATAATAGTCATAAAAATATAATATTCTGCAAAAAAAATATACGATGTTAAAAATTTCATTATGGATCCATTTTGGTTCTCTTATAATTTTATAGTAACTATAGTAACCATATATTATGAAAATACAAGAAGACTTGGTATGAGTTAATTTATTTAACTAAGGGTTAAAGCTAAAATATAAGGTTATGTTTATGACCTGAACATGTCTAAAACCCATTGAATGATAGGATTAGGAACCGTACTCATATTTTATACTAAATATATTACTTTTTTGTTATTATAATTTGAAAATAAATTAATAATAAAATAATATTTCAAAACATTCCTAAAGTGCCCCTACTCCCTCTTATAAAAGGACACCACCTCTAACCCATTACAAACACCTATCAAGAACCTTGGATTATTCAAAATCTACTGAAATAATCTCAAAACATTCCCCCATTACTCCTAGAAGCCTACCCTCGAGGCACAATGCAATTCAAGAAAGTCCTTTGGCTCAAATAAAGAAAAGTTACACAGTTTAAGGTAATGTATTCTCTCAAACATACTGTTTCTGTGTACGGCAAACTACAGCATCACGAAACTATGATTGTTCGATTTTCACCTACCACCTCTCATTGTGGACATTATGATGGAAAGGAAATTCTATATGACACATGAAATATTTATTTTATCAATATTCTTATGTAATTATCATTTATAAAATACCTTTATGCTTTTCATGTTGTTTAAATACAATAATTTCATTTGAGGAAGTGCGCACTACCGCTCCCTTAAAGTGATACGACTCATTCATACTACACATGGAATGTATAAAAGATATAATTAATTAACTTATGTAACATATATAACATATATATTATAATTGTATTATAATATACTTATGTATCATTTTTTCCTTCAATTAAATATGAATAACAGATGAAAGTAGCGTTCATGCCTACATACGACTTAACGACTCTATAAACGATACATTTCATATCTTAAATCCAAATGTTATTGAATATTATAAATACTTATACAATGGATATATATGATATATTTCATATCTAAATCATGACTATAATTCTAGGGATAATTTTCTTTTGACCATGTGGACAATTTATAATTACAATAAGTTCATTTTTGACACAATTACCAAACATCGACAAAATGATCGATATGAACTTGAATAATTATATGATTCTATAGCTAGGTAATATGTGATATAAAAAGAATAATATAATTTAAAAATGTTATAAATAATGTATAAATTAACATAAGTTTATTATTCGGGAATATAATGAATGAACGTGACAAGTCAGACTCAAGGGAAGGGAACATCTTAACCCAATTTCTATTATTTGGGTTGATCTTCTACTTGTTGAATATGTCGTGATATGATTATGTGGGAAATAATTTTTGATATGCTATCTTTTATTTACACTTTCTTTATCTATACTTATAAAAAATACACATAATCAATCTATTTTATTTACAAAATGATCTTTGTAAGGGACTTCGTCTTAATCTCCTTTCAATGAGGCATATCTTGATGCTATACGCCTTTAATATCCTATAAGGTGTATATAAATCCCTTTTGACATGTTATATCATGAATTAATATATTCTCAAGATAATTAATTTTTTTAATTATGTTATATTTTTTTTATTCAATTGATTTTCAAATGGAAATGGACTCTTTAATTAAAACATCATTTTTAAATGTTTTAAAGCTTTATTATTCTGAAACATTTTATTTCACGTCCATGTTTTCAAATATTTTTTAATAATTTATCTATACGGACATGAATATTTTAAAATGTTAATTTATTTCAAAATTTTCAAAGTGGTATGGGACACTTTAATTCAAATTACCCTTATTGAATATTTTAAATGGTTTTAGAAATGGGTTGAATATTTCAATATCTTGAAATGATCTCTTGTGACTATAATGATGAAATTTTATTTTTCCATTATTATTATTTTATGGGCTATGATTGTATAATGGTACTTGTAAATTTTATGGTTGGTTACGTGATAAACCAATGACAGGTGTTTACGTGATAAACCAAATGAAGGGTGATTCCTTGATAAACTATGGATGGGTGGTTACATTATAATCTCCAATGCATTGGGTATATAATTCACCTGTATGGATATTCCATTTAGTGATATATGTGGAAGTCGACCATACGGTTATTCCATTTTTTTTGTTTTTTCCCAAGTTACCTTCATATACTATAAGTTCTTTTCTATGGGATTTATGGTAATATTTTGGTTTCAAAAAGGGTATACAAAGAGATTATATTCAGTGAAGTGTTTTCCCTACTTATTAAAGCTGAAAGGTATTACTTTATGATAATGTATTCATGGTTTACTTGTTGTTTTAAAAAATTCACAGTTTTCCTTCTTTATTTATCCCTTACTGATATTTTTATGCTTATCCCATGTTTTGAAATGTTTTTTCATTGGACATAAAGATGAATAGGGTAAAGTATGAGATCAATAAAATGAATGCAATATAAATCATGGAACTAAACATGTCTCTTTTTTTAAATATTTTTTTGTATTATAAAAATAATGGATAACGTGTAGAAGTGTCTACTTGTAATATTAAAGTTGTTCTGTATAATTTATGTTATAATTCTCTAATTATATAAACCTAAAAATATCCTCAATGTGAATTATTAACATGATTTATGATTACATAATGTTTAATGTTGGGGCCTTATAACTGGTATCAGACGTCGGTTTAGATACCTTTAGTATTTAGTGTGTTTTTTAAGAATATGTAATATAACCAAAATGGATAGAATATTATAAAGAGTAATAATTTTTTTACATAAATTGAATGAGTTTAATATAACATGAATTAATATATATTTGTGTTTAACCTCCTCACAAGATAGTATATGATGATTTTACTAATATACTCACATTGGCCTTTTTGGTTTTAGTAAATGGATGAATCTGGTAGGCACCAATGAAACAATGTATGTGAAGGAAACTATGTCGGTTTTCTTAATGAGAAACCAAATGAAATAGGAGCTACAATGAGAAATCATATGGTTATTCTCAACCAACTATCTGAAGTCATGATTGACCACTTGAACCATGGTGATTTTTCTAAGGAATCATATATGTACGAAACGAATGCCAATGTATGTTTAGGTAATAACCATAAAGGTAAGTATATTCAAAAACCAATGTGTTAGGGATGTGGAAATAAACACTTAGGAAAATGATTGAAATGCAAGAGAAGATGTTTTAGATGTGGTAATGAAGTTCATAAAGTAATAACCATCCATGGAAAAAGGAAGCATCTAGTTGAGTCCATAAAGGGAAAGAAGTTTTTTCCAGAGGTTCAATTGAATGTTTTAAATGTAGTATGGATGTTAATTATAAAAATAGAGGTCCTACAAATATGGTTTGGGAATGGAATTAGCAGGATCATGAAAATATATGTTTACCAATTCCTAATTCCATTCCAATTTAAGAAGAGGAAACTAAAAATGAACTAGGAAAGGTATGGATTATTTATTAGATCATGTTTTGACATTATTAAAATATTAGGACATTATGCATTATTTTGTTTATAGGAAAGAACTATAAAAGATTAATATGGAAAAAAATATTGATAAGGAATCACAATGATTGTTTGTTGATTAAGATGTCTAGGAAATGAAGAGTTATGTTGGATCTGTTGATTATGATATGTTTAAATGTATTAATGATAGAAGTACTTTGGAATATTTTTTGTAGTATGTGTAACCCTGAAGTTTGTTATGTGAGAATGTTATTCAAGGAAGAATTATTTTTTATTGTGTGTACATAATGGATAGCTTTTGGGGTACATGTGTACTTTTATTTTGAGGCAATACAGGTTATTAGTTTTTGGGATGAAAAACGTGAGGTATGAAATAACCTTTGAGACTAAAATATGTTATGGATATTTTTAAGTATTTTATATTATTTTTTAATGGGATTTGAATTATAGGTTTTTTGAAGAAGGACAAAATGCAGACCGTGTGACAACCCCTTATTTAGGACAACACTGTAGGAATCGAACCAACAACCAAAGTGAGAGTAGGATTTATCTCCTACAAATGAAATTATTGAAATCCCTAGTTAGTATGACTAATTCTTCTGGGTTAAATGATTTTATGGATCAAGAATAATTTTATTTTGGGAACTTCTGTTTTATAAAATGGATATCCTTAGTATAGTAAAATGATTTTGTGATTAAGTGATAAAGGATATTTTGGAAGACATTCTCTCTTTTGGGGAACACTATATACCTATAAAAAATAGAATACTACGGGATTTCATTTGAGGAGTAATGGTGGAATTTTATTTTTGGAAGGATCTATGTTTTTATTGTGGACGTATGGAGATGGAAATTATTAACCTATGATAGAGAATATGTGATTAGGTTAATTACACTTGAGTATTAATCTTCAAGAGTAGTTGATATTATTTGGAAATAAATGTTAGGATTTACTATGGAAGACTATGTGATTAAATTATTCTTTGTTTTGGGTTTCAATTTATTTTGGATTATATTGATTAATTTTAAGGAAAATTGTCAATTGAATGTTCTTTGTTGAACTTTTGGTACTGTTTGTTGAATTTTGTAGATTAAAAGTAGTATTTTTTTAAAGGATTTTACTTTTATGGATTATCTGATCTAGTACTAACCACTTTGGTTTTAGTTAATATCTAAAGATAGGAGAAATGTATAGTTCATAGTTTTTGGATTATGTGATTCTCCAAATGTTGATTCTAGCACTTTTTATGTGATCTAGTCATCTGGAATACTAATATTTTGGAGAAAATATGAGTTTGTGGTAGAAATTTAGTTAAGGATGAAAGTCTACATGACATGTAAGTATGTTTCCTTACGTTCTTAGTCAAGCTAAAAAAACAAATTACTCAACTTTATGAAAAGGAACTTAAAACAAAAACATTGTTTGTTTACTTTTCATATTGGGGAATCAAAGACCGTTTAACCCATAATAATTTTGTGATTTTATGGTGATTAACTTTCTCCTAATTATGTTTTCTATCACTCTCCAATAGAACTTGATGGTTATTTTCTCTCCCATATCAATTTTTTCCTACATGGAATACTAGTATGGGTTATCTCAAGTGGCCTTTATTACTTCTTTTTAATTCATTTAAAGTTATAGTTTTATTGACTCTTTTTCGGATGTGGGACATTTAATGATGTTTCCAAGCCAAATTTTAAAATTCCGAGGAAGCAATTTCCAAAAGGGGGGAAGGATGTAACAACCCAAGTATTTATAGAATAATACCTTTTAATATCTATTAATATTTAAGAAAAAGTTATTAATATTATGTTAAAGGGGAAAATTTGTTCGATAGTGTATTCAAAACACAACAATGTGTTTTTTTTGAAATCATATGTTGCACACAACATTGATTTATATCGAAAAACAATATAATAATAATATTATTTTAAATGGTTGTTAACACATAGCCATTTTATAGTTGGGAATTAACATACCATACTAAATTATTATTAAAACTGTTTGTTAAATGTATTTACATTTATCCAATAAATATTAGTGGCTTAAATTAAGAATGCATCTGATTTGAAGCAATGAAATACTCTAATATTCTTTAAAAGGTCAATTTATTGCTTTTTGATGGAGAACCATTTCTAAATATACTTTTGGTCATTTTGATATGATCCATTTAAAAAAATAAAATTCTTATTTACAAAGGGGACCTCAAAATTTACTTTGGGTAATTTTTTGGTATTTTTCTAATAAATTACATTTTTAATGAATTTTGAAAAATACGGCATTTTAAGTCAAAACTGTATTTTTAATATAATTTATTTATATGATTATATTTCCCTATTAATAGTTTTTAATGTTTAATAAGATTATATCTTTATATTTTAATACTATGTTGGTCATTGGATGTAATTTCACTTTTAAATTGGACATAAACACATATCAAGCTTCTGGTAGTTTTTATTTCATAAAAACTCGTTTTTTGGTTTTGAGAATGAGGATTAATTTTAAATTAGTTACTACAACTTTTATATTTTGAACTTGGAAAATATATTCTGTATTTGTAATCATGAAATCAAAATTTTGTAAATAGGTAACTTTTATCTTTAGACATTATGAATAGTAACTTTAGTAAATATTTTATTTACCATGGTTATAGGGTAAATCTTGTAAAAAAAGGTAAAAAATAATATTATATTGTTATTAAATTACCCTAACACATGTTCTATCCCTATTATAAGAGATATGACCGACAATGGTCATCCTTGAGGGGATTTTAGGACCCCATGGAGCCACATTTGTGTGAAAATGACATTTAATTACTTTTAATTTAATGTTAAGGAAAATATAACCTAAGCATGTATCTTTTATGAATTTTTTTACATGGGGTTATAAAAGTGATATATTTAACTATAAATAGTAATTATAAATATAAAAACATTTAATTAATCAGGGTATTTTATTTGTAATTTTTATACATCAAATAAATAAATTTATATATGACCCAATGATGATGTAGTGAAACCTTTTTAATGAAAAATTTAAATAAATTAGATTATAAATATTAAAATATATTTATTTTGAAACTTGTTATTACATAAAATAGTTTTATGGAAGATTGTGACTTGTAATATATTCATTAATTAAGTTTTTTCGAATTAATCATGTTGTTATGTATTTTTAAAAAGTCATGATATGAATAGTATAAAAATTGACATAAATGAGTTTTTAAATCAATTAATATTTTATTAAATGATATAATATTCATAAAAATATATGATTTGGCCAAATAAAATATATGATGTTAAAATTTTAATTAAATATACATTTTGGGTCTCTTTAAATTTTATAGTAACTATAATAACCATATATTATGTAAATATAAGAAGACATGGTAAGAGTTAATTTATTTAAATAAGGATTAATGTTAAATGATAAGGTTAATTTTATAACCTAAATTTGTCTAAATACCATTGGATGATAGTATTTATACCCATACTCAAATTATCTTTGAAATATATCACTTTGGTGTTATTATAATTTTAAAATCAATTAATAATAAAATAATATTTCAAAACATTTCTAAAGTGCCCCTCCTCCCACTTATAAAAGGACACCACCTCTAACCCATTACACACACCTCTAAATACCTTTGTCTCATCCAAAATATAATAAAATAATCTCCCAACATTCCTCCATTATTCGTAGAATCATTACCCTATTCAGATGGAAATTCAAGAAATCCCTTTGGCTCAAATCAAAAGAAGTTACCCGACCTGAGGTAATATCTTCTCTCAAATTCCTTTCGATTAATTTTCCTTCTCCACACCCTAATATCTTCTTCTTATTTTTATACATAAAACACCAGTATCTTAAATATACTATATTTTTTATATGAGAAGTATTCAAACAACACTTACAGACACCTCCATCTACTGCATATGAACATACTGTTTTTGGGTACGGGGAACTACTGCCTAACGAAATGATAATTGTTTGATTTTCTCTTACCACCTCTCATGGTGGACATTATGATAGAAATTAAATTATTTATGATATATATGATTTTTTATCTATATTCTTCTTTAATTATCATTTATAACAAATCTTTTTTCTTTTCATGTTGTATAAATACGATAATTTCATTTGAGGAAGTGTGGACTACCGCCCCCTCTAAGTGACATGACTCATTCATGCTATACATGGTACATATAATGGATGGAATCAATGAAAATATGTAACATTTATAACATAGATATTATATTGGAATCATAATATACTTATGTATCATTTATTTTTCATTCCATTAAATATGTAGAATAAATGAAAGTAGCATTCATGCATACGTACGGCTTACCATCTCCATGAATGGTGCATTTCATTTCTTATATCTAAATGTTATGGACTATTATAAATACATAAATACTGGATATATATGATATATATGATATCTAAATAATGAATATCATTATTTAGATAATACAATTTTTACCATATGGACAATTTTTAATTATAACATGTTCATTTTTGACTCATGTACCGAACATCGACAAAATGACCGATATGAACTTCAATAATTATATGATTGTTATAACGAGGTAATAAGTGATATAAAAGGAATAATAAACATGAAAAAGTTTCTGAATCAAGTATAAATTAACCTAAGTTAATTATTCAGTAATATAAATAATGAACGAGACAAGTCAGACTCAAGGTAAGAGAACTTATTAACCCAATTTCCATTATTTGGGTTAATCTTCTACTTCATTTTTATGTTGTGATATTATTATGTGGGAAATAAATTTTGATATACTATCTTGTATTTATTCATTATTTATGTTTACATATAGTTAATACACATAATCAATATGTTTTAATTATAAAATGATCTTTGTAAGGGACTTCATCTCAATCTCCTTTCATTGAGGCATATCATGATGTTATACGGCTTTACTATCCTATAAGGTGAATATGAATACATTTTGACATGTTATATTGTGAATTAATATATTTTCATCATATTTAACGTTTTTAATGATGTTAGTATTTTATGATCTTTATTTATGTTTTTTTCAAGTGGAAATTGACTCTTTAATTAAAATATCATTTTTAAATGTTTTAAAGCTATATTCTTCTAAAAATTTTTATTTCACGTACATGTTTTCAAATTATTTTTAATAATTTATCTATAAGGACATGAATATTTTAAAATTATAATTTATTCCAAATGTTTCAAATTGTAATGGGGAACTTTGATTCAAAGTCTCCTTATTAAATATTTTAAATGATTTTAGAAATGGGTTGAATATTTCAATATATTGAAAAGATATCTTGTGATTTAAATGTGGAAATTTTTATTCTTACTTTATGATTATTTTATGTGTTATGATTATATAATGGTACTTGTACAATTTACAGGTTGTTGCGTGATAAACCAATGAAGGATGGTTATCTGATAAACCAAATGAATGGTGGTCCTTCGATAAACCAAGGATGGTTGGTTGCATTATAACCTCCAATGAATTGGGTATAGAAGTCAGACTTATAGCTATATAATTTGGTGATATGTATGTAAGTAGACTATATAGATATTACATTTTAGTATTTTTATGTCCCAAGTTACCTTTATATGCCATACATTGTTTTCGAAGGGCTTTATTGTAATCTTTTGGTTACAAAAAGGGTAAGAAATGAGCTTATATTTAGTGATGTATTTGTTATACTTCTTAAAGGTGGAAGGTATTAATTTATGATAAAGTATTCATCGTTTACTTATTGTTTTGAAAAACTAATAGTTTTGTTTCTTTATGTACACCTTACTGAGATTTTTATACTGATCATATGTTTTGAAATGTTTTTCACAGAAATTAATGATGAATCATGTCAAGGATGGGATCAAGGAAAAGTCATACTATTTAAATCATGGAACTAAACATATCTCTTTTTTAAAGAGTTTTTGTATTATGAAAATAATGGATAATTAATAGAAGTACCTACTTGTAATATTCCAGTTGTCATGTATAAGTTATAAACTAATTATCTAAAGCACTAAACCTAAAAAGATCTTGAATTTGAATTATTAACTTAATTCAAGATTATATAATGTTTAAGGATGGGGAATTACAATTAGCGATCTAATTGTTTTCCTTAACCAAGGTGATTATAATACCTATAATGTTTGATGAAATTAAAATGAATTGTTCTACTATGAATGTTGAATGAACTAGAGAATAAAAAACAAAATTAAATCATAAATAGTACATATCCTTGATATGTGAATGATCATAGTACATGAGTGAATCATTCTTGTTAAAAAATTAATTTCTTCATGATCTCTTTGAATATTATCCAAATAAGTATTAGATAAAAATGATAATGAAATTAACTAGATAATTAAATAAAATAATGAGAAAATCAACTAAATAAGTTGTAAGAAGTCACATATTCAAAATATATGTGAAAATGTTGACACCAGGTATTATTCCCATACATTTCTAAACCAATCAATGTCCTATTATGAATATTAAGACTTTTGAAAATCATTTTATTACTATAAATATATAAATACCAAAATTATTAATATATATTTTAAATGAAATTATAATTATCTTAAAAAGTAACTCATCCGGGATGCTATTTTGTTGATGGAATATGATATCTTTCATAAATATTCAAACATAATAATAACAATATTTACTATTGGTTTGTTTCAAAAACTATAGATAAATTAAAATAATAAGTATCTTTTTTTTCAGTGAAATAATATTATATATACCCAACTACTTATCCACTTGTAGAAGTGAATATGTTATTTATTCTATTGGAATATCCCCATGAAATTATTTTGATATATTGAAACACCACCCTATCATAAAATAATTCTCATCAAAAAATTATATTATATTATATATATATAATTTTAGTTTTAAAATGTGGAATTTAGATTAATAAAATTTTCCAATGTCATCATGTGTGGTTAGTTTGTTGGGTATTAATGCAGTGAATCTAGAAACTATATCACTGAACTATCCAAATTGACTATAATGTGCAATAAATTCTTCCTAAAGAAACAAAAAATGTATAATTAATAAATGGAATGAAAATATATTATATATAATTAAATTGTGGAGTTTTACCCCTACATCATTGTTAATAAAAAGGGTCCATCAAATATAAGTTTTCATTTAATCTTTATAACCCTTTTTCCATTATTACATTAATTTTATTGGATTATAATGAGATTTCTTAGGGAAAAATTATGTGTGAAAAAATGAGTCCATATTTTTATTCACAAGGTTTTCCATTCAAATTGTACTGATATATATGTGCTATAAAATGTTAATTATATTTTTTCATAAATAATATAGTAGATCATATGTTTGAAAAACAAATCACAAAAACACACCTCATGTATAAATATACAACTAATACTCCTATCCATTCTTACTTGATGATTTTATTTACATTATCTAGAGAAACATAGTATGTAAGGGCCTCTCTATACATTTGTTCATCAAAATAAACTATGAAATTATTAAAACTTTTTTACCTTCTATCTACATAAACCATTAATGTTAGCATATGTAGAATTTGAATGGGTGGTTTAAAGGTGCTTTGTGAAGATATTTTCAATTGGTTGGTTGATCCTTTAGATTATTCTGATTCGACCTTCCATTTCACTCCCTTCCATTGTCCTGTTGTAATCATATTCATCATTTCAAACCTTTTTTCATTAATTGGTAATGGGTTTTCAAGAAAAATAAATTGGAAATGAATGTCTCCAAACTAAAATGTTTTTATACAAGATTTAATGGATATTTTATTAATGTTCCAATATCTTTCTCAACCATATGAATATAGGTATCATCATATAGAACATTTAGCTCAACAATTAGGCCATGTACAATGTTAACCCCCACAATAACATGACCAATTTTAATTTTTTTGTCATGTAGAATATCTTCTTGTATATTTAAGATGGTTGGGATGTCAATAAGGTAATGGGTGTGTTTTGATAGATTTAAAAAACAATAATTTCCACACTAATAAATTTCAGTATAGAAAGTGCATTAGTGTACTATGGATTCACATTTCATGGAAAAATAATGAGAATATTGATTATCTTTTTTAAGACATGTCATTGATAGGAATAACTCACATCAAAGATGGTGGGGGTGGGGGTTCCCCATGAAGTGGTTGCTCTTTTGTTATTTCTTATCTTCGATACGTCTCAAAAAAATCTCTAACAAGAATTAAATACTAATTACTTTTTCTTTAATATTATGTAATAATTACTTCAACTTTTCCATTTTCTTTTCTTTATGACCCAATTCATTTATCTTATCAAAATATGTGTGGGGTGATACCCAAAAACCTACACCTATAATGTGGTAATACTATTCTTGGGCCTTCAAGGCCACTAATTTTAGTTTTTCATCTAGTGAATCTAATGATGTCTTTCAAATTTGGATAAAAAATATTGGAAAATAAGAAATCATTGTTAATTAAAACCAATTTAAATAAAAAAATTATGTCATACTTACTGATAATTACCAAACCTTTAGTGTCTTTCCATATACTAGTATCCCTTCATTATTCACACATACCACATTCTATAGCACATGACATGAGTTAGATGTTGATTTGGATTTTTATTTATCAATCAAAATATAAATAGACAAACATAATTATGTCATTATTTCACATCACAAAAATTTATTATTATAGACTTTAAATATGTACCATTTTACAACTAAACTATACACCATCCTTGCTTTACATTAGGGGTATATTGGTTTTTCTTCCCATTTCTTATTTTTACCAGATTTTGGTGTTTCCTAAATAAAATATTATTAATAAAAGTGATTAATACAAATATTTTCAGTCAATTTATTACCAATCAAAAAGTATCTCAAATGATTACTCAAAAATATGACCAATAAATACATCCCACACTTGTTGGTTTATCGGGTTTACATTCATCTGTGGTTAGTGCACTTTTATTTTAATTTTATAATATTAAAGAGAAAATTCATAATAAATGTGAAAAAGTCTTTATGAGACATTCTAGATAGAATTAATAAAAATTTCAATTCGGATTCATCTACTTCAAATGGACTCAACAATAGATAATGAATAGTAAGTTAACATTAAAATATTTTTTTAGTAAAATGAATAATGTATATCATTATGTTTCGCTAATCTCTTCCCAAATCAATGTCTTACACAAAATAAAAACAATTTTACACGAATATAAATCAATTGGAATGCACATGTGATTAGTCAGCATATTGAATCGTCTTATGATGGCCTTGTTTGGGTTAATTGACTAGCCAAGTGAATTCAATTAAACGTCAAATTTGATTCCCCTATTTTCTGCCACAATATTATTTTTCTAAAACTATCATGATGGAAAACTCTTGTTTTTTCAATGAAACTTGTTATTCACTATATTTCATTTCATAATCTTAAATAACATCAATATGTTGTTCTTATAGATTGGTAGAATCATAATTTTGAGAAGGTTGTTCTTCCTCTGTATTTGGAGCACTGTCAAGTTCAGATACATGTTACTACTTAGGATTGGGAGCATCAACATATATAAAATTAATTATATGTATAATTCAGTGGTCATTTAATTTAGATTATGTAAATTAAATAGTAAATATATATTAATATTTGGTAATGTAGTCTATATTAGAAAAAATATTGCCTAATTACTGGACACTTTTTTAATAGGATAAAGGGTTTTAAACTCTCTATTGAGTATAAAAATCACTTTATTGTAGTCTATTATAACATAAAAGACCCCATAGATATTTGTAAATCTTTAAAATGATAGTGAAATCCGAATTAAAGGGTTTTCCTCAGTTGAATTAACATATGAAACTTCATTGGCTTTAGCTAATAACAGAATAATTGAACACATTTAGTTTGCTGGATTTGGAACATAAAATTATTATCCTTTTAGTAATTCACTAAAATATGGTTCATTGTTATACCCTCCCTTAATAAAATCCACTTTCATGATTCTCAACTCATGCATTTTAATAGAAATCCTACTATCATCCCACTTTTATTGACAAAATGGCAGTTGGAATTTTGCATAACCCAAATCCTATATATTTTTGATGATGGAAAATTTAGACATATTCACATAAATATTATTTATATCTATATTAGCAGATTCATGCATCATTTCTGCCCTATGTTTAACTCTAATATTTTTTTATAGTATTGTGTTCATAATGTTTATTTGTATAGAACATATAACCATTAATTACATAACCATTATAAGATTATGCATTCACACTTGGTCTTTTGTATATAAATAAAAGTTTTTATAATGTTGAACCCGTATTTACCGAAAACTCCTTAAAAATATCATCTGAAAACTGTATTATAGAATATTGATTATAGTTATTTGATATCCAATGTTATTCCATTCATGGATTAAAATTATTAAGAATTAATTTGTGTGATTAAACATATAATCCAACCTAGAAATTATAATGAAAAATTTAAGTGGTGGACTTCTTTTGATATATAATATAAATTTTAATGAAATCAATTTAAAAAATTACCTCACAAGTCTCTCGGTGTGAGAAAATTTGGTAGACCAATTTTTTTCTCCTAAAGTAGATTTTTGGTATATAATTCAACAACATCATAAAAAATATATTACTCCATAATACAACCATATGGGTGACATTTATGTTTTACATACCCTTTCCAAATATTCATATATAATTCAATGGGGAAAATCCATATATAATATAAAGGACCAGATAGTTGAATCTCTATTACAATGTGAACCATCATGTGAACTAACATATACAATAATTTTGGCATGAAAAACATCTCTAATTCACATAATATGAAAAAATTTCCTTTAGCATAGTTCAAAATTTCTTTGAGTCTATAATGTTTTTGTATATATATTTGAAAAAAAGAAAATCTTGGTTAATGTATGACAGAAATACTTAGAATAATGAAATTTAATTATATAAGAATTAGATCTTTCATCAAAACATTATAGTTATGTTATTTTCATACCCCTTAAAAATAAATCATTACTTGACATGATATCCTTGATATTAAATGAATACAACTTTACAACATTTACATCAGTCAATAAATTTCAAAACTGATATATGTATTATCAGTAAGGATTATAAAAATATAGATGATGAAAAATAAGTTTTCACCCTTTATTTATGAAAACTATTCATGTAAAACCATGTCAATAATTTCCACCGTAGCATTAAATCTAAATTTTAATTTTTCAGGTGAATTTAGTAATATACCAATGAAATTATCACATACATTATTTTCATCTTGAATGAAATCAATAAAATTTTTGGTATATAGAAAATTATTTTATGGTAATTCAAAAAACCTAATCTCTTTTTAAAAATAGTTTATTAAGTTATTTTAAAATAAATTTATCAAATGTAGTTTCTATATATTTTAATTTCTCAAATATTTGATCGCCTGTTAGTGGAGACAATTCTATACATTCTTCTAGACATTCATTGAATGATTTCACCAAATATCAACATATACGTCACTAGGGTAGAATTTATGATGTCTTAGAATCACAATCTTCAATCACTCAATCAACATCATTGACTATATACCCCATTCAAAAATGGGACACTATTGAATTCCTTTGACAATATCTTCTAAAATATTTACATAAGTTATGAAGTTATTTATCATCCCGTACAACATGGATCTGAACATGAAATATTAATTTCTGTATGCATCATACAACATAACACATGAATCCCATAATAATATGAAACCATAGATCAATGGATCCAAATAATCATCAATATCATTAGTTATTTATCTTTGTCCTAATATCATCCTAGATAACATAGTGTATTTTTTTCATTCATAATTGTTGTAGTATGTTTTAATTTATAAACATAACATGACATGTACGTTTAGTGCCGTTTAAAAAAAAGTATTCACTCCAACTCTATATAGAAGAAGAAAAAATATTCTCGGCTGGTTTCCAAATTCAAGGTACTCATGTTCAGTTATCTTCCATAGATGAGAGTCGTTTGGGTGATACTGTTTCCAATCATTATTTTTGGTATCTATGTTCCAATTCATTTTTCATGCATTCTCCAAACTTCAATATAGGTTCTTATGTACACGAATGATTGGAATCCACCATAAAAATTTTTTAGGACCTGATTAATCTTTCTTACACTGAGAAGCAAGAATTTTTGGGAATTTTTTATGCGATATTTGGTCCTTGAGAAAGAGTATACAATCATTAAGACAAGCATGTATTGTTTTAATGATCATACCCATTGAATGTGGAATTTGAATAACATCATTTAATTGGAAAGGAAGCTCATTATATTTTATGATCATATCATTAAATAGATATATCATTTTGTAAAAATTCCATCACTCCATATGTTTCAAAATTTTAAATTATACAGCTTCAATATGAATAAAAATGTTATGTATTTTATACTACATGCATACAATAAAATAATTACACAAATATACAACTTCTTAAACAACTTTTGACAATCATGAAGTGTACATTAACCTATAATTGTCAATTACTAAAAAAAATCATTATTATTATTCATAAATTTAATAATATCCTTGATACAGTCTTTATTTTTTCCAATACATGTAATCATAGTAGATAACCCATGAAATGATGTCTAATCTCTGTCAGTAACTACATTTAGTTTTTCCACATGTTTAGTACAACATTTATAACTTTAATCCATTCTATCAAAGATCATATTTTCTTTCAACTCCTATGGACTAATAAATATTGAATAAAAACACTATAAATATGAACAATGGATTTCAGAAGGGTCATATAAATGATATTTTGAAAACCTAACAAACTCATTCACCTAACCCTCATACTATTTTGTCATATCATTAGCATCCACTCATTTTTGGGTGATATCCATTTTATTTGATTTTTTAATACAAATATTTAATGAATAAACATGGTATAAAACCATTTCATATAAAAGGTCAGTCTTAGGTTTAAAATATTACAATAAGGAATTCTTATTAATGGTTATTATTTTAAATAAAAAAATTATTTATTTGTGGTTATGATTTTACTAACATGTTTTATCATTAAAATTTTATATTTTACCTGAACCTAATACACCACCTCTTTAACTAATTTTAGCCACAAGAGGGAATGATACCCCATAATAACCAATCATAGAGGTGATCAAAATATGACCATTAATAAAAATCATAAAAATTATATATCTATATCCATTATTGAAAACATTTTTTTAAAAAAATTACAATTTATTGGATTTATATTTTCCAATCCCAACATTTTTCCCAATATATTTTCTATATTGTGGTTTCCTAAAAAGAAAGTAATATTGAATAATGATACACTAATGGTTACTATAACTAAAATACACTAGGTAATGACTTATTTTAAAAATAAATTGTGGTTTTAATACATAGGATTAAGAGGGATACTTGGATGAAAATGGGAAAATCAAGGATAAATATGATCACTTATATTCATGCTGTTAAAATAAATTAGGAAAATAAAAAATAAAAAATGTGGTTCAAGGGAGAAAATGGATCACAAGTGATCACATACCTTTAATTTAATATATCATTATAACATTAGGACAAAAAATTAAAATAAAGTTTTAAATTATTAAAAATATATTAATAAATTTTTTAAAATGTTTAAAAATAATTGAATAGATAAATTAATGTAATTTTAATTTCCCTTTATTGTTTTGATGTGAAATTTAGTAAAATAAAATAAATGATTGAAATTTATTTTAATTTTTTTTTGGGAATTTTTTTAAAATAATTTAAAATAAATATTTTTTAAATAATAAAAAATAACCCTTGTTAAAAATATATTTTTCTAATAGTAAATTATTACAAATAAAAAATATTATAATTTTTAATTATTTCTCCAATTTTTAAATAAATAAATATATTTATTTAATAAATAAATAAATAAATATATATATATATATAAATTGGAATGTGGTAACGCATGCATGCCGCAACCAGACGGTGATGCGTGCATGACACAGGCAGGCTATGAAGCAGACATGACATAGGCATTACATTATACTAGGACTTTGGGCTAGAGTTTGGGACTTTGGGAAATATAATGGGATTCATGCCCACTAAGCCTTTGGGACATGTACTGAAAAAATAAGGCAAGATGGGTGGGCTATCCATTGGGGTGGCTATGGCCCGCCTTTCCGCCCGGTGTGCATGGTCTATATCATTAATGTAATTGTACCCTCAAGCACCCAATATATGTATTTATATTACTATAAGTATATTTTATTATAGATGTAATATAATAGATTACTAAACATGTTCATTATATTATTGATTGACAAACAATATGCAATTGAATGAATAACGATAGTTTGGCACAAGATACATGATAGAAGTAACCATTATTGTTAACTTTTTTAATATTTATTTTATAAAGATAATATCATATTTATAGATTATAAATGGAAATAGTGAATATGGATTGTAGAAATATGGTTAATCTCATTATAAAGTTTATATATAATGGAGAATTTATGGAATCAAGAAGTAGAAACATCACATATGTGGAATATTAGGTTGATCTTGGGAAGAAGGTCAAGTCACTATGTTTTTATATTGAACTACTATTAAATTGAATGGTTATATGTTTGCTTGGGACAAAATCACATATTGGATAAGTTCACGTTAGTTGAGATCATTATGAGATCCATGTTGGCTAAATAACCACATGAATGTACACAATAGATCATATCACACTTTTGTACTATATAGATGTATACAGGTGTTATGTAACTAAAATTTAGGGGATTATTTATGTGTAACTATTTATTTAATAAAATTTTATTTTAATAATTATAAAATCTATTTCATATGGATTTATTATTTTTATTGTGTTAATATTTTAATTGAAAATTAAAAGTATTATCATTAAATTGATATTTTAAAAAATAAATCATATATGTTTATATATATAAATGAATATAATTAGTAATTTTGAAATAATAAAATACTTTTTAGAATTTAAAAAAATATATTTTATAATAAATAAGTATTTCATACAAACAAATAGAAAATACATTATAAGTTTTAAAATAATAATTATTTTATATATGAGGAGTTTGATTTCAAAAATTTACATTCCATATTCTGAATCAAGATATGGAATTTGGTTAGGGGATTAAACATTATTTATTAGTAAATAATCTATTACATGTGACAATAGTTAAATATGTCGATGAATAGTAAATATTAGAAAATATGGGTAATGGTAAAAAGTATTTATATTATTTTAAAAAAAGATATATTAATAAAATTTATTCATGTCATACCTAAATTACATTCATTTAGAATAAATATTAACTCTACATAATTATTAATTCAAAATAAATTATAAATTATTTACACATATTTTTTTAAATAACCAAAATTATTTATAAATTATTAATAAAAATTTAAATTAACATAATATATATAAAAATTATCTAAATCTACCCCATAACAAAAATATGATATGGATTATATAGTTTTAACTCCCCCAAACAAATGGAATCATTACTTCTCCATCTCTAAAAATTGGTTGAACTCAAGAAGTAGTTATAAGACAACAAATAGAAACAAAGAAGTATATAAAAAACAGTAGATTTGTGGGAACCACAACCATTAGAGAACAAAAAACTAGACCAAGACATGATCTAGAATGTGGGATGGGAGAACTAAAAGATGAATTCTAGAGTGTGTCATTGCCAAATGAAAACCCAAGGAGAATTGAATGCCATCTCTAGTATCCCCCAAACTATATTTTACTTAGTCGAGAAGTGTAATGACCTGCCAATTCTCATTGTCTTGAGAGTACCACGAGTGTTTACTAGGACTTAAGCAACATCCGTAAGGCGCCAAAGGCTGGTAATAAATGCCAAAGGGTTTCAAGTACATGTTGGGGGATGATTTACCCTTTAAGAAATAAACCCATAAACCAACCATAACCAAACATTCACTATATGATGCATGAACAAATGAAAGAACAATAAAAATGTCATTTATATCAAACTGCATCAATGTACACAATAGTGGAAGACAAAACTAAGCATCAAAGTACACCGCGGATGAACAACTCAAGACTCTCAAAAGACTATACAACTCCATGCTCCACAAACCTCCAAGCTCCACAACAACTCCCAAGCATCACCAAAATACACTAGCAATAAGACTCTTTACCTTTACCTGTGTCCCAAAATACGACATCTAAAAAAGCACCAACGTGCCAAAGTAGGGGTGAGTATAAAAATCAGTAGGTTTTCTCCAATAACTTCCCTACTCATTCCACTAGGATAGAAGAGTTAGCAACATTTATATAAAAATAGTTATATAAAGAATTTTCTCAAAATATGTTTATAACTAAATATAAACAAGTGTCCAAAACCATTCATAACCAAAGTCATTCCAAGAGGAATTGAAACCAATTTTCCAGCAAGTTATTTTTCCAGAAAAATAACCAAAAAAGCTTAAGAACCATTTATCAAACATTCCTTTTTGGAATACCCAACCATTCCACAACCCGTGAAACCAACCATGCATGCTACATTATGACAGTTCCATACTCACGAGCGGTTTCTTGTCGGTCTACCAAGTCATCACAAGGTAATTTTTTCCCATGTGCCATTACACCTTTGGCACCAAACACAAGGTCATATTTCAACCAAGCCTCGTACATATAGTTACCACGTACCATTAAACGTTTGGCATTGAGAACAAGGTCCTATTTAAATAAATCCCTATACATGAAATATAGACACACACCACATCTTCCCATCAATCATTCCAAAACACCGTTTTAATAAAAACACCTTTTTATTGAATACCATTTCCATCAAAACTGTTTCAATGCCAAACCATTTCAATAAAACTCCCTTTTTATTGAAAACCAATTTCATCGAAGTCATTTCAATATCAAACCATTTCAATAAAACACCATTTTTATTGAAAACCCATTTTCATCAAACCATCTACAATTTCAGAAAATCCATAATTTAAAATCAACATTTTAAATTCCACAAATCAAATCACTTTGCACAATTCACTAAGATTTCATAATCTCATCAAAATCATAAATCATCACTAAAGAATATTTATTATATTATTTTCACAATCAAATCCATTCATATAATCCAATTTGAATCTAAGCCAATCAATTTTAGCAAGAGGAGTTGAGTGCGAAGCCTCCTACATCAAAGGTTTGACAAAAACCCTGACAAACGAAGAACGCACAAGAAGACCGGGCCGATTCAACAAGCATCCTCCTTAGATCTCTTATCCTAACAAAACCAAGACCAAATATCATCATATTTGTCACTGACACACTTAAATCTACCCATGAATAGTGTAGATCTAAGAAACCGAGAGAAGAGGAGAAGTAGATCTAAGTAGATCTATGAAACCAAACAAGAATGATCACATACCTCAAGAATCCGGCTTCGATTCATCAAGAGAAGCCTTCAGATCACCTCCAGAATGACGGGACAACCCTCTTTGACCTTAGGAGAACCAAAATCCCGAGTTAGGGCCACTTAGGAGCTTACACAGGGCACTTAGAGGCAAAAATGCATGAGATGCACCTTTATAGGATATCGTTTAAGTGGACGCATGGTTAGTTCGCACGGTTTGACCAACTGTGCGCTAACTGTGCGTAGCTAATGCCTCGGCCACCCTTCTCGCACAGTTCGGCCGCACAGTTAGACAAACCGTGCACCACCCATACGGAAGCTACTGCCGGCAAGACCAAGTACGCACGGTTTGGCTGCATGGTTTAGACAAACCGTGCACCACCCGTGCAACATCCCCTTTTGCCTCAAAACATCATTCCATGTTCTCCCGACTCTCACATACGTCACCCTTAACTTTATAACCATTAAAATCACCAAAAAATAGTTACATGCTAGAAATAGGGGGTACTACATTCTCCCCACCTTTGGTCTTTCCATCCTCGGAAAGTAGAAAACCTTTACCCAGCTGAAAGAGTTCCGACCATTGCTCTTTCTTTTCCCTTTCACGTTCCCAAATCTCTTCCTGAATCTAACCATGCTTCCATAAAACCTGAACTAGACCGATTATCATTCCATGAAAGACTTTCTCTTGCCTATCCACAATACGTACTAGGATATGTTTCAATGAAGCATCTAGAACTAGGTCAACGTGATCCCATCTGATCATATGGTCAGGATCAAGATGATACTTTTTCAACTGAGATACATGGAACACCTTGTGACCCAAACTAAACCATAGTGTTAATTCCAACCGATACGCCAGATCTCCAACCCATTCCATTATATCAAAAGGGCCAATGTATCTAAGAGATAACTTTCCCTGCTTCTTGAAATGACGATGTCCAAGCCTTGGAGAGATCCTCAAGAAGACTTGATCACCCACAACGAACGAAAATGATCTTCAACAGTGATCTGCATAAGATTTCGGATGACTTTAAGCTATCTCCATCCTATTTCTAATCAATTGGATCTTCTCTGTTCTCTTTGACAAGGTTTGAACCAACTAGTGAAGTTTCACCCGTTTCCACCAATCATAGTGGAGAATGACAAGGATGCCCATACAACGCTTCAAATAGAGCCATGCATATCGAAGCTTGATAGAAGTTGTTGTATGAGTACTTCAATAAGGTTATATTTTCTTCCCCTAAGCCACAAAAATCCATTACACAAGCTTGCAACATATCTTCCAGAGTTTTTATTGTCCGCTCGGATTTCCCATCCATCTGATGATGATACGCTGTGCTCATAGTCTACTGAGTTTTGAGGGATTTCTATAATGATTTCCAGAAACGATATGTGAACCTTAGATCTCAATCTGAGACTATAGAAACTGGTACACCATGCCTCTTTACCACTTCTCAGATATATATTTTTGAAAGATCTTCCACCGTATGGGTTTCACGAATAGGGATGAATTGGGGCGACTTGGTTAGACGATCCACTATCACCCAAATAGCATCGTGTTTCCAAACTGTTCTTGGATGACCTATAACAAAATCCATTTCTATCTGATCCCGTTTCCACAGTGGGATAGGTAATGATTTTAACATACCATCTAGCCTCTGATGCTCTACTTTAACTTGCTGATAAGTTAAGCACCGTGAGAAGAACTCGACCACCTTTCTTTTCATGCCGCTCCACCAAAACTGTGCCTTCAATGCCTTATACATATTTTGTGTACCTTGATGTACATTCCATATTGAATGGTGGTAATAATGAAGGAGTAGTTTCTGACAAATAATAGGTACAACCATCCGATCTCTGAAACACAAAACTAAGCCCCCATCAAGTTTCCGGCCATAAATGGTCTCCCCACCATTGTGTTTTGAACATAAAACTAGACATTATGCATCAGATGTTTGTGCATCTTTGATCATCTTTACTAAATCTAGAACAAGTGTAGATGAAAATAAAAAAGAAACATCACCTCGGTCTTCACATTTCACATGCATGTCGGCTAAGACCGACATCAAATGAAATTTATCTGAATCTACTTTCTCTAACTGAGCATATGACTTTCTACTCAATGCATCTGCCACCGAATTACTTTTTCCTAGTGTGTACATAAAGATAAATTCAAACATCTGGAGATACTACATGAACCTACTTTTCCTCATATTCAAATCTCATTGTGAGAAAATGTGTTTGAAGCTTTTGTGATCTGTAAACGTAGTAAATTTCTCACTAAAGAGATAATGTCTCCATGTTTTCAAAGCATGGACGACTGCAGCCAAATAAAAATCATGTGTTGGATAATTTATCTCATGCACCCTCAACTGCCTTGAGCCATAAGAAACCACATGGTCTCCTTGCATGAGAACACAACCCAACCCCGTTCTTGAAGCATCACAATAAACCACATAACCCTATACTGATTCAAGAATGATCAAGATGGGTGTCGATGTAAGATGAACCTTCAGTTCTTGGAAAGACTTCTGACATTCTTCTGTCCATTGTAATGGAGCATTATTTTTGTCATAGCTTTCATTGGTGACGCTAGTCATGAGAAATCACACACAAAGCTTCGGTAGTAACTAGCTAAACCAAGGAAACTATGTATATCGAGCACATTCTTCAGTGGTTTCCATGAGATAACAGATTCTATCTTTTTAGGATCAACTGAAACGCTTTTCTTGGAAATGACATAGCCAAGGAAACCTACTTCATGTATCCAAAAATCACACTTTGATAATTTGGCATACAAAAAATGATCTCTCAAGATTAGTAACACTGTTTCCAGGTGCACCACATGATCATCCCTTGTCTTTGAATACACTAAGATATCATCCACAAACACTACAACAAAAGAATCCAGATATCGCTAAAATATCCGATTCATCAAAGCAATGATGACTGCTGGTGCATTCGTTAGACCAAAAGGCATGACTACATATTAGTAGTGGCCATATCTACTCCTAAAAGTTGTCTTTGGAATATCCTACTTCTAAACTCACAATTGGTGATATCCTAATTGCAATTCAATCTTGGAGAACCACTCAGATCCCCTTAATTGATAGAATATATCATCAATGCGTGGAAGTGGATATTTATTATTTATCTTAACTTGGTTAATCTTACGATAATCAACACACAGCCGAAGAGTTACATCTACCTTCTTTACTAACAACACTGGTGCTTGCCATGGAGAAGTACTTGGTCAAATGAAACCCTTTCTTTCCAGCTCCTCTAACTACACTTTCAATTCACGTAACTGTATTGGTGCCATCCTATAAGACGGAAGGTAAATTGGACTGGTCCCCGGAAGGAGACCAATCGTAAACTCCACTTCACTTAGATGTGTTAACCCTAAGAATTTATTTAGAAAGACATCTAGAAATTGATCCACAGTAGCTGGAAAACTATTTTCCTCAATCTCTTCCATTGATTCCAAAGTCAACACATTCAGTTGGTAAGTGATCGTTCCCACCATTGGTGCCAACAAGATCCTTGTATATTTATTTACCATTCTCTATCCTCTGAAGAGATGGTCGACGTCATCCTCAGTCTTGAAACTAACTGCTTTCTTATAACAGTCGATGTGAGCCTTAAACATTATCAACCAATCCATACCTAGGATTACGTCATAGACATCCATGTACAACATCGAGAAGTCCCATTTTAACTCATCTCCATCAATAGTTATAACACATTCTCTACACACAAAGGCTTGAAGTTCTATTTCACCAAGAGGAGTTTTTAGTTTCAAAATAGAAGGCATCATTTCCAGTTTTAAACATAGAAAGTCAATAGCACAAGAAGAAAATAATTAATGCGATTCAACAATATCAAAGAGCACTTGCACAAGGGTAGAATTTAAAAGAATTGTACCTCTCACCATAAATGGTCCATCCTGATCATCGACCATCATCTTCTCATCTCTATAAAATTTCTTCGTCGCTGCACTTCTCTCCTTGTTTCCTTGTTTAAATTTCCCTAGTTGAGGAGTCACGGAATTTCAAGAATCACCATGGATAGCTCTGTTATTCTGACAATATTGACTCTATTATCCTCTTCCTGTCGAAGCATATGATGTTTTCGATGCCTAAGAAGCGTCATGAGCACCTGAACTAGGAGAACTATGAAAATAGTGCTGAATATGTCCCATCTTGTTGCAATTATGACATGCTCTAGGTTGCACCGTACACTCTCGCTTTATGTGTTCAGTCGAACCACATTGAAAGTAACCTGCTTTGCTCTGGGGTCATGGAGGAAGGTTCACTGATCCCACCGTCTGGTTCTAATTTCCAATTATGCCATGGAAATAGGTGTCCTTTTTTATCTTTTTCCCAATGGTTGAGTTCCCACCATTTCTTGTAGGTATCATCATTCCTCCCCCTATAGATCCCGAGATATCACCTTTAGCAAAAGTTTCTCTGTTCACCATCTCAGTATAATCCGTAATACAGAGCACCGAAATCTTTGATTGAATCTCCTGGCATAGCCCCGATTCGAAGATACGTGCCTTCAATGATGAACTTTCCATAACCTCTGGTGAAAAAAATGGACTAAATTCATGAATTTAGCCATATACTCTATGATAGAGAGACACGTTTGTTTCATCCTGAAGAAGTCTGTCGTTTTCTGGATCTTGAATGTGTGAGGATAGAATTGTTTGTTGAAAAATTATTCAAAATACTCCCATGTAAGGCCTTCATCCAATTAAGCATGCCGCACTAAATCCCACCATTGACGTGCAAGATCCTTGAGCATATACATCACCAACTTGAAAATGATCTCTGATGGTGTGCTGATGAAATAAAAGATACAATTAATCCTACTTAGTCACACCTCTTACTTTTCGGGTTCAATATCACCCTGAATGTTCGGTGTATTATACTTCATGAACTAGATGGTATGATCCACACGGCTTGGTTCATTCCTCTGAATCCTCATATCCAAAACATGAAAAGACTAGATGATAATCTGAACTAGCTCATGGTTCACACATGGTTCTGGTGCAACCACATTTTTCGAAGCTTCTTCGGGTTGGTTTTGACGACTCCTGCTAGGTGCCATTTTCTAAGCCAACAACAAACACCATCAATCTCACTCTCTATAAACTAATGTCTTAGCATTCAAATTCTATCACATCATATATCACAACATTTTTTTACCAAAAAAAAAACATTTTTCCATGTTCAATAATTTTTGAAAACATTCAACATAATTTTTGAAAATCAAACCATTTTCAAAATACACCAAATACCCTATTTTCAAAATCTTTCACTTGAAAACAATTTCTGCATTTTTCAAAAATTCACACCTTTCACAAAATCCTTACTCATTCCTCACAATGAGATATGAAATCCTAGTGGGAAGACATTACTCTACAATGCATGTAATGCTCCTATCATTGGCTAAACCCATGACAATGAAATTTCAAACATTCTAGAAGTGTATCCAAAACACATATGTACCCAACACCCTGGTAAATGAAAGTTCAGAATAAAAGGGTTAGCTACGTCCTTTTATTCTATACATTTCATGTTTCGAAAATCATACTCCTATATAATATTTCGATAGACAAGAATGAATTTCAACTCCAAGACCAAGAACATCAATGACCACTTGTCAGGAAAGGACCGAAAAAGATGATACCATTCGTAATGACCCGCCAATTCTCATTGTCTTGAGAGTACCACAAGTCATTACTAGGCCTTAGGCGACATCCCCATGGCGCCAAAGGCTGACAATAAATACCAAAGTGTTTCAAGTACAAGTTGGGGAATGATTTACCCTTTAATAAATAAACCCACAAACCAACCATAACCAAACATTCACTATATGATGGATGAACAAATGAATTACCAATAAACACTTCATTTATATCAAACTGCATCAATGTACACAACATCGGAAGACCAAACTAAGCATCAAAGTACACAACGGATGAACAACTCAAGACTCTCAAAAGATTCTACAACTCCATGCTCCACAAGCTCAAAGCTCCACAAATACTCCCAAGCATCACCACAAGCCACTACCAATAAGATGCTTTACCTTTATCCATGTCCCAGAATACGACATCTACAAAATCACCAACATGCTAAAGCATGGGTGAGTATAAAACTCAATAGGTTTCCCCAATAACTTCCTTACTCACGCCACTATGATAGAAGAGTTAGCAACATTTATATAAAAATAGTTATATAATACCTTTTATCAAAAGCAGTTTATAACTAAATATAAACAAGATTCCAAAATAATTCATAACCAAAGGCATTCCCATAGAAATTGAAACCAATTTTCCAGCAAGTTATTTTTTCAGAAAAATAACCAAACAAGCTTAAGAACCATTTCACAAACATTCTTTTTTGGCATACCCAACCATTCCACAACCCATGCAACCAACCATGCATGCTATGTTATAATAGCTCCATACTCATGAGCAGTTTCTCATCGATCTACCAAGTCATCACAAGGTAATTGTTTCTCATGTTCCATTACACCTTTGGCACCGAGCACAAGGAAATCTTTCAACCAAGCCTGGTACATATAGTTACCATGTGGCATTAAACGTTTGGCATCGAGCACAAGGTCTTATTTCAACCAAGCCCCATACATGCAATATGAACACACACCCCATATTCCCATAAATCATGCCAAAACACCCTTTCAATAAAACACCATTTTATTGAAAACCATTTCCATAAAAACCATTGCAATTCCAAACCATTTCAATTCCAAACCATTTCAATTCCAAACCATTTCAATTCCAAACCATTTTAATAAAACTCAATTTTTATTGTAAACCAATTCCATCAAAGTCATTTCAATCTCAAACCATTTCAATAAAACACCTTTTTTATTGAAAACCCATTTTTCATCAAACCATCTACAATTTCAGAAAATCCATAATTTAAAATCAACATTTTAAATTCAACAAACCAAATCACTTTGCACAACAATTCACCAGGATTTCACAATCTCATCAAAACCATAAATCATCAATAAAGAAGATTTATTCCATTATTTTCACAATCAAATCCATTCAAAAAAACCAATTTGAATCTAGGACAATCAATTGTAGTAAGAGGAGTTGAGAGTGAAGCCTCCTACCTCAAAGATTTTGACGAAAACCCTAACAAACAGAGAACACACAAGAAGACCATGCCGATTCACCAAGGATCCTCCTTATATCTCTTATCCTAACACAACTAAGACCGAATCTCATCTTATTTGGCATCCAAACACTTAGATATACCTATAAAGGGCGTATATCTAAGAAATCGTGAGAATAAGAGAAGTATATCTAAGTAGATCTAAGAAACCAAACAAGAACCATGACATACCTCAAGAATCCAGCTCCAATTCATCAAGAGAATCCTTCGTATCGCCTCCAGAATGATGGGAGAACCCTCTTTGACCTTAGGAGAATCAAAATCCCGAGTTAGGGATGCTTAAGAGCATAAACGAGGCACTTAGAGGCAATAACGCATGAGATCCACCTTTATAGGATCTCATTTAAGTGGCCGCACGGTTAGTTCGCACGGTTTGACAAACCATGCGCTAACCGTGTGTTAACTACTGCCTCGGCCACCCTTCTCGCACGGTTTGGCCGCACGGTTAGACAAACTGTACACTGCCCATGCGGAAGCTACTACCTACAAGACCAACTACACACGGTTTAGAAAAACCGTGCGCCGCCCGTGCGGCTTCCCCTTTTAACTCAAAACTTCATTCCAAGTTCTCCCGAATCTCCCATACATCACCCTTAACTTTATAACCATTAAATGCATCAAGAAAGGGTTACATACCAGAAACTGGGGGTACTACAAGAAGGGCCAAAATTATAGTCCAATATTAAGGGAAACAAGGAATTATGAATGAATCCCCATTAGCTTGAAACAAATGATCTAAAATTGGGTTGGTTCAAATCATTCATAGTAAAGATAAAAAACAAGGTATAGGTGAGAATAGAAAAAGACATAGATAGAAGAAGATTATGATTAAATAGGAGAAGAAATAATCACATACCTTAGATCATGACTGGATAAATTCATCGAGAAAGTTGATGAATAACAACAATAAAGGTTCAGTTCCTAAAAAGTTTTAAGATGTGATTTTTATCCCCTCTTTGATGCCTATAGTGGTAGCGATCAATTCACTGGTGGTGGTTAATGTTGATCATCCGAAGGAGGCGGATGTCGGACTTGGCCTGCACAATATATGGCTACGTTATTCATATGGGGATCAATATCTAAATATATATAATACCTTGTCAATTTCTATGGATCTACGGTGTCATGTACTGAAGCCCATTAATATGATGAGGTTTGATAATTTTTCTTCTGATAAATTCATTCTGATTTAACAATTTGATTCAAAATCTCATAAGTGGATCTTGAGGAATATAGATTTTTCATTTGTTAAATATGGACATAATATTTTTGAGGAGTTTATGGATGGTTCAAAACACTCTATTATTTCATGGATCACTCCAAAGGTGGAGATTGATCCCTAGAATCAAGGCGATTTTAGAAATTATTTGTTGTAGGATCAGGGATTTGGTGATTGGGACATTATGTCCACCAATATGGGATTTTTCAATTGTAACTTCAACTCAAAGGACCAAAATTTAAAGGTGTGTAGCATAAGTTATGTTTATCTCAAAATATGAGTCCTTAGATTTCATGATTGGGATCCTTTATTAGATCTAAATTACTCAAGGTACTCTATTGTTTGGTCTTGAATTCAGGTGAGAGGGATGGACTGATTTTTTTGGAACATGATTACACCCTTGGATAATTCTTTGGATATAGGTAATTAAATGAAATTTGATAAGGAAACTCCAATTTAAAGGTATTGATATTATGCTTTAATTTTGGGTGAGTTTTATCTCAACTCAATTTTAGATAAAACTACGTATTTGGTTGCTGGTGACATTGAATTTGATCTTGAAATTAAATATGTGCATGTAACTGAGATTTGTTTTAGTTTATTTTGTATTGGACATGTTATAGAATGTTGTCATAGAGATTTTTAGAGAAATAATTGTAAAATGTTTGGGAATCAGGTTGATAATTAAAAGCATAAATTACCCCTTCCAGATGTCCTAAATACAATGGATGGGAGGAAGAGTGTATCGGGGAAGGATGGACTGGAGGGTGTCTCTCCTCTGCCAACTAGGATCCATAGGCCTGTGAAGGGGGGGGGGGGGGGTGGGAGAAATAATCATTTAGAAACTACTGCACTTATAAATATATATTATTTTATTGTTATAGTTTTTGGTGCCAATATGGGTGGTGATAAGATTTCTCCAATTTTAGCCACACTTGTTTCAGAGCTTGGGTAGGATTCAGAAGGATTTAGTGTCTCGGCCAGAGTTGAAGGTCATGCTAGGGAGGAGCTAGTGTCTTCTACTCAATCTTCATTATCATTGGGAAAAAATGGTTAATAAGGAGGTGGACATGTGTGCAGCCAAATGTAAGAATTTTTTGGATTATGATGGATTTTATATGGTTCTTACTAGAAAACCTAGGTCTCTCAATTCATCTTAGTATATAGAATATATATCATCTATCATAGTTATTGTTTTAGATATACGTAGTGGTGGATGTCTCTTCTGCTGGTACTATTGAGTGTTAGGTCGGAGAAAAACGGGAAGGATGGCAAGAGGGGGGGTGAATTGCCTTTTAAAAAAATGATTAACAAATTAAAATCAAAGTTGAAATGCAGCGGAAAATAAAGAGGAAATCACACAAGAAATTGTTAACGGAGTTCGGCCAAAACCCGACCTACGTATCCGCTCCCAACTAAACCGTTGAGAGATTCCTACCGCTTTCTTTTCAATGGTTTTAGCAAGAAACCCACTATCCTTCTTATAGGTGAAGGATAGCTCACCTATGTCTCAAGCTATTTAAAGGAAAGCTTGACAACCTCTTCACACCTTAATGGTGATGTGAAACCCAAAAGAAAGAGGGGATGAGAAAAGTTTGGGGTTTGTAGGCACAAACCCAATTTTAAGCTCAAAATATATAAAGCAAGAAAAACCGTAATTGAAGAAGACTTGGGCGCCAAAGTATGATGGAGTTGATGTAGCTTGCTCTCCCAAGCTTCTTGAGGTGCTCCTTAGAATGGAAATTGGTTGGAGCACTTGAGGATCCTTGAAGGTGGAGCGCCGGAGGTTCGCCAAATGTTCAACAATATGTCCGAGCGCATGGTATATGATCCGGTTAGTGTCCGGGGCTTCCTTGGCCTTTATTTATAGGCAAGGAACCCTTGGGGAGTCTTCGGAGCCGTTGGAGAGGCTTAAAGAGCCGTTGGGAGCCAAGTGGGAGTTGACTGGTCAAAGCCAACGGCTAGTTTGACTGGGCTACCGGCTGGCCGGTACAGCTCCACCGGCTGGCCGGTGCCTTGGATGTTGAGAAGGCCTTCTGCCCAGGCACCACTGGCTGACCGGTGCAGGAGCCACCGGCTGGCCGGTGGGCAGACAGTAGCTACCACTGTTTCATCAGGTTGCCACCGGCTGGCCGGTGACAGAGCCACCGACTGACCGGTGGAACCTGGCAGTTGGCAATGCCTCTGCCAGGTCCACCGGCTGGCCGGTGCTATCACACCGGTTGGCCGGTGGACTGAATTTCAGTCCACTTGATGATTCTTTCTTCGGCCATTTTCTTGGCAACCTTGTGCCTATCATTCAAAAACACTTCAAACAATATTAGAAAAATAATAAGGTGATTGTGATCATGAAAATCAAACAACAAGGGGAACGAGAGGTACAACAATCTCCCCCTATTTTGATGATCACAATCACCAAAACAATCAATGTAAAAATGAAATGAAAGGCATGCTTTAAAAGATTTTTCCCCCAATCAATCAAGAATTTTCTCCCCCTTTGTGATTATCAAAATAGCATGGGGCATAAAACTTGATTGAGGGAGAATTGAAAATCAAGATTTTTAAATCAATTGGAATTTTTGAAAATTAAATTGAAAAATTTGAATAACAGTTTGAATTGAATGTTTTGAATCAAAATTGAAATGAAAATTTTGAACCAAAAACTGAATTGAACGTTTTGAATCTAAGACAAGGTTTTGAAAAAAATTTAGAAAGTTCTCCCCCTAAATAAAAACAAAGAATCACCGGGGAAAGGAAATAAATTTTGGCCCGGAGAGACTCGCAAGAAGGGATTTTTCAATCCAAACTTGTCTCATAGCGGGTCTTCTCCTATAAAATTCGTCCGAAAAGTAAATAGATTTAGGCATACCATAACGGGCATTTTTGCAATCACACTCATAAATGAGGTGCCCGAGTTTCTTACAATAGTTACAAAATTTATAACTAGAGCTCCCCTTACAAAAACAGTGGGTGCATGGGAGGAGGAAGCTATATTAGTGTAGCCAAGTCCATTGGTGGTTCTAGATACTTGTTGAGAACCTAAGAGTTTGGAAAAATTTTGTTCACCTTGGGTGAACTTGTCTAGGGATTCCCTTAGATCTTTGATTGTTGATTCCAAGGAATCAACATTTGGGAAATTTTGGATTTTTAGGGAGAGTTCCTCCTTCTCTTTGAGAAGTTGTTCTTTTTCGGAGGAGAGTTTTTTGAAATTCTTTTTTAAAGAAACAAATTTAGAAGAAAGTTCATGAAAACCATTTTCTAATTGGTCTCTAGCATGTTGAAGTTCTTCATATGATAAATGATTAAAAGAATTTGAAGATGAGGATGAGGATGAGGAATCGGAAGAAGTTACCTCGTGAAATGCCATTAGGCATTTTGTACCTTGGTCACCCGAGGAGGAGGAGGAGGAGGATGAGGAGGTGTCACTCCATGTCGCCTTGAGGACCTTTTTCTTTCCTTTTTTCTTTTTGCGTGGCCCGTTTCTTGTTGAGTGGGCAATCGGGCTTGTAATGCCCTTTTTGGCCACACCCGTAGCATTTCACCTTGGGCTCGGATTTTTCGGTGGGTTCTTGCTTTCGGTGCTTGCGGGATTTCTTCTTCTTGTGCTTCTTCATAAACTTGTTCATTTGGCGGGCGAGATTCTCCATTTCCGAGTCTCCGCTTGAAGATGAAGTAGATGAGGAAGATGAGGATGATGAGGAGGAGCTTACTTCTTTTTGTACCTTGAGGGCAATGTTCTTTGGTGTCTTGATTGGTGTGCCCTCCTTTTGAGCTTGCCTCCTCATCGTGATCTCGTAGGTCATTAGGGATCCAATGAGTTCCTCGACCGGCATGTTTTTGACATCCTTAGCATCTTGGATTGCCGTCACTTTAGGTGCCCATGAGCTCGGAAGGACCCATAGGATCTTCTTCACCATGGTTTCAGCTGAAACAACATCACCAAGAGATTTTATACCATTGCACACGTCAGTAAAGAGAGTAAACATATCAGAAATAGATTCATGAGGATGCATTGAAAAGCTTTCAAAATCTTGTCTATACATGTCTAACCGAGTATCCTTAACTTTGTTTGTGCCCTCATGGGTCACTTCCAATAGTTTCCAAATTTCATGTGAAGTGGTGCAAGTGGATACACGATTAAATTCATTTCTATCTAACCCGCAATGAAGAGCATTCATGGCTTTGCCATCAAGCTCAAAATTCATAATATCGGCGGGGGTCCATTTGGATTCGTCGGGGGAAGACAAAGAATAACCTTGCATGACAATTTTGTAAATAGGATATACTATGCTTCTTAAAAAAGTGGTCATGCGGGTTTTCCAATAATTATAGTCGGTCCCATCAAAAAATGGAGCCCGACCCAATGAAAAGCCTTCGGGGGCGAAAGAAGTTGAAGCCATCACAATGGATCTTTGAATTTGAAACCCTTTAAGGTATTACTCAAATCACCGCTCTGATACCAATTGTTGAGCGGAGAAAAACGGGAAGGATGGCAAGAGGGGGGGGGGGGGGGTGAATTTCCTTTTAAAAAAATGATTAACAAATTAAAATCAAAGTTGAAATGCAGCGGAAAATAAAGAGGCAATCACACAAGAAATTGTTAACGGAGTTCGGCCAAAACCCGGCCTACGTCTCCGCTCCCAACTAAACCGTTGAGAGATTCCTACTGCTTGCTTTTCAATGGTTTTAGCAAGAAACCCACTATCCTTCTTACAGGTGAAGGATACCTCACCTATGTCTCAAGCTGTTTAAAGGAAAGTTTGACAACCTCTTCACACCTTAATGGTGATGTGAAACCCAAAAGAAAGAGGGGATGAGAAAAGTTTGGGGTTTGTAGGCACAAACCCAATTTTAAGCTCAAAATATATAAAGCAAGAAAAACCGTAATTGAGGAAGACTTGGGCGCCAAAGTATGATGGAGTTGATGTAGCTTGCTCTCCCAAGCTTCTTGAGGTGCTCCTTGGAATGGAAATTGGTTGGAGCACTTGAGGATCCTTGAAGGTGGAGCGCCGGAGGTTCGCCAAATGTTCAACAATATGTCCGAGCGCTTGGTATATGATCCGGTTAGTGTCCGAGGCTTCCTTGGCCTTTATTTATAGGCACGGAACCCTTGGGGAGTCTTCGGAGCCGTTGGAGAGGCTTAAAGAGCCGTTGGGAGCCATGTGGGAGTTGACTGGTCAAAGCCAACGGCTAGTTTGACTGGGCTACCGGATGGCCGGTACAGCTCCACCGGCTGGCCGGTGCCTTGGATGTTGAGAAGGCCTTCTGCCCAGGCACCACCGGCTGACCGGTGCAGGAGCCACCGGCTGGCCGGTGGGCAGACAGTAGCTACCACTGTTTCATCAGGTTGCCACCGGCTGGCCGGTGACAGAGCCACCGGCTGACCGGTGGAACCTGGCAGTGGGCAATGCCTCTGCCAGGTCCACCGGCCGGCCGGTGCTATCACACCGGTTGGCCGGTGGACTGAATTTCAGTCCACTTGATGATTCTTTCTTGGGCCATTTTCTTGGAAACCTTGTTCCTATCATTCAAAAACACTTCAAACAATACTAGACATATAATAAGGTGATTGTGATCCTGAAAATCAAACAACGAGGGGAACGAGAGGTACAACATTGAGGATGATAGAAAGCAGTTTTCACAGGTGGAGTTGGCATGATGGTTGGAAATAGTGTTGATCAACATACTCCTAGTTGGATTCTTCAGTATCCTAATCATATGGCCTCTCATGTTATTGATGATCAAAAAGTTTTTTTACTTTTCCAACCCCCATCAATTTTCAAGGTAAAATATTCAAATGCCAAGGGTTTTCTCAAGGACGATATAAGTCAGGGAAGGGGAGGTAGGAGATGAGGTAGAATGAAAATAATGACTGGTCTAATCCATCTCAATTTTACAATCTCTTGAAATCTACTTATGAATATTTTGGAAAGGCATCGCTAATGGGATGTAATGATGCAAGGACACAAACTGTCAATTTCACTCCAATGGATAATGAGGGTGAGAGGTCCCCTAAGGTTATTATAGATGAAATTGATAAATGGTTTTATTTACATATTGAAGATACCTTTGAAAAATGAAACCAGTTGTTTTTTTATATTGAGATTATTTGATTGTCAAATTTTTTTTATCAATGACCATTCATGGTAGTTTTTAATATAATTTTAGGATTTAAATTCAATATCTTTGATGAAAGTACATGAGAAACATTATTCCATAAAATTTAGTGGATTCTTCATCTTTTGACGATCCTATGCTCCCCCTACAGTTCATGTCATGGTAGACTGGGCGACACCCAAAGGGAAATGGTTGGTATCCTAGGAATTTGGGTCAAAAGGGAATGTCAAGAGTTGACCTCTCATTTTCCTTATATGTTGGAATTTTAAAATTTGTTGTGTCTCACATTCGTTTCTTTTTTTCACTTTACAATTGTTCTAATAAATTAGGTTGTTCTAGGTTGGCTTTCCAACGCGTACTCAGACCTTTTCAAGTAAATATAATTCAATGATTTTAAATTATATAATTATCAATACATATTTAGAAATTTACAAATATGCATTGTAAAAATTAATTATAAGTAAATATATTTATTATTGAAATATATAAATATATATATAATTAAAAATAAATATATTAAAAAATATTTGTATATAATTATAAATATCTTTATATGTTAATATATTTCTATATAAATAAAAAAAATATATAGAAATATAATTATATATACTTATATTATTATATATATTATTATAAATATAAATATATAAATATATAAATATATTTATATGCAGAATTATATATATTTATTTATATATGACTACGTATTTTTATTATTAAATATATTTATTATGATTTTATAATTATGTAAATATACAGATTTATTTATAATTATAATTATTTTGAAAAGGTTTTGGATAAGAAACAAAGGCCCAGTCCATTTTTTTATAATATAAATATACAAAGAGAAGAAGTAGAATAGAAGTGGAAGGACATACCACATTATGACAATGAACAAAAGAGGTGCTAAAAGTCAAGAAAATCAACCAATGAGCAAGGTTTAGACCCCGCCAGCCCCTCCTAAGAAGGGGCTTCCCCATGAATGTCATCTATGTTCTTAGGTTTTTTCTCTATGCTATGTTTCAAGTTATTCAACTAAAGACAACACTCGAATCTCCATTTCACACATATCATGGTGATCTAGTCTAATATCCATAGCCCATTATATGTTTTTACTCCCTTTAATGGTAGCATCATCAAAGAATTAGAATCTTTTACTATTTCTGAAGGAATAGCGTTGTCTGAATCAACTACCCCAAAGGTATTGTAGTTGGTATCCATAGCCTTTTTTTAGGTGAGAATCATTCATTAGACTCATCATTTTTCTCATTTCAGTTTCTAACCGAAGGGTCAGATTATCCATATCATCAATATATGTCCCCTAAGACTTACCACTAACTAGTTAAATAGTAGGAGAAGTGGAAACATGGTCTATGATCTCAATTATAAAATTATCTTCCTGGTTCCCATCTGGTGTTTGAGTTGGAAATTGAAATCCATCCAGTAGCTGAAACCTTCTCAGATCCCATCCGGTGTATGATTTAGATCATCATAGGAATCCAAATTTGGAATTCTCCAAATAATATCTTATTCCTTTTTAATATAAGAAAGTATAGAGGATAAAATGGGGAACTCCTCGATATCATCCCTGTATATACTGGTATCATACTGGATCATATATGTTTCCATTATGTTTTTAATATTTATAGGGTTAATGATATTTTATTTTTTTACCATTGAGAGTCTGTACTGAAATCATTTATTCATGCTCTAATTGTTGATTAGATAGTTGTTACACTTCATGTTCATTAATGGATTGAACATCATTTTATCCCTCATAAGTATCACCATCCACTACTTGTTTACTTCTGTGGGCCTTAGATTACATGTCCCTCCTTTGTGGGGGAATCAATATCAAACCATACACAGTAGATAAACCCTTATGCATTTTTTCCAACACATCACCTTGAAACCCATCAGTCTAAATTTTAGCAGGTCCTACATGTATAGATACAAAACTATTAGAATTGTCTAAGACCTTATTAGGATTAATAAAATGGGAATATAGATCAATCCACTTCTCCTCTATCAAGGATCCAACATTTATTACTTTATAACATTTAGATTTTATGTAAGCCCATGATTTATTTTTTTACTCATCTCCTTTCATCCCGTTTTAATCATCAACTAGAATAATAGAGTTTCTAATCACCACATGTAATTGAATATCACTATCCATGTTGTGATGAAAATCTTCATCCTTATATTTTATAGCCAAATTAATAGAAACTGAAATAGGTTCCACATGTTGAATACACCCACCATTATTTAGCCCACATTGTTCATCACAACCAATATATTTCAAATTTCTATATTTCTTGAAGCAGTGCATGTCATAATGAACACTAGATAGATAAAAAGAACCAACAACGATCTTTTACCATTTTAATTTTCATGACCATGATCTGTACAATCCAAAAAAATCACAGAATATTCTCATACTCAATCCACAACTCATAATCATCAACACCAGTTGATAAAATATCTTTAACAAGTAGAATGGAGCTCAAATCTACTTCAACCAAATAATGAACATAACACCCAAATCATTATAAATTTGTTTCTTTATATATTTTAATCAGGATTTTAATAGACATTTCAGTATCGGGAAAAAATTGTGGGCACCATAACATAAAATCAAACCCATGCTACTTGATCCACACTTGAGTATAAAATTTAAAAACCTATGGAGGAATAAAATTATGATACCAATCCCCAATAGTAATAACACACATCTTGAAGAATAATGAGTTGAATCCCCATGTTTTCATCATAAATTCCTCATATAGAAAAAGTAAACGAAAAAACTATGGCCAAAGGAAACACATTTCCAGTATGTGAAATCCCAAATTCTAAAAGGCGCGCTTCCAGGTCTTCAATTCTCCATGGCATGGCACCTTATGATAAACTAAAACAAACAATCATGGAATATTAAATAATACCCATTCATTTTGTGATCGCAATATGGTCCACATTCACATGGGCAACATTAAGATTTAATCAAAGACCTACAATGACGGTGTCCTTGAGTATAGAGAAGGAAAATATGAATCCAATCACAGGGAGAAAAATCCCATCATAATCGAACTACTTTCCCTCTTTACCAATAATGAATTTATGTCTATTGAAGTTCCCATTTCGAATGAAAGAATTCATTAACAAAGGATCTAATGAAGAAGCTATGGAGGTACAACCAAATTTTCCATGGAGATGTAGAGAGAGAGACACTCATTCACAACCCATCCCCCACTCATTTGTAATTATAAATAAATATATTTAAAAATATTTGTATATAGATATTAATATATTAATATAATTATATATATATAAATATATAATTATACATATTTATATAATCATATATATATATATTTATTATTATATTAATATATATAATTATAAATATAATTAATATATTTACTATTTCAATATATTTATTATTTCAATACATTTATTGTAGTTTTATAATTATTTAAATATATTTATTTATTTATAATTAGAGATAAATATTTGTATATAATTATAAATATATTTATATAGATATATATATTTATATTTAATTATATGTATTTATATTAATATATATATATTAATATATTAATATATATATTTTTATAAATAAAATTAATATATTTATTATAATTTTATAATCATTTAAATACACACACATATTTATAATTATGAATATAATAAATATATTTACTATTTAAATATATTTACTTTTATTTTATAATTAGTTAATATATATATATATATCAATTTATTTTTTAAAATTTAGGGAATCGTAACATCTTTTTATTATCAATGAAAGCACCTCTTTCTATTTGGGTAGATGGAGTCCTCTTAAATAGCTCATAGGCCCATGGAAAAGTTGGCTGGAGCTTGCCTACATCACCACCTCCAATGCCAGCACCTACATTAGCACTTACATCATAAAGCACGGAAGGGGCATGCTAGGATTTGAACACTAGACATTTTGGATATATAATTATAGGTTTGACCACTCTGGTGCCACCCCAAATGCAATAATTTAATTTATTTAATATTTTAATTATAGATAATATATATTTTTAATTAAATATATTTATTATAATTTTATAATTATTTAAATATATATATTTATTTATAATTCTAATTATAAATAATTATATTTATAAATATTTGTATATATTTATAAATATATATGTGGTGTGTGGGGGGGTACAATTATGTTAAACACAGACACTACACGCATTGGCCGAAAAGACAGATTATAACCCCGAAGGGATAGCCCACCCATTAAGTCTTTTTTAGTACATGGCCAGAAGGCATAGTGGGATTGAAACCCATTAACTAGCTTGAAGGCCTAGTGCAGCGTCATGCTTTCATCATACAATCTGCGTCACTGCCTACCTGCATCATGCATCATGCCTCTGTCACCACATACCTATGGAAATTTACTCCTAGTCGAATTTGATCCCGGGTGTGATGCTGGATTACAGAGATCCTTTACCACACGGGTAAGCCCCCCCAACTGCAATATATTTATAAATATATTAGTATAATTATATATATATATAATTATAAATATTATAAATATATTTTTTATTTAAATATATTTATTATAATTATATAATGATGTAATTAAATATTTATTTATTTATAATTTTATAAATATTATTTTAGAACATTATATTTTATATTATGTTCTCAGGGGTAAAATTACATTCAAATACACATGGACCACATAAACGTAGGCTAGAAAAGAAGGTTATTGACCTCTAAGGGATTACTCACACATCCTTCCATATTTATTCATCGTAGGCCCAAAATTAAATGGCACAAAATGCCCCTTAGGTTTGATGGACCAAAGTCCCCACTTTCATCAGCATGTACATGGATCTTCACCCCAAACTTGATTCCTATCAGCATAACTATCTACCCATGTCATGTCTACGCCATTTTCACCTATTTCAATGCAAGTGTTATTGCTTTCATCATAAATCCCCCAAGGGGCTTTGCTGGATTTGAACCCTGGTCTTTTGGATGAATTAATATTGTGTTAAATATTATATATATTTATAAATTTATAATTAAATATTTAAGTACATTCCACACGTACACATGGACACATGTTATATACACATACCACATACATATGTATATATACATACACACACACACACACACATCTTTACATATACAATATGTAGATACACACACACACACACAACTCGCAAACACACATTGCATAGTAAATTCACAAAGACAATGATAAAAATATATAAGTTCATCTTTGTCAAATTAATAATACATCATTTTATTTATATATTTGGTTGAATTATTAAGATATATATATATATATATCAATATACCTAATTTATACTAATTTTATAAATTAATTTTTTAATTAATGTGTATAAATAAAAATTATTTTCTTAATATACTTATGTTGATTCTATAAATATTTAACTAATATATATATGAAAATGAATATTGAAAAATAATTAAATATATTTAAGTATTAATAATGAATATATAATATTAAATGAATACAAAATTTCAAATACTACAAAAATATTAAAATGTGAATTGATAACATTTACACATTCATATACACATGATAGACATTCAAATGTAAACTTACACACCCACACACCCACACACACATATATAGAGATACACATACATACATATATTTATACATGTACATTTATTTTAAATTATTTAATATAATTATAAATATATATTTTATAAAATATATTCATTTATATATTATATAAATTTTAAAATAAAATATTAAAATATTTCTTTTTTTTAAATTATATACACATTTTTTATTTAATGTATGTAAATAAACTATTAATAATTTGGACAAATATATATTTGGTAATTAATTTTATATAAAACTAGGAATATAAGATTGATTTTTTATTAAATATTATAGAGATGATATTTGTAAATATTATATTTACAAATATATACTAATTTTAATATACATCTTATTTAAAAATATATAAATATTTATATATAAATTAAAATACTCATTTTGACCTTTATCAATGCTATAAAAATGATCTGATAAATACAAAACTGTTTTCAACGAAAAAAGTGTTGATAAATGGGGAACTTCTATCACTGTTGTTAGAAAACACTAACAAAGGATATCCCTTAATCAAAATTTTTTCCTTTCATTGATAAATTTCGCCCTTTATCAGTGTTTTTGGTCGAGCGTTGTTAAATACTAGAGCTATATAAGGCACAATATATGGAAGTGAGAGGATTACATACAAGAGGTTTGTTGGGAGGGAGGATTGGTATATGGTTATGTGTAGGAGGAGGATACGATAGAGGGGTGGTTTGTCTATGGTTTGGGTTTTAGGGAACCATTACTGGATGGGAATAACACCTAATGGGTGGTTGGGAGGACGACATAAAAGAGGGTAATTGGGATAAGGAGGGTGCATGTATAGTGGGTGTAGAAACAAGAGGAGTATGGTCATTTTTTAAAAAGGATTGAAAAAATTAGGGGTGAATATCAACTAGACATAAATTAATGGAGAAAATTAATGGAAATTTCAAACTACATCTAATGTTTGAAAATGTTTTAAAAAAATATTTTGAAGTTATTATAACTAATGGAAAAAACATTCCTCTAAAAAACAACTATAAATAATATGTTTTGGTTAGCTTATGAAAAATTTATCCTGAAAAGAGTTTGAATCCACATTAGAATAGTTTTTCATAACCATAATACTGAATTTTTATGGGATTATAATACCTTTTAATAAAAAAATATAACCACTACTATAGAATAGCCTTTATCATTGCTACAAAAATCCTTTATCTGTGATAAAAATGTTTTGTTAATCTAATATCCATTAAATGGGGGCCCCTTTTGTTGAGTCAATAAGGTTTCCTTACGAATTTTTCATTCCTTCTTGTTTTGAAAATAAAAAACACCCTAACATAAGGCAAATTTCATTTTCCATAAGTTTTATCTTGATAAGGAAAATTTTACTTCCCCATGGAACTTAATCCTTACCATGTTTTTCATTTTTCATATTTTTCGTCTCTCTAAATCTAACTATTTTTATTCCTAAGTAAAAAATCAGTTTCACATCTAAAACCTCAGAATTTTATAAATACTGAGACATAGAGTATTCTGTTTTCAGGTTCAAAATTCAGGTTCTAAATTCCTTGAAATTCAGAATCTGGATTCTCTGAAATTCAGAATCTGGATTCTCTCAAATTCAGAATCCGAATTCTCTGAAATTCAGAATCCAAATTCTCTGAAATTTTGAATCTGAATTCTCTAAAATTCAGTACCCGAATTCCTCAGAATTCAGCATCTAAATTCCTAAGAATTCAGCATCCAAATTCTTCAGAATTCAACCTCCGAATTCCTCAGAATTCAGGTTCCAAATTCATTATATGTCAGACTCTGAATTCCTCATAATTCAGGTTCTAAATTCTTTAGAATTCAGACTGTGAATTCCTCAGAATTCCAACTCCGAATTCTTCAGAATTCAAAAACCTAATTCTTTAGAATTATGAATCCGAAATATATAGAATTCTAATTTTGAATTCCTTTAAAAACAGAATCCAAATATCCTTGTAACATAGATTTCGATGGTTTACTCACTTTGACTCCGAATTATATTTTTCCTTAGACTCTAAAAATTTTAATTTGGTTGAGAAACCATATTTTACTTACTCTTGTTTGAGTTATAAGAATATTTCGTGCATTATGTTACTAACTAACCATTTTTTGAGTGACACATGTTCCATTCCATCTAAAATTCAAGGAAAAATATTACTGTTGGAGGAGGGAGATGACCATTGAAAATGCACCTATAAATATGATCTCATTTGAGCAAGCTCATCACCTTTTTACATGTTGATAAATCTAGATATTACATGCTAGTGAAGTGATTTCTAGATAGAGAGACTTTAATGATTTGTGTGTACTGAACATCTTTTTCATAATTGCTTCGTGTTACTATAAATGTTGCTGAGTAAATTTGAGGGCTTCTGGGGATAGGAAGACAGAGGTGCTGACTTCCTTGAAGTTCGAGGGCTTGTGGGGATAGCAAGATAGACTCCGATATTCATATCGATGGCTTACCCTGGTGTGAATAAGACATAATTATTGAATGTTTAAATCAAGGGACCTTTATCCAAGGTTGTTAGATACCCTACTCTTTGGGTTAAATGATTTACCACCAGTTACTTGTATTGTTTCAAGTTTGTTTTTCGCTGCATTTTGATTAACAAGGAAAATATAACTATCTTATACTTTATTGTACTTTTAAGCTCTGATTAGTAATATTATATATGCTTTGTGTTAGAATCTTTATCCATGTAAACTTTCTTAAAGTTTCATTTCCAGAACCATATTTCTGGAATTAAGAAAGGCTGTAGAACTAACAGGTTTTGTGAATTTACCTTGTTTTACTTTGTTAAACATTACCATATTTAAAAGTTCCAATGGAAATTTTTTAAAGAATTCAATTCACCCCTTCTTGTATATTGAGCATCTACATCATTATTTTAATCCTACAATTGGTATCAGAGCACGCCTCTGAAATACTTAAATTTACATATAAGTTTTATTGCTCATGTTTCTGTTGTTCTATATTTTCCATGCTTAGGAAATTTGTATCCTTATTTACAAACGTTTATTTCTAACAAGTTTGTGTGGAAATATTTTTTTCTTTGCGATGACAAGAATGAATGTTGGTTTGATTGAAAATCTTAATCCTACTAGGCCACCTATATTTTAGGGGAATGATTATGAATATTAGAGAGATTTTATGAAGAATTTTTTAATAACATTGGAGTGGACAAATATGTAATGCTCGCTGGAGATTAGGATATTCCTGATAAGGAAGTCCAAAGTTTTACTAATCATGAAATGTCAGAATATCAACTGAACTACAAGGTACATAATACTTTGTTGTTTTCCATGAACAAAAACATATATCGTTATATTTCTTCTAGTGAAGCTGCAAATTGTATTTGGAATAATCTTAAAGTTACTCATTTTAGTATATCTAAAGATATTGAAACTTGAACAACTATACTTAGAGATGAGTATCATGGTTTTTGCTTCCCTTATAGAGAACCTATATGTAAGGTAAAACAAAGAATAATGACCATTGTAAACAGTTTACAATCCATGGGTGAAAAAGATTTAGATGATGAGGCACTCGTGGACAAGATTATAGAAATGGTGCCTAATGAGTGGGAATCTATGAGAACAACTACTGATGTGAATAGGAAAGTCTCACACATTACTCTTGATGAGATTTTTGGAACTCTTCTTCAACATGAGACTAAAATGAAAAGAGATGCTTACAATGTTAAGAAGAAAAATGGTAATGGAAGTGTTTCTTTTACAACTACTTCTAATCATATAAAATCCAAGACTCCTAAGAGAGTTACAAGATCTAAATCTAAGAAGGTCACTGTTGTATATAAATCAAGTGAAAGTGAACATTCTGAGAATGAACTAGATAATATTTCTAGAAGGATGGACAAGATAGGTGGGAAGAAAGACTTCTAGTATAGATATATGAAAATATAAATAAAGGATAATAAAGGCTCTGAAGTCACTTGTTATGAATACAAAAGTGTAGGGCATATAAGGCCAGATTGTCCTATGCTTAAGATAAAAGATAGAAAGGAAAATAATTCTAAGAGGAATAGAAATAAGTAATACAAAGCTAAATATAAGAACGTTTTGAAAGACAATGACACCAGGAGTTCCTGTGGTGGTGACCCTTCTGATGAATCCTCAGATTACGAATCTTCTGGATAGAAGAATCTTGGTTTACTTGCTAAGATACCTATTCAAAATCATTGTCTAATGGCTAAGGTAAACAATACTGAATCCATCACCCATAAATCCTTGAATAGTAATTATAGGGATAGTAAATATTATGAATCTCTATATAAAGAATCCTCTTCTATGGAAGATAATAATTTACTTACTTATGAAGAAGTGTCTAGGTTTGCTAAGCTCCTTGAGAATGAAAATTATAAATTAAAGAAAAATATTGATAAGGAAAATTCTAGGATTTCTATTCTTACTAAGGAAATATCAGATCTTTCTAAAGATATAGATAAGAAAATTTATGATTTTTAATGAATTTCAAAAACCATTGAGGAAGTTAATTCTGAGAAGGATAAACGTTCTAAGGATCTAGAAAAAGTAATTTCTAAGAAAAATGTTTTCGAGCCTAACTCTAGTGATAAAACTAATGTTTTTGTGGTTAAGACCTTATTTAATAAGTTAAAGTCATAAATATTTTCCTTGAGGATGTTTTTTTTCAAATATTACCTTAGGTAAGATATATTTTGATAAGTTGTACTCCCAAATTCAACCTATAATAAATAATTCTGGTTTTGGTTATACTTGTTCAAAACTGATTTTTAGTAACAATTATTTTGTTCCTCAAAGTACTCCATTATGCACTAAATGCCAGTGTGGTGGGAATTGGGGAAGAAATTGTTTCTTAAACAAAACTCAGTCTTTAGGTTTTCATAAATCTTATTTTTTCAATGAAAATATGGAATCCGAAAATTTTTCTTTTGGATGTTTCTGGATCCACGAAAGTGTGGGTTCCAAAAGTATAACACTTTTTTTTTCATGAATGTAAAGATAATACCAATAGTAATACATGGTACATGGATAGTGAATGGTCCCTACACACGACTGGTAACAAAAACTGCTTTGAAAATATTATCAAGATGAATAGAGGAAAAGTAACGTTCGGAGACAATGATCAGGGAGAAATTATTGGTATTGGTAACATTGTTCTTCTTGAAAAAACAATGATTTCAAATTTTTTATTTGTTAAGGGTCTTAAGAACAACCTTATTAGCATTAGTCAACTATGCTATGATGGTTAACTTGTGAATTTTAGGAATGATAAGTGTTTAGTACACAATTACAAGTAAGAGTTTATTCTTTCTTACCATAGGCAAGATAATGTATGCACACTAAACTTAGAAGACCTTAGGATCCAAGATCTACCTTGTCTTAGTGAAATGGAAGATCATTCTTTGTTATGGCATAGTAGGTTAGGACACAATAACCCTAGGAACTTATGAAAAATTTCCAAGAAAAGACTAGTTAATGATCTACCAAAGCATAGATTTGATTCATCCAAAGATTGCGATCCGTGTCAATATGGTAAGAAACATAAATCAAGTTTTAAAGAAATTAGTGAAGTCTCAACTGCTGATGCATTATAGTTAGTGCATATGGATCTTTTTTTCCAAAACAAACTAGAAGCATTAGAGGAAAATATTATGTATTTGTCTTAGTTATTGATTACACTAGATTTAAATGGGTCTATTTTCTAGCAAATAAATCTTAATATTTTTCTTATTTAAAAATATTTAAATCCAAATCTAAAAATTATAAAAACCTTCCTTTGACAACTATCCATAGTGATCATGGAGGATAATTTCCAAATTCTGATTTTGAAACTTTTTGTAGTAGAAAACGCATTACTCATAACATCTCAACACCAAGAACTCCTCTACAAATTAGTGTTGTTGACAGAAGAAATATAATTATTTAACAGATAACAAGAACCATATTGAGTGAATATTCGATAGCCAAACATTTTTGTTCTGAAGCTGTAAGTAGTGCTTGTTATACTATAAATCATGTTTGGATTAGACCTTTTCTTAGAAAAACTATTTATGAGTTATGGAATGGTAGAAAACCTAGAATTTCCAACTTCATGTTTTTTGGTTGAAAGGTATTATTCTGAATACTAAAGATAATCTACATAAATACATACCAAAATCTAAATAAGGAAGTTTCTTAGGCACCTCCACAACCTCTAATGATTATAGAGTTTTCAATAAAAATACATGTACTGTTGAAGAAACAGTACATGTTAAATTCAATGAAACTGACCATTTTGTTTTTAAACAACCTCAACCTACATCTTCAGATGTGTTTTTAAAAACTGATTATCAACCCTTGGAAGAAGATCCTTCTAATAAAGAAAATGTCCAAGAAATTGTTTCTAAATAATTTACCCCCGAATATTTCCTACCCTATGTTGATGAACGGTTTTACAAAACCCAAATCAATTTTTCTGGAAATTCATCCCAGTGATAGTATCATTGGTGATGTAAATAAAACTATAATGACTAGAAGTTCTTTATGAAATTAAGTAGAACATATAGCTTTCCTTTCCCAATTAGAACAAAAAAGCACCGATGAAGCTTTAGGTGATGATGATTAGATAAAATCTATGCAATATGAGAAAAATTAATTCAAAAAGAATAAATTATGGACCTTGGTTGAAAGACATAAGGAAACTTCTATTATTGGAGTAAAATGTGTCTTTATAAATAATTATGATGAAAATGGAATCATAGTAAGAAATAAAGATACATTGGTTGCTAAAGGAATCAACCAGAAGGAATAGACTATAAAAAAACCTATGCTCCGCTAGCTAGACTTGAATATATTTGTATTCTACTTGCCTTTGCAGCATTATTCAATTTCAATCTTTTTCAAATGGATGTTAAATTTTCTTTCCTTAATAGTTATGCTCTAGAGGATTTTTTTAGTAACAACCTTCTGGTTTTGAAGATACAAAACATCCTGAACATGTTTTCAAACTTACCAAATCTTTGTATGGAATCAAGCAATCCCCTAGAGCATGGTATGATAGACTTACATGGTTTTTGCTTCAAAAAAATTATGTTAAGGGAAATGATGATCCAATCCTTTTTATAAATAAAGATAATAAATTTTTTTGATTGTTCACATTTATATTTATGGAATTATATTTGGTTAAACTCAACAATCTTTAACTGGTTCCTTTGAGGATCTAATGAAATCTGGGTTCCAAATGAGTGTGATGGGTGAATTAATATTTTTCCTTGGTTTTAAAATTTCTCAAAAAACCAAAAGGGATCTATATATCCCAACATAATTATATCAAATATCTTCTTAAAAAGTATGGATATGACAACACTAAGAGTATAAGTACTCCCATTGGTACCTCAAATTCACCCGATCTTGTTGAAGCTGGGAAACCCGTAGATCAAACATCTTTTAGAGGAATGATTGGAAGTCTACTTTACTTGAGAGATAGTCATCCAGACATAATGTTTTTAGAATTATTATGTGAAAGATATCAATCCAATCCTAAGGAGTCTCAATTAAAGGTAGTGAAATGTATTTTTCCCTACATAAAGGGAACCACAGATCTAGGACTCTTTAAACTTCTGGAAATGATTTCGTTTAAATTTTTTTTTCAGATGCTAACTTTGGTGGATGTAAAATGGATAGGAAAAGTACATCCGAAACAAGTAATTTCTTAATAGATTTATTAGATTCTTGTTTATGAAAAAAGAAACACTCAGAATCACTTTCCACTGCTAAAGCTAAATATGTAGCAGCTGGAAGTTGTAGTGCTCAAGTGTTGTGGATGCAACACACACTCACAGACTATGGTATGAGTTTTACCAAAACACAAATATTGTGTGATAATACTAGTTCCACTCTCTTAATTAAAAACCTAGAACATCACTCTCGTGCAAAACACATAGATATTAGGTATCACTTTTTAGGGATCACACAGAAAAATGAGATACCATTCTTTAATTTATCAGGACGCAAGATCAACTTGCTAATATTTTCCCAAAATCTTTACCATCCAATAGATTTGAATACTTTAAACAGATGTTAGGAATAATAACTATAAGTTAATCATCTATATTAACTTCTTGTTGAAACCTATCTCCTTATAATAAGAAACTCTTTTTAATAGGCGGAGTACATCTGCTTGTTAGTTAGAATAAAACTTTTTCATAATGAGAATTTTTCGTAATGAAAATTTTTTGTATTGAAAATTTTTCCAAATATAAATTTTACGTAATGAAAAATTTTCATTACAGAAATCATTATTAGTTTTAAATTTTTGTATTCTAAAAGTTTTCATCGTCAAAATTTTTTGTAGTTATCATTTTTCGTAGTCAAAATTTTTGTTTTTTAAAATTTTCGTATCTAAATATTATTCAAGAATAATTTCTTTATTACGAATAATTTTCCTAACCAACACAAAATTTATGATTCATTTCCCTATGTTTTCGTAATCAACCATTTTACTTGATGGTATTTTATTCTATTTTATGAAAAAAAATTCATATTGATTTAAAATTTTCTTAAATCTGATTGTTTTTTCTAAAAAACTCAAAAGATCGGATTAAACCAAATTTCCTTCTGAGGAAATCTTTTAAACCATTAGATCTGATCATAATGAGTTCAACCATTGGATCAATCAGGGAATATGAACCGTCATCTCAACGCCTATATAAAGAACCCCAGATATCTTATCCCACATCAAAATCCAACCTCTTGCGGGCTGAAGCTCTGCCCTTCCTACTAAAGCCTATTCTGGATCATCAAGGTTTCCTCAGTTATAAATGTCTGCTGAAGCTTTGTCTCAAAAAGAAATGTTGTCTGTAAGGGAAATATTTGAATGGTAGATTTACAGAGAAAGGATGGTTCATCCGAATTTTGTTGCTAAGAATTATTCCATTATCTCTAAGAATATCAAGATGAATGGGTGGGAGAGTGTTTCCATATCGAAACAGAAAGCATAAGATCCGGTGTATCTGGAGTTGCTGGATTAATTCTATGAGACTGTAAGCTTTTTCAATGAAGGAGGATGAGATGAAATTTCTTTCAAGAGTTATGGGAAGACATATTCTCTTTCTTATAGCAGGGAAGCCAGTATGATTGGTATTCCTTATGAAAGGGAATCTGATTTCTATACTCACAATCTACCTGATGTATGAGGTTCCCTTGAAAAGGAAAAATCTCTACCTTTCCATGGTATTTTAGAGTTGAAGACTCTGAAGATAGTACATCTATCTACAAACCATAGAATTCTTTAATTGTGGGTTCATGGGTTTTTCATACTGAGAAGATGAGATAAGGATACTCTAAAGTAGAATGATTTTTATATATTGGATTTCTTGGTGAACCTCATAACGATTAACCTGGTCAAGTATATCTTGGTTATGATTGAAAATACCAATAATGTGAATTTGAAGTCTCAAATTATCATATATACAAGAATTATATCAATTATCATTGTTCTTTGTCTTCAGTCCTTTAAGATTACATGCATTTCCATGTCAAGGAACACCAAGGTGATGCTGATAAGTGATGATACTCTTAGGAGGACGAACATTGGATTTAATAGTCATTCTGGAAAATTTTATGATCTATTAAAAACAAAAGTTGAAGCCTTAACAAAAAAACATGAAGCAGCTGAGACATATAAGAAGGGTGGAAGGAAGAGGAACTCCAAGGAGCTAGAATAGAGAGCAAAACCCCGATGTCTAAGGAATGTCAGTCTCCACCACTAAAGTCTAAGAAAGAAAAAGATGTATACTGATGAAGTGGATGCACAGTGGAATGAAGATAAGAAGAAGAGAAAATAGGGGAGCCTAGTTTTTTCTGGGATCCTGATGAGGCAAAGGCTTTGAAAGAAAAGGTTGCTGAAGATATTGAGAAGAAATAGAAAGAGAAGAAGAAGATGAAGATTTTGGAATATGTGATAGTCCAATCCCTTCTCAATGCAACTGAGAAAGCATCTGAATAAGTTTAGGTACCAGAGTAGTATCTTGAAGAATAACTTCCAAAGACTCTGGGAATGAAGTTTTTAACTCCCGAAAAACATCATGAAGAAGTAGTTGACGAAGAAGTAGAAGAATAAGAAGAAGAAGAAGAAGAAGGCATTGGTGACACCAAAGATGTGTTAAAACAGGTAGAGGAATATCAAGAGAAGGAAAGCCCTACTAAAAAATTATCATTCCGAACCTCTCAAGATGAATCGTCAAATATTGATACTTATTGGAAGGATGAATAGAAGGGTAAAGATGATGTAAATAAACTATCTTGGGAAGAAATAATCAATAAATATTTCATTCACCCAATGGATGTTGAGGCAGGAGCCGAGAAGGAAGAAGGTGATGAAGACAAAAATGTTCAGCAATCAGATAGTGAACATGAATCTACTGATCAATAAGAAGTCATTCTGATGGATGATAAGGGAAAAAAGGTGGTTTTGGATACACCTAGAAAATATCTGGTAAAGAAGGAATAAGTTAGTAGTTCATCAAAGAGGATGGCCATTGAATTAGAAAATTAATCCCCACAACCCAAAGTCTAAGATTCATAATTTTCTTTCTTGGACACGACTTTTTAGTTTATTCTTTGAAAAATATTGTTGGGACTATTCCAATATTTCCTAGTATAGACTCAAGATTTCAGATGCTTCATCATTCATTAAATCAAAAATCGGATTCAGTGTACATGGTAATGGATAAGTGTGTCAAACTCGACATAGACATCAAGATTTTTATCATTGAATACGAGGCTCATAAAAGATCATACAAAAAGATGACAAGATGGTCAAGGAAGACAATATAAGAGATGAGAATCTTTGATGCATTTCATGATAGTGTCAAGGATTATTTTTACACTGAAGATGTGAAGATTCGGGATCTCACTAATATTTTTGAGGAAAAGAAAACTCTAGAATAGACTTCTCAGATGCAAGAAGTTAAAGATTTAAATGGGAAGCTAAACTCGGTTTCTCAGAGTAGGAAAATGGATCTCAGAATTAAGATTGAAGATAATCATTCCATGAAAGAAGTTATAAAGGCCAAAGAAAAATATCTTAAGAATCAAGAAGAGAAAATTAAATCCTTAGAGAGGAAAACAGAAGATCAGGATCAGTTGCTCAAGCATACAGAAGAGGATCACAAGAGGCTCAAGAAGATGAAGACTATTGTGATGGAGCTGATGCCGGAGGAGAAGGAAGGATAATCTTTTCCAAATCTGATCTTTTGTTGTATTCTTCTCTTGTACAAATTCTTTCAATCCTAATGAAATTCTTTTTTCACTTCATATTTTTGGTTGTTTACTAGTAATATTTCAGGTACCATATTTTTTTCCATTCCCTTTATTCCTTTTTGAATATCACAAATGGGGAGAAAGGAATGTCAAAAAGAATACTAAGTAAAGAAGAAATTTCTGTAAGTAACACAGATTTCATCCAAGGGGGAGTATTTATCATGAAGATTTTCTTATGCAATAAAATGTAAAATCTCTTTCAGAAAATCAATAATACGATCCTTAGGGTTAACAAAGTCTAACCAGGAGTTAGTCTTATTCACTTTGATCCATAAGTAAAGGTAGATACGTTTTTATTTACAATCCCGTAATATTTAAATTTCCTTATATTTGTTTTCATAAAGATTTCTGTGCTTTCGAAAAAGGGGAGATTGTTCAGTCAATAAGGTTTTCTTATGAATTTTCCATTCCTTCATGTTTTGAAAATCACAAAGACCCACATAAGGAAAATTTCATTTTCCAAATTTTTTATCTTGATAAAGAAAATTTTCCATCCCCAAAGAAATTTAACATTACCATGTTTTTCATTGTTCATATTTTTAGTCTCTCTAAATCTAACTCTTTTTATTCCTAAGTAAACATTCAGTTTCACATCTAAAACCTCGGAATTCTAGAAATAATTAGATATATGGTATTCTGTTTTTAGGATACGAATTCAGGTTCCGAAATCTCTAAAATTCAGAATCCGAATTCTGTGAAATTCAGAATCCGAATTCTCTAAAATTCAGAATCTGAATTCTATGAAATTCAGAATTCAAATTCTATGAAATTTAGAATCCGAATTCTCTAAAATTCAAAATCATAATTCCCTATAATTCAGACTCTGAATTCCTCAGAATTCATGTTCTAAATTCCTCATAATTTTGACTCCGAATTCCTCAGAATTTGGGTTTCGAATTCTTCAGAATTCCAACTCTGAATTCATTAGAATTCAGACTCCCAATTCTTCAGAATTCAGATTCCAAATTCCTTTTAATTCAAACACCGAAATCTATAGAATTATAATTCTGAATTCCTTGAAAAATCGAATCCGTATATCCTTGTAACATAGACTCCGAATTATATTTTTTCTTAGACTCAAAAAATTGAATTTTTTTGAGCAACCATATTTTACTTTATCTTGTTTTTGTTATAAAATGATCTCGTGCATTCCTTTATTAACTAACCATTGTTTGAGTGAAACATGTACATGTACTTTTGAAATTCAAGAAAAAATATGACCATTGTAGGAGGGAGCCGATCGTCGGAAATGCGCCTATAAATAGTTTCTCATTTGAACGAGATCAACACCTTTTGATACATTGATCAATCTAGAGATTACATGACGCCGAAGTAATTTCTACAGCGATAGAATTTAATACTTTATGCGTACTAAATATCTTGTTTATAATTTCTTTGTGCGACTCCAAATGTTGCTGAGTACATTTGAGGGCTTCCAGGGATAGGAAGACAGAGGTGTCAACTACCTTGAAGTTAGCGGGATTGGGGGGATAGCAAGAGAGACTACAATATTCATATAGAGGGCTTAACCTAGTATGGGTAAGACATAATTTCTTGAAATTATAAATCAAGGGACCTTTATCCAGGGTTTTTGGATACCCTACGATTTGGGTTAAAAGATTTACTACTTGTTACCTGTATTGTTTGAAGTTTGTTTTCCACTGCATTTTGATTAATAAGGAAAGTATAACTATATTATACATTCTTGTTCATTTATACTCTGACTAGTAAGGTTCAATATACTTTGAGGTATAATATTTTTCCTTGTAAACAATTCTTATGTTTCATTTCTGGAACCATATTTCCAGAATGAAGCAATTTTGTACAACTAAGAGGTCTTGTGAATTTACCTTGTTTAACATTGTTAAACATTTCCATCTTTAGAATTCCCAAAGGAATTATTTAATGTATACAATTCACCCCCTCTTGTATATTGAGCATCTACATCATTATTTTTATCCTACACCTTTTAGTTGTGATAGAAAATAGATGATAATGTCCATAATACATGAAAGTTATATTAAAATTAAAACACATTGCAACAATAAATATAGGCTAATACAGTAAAATTCACGATATGGAAAATTCACAATTTAATTGAAATAAAAATTAAACCACAAATACAATGAAAAAAACACTATGATAGGCATTTTAAACATTATTTTGTACAAATACATTAAAAACTAATTTTTTACACAAACATTCAAACACAATAATCGTTTCCTTGCCTTTGGCACCCGAACCCCTCTCAAAAAGTCTTGATCAAGGTATCCGTTACCAAACAAACCGCCCATCATGTAAAAAAAGAAACCTATATAATAAAACATTTTGAATGCTAGTGATAATATAATATAATAAATTAGTCACAAAAATGAATCTATACAATAATAAAAAATTTCATTTTTATGCTCAAACAACACAATTTGACTAATACTGGTCACACCGGGAATCCGATTGAGGTGAGGATGATTTATTAAATTCACAAATCACATATGGATTGTTTTCATAATGTATCAAAAAAATCCAAATGTTTTTTCTTAATTTTCATCATGCCACGTTCATTTTTCTTTAAAAAATGGAATTTTAGACTAAAAACAAAAACATTGAGTCATACCGATAACATTTAATGTCGATTTGATATGAGAAAAATTCCTATACAACAGTATTACAATTTTTTTATTTTTTTTTCGAAATTATCAAGACAATATGAGAATGTTTTCTCATTTTTCAGTCATTAACACACATTTTGAACTAAAATGTCAATTTTAAACTAATAATAGACACTTCGAGTCATGCCAGGAATACCATGTATTGTGTTGAGGTGTGGATGCTTTGTATTCATAAAAAATGGGTTATGGATTATTTTTCAAAATTATAAATAGAATATGAAGGTGTTTAATTAGTTTTGAGTGTGTCACTTGTCTTTTTTAATAAAATTTCAACTTCAAATAAAAAAAATTACTTCTACTCATACCTATCACACCTTGTGTCAGATTGAGGTACAAATTATTATTACATGTCAAAAATGGCATATTGATTATTTACAAAAAGTGTCAAATCAACAAAAATATTTTTTCTCTGTTTTGTGTATATCACTTGTTTTTTAAAATCTCATTTACACTGAAAACACACACTTTGAGTCATACTGGACACATCAAGTGTTGTTTTGAAGTGAGTCTAACTCTTAAACATTAAAAATTACTTATGAAACATTTTCATTAATTTTCAAGAAAATATGAACTTGTTTTATCATTTTTCAATGGGTGTCACTTGTTGTGTACTAAAATGTCAATATTAAACTAAATACAGACACTTGGAGTAATATCAGACACACTATGTATTGATTGAGTTGTGTCTAATTCAAACTCACCAAAAATGTTATATGAATCATTTTTGTAAAATATAAAAACCAATCCAAATGTTCTTTAATAGTTTTGAGTATCCAACTTCTATTTTTTACTAAAATGCCAATTTTAAATTAAAAAAAACATATTTTGAGTCTTACCAATCACAAAGTGCATTGAATATAGTTGAATATGATCTAAGAAAATAACAAATTACTTATGGATAATTTTTATAATGTATTTAAATAACCTAACTTCATTATCTAGGCTTTGAGAATTCCATTAGTGGTTTTAATAGAATGTCATTTTAAACTAAAAACACACACTTTGAGTCATACCGGTCACACAATGAATTTTATTGAAAAGTAAACTATTAGTATACATATAAAAGGACTTATGGATTATTTTCATAAATAATAAAATTAATCTAAATATGTTTTTATAGTTTTGAATATGTCACTTTTTCTTAATAAAATATCATTTTGAATAGAAAACATGTACTTTGAGTCATACATGTCATATCATGTGCCACTTTGATGTGAGACTGATTTCTATTCATAAAAAATACTTATGATTCATTTTTAAAAACAAAAAATACAATCTAAATATTTTTTTTATTTTCAGTGTGTGACACACATTTCGAACTAGAATATTAATTTTAAACTGATAACACACACTTTGAGTCATACATAGAACACTATGTATCATATTTTTTTGTGAATACTTTTTAAACATCAAAAATGAAATTTTTATCAATTCCCTAAATTATATAAATTATTAGAATTCACTTTATTAGTTTTGAGTATGTCACATATTTTTCCGTAAAATGTAAATTATAAATAAAAAGAACGAAATGGAGTCCTCATTGTCACACCGTTCATGAGATTGAGGTTTGGATTATTCAAAAAAAAAACAAAAATTACTTATGGATCATTTTACTGAAGTATCGAAACAATATGAATGTATTTTTTTATTATTTGAATAGGTTTTTGTTAAAATTTCATTTTAAATTTAAAACACACATTTTTAGTCATACTGGTCACGTTGTATATCAATTTCACATGATATTGATTTGTACACATCATAAATTACTTACAAATCATTTTCATAAATTATTATGATAATTAGAGCATGTTTTCTTGGTTTTCATATAGTGAAACATGTTTTGAACTATAATTTCAATTTTAAACTGATAATAGACACTTTGAGTTATGATAAGAACACTATGTATTTTATTGAGGTTTTTATGATTCTTAAAAAACCCAAATGTCTTATGAATAATCATATTCATGTATTAAAAATTTATGAATGTGTTTGGTATGTTTTTGTTATGTCACATGTATTTTTTAATAAAATTAAAATTTTAAATAAAATGACACACTTTGGGACATGCTGGTCACACTATGCATTGAATTGAAGTGAGGATGATTCCTATATGTCAGATGTCAATTTTTGACCATTGTTATCAATTATCAAAACAATATGTGTATGTTTGATTGGTTCTGAGAATGTCACATTTGGTTTTAATAAAAATTTAATTTTAATTTGAAACCACACACATTGAGTCATACAGATCACAACATGTTTCATAATGGTTCCTAGTTGATTTATACATGTCAATAATGGAATATGGTTCATTTTACTAAAGTAAAAATCCAAAAAAAATGTGTTTTATTAGTTTTGAACATTCCATGTTTATTTTTTACTAAAAATTCTATTTAATCTAAAAACATGCACTTTGAGTCATTTTAGACATATCGTGTGTTAGTTTTATGTGAGACTAATTCCTATACACAAAAAATAAACTATGAATCATTTAGCTGATTTATCATGATAAGATAAGTTTGTTTGGTTGATTTTTAGATAGTGACACACGTTTTAAACAAAATTATTAATTTTTATATGATAAAAAACACATTGATTTATATTAAAAAAACCTTGTATCGATTTAATGTGTAGTTGAATCCTACACAACAAAAATGACTTACACCTCACAGTGTTATTATATCAAAAAAATCCAAATTTATTTAATTTTTTTATTATGTGATGCGTGTTTTTAAAAAAATGTTATTATTAAATAAAAGGAAACACTTGGAGTCATATCGGCCACACCAAACTCTATATTTTCTTAAAATTAATTAACAAATGTTATAATAGACTTATAGATCATTTATCCAATATATCTTGAAAATATGAATTTATTTTATCAATTCGGTTTATGTCACATATATTTTTATTAAAATATCTATTTAAACTAAAACATACACTTTGAGTCATGCTGGTAACATATTGTGTCAGTTTTACATGGGACTGATTCCCACACATCAAAAATGACTTATGAATCATTTTCCTAAAGTATAATGACAATATGAATTCATTTTCATATTTTTTTGAGTGACACATGTTTTAAACCAAATTATCAATTTTAAACTGATAAAAGTCAATTTGATACAAATAGAGAAACACCATGTATTAAATTTATGGGCCGATAATTCCAAACACATCACAAATGAAATATGAATATTTTTCATAAATTATCAAAATAATTTGAATGCCTTTTATCTATTTTGAGTATATGATGTGTGTTTTGAACAAAAAATTTCATTTTAATATAAAAACACACACTTTGTGTCAAACCAAAAACACCATGTATTGGATTGAGTTGTGGTTGATTCTTACATGTCACAAATGACTTATGGATCATTTTTCTAAAGTATTAGATAAAAATTGTAAGGAAGTTAACTAAAAAGAGCAGATAAAATGATGAGAAAATCATCTACATAATTAATAGAGAATATACCCTTCATAGTTTCTATATATGTCCAAACACCATGTATTCCATCCTAAATTTCAAAAAAAACTATATCCTCTTTCAAAAATGTGGAATGCTGTATGTTTAGGTATTAATAGAATAATATAATTAAATAAAGAATAAATAAATATTTTTAATTAAATTGTAATTATCAAAAAAAAAATACTCTTTCAGTGATACTAGTTCATTGATGATATATGATATCTTTCCAAATTTTTAAAAAAATAATAACAATAATATTTTCCATTAGAATATTTGTACAGTACAAAAACATTGAAAAAATAGGTAATTTTGTTTGATATATGTTTTGATTGTGAAATATTGTTATATAAACACTAATTCTTAGGAACTTTTAAAAGTCGATAGGCTCTATGTTCTCATGGATTTTCCTTGTTATATGATAAAATATTTTTCATTAAAACATATTATAAAAAATATAACTTGGTGTTTAGTTGTTAAATGTTTCATGTAGTGTATTATAAATTGATAAACATCATAAAATATGCTCTTTTTGGGTATCCATTCATTAAAATGAGAAAATAAATCATTGGAATTTTCAAATTGATTATTATGAGTAACCAATACTGTCTAAAAAACAAAAACTGAATACGTAGTTGAATGAATGAAAATATATTTTATCTGATTAAAATATGGAGTTTCATGCCTAAATCATGGGTTTTAAGAAGTGTGGGTTATACAAAAGTTTTCTTTCAGACAATGTGACTAGTTTTTTCACTATTCCTCTATATAGAGTTTTCTCCAAGGACAATTATTTATTAGAAGTTATGTGAGGACTAATGGGCCCAAATTTCTGTTTGTAGGATTTTCTAATCAAATAGTATTGATATATACACATAAAATGTATGAATTATATCCATTCATAATTAACATAGTCGATCGACTATTAGACCAAAAAATCAGGAAAACACATCCAATTTATACATTTACAATTAATAATCCTAATCATTTATCTGTGAAGTTTTCATTTACATTATCATTTCCAATATAGTCTATAATGGCCAATTCGTACATCTGTTCCTCAAAACCAATTTTTGTCATATCACAAATTGTTAATAATTTATCTTCATTAATCCATAATGTTAGTAAATGTGAAAGATAAAGGGGTAGGGTAAATGTAATTTTTGAATATAATTTCTATTGGTGGGTGGATTATTTATATTTTTGTGATTCATCCATTCATTTCCCACCCATCCCTTATCTACCGGTAATAACATTAATCAATTTTGTCTTTTTTATCATTAATTTAAAATTTTTTATCATGAAAAATAAATTGGAAAATAATACATCCTTGTCAACATGTATTTATACATGATTTAATAGTCATGATATGATAATTAAAATAGCCTTCATAAAAATATAAATATATGCATCATAATCTAGAACACGTATCTCAGTGCCTGGCTCATGAGATATGTTATTCTCTAATCTAACATAAACTATTTGATGTTGTTTTTTTGTTTAAAATTTCTTATTGGATATTGTACACAGTACCCATCACAACTAGGTGATGGGTGGGTGTTGATTAATATTAATCACTTTCACATTCCCCTAATGGAATACTAGTATAACAAATATATCATTGTCTTACTGTTTCAAATTTCAAATATGAAATTATAAAAATATTGATTACATATTATAATGAACCTCTTTAAGGGGAATGACTTTCCCCAATGATAGGGGTGGTGGGGATCTTCATATAGTGACTGTTCTTATGCTATTTAATAGCTTTGATTCCTTCCCATAATTTTTTTTGAAAACTTTGACTAAAAGTTGTGTTCTTCTTATGGTGAATGTAAAAATGTTTATAACTCTTCCATTATTTTATCTTTATCCCTCTATCCATTTATTTCTCAAAATATGATCAGAGTGACCCCTGAAATCCTAGACCTCTAACATGATATAATGTTCTGGCCGCTTCAAGGCCACCAATAGCTGTTCATTGGGTAAATCTGATAGTGAATCTTCAGTATAATGTGCATAAAAAATATAGGAAAATAAGTAATCATTATTATGGAATATTTAATTAAATAAAAAACTATTTTTTTATTTCATACCTACACATGATTCCCACATATTTTTTGGTGTTTTCTTCAATTATTACGAATTCTTTATTTAAATGTGCCTCCTTACATAGCACATGATGTGGTATAAATATTTCTTTGGATTTCGATTCATCAATCTATATATAAATAGAGGAATATAATTATGTTTTTTAATGTCACATAATATTATTATGGTAGATTAAGAATACACACAATTTTATTTTCAAGTAAAGTATACACAACACACTCAATTTTCATTCATATTTATAGATATGTTCACCTAATTTTGTAATTATTTTCTCAAATAATTCAATTTTTCAAGGTTTTATTAATTATTAGATTTTAAATTTAAATAATTGAAATTAATTTAAATAATTTTCGTCACTTAATTATCTTAGTGAATATTATTTTATTCTATTTTGAATATTATTTGGATATTTTTGCAAACCATGATCATATTTTATTTGAGATGTTTACAAATAATAGAGGTCTAGGATCAACACATCTGTCAACTAGTGGTAGCCTTCTACATAGACATCCAATAAGGTGCCAGGCAGCTAGTCCACCATGAGGAGAGCCTACTATAACCCAACAGATATAATATAGTGGCATTACACAAAAGTTGGGAATACCTCTACATAATTTATTTACTATTTCATGTTTTTATTTCTTATATATATATATATATGTTTTTATTTTTATTAATTGTATTAAACTATTCGTCCATTATATTTTAACAAATTAGGTTACTCTATATGAATCTCCCTTCTTCTTCCTCTTCTCTTCCTCCCCTTAATACTTTTCCTGTTCTTATTATGTGTTTTCCTCATATTATTCAACTTCTTTAATATTCTATTTAATTTCTTATTATTATTCTATTCTCAATATCCAATATTTAATTTCATTATTCTTATTTTATTATCCTTTTATTTAATATATTTATTTTTTATTCAATTATTACTCTCTATTTTATTTTATTATTCTATCTCTCTCTATCCATCTTCTTCTTCTATTTTTATTATTTTATTTTATGTTTTATTATTCATTATTTATTATTTTTAATTCTTTTATTCTAAAAAAATATTTTAAAACTCACCACTACGACCTAATACCCTTAACAGTGAGGATCAGACCCAATTCTTGTCCTGGGTGATGTTAGGTGTTATAGAATTCTTTCTGAAAGTACATTTTATGTTTCAAGTAGATTTGAGTGGCATGCATGGGTTTGGTGATTTTCCAGCCTTAAATGAAACTCAAATATAGTTCAATTCATTTAATTTTATCTTTACCCCATTAAATTTATAATATATCTTCACACAATGGAGTTGATCCGATCAATTGATAATATGATATAATATAGAATCGTTTCCTCGAAGATGTCACACTATCGATTAAGGTGTTCCATCAACCTTGTTTATTGTAGACTATAGAATTTTATTTTCATAATTCATTACTAAGTTCACTAAATTAAATAATGGGATATTAATTCATGAATGAGATTTAATTATTGTATTATCAAACATAAATTAATGAAATAAAATAAAATATTAATACAAATAAAAAATAAACCTATGACAAATTTATTACTTTTTAATCAAATTATATTAAGTATTTCATGTTAGTTTCATTTAACTTTTCATTATTCATATCTTTTTACTATTTAAAAAAATAAACAAAAAAATTCATTTATTTCAAAAAATAAATAAATATAAAAAATAAAAATATTTTAGGAGATTTATATTAGGTAATTGAATAAAATATGATTCTCCTAAAGTGATATTACAATGATAAGACACTATGGTACATAAGGAAAATATTTAGATTTTTCCCATGCCCCATAGCTGGTATAATTTAAAATTGGAACCACTATATAGGATCCTACCATTATTTATCATATTTTTTATTTTTCATAGATTATATAGTTTTATTTTCATTAAAAAAACAAAAAAAAAATAATTTTTCCATGATGAATCAAAACATACCATGTCTTTGTGCATGGAATAATTACTCCAGAGTGTAGGATAAAAAGAAAGCACAACACAATGTTGAGAATGCCCTCCTAAAAAATATAAATAAACTTGCTTCCTTGGCCATGAATATATAGAATGCGCATGACATATGACTTTTGTTTAAAGGGAATGGAGATATGGTTTTTGAAGTCAATGTTTATTAGAAATGATTAATGTCCAAAAAAGAAGTTCCACAAGATCATCCCAATTTTATTGAAGAAATAAAAGAGGTTGAGTCCCTACATGAGTACCATCAATAGAAAAACCATTTTAATAAAAATATCCAAGATGAACACGATGAGATAGTATGGATTCATAATGAAGAAGGTCTGCCTTCTGATATTCTTATGGGATATCAACAATATCTGGATCATTTCATGAATTTATGTGAGGTACAATATGATATCACCATTAATTATAATTTAGAATAACGATCACTATTTTATTTATTTTTTATCCATGGAGGAAGACACCACTCATGTGATATAAATTTAAGAAAAGATTAAGGAGCCTGACTTCATGCTTCCATCCACTAAGAATCAACATCAAGAGGCACTCATCAGTGGGAATGATATTGTGCTAGGACCAAGATAGGGTGTTGATATTTCATTGAAAAATATTTTATTTTATTTTATTAAATAACAGTGTAGTAATAATTTGTGCTGTTTTGAATTTTCATATATGTTCAATTCACGTTATTCCATTGAGGATGATGTCAAAATAGAACCTTCACCTACTAAATAACACATGGAGCTCCATGATTCTTCTGAAATAGAATTTTAGGATGCCCAAGAAGAAATCCATGTTGACCAGTCTAAGGAAAACAGGCTAGAGGAAGAACCTTATTAAATAGAGAATATTTATGATTATTTGGGTTTAAATTTTGATAATGTAATGAAAAATTATTTCTTTCCCTTTAAATATTAAATTCATGTTGCGCTATTTGAGAAAGAATTGGAAAAGGAAGTCATGGTTGGACACATCAAAACCAAGAAGGTGAAGGATCCATACTTCATCCTACACCTTCCATTCAAGATATAATTAATTGTTAATGGGATGTATTTAGTGTACTCTATCCAAGTATTTTTCCTCCATAGAAAAGAATATGTGGTTGTTTGTAAAATACATATGTGTTGGTTCAAATCCACGAATATCCATCCACTAACTGATTATGATTGATATATAGTACTTTCATCTGGTGGGAGTTTAAATCTAGGGCCTAGTCAGGGGATTAAAAATATTATTATCCTTCTAATTATTTCTATTAATTTAGATTATATTTTTCATTATTAGTAATTATTTTATCATTAATCCCAACCCATAACCATTTTATGCTTAAAAAACATAGTCCTTATATATTAATATTTTTTTCTTATAGGGGTCCATGATGGAATAAGTAATCCCCCAAACAGTGGATAAAGAAGAGTAAGTATTCATGAGAATGTTTGATCCATTTTAATTTTTATCTTTTAAACTCCTTATATTAGAAATAAAAACTAGTTTTGGTATTTAATATATAAACTTCATGTCTATTCTTTAAATTTTTTATTCATTTGACTTATCTATGAGACATTAATTTCTTAGTAATCCTATGATTACATGTTTTATTTTTCAATGATAAGGACATTGAATTAGTATAATGGAAAATTTAAGGATCAAATTTAATTATGCATACCAAAACGAGGACTCGTAATTTGAGGGAATTAGTTGATTAATGTGAATGAAATTCCCCTATAATGTTTCATGATTTGAGTTTCTAATTTTTTTTGTGAAATGATTTTTTTTGTAATTCCATGAGTGATTTTATATTGTCATATTTTCCATCCCTAAGAAAATTTATATACCAAATATTTTATATTTTATCCTGATCATATTTCTTGATTGATCTAGGGACATTACACCTAACAGAACCTACACTGAAACTTTTCAAAACTATTATTTTGAAAAAAAAACACATTTATAATGATTAAGGAATCTTTTAAAAGAACATATCATTAATTACACCTTTGATAAAATAATTTATTATCCCATATATTCCATGAATAACGTGAATATGGATGATCCGCATTTCAAGTTGATTTTATCCATTCTTACTGTACTCTTAGTATTTGTATGATATTTTTTTGTTGATGTGTGGGGTTTGGGAAAGTCATGGTGAAATATATGATGTGAATTTTATGGAAAATTTTTGGCCCGTCTATATTGGGTAATGAGAAAGGATTTTTTATTCCTAAATTTTACTTCCATTTTCCCCTTCTTGAAAAAAATAAAAAATATTAATGGGTGTGACATGGAGGAATAAAAAATCACCATTACCATACAGATGATTTTTATCATATGTGGTTATGTGGTGGGTTTGAAATTCATTCTAATAATAACATTAAAATAATGAAAAATGAAAAAAATAATATTAGAATGTCGATAAAATTATTAAGGGTACATAAATAATTCATTATCATTAGTTTTATCATAAACCTTACTTCGAGTTTGGGGAATTTTGGAGTTTTTATAATGATGTAGAAAATTCCATTAAACATTGAATTTTAATATAATTCTATTTTCTTTATGAAGATAAGCCACCTCCTTAAGCCACATTTTCATAAAAAGTAAATTCCTATAAACCCTAATCCTTAGAGTAATTTTATCCTTTATTGATAGTCCTCATGATTTATGTTTATTGTATATTTAAAAAGTGAAGAAAGTAGTTCCTTTAAAATCTTATATATAAGAATCATGTTCACATAATATTATCATAACTATAATATATTTTTAACATGAGTGATGAGAGAAAGGATTCCATATATTTAGATCATGATTTGGAATGTTTTCTAATAATTAAATAAGAAACATGAATGGATGAAAGAATGTGTTCTATCCTTTTTCTACAGGAATAAGTAAAATACTATATATTTTTTTATTTCATTGAAAATTGATATATTAAAAATTTATTTTATACGGAATATTGAAGGGTTTATTTAACAATTTTATCAAATTTTATTTATGACATTGAAATTTAAATATTTTAGAATTGATTCCCTCTATAATTGAGTGTTGAGATTTTAATCCAATGGAAAAACATAGTTAAATTATGGGGGTATTTAACACACTCAATTTTCAGGAATATTTTTAAACATATTCTTATGTTTTTCTAATGATTCAAAATGAGTAATTCCATGTTTATCAATGTTTTATTAAATTATGGAAATTTCAATTTCAATAATAGAATTGAGTTTAAATAATAGTATTTACGTACTTATATTAGTGAATATTAATTTATTTAGTTTGGAATATTATTTTGAAATTTTTGATAACTATGTTTATGGTTTATTTCTTGTGTTTATAGAAATTTTTTATCCATGATCAGTCCATCCAATCAAATAGTGGATTCCTACTATTTAGATATCCAACAAGGGTCCGGTTAGAGCGGCCACCACCAGAAGGAACTTCTAAAACTAAAAACCCATGGAGGGAAGGCTTTATGATAGTTCTTGGACATTCATAACCAATTTTATTTCTTCTTTACTAATTTTATATCTTCTATATTTTTTTATGCAAGATTTTTCTTCTTATTTATTTTTTTAAAATAGTACATGCATTCTATTTGAACCAACATTTTCCCCAAAAAATATTTCCATTCATCTTCTTCTATACACCTCCAAGTGAATATTTTTATTTTACAAAAAATAAATATTATTGGATAAGTGAGAACCCTCCAAAAAATATTATCTGATTGAGATACCAACACACCACAATTAAATTTTACTGTCGAAAAAATAGCAAGCACACCATCAAAGGATAAATTGTACACAAGAAGATCCTCCAGAGATGTTGTCGACTACATTAGCCTCACATCCATATGCCTCCATGAAGCCACCACATAAGAATTACTTATAATGATGGGATGGAACACGAATACACAGTAGAGTTGGAGTGTATTTAAGCATTAATAGAAAGACAAAACCTATACCAAAATCAATAAAACTCATCCAATGTGAGGAACATAAACATACATGAATTAACACATCGATCGAACAACTAGATGAAGTAGGGAACATGCAAACTGAAAACCCCCATTACATAAAATAAACAACAACCTCCACCAATATATGAAACAAACACCCTCAAGAGAAAATAAAGAGAAATTAAATTATTCAATGAGCAAAAAAAATCCACACAACTTGGTAAAACAACAATTCCTCATCAAAATGATACCAAACCATACCTTCATACCAAAACTCTCAACCATCAATAATGGAATGTTGAATAAGTTGATAAGAGTATATGAAGAGGTTCTTATGGCTTCACCAAGGAGATGCCCATGCGCAACAAAGTATAATAGCGTAAATAAAATGATCAAAACCCTAAAACCTGATAGGAATTAAATACAATCGATGAGTTGAAAGGGTTACATAAAAATTAAGATTGTACAGTGCCCTAAATGAGGCTGTGTGGGAACATGGGACATCCTGAAATAGAACAAATCTCAGGTAGGGACCAACATAGTCCTGAACACTATCGAATACCTAAAACAGAGATTCAAAATTATCGGGATGCTCAAGGATAGAAAAACTAAGGATAGATTATGGGGTAGTTCAAATGGGAAGATCATCTCATTCATATAATATTGAAATAGATAAGGCCCATAATGGGTAAATCATCCAAACACATGAAACATGGAGTCACCAAACAAATAAATTCGAGGAAGTGGGTCATAAAAAATAAAGATATAATAATAGATGATTAATTTGGGAGACCTGTCTACAAAGAGGTTTAGAAAACAATATCCCCCTTCTGATATATTATTTATAGAAACAATAGTTGTGAGAGTGATTATAGAAGTCGCCACACTGCATTCTTCCATTATTCTCCTTGTTCCACTTCTTTCTATTCTGCTATTTTTTCTTCATTTTCTACTACTTCTATTTTATTTTATTTTATTTCTTATTATTATACTATATTCAATATCTTATTTTTAATTTTATTCCTAAATTATGTTTTATTCTTTTATTATATGGGTATAATTTTATTATTCTATTTTTATTCATTATTTAATCATGTTATTCCATCTCCCTAACTCTCTTATTATTCTATTTTTCTTCTATTATTTTAGTTGGAATTATTTTTTCTTTATTTTTTTATTTTATTCACTTATATTATTTTAAAACTCACCACCGTGATATCATTCAATGACAACGAGGGACTGACATAAGGCTTGGTCTGGGAGAGGATATGTGTCACGGATTTATTTTTTAAAGTTTATTTTATGTTTTTTGATGTGATTTACATGAATAAGTGTGGGGATTGTCTCCTAGGAAATAAAAATCAATTATATATATATATATATTTTAATTTTTTCCTCCATTCCATTGATCACTTCACAATATTTAGGTGATCCATTCAATTGATGAAACATATTATGATGCAGTCAGGTCCTGGAATATTTTAGGATGTAGATTATGTTGTTCTTTTAAGTATGATTATATGATGTGGTGAAATTTAGATTTACTATGGCATTTTAGATTTCAAAACAATGAATAAAATGATATTGATTCATCAATGAGATTTCAAAAATAGATAATCACACATAATTTAAACAAACAAGGGAGAATAATTATATAACTCAATACCAATCCTATGACTATGTTATTTATTTTCTAATAAAATTATGTTCAGAATATCATGTTATTTTAGATTAAATTATAATTATTTATATATTATTATTATTTTATAAAGTAAACAGAAACCAATCTTACCACTTATAAAAAAAAATTTATTAGGTGAATTAGATTATGTAAAAGAACTGTGAAGCTTCTCAAATTAGAAAACCCTAGTTAGAAACTATGTTTCACTAGGAAAATATTCTGATTTTTTTAGACCCCTATATAGATGTGCGTCAGTACACCATTCTTTATTTATAGTTATGGTACGTTGGGCTTTTAACTTGTTGCATATTTTCAGCACTTAGATTTTTTTTCAAAAAATAAAAATTATTTTCAATTAATATATAACCTATCATAATGTACCTAAAATGATGTCTCCTCATAATCACCAATAAACACATACCATGCTTATTGGTGTTTTAATTGGATTTAAACTATTTTATTTCTTTCATTATTTTGATAAATTTCACTTAAATTATATTTAACAAAATTCCTCTTTGTTTGAAAAAATATTTTTTATGTTTAATATGTTTTCATATCTTGTATGTTGATGTTTATATCTTTATTATCTTATTTTATTTATGTCGTGTAAAAATTATGGGCATGAAATCCAATTAGACCAAACCTTCAACCACACATGTTGGGGGAACTAAGGATTAACCCACATGGAGATAGCCTTGGTGTCCCACACAGAGCCTATGTTGAGCATAGTTCTAGCATAACACCAACTAGACCAGTGTATAAGGTTAGGGGTGCATGATAAGGGCTTACCCTATAGTAGCCCACGTAGTTAGTTTGGAGTTTATAATCTGAGCCCAATATCACCATAGTTTAAATTATATACCGCATTCCCTTTACTTCTTGAATTTGACACGGGAAAAAAAATTTCATTTGAGACTAAATTTTGGCCATTGATTGACACCTTTTTTATTTAATCTGTTTGATTTACATATCCCAGAAACTTCTTTTTTCTACACCTACATTACATTTCATCTCGCACTCATATTCTTCCATAGAAAAATATGGCGAAATCCTTCTCAATGCCATCATACTTTCATTTCTAGTTCTACATTTTTTATTCTAAGTGTCTCATTTTCCATTGAAGTTCCATTTCATTTATTTTGGTATGTATTATTTTTACTTCTTAATTTAATGTTTTCCCTAGTTCACAATCGTATTAATTCTTCAACTGGTTCTCTAATGCACCAGTGTTGGTCATAGAATCTATGATCTTATAAATTTAGTTTCATCGAAGTCTAAGGGTTCTTATTCCCTATATTCAGGTGACTTAAAGTCATTCTATTTAACAAAGCATTCATCTCTCTATTTATTTCGTACAATCCTTACTTCTCTTATGATTTTATTCATCATGTTTTTTTAATATCCATTTTTATCTTGATGTATTTATTGTAAGAATCCAACCATAATTGATTTATGTCACTGTTGTAAATTTTAAAACATGGAGAATTGTGGAATCATTGGTTTCAGAAGTGGCATTTTGTTTTTTCATTATTGGTTTTCGAAACCGGTGAGTCTATTGATACCATTGGTCTTTAGAGACCGGGATACATATCACTACGGAATGATTTCCAAAATGATGAGTAATTTAACTCACCTCTTGAATGAAATGGTGAGTCTTTGACCCACTTCCATAGTGTTTGTCACTATTCCAATATTTTTCAATTCTTTCTTTATTTCCTTGAAGAATATAATTCTATGTCCTTCAAGTGAATCAATTTATTTTATTTGTTATGTAGTTTTTCAATCTTCAATTTTTTGGATGTGTCTTATTATGTTTTTATGAAGAAAATTATTCTTCAAAGTATATTTCATAAATCTGCTACAAGGGATCTTATTTTTTTGTTCTTCTACTATAATTAATTTAAAATATTTAGTTTTAATATCATACTTTTATCATAGGTTTTTAATTTTATTTAATACTTAATTTTTTTAATCATTTTTTTATTAAAAATATAGTAGTAGTATTTTATTTATAATTTTTATAAATATGTATTCTAATTTTTTATTAGTTATTAAGTAAGTTTATATGTCATCCATTCATCTTATTACCTTTTATGAACATTGTTTTAAAATTCACACCCTTAAGCTTCCAAATTAGGTATTATCTTCTTTTTCAAAATGAAATGTTTTCTTCTGATGTTGTTGGTGTTGTTTTAATGTGATTTATTATTTAATTTTTATTTGTTAATTAGAATAAATATTAGTCATATTAATGTTCATATTATTTGTTTGGTTTTGTTTTCTACATGTCCCCTTGGGAATCTAATTGCGAGACATGAGTCACTACTAGAACTCAACGGTGACTGGTGAGTCACTGTTAGACACCTAATAGTGAGTAATATTTTTTCTCTTGGAATATTTGATTGTTAAGATTCATGTAGTTTTTTAATTGTCATGAATCATTTTATTTTTTTCTAAAAATTAAAATAGTAGGTAAAATCCTTTTTTTAACCATTGTAAATTTCCCATAGTGAGTAATTTCTCACCACTAAACATTTCTAATGGTGAGTATTGTCTTACTGCCAGACATTTTCAATGATGATAAATTCTTCACTGCTCTCTTCTCTCAATGGTGAGTCATGCCTCACCATTAGTTAAACTTTTATTTAACAAAATATTATTTTATAAATATTAGGTAATGTTGTTAAAATACCTGTCGTTGTAAGAATTTATTATTTTATATAAAATTTAAATTTCAACATTGTTTTAAAAATAATTTTACATTTTCTAAGTGAAATATGATCATGGAGATTATGTTTCTACCAGACTATGTATTTCACTAATTTCTACTGCATGTATATTTTGTAAAAAATAAATTTAATTGCAATGAATTTGTAATAGTGATCTGTTTAATAAATATTACTCACTATATATTTAATATTCCTTTTAATATTTCAGGAATAAACATTAGTCCAACTATATATTTTTAGGTCTAGATTCAACTAAATGAAGTAATTATCATATTGTATTATTAATAAAATATAATAAGTTTTGTGTTTATATTTTACATAGACACACTCATGTAGGTCTATGAAATAATTATTAGTGTTATTTCTTCATGAATAAAATAAATTTTATAGAGAATTTGATTTATTCAATAATGATGCAAAATACTTTATTATTTCATTGAATGTTTAATCATGAAAATTATTTGACATCTATTGTTATGTTTTGATAATTGAGGATCTTTGCCTTCTTCATCCTACACAATTGATGTGACCAATGAACATGAGATTACCTAAATTTAGTCATCTTATACTCACCATATATATCATTTATTTTTTATTTTTTCATCATTGAAATTCTTCTAATATCTTATTTGTATTCTAGAGTCTTGGTTTATGCTTTTCACATCCAAAAGATGTCATTTTGTTATGTATCCCTTATTGAAGGACGGTCAGGTTATTCTTCCAAGTCAAAAGGAAGGTTGGTTGTGATTTTAGAAAAATTCAGGGGTTATACCACCCAGAGTGAAAAGGGTAGGTCGGGTTATACCTCCTAGTGTGAAAAAGGTAGGGTTCTAATTGTTTGTAATCATGTTATTACTCCCAGTCAAAAGTAAGTATATAGTTCATGTTAATACCCTCGAGGAGTTGAGAAGATTTATGAGAGGACTAGGATATTAGTGATCTGAAACTCTATAAAAATATCCTATGATAATTTTTTTTTCATATTGTAACATTTAATAGTAATATAACTCTGATAAATTTGTATTTATTATAATAAATCAAAAAGGACTATCACCCCCCCTCTAGTCAATACTGCCATACCAAGGGACCAAAAAATAGGTATCATAAAATGGCTCCTTTTTAAGGATTTGGTTTTATTTGTTTCATTATCTATTTCTAAACTAACCATTATCCTATATTTAAATGTCTAAGAAAAAATAACCACTACTTTGTTATGTAAAATCAAGATTTTGAGATGTTGAATGCTATCTAACCACCTCACTTAAATAGATGTTATTAGGTTTACTAGAATGAAATAGTGTAGGTATTTCATAAAAATATTTGTCTTGATTATTGATATATAATGTTAAAACATTCTAAATTTCATAAAATTTATTTAGAAACTCTTTTTGGTAATGATGATTCTTAATGTGTTTTAGATTAAAATTTATTATTTACTTAGGCATATCTTTATGATGAAATATGTATAGTCATATGTCATCCTGTAAAATTGATTCTGATATTTGGAGGACATTGAAATACACTCATTAAGGAACTAACAAGTTTGATATAACTAAGATAGGTATAGACCGAGATGAGTTTCAAGAGTTTTGGATGAAGAATCAAGAACTAATAAATGATATTTACAACATATTCACCTAAATTTTCTATAACATGGTTTCTCATAGAGGGATCATGAAAAAAATCTCTCATTGAATGTCTACTTTTACCTCTATCAAATAGATGACATTCAAATAACATTGATATTGAAGAGAGTAAAGATTTTAGAAATATTATAGGGAAGATCTGATAGGATATATACATCAATATGAGATAGAAATGAATAATGAAAATATCTATGACCATTAAAAAGGAAAGGTAGAGAATTTGTATCAAATATAAATGTTATTACTAATTATTCTAATTCACAGTTACATAAATGTGAGAATGAGGAAATTTAAAAGTTCAAAAAAGGGTTTCATAAATATATTAACGGTATAAGATAATTTAAGAAGCATTATAGAAGATATTATCAAAAGGGTGATATAAAGGATAATAAATGAAGTAAAACAATTAACTATGATGCTTCAAAATTAAAATTTTATGAGTGCTGTAAAAAAGGAATATAAAACAATAATATGAAAAATTATAAAAATGAAAGAATGTTAGAGAAATATAAGAAGTAACAATTAATGGATTATCACAAAGGATGCATTTTTACATAAGAGTCAAACTCAGGTGAGGTTATATCCCAAAGTGACCAATAATCTGAAACTCGGTGTTTGATGGATTCCACTATATATAAGGGATACTATGACTATAATTACAGTTATGGATATGAATTTAATTTGGAAATTCATTTTAAAGATTTAACTACTAAAAAATTTCTAAATAACACATTAATAATGGATGAACATTATATGAAACTATAAAGAGAAAATAAAAATATTAATGAAGAAAAGAAAAAAATTAAATGATTCTATTTTAAGGAATATAGAAAAGAAAAACATTTTAGATTCTAAATTGATAAAAGTAAATGTTGAGATAAAATATAAAATATTTCCAATCTAAAAATAATGAAGATCAACACCGAATATTTAAATTAGTCTATGATTATTTAGCTATATTTAAAAATAAATTCCAACATCTTAAACATGAAAATAATAAAATGAAATCTTTTGGTTCATGCAAAAATTTGAAAGTACGTAATGACATGGAATTTGTTAAGGTGGTGACTAAAAATTGTAAAGAGGAAATTTCTAGTTTAAAGGAAACCATATATATTTTTTAAGGATAATAGAAAATTTATAAAATAACGGAAATGAATAAACACAATTTTTTTAAAAAAGGTTATGGTTAAAATACTGAGGTTTATCAAATGTACAATAGTATTTTTGATAAAGGCACAATATGAATATTTGAAAAGTTTCATGAATTAATTGAAACATGAAATGGAATTATTAAAATTAATTTTCATTGATGTTTACTCATTTTATAGGCCATACTAAGACATTAATTTTTGAAAACATTTCATCAATATTACCCTATAGTATATTTCCAAAATCTTCTTGGGTTTCTAAATATTGTTCTACTATTCCAATTGGACCCATGCTATTCTGGTACCAACAAAACAATTTGGTTGAATTTTTTTAAGGAAACCTCTCCTGAGAGTTCAAATTTCACATGGAATGTGGAGAACATGGTCTCCAAAAGGAATTTTCAAATAAATTGAACCTAATATTTTCACCATGTCTAGATAAGTTAATTTTTATCCATCATCCATATTATCTTCTACAATATAATTTGTTATGAGGGAATACAATATATCTGATATATTTTTATAAAATAAGTTTATTTCTGATTCATGGAACGTAAATAATTTCAATCTATTTTTTTTGTTAGCATGTAAAATTATTGTAGTTTACATAGTCAAAACAATAGTTCCGAATATGATGATTATATATTTACTTTTCAATGAAATATTCTAATAGATTATTTCTATCAATATCTAATGATAAATTAATGTAGGGGGACTTATACCATGATTTCTTTTTGAAATAATATATTAATATGTAATCTTTAATCAAGTGTTTAAACAAATTTTTTATTCAATATTAAAGTCCCATAGTATGTTTGAAATAATTTTTTCCATAACATATCTAGGGAAGCCTTTATTACATTTCTAAATATCTTATTTGGTTTATATTTTAGCATTTCATAATTATTACTCTAAATATTGTTGAAATCCACAATTGTTTCAAAAATATTTTTTAAAAAAAATTGATTTAATTTTGATAACAAATTTTGTTTTATTAATATGTTTTTAAATCTATTATTTATATGATTAAAATCAGGGGGAGTTTTTCTATCTTTAAATAAATTTAACATAAAGAATATATATATATATATTGGATTTATTTTACCATATAAAATATGTTCATGAAAAGAATATTTTTATTGAATATAACAATGTTTTGTTTTTTAATTATATCTAATATTAACATATAAAAAGATTAACTTTTATGTTTTGATAAATATGGATCACTATGTTTTAATTAGAAATAGTTATGTCTGGAAAAAAATTCACTTCTAAAATTCCAATTTCTCAATTATTTTTTATTAAATATTTAATTTTTCTTATTTTTATTGTGGATGATTTTTCATTTATAGATAGTATATAATTTATAACATAATGTTTGTTCAAATTTTTTATGATGTTATACTAACTTCTTCCAAGTAAAATTTCTATTTTGATAAATCAATTAAATTTTTTGTGTATTATTATTTAATTGAAAGTTATTAATTATAAATTGTTTACATTTTATTTAATTAATATACCTATTTGAAAAAATAATTTATAAATTAATATTTTAATAGTTTTATACCTCACTGATATTTTTTAGTATGCTTAATTGATAATTAGACAGTAATGTTTAAATTTATTAGTTCAGCATTGACATTGTATTTTTATATACTATATATAAATGTATTATTTTACTATGTTTATTAAAATTTTATTTATATTAATTATTAATTTAAATTTTGATAAATTTAAAAAATGAGGAAAAGGGATTTTATGATTTAATATATTTTTATTTACCTGTTTGAAAATTTTATAAATATTATGTATTCTAATTTTAAAAAAATATGAAGATTGATTTTAATAGGGTTTAAAATATTTTTTAATCATTCCATGGTTTAGTAAATTACATTTACATAATATTTAATTAAATTAAATTTTGGTTTATAACAAATATTTTTATGTTCAATATGTTTTCATATATTGTATTCACATGTTTTTATATTAATAAATTTATTTTATTTAAGTTGTTTATAGATTATGGGAATGTAATCCACATAGACCAAACCATCTATAACACATATAGGGGGACCCGAAGATCAGACCACATGGGTGTTAGCCTTATCATCTTGCATAGATCCTATCTTGAGCATAGTGCCAGTATAACACCAAAATAACCTGTGTATAAGGAAAGGGCTGTGCGATAAGGGCTTGGGCTATAGTAGCCCACTTTGTGTGTGTGGTGTTTTTAATCAGATCCCCATATCAGCATGGTTTGGATTATATATTGTGTCCCCCCTACATGATGAATTCTATTTGGGATGAAATATTTCATCTTAGACTCAATCTAGGCCATTGATTCTCCTCTCCATGCATTTCAGTCATTCGATCTACATATTCTATGTGGGCAATTTTTGATCCCATGCATTATGTTTTATCTCTTACTCATCTTAATCCACAACGAACATCAATGAAATTATTCTCTACAATGGTGAACTTCCAATCTCCTGTTATATATTTTTTCAGCAAGAGTTTCTTCTTCCATTAAAGTTCCATTTTATGTCTTATGGTTTGTTTTGGTTTTATTTCTGAAGATAATAGTGACTGAAGTTCATCATCTCATTCGTTCATTACCTATTTATCTTATACACCAATGTTAGTCAAAGCTAGTTAGATCTTCTAAAACTAGTTTCCTCAAATTTTAAATCTTCTTTTTTTCTCATATGCATGTTCCATTCGGTATTTATATTTATCAGAATATCCAACTCGTAATTTCTTCCATCTAAGAATTTCTTCTCTTATGATTTTCTTATTCATGTTCTTGTATTGTTCATTGCTTTTCCATGGTGTCATCAATGTAAGAAATAATACTTAAGTAATTTAATCCCCCATTTTTAATTCTCTAATGGTGAGAGACTTGGAACCATTTCTTTCACCAATGGCTAGATATTTTTCACCATCAATTGCAACACATAGTGAGTCTTTTTACATCATTGGTTTTTTCCAATGATGATACATGTCACCTCTTAATGGTTCATCCAATGGAGAGTTAGTTCACTAAATGGTGGAACCCCACAGTGAATCTCTATCTCACCTCTATGGAGTTATCCTTCTATTCATATCCTTTTTTGATCTTTCATTAACCCTATTCAAAAGCCAACCCCCTTCTTTAATGTGATTCGCATTGTTTTATTTTTTCTATAAGTGTTTAATCAATTTTTCTTCATTTAATTATTTTTATATGCTATAACATATACATGGAAGTATCTTAAATCAAGCCACTACATGTGATCCTCAGCATATCTACTTATTATATCATTTATATAATATATTTATTTATATTTTATTACTTTTATCATATGTTTTTAATTCTTGTGAATAATTTATTTCTATTAGTTTTTGTTTTATTAATAATATGAGAGTGGTCTTTGTTTTATAATTTTTATAACTCTATTTTATAATTTCAATCTATGGTTACTAAGTATGTTTATAATTTTTTTGGTTGTCGGTTTACCTTTTCTAAACTTTGTTTTAATAGTCACACCATTAAGCTACCAAATGAGCTATTGTTTTCTTTTCCTAAATGAAATTTTATATTTATAAATATTTGAGGTTATTATAATTTGTTTCATTTTTTTATCATATAATATAAATTTATATTCTATACTATTTATCAACTACTTCTACATGCTTTTTATATTTTTAGATACATAGGAGTGTGGTAGTATTCTTATTTCAATTCATTATGTTTGATTTTTTATTTCATGTTTTTGGTTAATTAGATGTAATTTTATTCAATTATAAGTTAATAATATTTGTTTGGTTAATTTATAAACTTGTAATATTGGGACCCAGTGGAGATACATGAGTCACTGCGGGAACTAAATGTTGAGTTAGGAGTCATTGTTGGACTCCCAATATTGAGAATTTTTTTCTCTTTGTTCTATTTTTTGTCAAGATTCATGCCATTGTTTTCATTTTTTATTAATTCATTTTATTTTTTCAAAAAATTAATATGGTATGTAAAATATATTTTCCCCCATTGGATATTTCTAACAGTGAGTAATGTCTCACCTCCAGTCATTTTAAATGGTCAATAATACCTCACTTCCAAACATTTCCAAGGATGAAAAATGTATCATTGCTCCATGCTCTCAACGGTGAGTAATGTCTCATCATTAGTTAATGTTTTATATAATTTTTTTTTTCATAATTTTAGTAAATTTTTAAAAAAAATTATTTGTCAAAATCTATTATTTAAGGTGAGAATTTAATTGTAATATTATTTAAAAAATAATTGTATCATTTTTATAGTGACATATTCTCATGTAGATTTTGTTTCTATGATACTATATTCTCCTAACATTATGATGAATGGATATTTTTTATAATTTCATCCTCATTTCAATTAATTTTATAAATTTTATTGGTTTTATAAATATTACTATTAATATATTTAATATTCCTTTTAATATTTCATGGATAAACACTAGTCTGACTGTATTTTTTTCTCTTAGCATCAACTAAATGATGTAATGGGCAGATTGTTTTATTATTTAACTCAAAAAAATTTTGTACACAGATTAAACATGGACATGCTCTTTTAGATCTATGACATAATGATACGATATATTTCTTCAAACATGAAACAAATGTTCTAGTGTAGTTGATTCATTCAACAAGGATACAAAAAACATTCCTATTGTTATACTAGATTGATAATGAAACTTATTTGACATCTGTTGTTCTGTCATTATCGTTAAGGATCTTAATCAATATCATCCTCACCCACTAATGTGATGATAGAACATGATAATTAAAGAATTTACTCATCTACTTCTTATCTATTATATCAATTTGTTTTCTTTTTATTTGTATTTGTAATTCTTCCAATAAATTGTTCTTATTCTAGAGTTTTGGGTTTCAATTTTCCCATCCAAAAGATTTCATTGGGTTATCCTTCCCATCTAAAATAAAGGATAGGTTAATCATTCCTAAAAAATAAAGGTTGGTTTTGAATCCCTCAAGTCATGGGTTACACCCCCAGGTGTGAAAAAGGTAGGTCAGGTGATACCCCCGGGTTTGAAAAAGAAAAAATTGTAATTATTTATAATTAATTATTATTATTTTATTATTCCTACTAAAAATTAAGTATATAGTTCATACTAGTCTCCTCGAGGAGCCGATGATATTGAAGAGAGGACTAGGATCCTGGTGATCTAAACCTCTTCAAACATCTCATGTGTAAATTATTTTATTTCCACTCAATCATTTAACAATAATATAACTATGATAAAATTTAATTAGTAATAATAAATAAAAAAGGACTATTCACCCCCTCTAGTAACTACTTCCATACTAAGGGACCCAATAGTTTTATTATTAATTGTTCATACATATGTGTTGGGTGCATGATTATTTTCCCTTTAGTATCTTTGTGATGATACTTTATAAGAATTGTTTAAAATCCTATATAATCATTTCAAGAAAAAATTAAGAGTGATTTCATTCATGATTTATCTACTATAAATGAACTATGAAAGTGATAATGAAGAGTAATTCAACATTTAATTATATTTATTTTAGTAAAATAAGAATGTATATCATGATTTTCACCGAAACTATTCCATAATTAGTCTCTTATGTTTGGACACAACATTATTCCAGGAGTCTACATCAATAAACATGTGAATGCAAGTGTTGATCCCTATATAACTACTAAAAATGTCCTTTTTGGGTTTAATTGGTCGACCATGTGCATTCCACCCAATGTCAAATTTTATTCCTTTTGTATCTCAGCATATTTTTTTGAACATAATCACACTATGGTGCCCCTATTATTGTGGGACATTGTTTTTTCATCATATTCCATTTTCACAACTTCAACATCTTCACTATATTTTTTCTACAGATTGGTAGTATTTTCATATTAATAAGGTTTATTTTCCTCTACATTGTTAGCACCATAATGTTAAGAAATATGTTTTTCTGTTGGATTGGGAGCATCAGAATGTGTAGAATTTATTATTTTTAGAAGTGGTTGAACAATTAATTTAGACTATATATATGAAAATGTGAACGAATAATAATATCAGGTCATGAATTATATATTTCAAAAAAATAAAACCATATTATTTAACTCTATTTTTAAAATTTAAATTCATTTTACTCCTCTATAGGGTATCCAAATCCCATCATTGTGGTTTCTTCTAACATACATGCCCCCATCTACAGTTGGAGCACAAAAAAATTGATGATTAAATCCCAATTAAAGGGGAATTCTCAGTTGAATTAAAAATTAACCATTCTGTGTTTTTGGCCGATAATAGAAAAATTGACCACTTTTGGTTTATGGGATCTAGAACACAATAATTTATATTTCCTATTATTCCATTATAAACACTTAATCTTTGTACCATTCCTTACTAAAATCCAATTTAATAAATTTGAATTCATCTATTTTAACTACTCTCATATTATCAACCCACATGCATTGAAAAATCCCCACATGGATGTCTTCTAGTCCAACTTCTATCATTGTTTTATGATTCCAAGGTTTGACATAATCACAAAAAATTGAGTTCATCCATTGGTACTAGATACATGATTCACTTAAAACACACGTGTAACTCCACTATTTTTCATGGTATTATGTTCATCATGATCATTTTTATAGAATTCATAACCATTAATTACATAACCATTATATGTTTATACTTGAAAACATGTTCCTCTAGCTAGCCATCAAATCCATTATAAAATCGAATCTGGAGTAAAAATTGAAACCATAAAAATATAGTCCTAAAAATATCGTATAAACTATTGATTATGTATATTTAATATCCATCACTTAACCCTTGACGAATTCAAATGCCCCAGTGTTACTTTGTGGATTTCAACATATAGGGAAACCTCTAAAATGTTATAAAAAACATAAATATGGGATTTATCATGACATGTAATAGTAATTTTGAAAACATCAATTCTAGATATTCTATAACCCATAATACACATAGTGTAATGAGATTCTGCTAGACTAATGATTTCTATATCTGATAGGTAGTTGGTATTGAATTCAATGGAATCCTCAAAAACCTATCTCTCCTCAATATGATCATATAGTTAACTATGTTTTTGGATATGCCCTTTGAAAATATTCTTATAAAATTTAATGGGGGCACATCCATATATAATTTATAAGGCTATATCATCAAATATATCTTACCATGTGAACCATCATGTCATATAATTTTGCTGGGAAAAACATATCCAATTAATATAACATGGAAGTAATTTACTTTTCTATGGTTGGAAATTGCACATGGTCGATGACTTATCTACATAGATATTGGAAAAATTGGTTAATGTATGATATAAATTATTATGAAAAATAAAATTCAAAACTACATGCATTATATCTAGAATCAAAACATGTGAATCATGTCATTTTAGATCCATTAAAATTAAATTTGTCATTTCAATGATATTCTTGATATTCGATGACTACCACTCTAAATCCTTTACATCATTTAATAAGATAAAAAATAAAAATTACTCCTTCCTAGAAAGTGTGTAAGAAATTCTCTGAAGAAAATAATGAATTCATGATTTATTGACAAAAACTCTTCCTGTATTCCCAATTCAATCATGTATAATCTATCAAAAAATACTTCATTTTTTCATGTGCGTTTTATAATTTTCTAATGATTCTAGAGCATACATTTTTTAAAATGAATAACATCAATAAAATTACTTATGTACAAACAATTATAGTATGATTATTAAAAAATGATCTCTTTTCATAACATGTTTTTGTTATTTTTTTCAAAAAAAAATTTATCGAAAAGAAATTTCCGTAACATTTAATTAATCTAATAGTTGATCACTTATTAGAGGATATGGAGTTTTACATTCTTGTGAATATCCCTTGAATGATTTCATTCAAGATCTGTACACATGTCACTATTGTTAGAATATATGATGTCTTAGAAACACTTTCTTCGACTAATGTTTCGAAATAATTGATTTTATACCTTGTTTAAAAAATGGGGCAACCTTGAGTTCCATTAACTCTATATCTGGAAAATTTTAAATAAATATTTAAGTCATTTATTATCTAATAAAACATGGATCTAAACATGATATCTTATTTTCTGTAAGAATCGTAAAATGTAACACCTGAATAACTCAATAATTTCACATTTTTTATCAATTAAACTAAATAAAAATCAATATGATTACCCGGTTGTTTTGGTCCTAAAAAAACAAACATAACATAATTTATTTACATTTTATTCAAAATCATAGTGGGAAGTTATAATTTTCCAACTTAATCAGCCATATATAGTTTGAGGTACTTTGAAAACCAAAATAATTCCCTCTATCTGTATAGAGTGTTGGATGAAGGTTTCTTTGCTCTTTTATAAATTCAGGATACTCATGATAAATTATATTCCACTATGAAGATTCATTCAAGGGATGAATTTTCCCATCATTATTTCATATATCTATATGCAATGTAAAATTTTTTCTTGTCTCTTCACTTCCATATATGTTCCTAAACCTTGGATTGATTGGAAAGTACCATACAGCTTTCTTAGGAATGTTTGGACTACTTTGTGTATAAGGTTATATTTGTTTTCAATAGTTGTAAATGAAGATCAAAATGAAGAAGGAGATGAAAAATTACTCAAAAGTTATTGAGAGACATGCATTATTGTATGAGGGTTCATGTGGATTTTTGAAAATTTAATAATGATAATATAAAGATGAGAAGAAGATGCAAGTCATATTCAGTGTCGACTAGAATGACTAATGTTGATAGAAGACAAGGAATTTGGTAAGTTCCAGTAGTTTCCCGGGTGAATCTGTCGATGCTGAAACTGATCATTCAAAGATTATATATCATGACAGAATGAGATATTTAAGGTGGCATTGAAGAATATATTTAAGGTGGTGTTCATTCCCACAGTTTCCCAAATTATTGGACCTTAAAATAAGGATTTTGTTTTTGAAAATGGAATGATTTATGTATAAGAGTGAAAAAAGATGTTGAATTGTGAAGGAAATCAGAAAAGGATGAAAATTGCATATCTCGGAACATAGACTACGTACCATGATCTGGGAATGGTTTGCGGCAGCATACCTGGCATGAGAAAGGGTATGCGAAGTGGTACAGAAAACTGAAAATGGTTTTCCACGACTGTATGCTGTGAAGGCGGGTAGTAAACAGGAAGGGTACATAGAATGGTTCACGGAATGGGTCGTGGTACCCAAAATGGTTCTTCATGGAAGCAGTTGTGGTACACTGAATGGCTCATAGTTGGTGGTATAAATGCAGTATGCGGACTTGTAGACACACGATACACGATGAAGGTTCACAGTTTTCCGGAGGGTCGTAGGATGTGGCGGAGGTTTATAGTACGCAGAACGAGCATAGTCTGTAGTGAAGATTTTCCCATATTGAAAATTTTGGGTAAAACAAATTAGAGAAATTTGAGGATTTATCTCAACCTATAATGAGTACTAATCCCATCATTAAGGAAGAGGGAATTTAGTTAGAAAATATTATCACTGAGGAAGAACTCAAATAAGTTCGAAAGTGGTATGTAGGAGAGATTCTGCGTAGGAAAATGTGGCATGTGAAATCCAAAACAGTTTTAAAAATTTAAGGAGTAGTCCATGAAAGAGATTTTGGGTAAAAAAGGGCTATGCAAGCGATGAAATGATTTTATGATTTTTAAAGAGTCTACGGAAGGAAGAGGTGGTACTTAAAGGTGGTATACAGAGGGGGTAAGCAGAGGCGGTACACATAGGCCGTATACAGAGGCGGTATGCAGAGGAGGTAAGAAGAGGAATTACACTGAGGTGGTAGGTAGAGGTGGTATGCAGAGGTGATAAATTGAGGCCATAAATGAAGGCAGTACACAAAGGCAGTACGCAGACGTGTGGTATGTAGAGCATGCATGGTGCGTGGAGCAGGCATATTGCGTAGAGCAGAGGCAGTATGCAATGCAGAGGTGGTAAGCGCAACAGAGGTGGTACATGGAGAATAGGAAATATGCAGAGCAGGAGTGGTACACTGAGCATGTGCGGTATCTGAATCATGCATGGTACATAGACCATCCATGGTACGTAGAGCAGGTGTGGTACACCGATTAAAGACAGTCCATAGAATCAGGGGAAATCTGCCGAAAAAATACATCAAAAAGGGAGTTTGTGATTCCCGCAAAAAATGGAGGAAGTTCTAGTGCCTTAAGAAATTGCAATAAAGGAGAAAACTGAATATAAAAGAGCATCAATTCGGGACTTCGATGCAAGTAGTGCATCATACAGAATATAGACAAAGATTTTTCATTCCAATCTATTGAACGAACTATTATGTCGATAAACTGAGTTATACCTATCCCATGGTAGTGGGTAAGGGGGAGTCAACGGAAGTGATCTGAGGGAAGCAGTGACATATCCAAAAAAAAATTTAAGTTAGTTTTCTAGGGATAGAGTGACTGTGCCCAAACCATTTTAATCCATAGCTCGTGAAGATTAATGAAATTTGGTAGGATCGACAACCTGTTGGCGCATGCTCCTTGGATGTTACCCTTCATGATAAACTAAGTAAAACCTTTTGAACATTACTTCGACATGTGAATGATTTAATTAATAAACATATCCATCATAAAGGTCTAAACATGTTCCTACCAAGGAGAGAAAAAGATCTAGTAAAGAAGAGAAAAAGTTAACACCCAGATTCTGTAAAGACCCATAATTTCCATGTAATTTTTTTAATATATGGGAATTTTATGAGTCCGCCAAAATTGAAAGTGCGTGATTCTGAGGCTCGGGGTGCCAAAAATCAATTTCCAATATTTGGTTCGGGTGTGTTTAGTAGACGTACGCGCAGGTTTTTATAAATTTTGAACAGGTGTTCGGAATTGAAATCTGAGGGCAGTGTTGAACTCGCAGCGCTGGTATTCGCTTAAGGAGACTCTCACAACGACGACAGTGGGTCAATAATGAAAGATAGTTTTTAGGGGTTTTAGTGAATAATTAAATAAAAATAATGTTGTGTAGCTTTATTTTTATTTTGTTGGTTAAAATCTCCATGTTGAAGTTAATGGTGGGGCCCACATCACCTTAACATCCCAAGAGAGGTTATGGTGGTGGGGCCCTCCCGAACCAAACCTACTCTTCATGTTTATTATGGGGGGGCCCACCTAGGTTTTTAGCCCCCTTGAAACTCCCCATTAATGGTGAGAAACCTCAAACTTCTATTAAGTGTAGGGATCCTCTTCAACTCCCCTAACAATTAATTAGGCCAAATCCTCTTCATTAATTATTTTTAGCCAACGCTTTCAATTAATTGTTTAACCCGTTTGAATTTTGTGCCAATGAATAAATAATAGATAAAATTAATCTATTATTTTGGCATGGAATATTAATCTTGGTGGAAATTTGGATAGGAGAGAGCTTAGTGAGAAAATCTCTCGCAAACGAAGAACGAAGAACGCGTTCTTCCAACGAAGAACGCCATCGAGGAGCATCTTTGACTTTCTTCCTTAGATCCTCCTTTAATGTGGGAATTCAGTGACTATGACGAGCCGCTACACAAACCAAAAATTGAGGAAAATGCCAACGTCCATATTTTTCCAATGATCCATCTTCTTCCCCACGACTCCATCGACGAACTACGAATAAGGTAGGGGTTTTATTTGAATATGATGTTATACCTATATTGCTTCCCTTATAAAACAAAGTATCATTGTGGATGTCTACCTTGCAGGTTGGGAACCTTCATTTGTTGGATGATGTGGGGGTTTTTCTTCTCTCTTCTTTCTTGACAATTCTTTGTAAAATCTAGAAGGATTTGAACCGCTTTCTACCAGCTTAAACAGGGAGGGTGCGAGTGAAACCAACAAAGGCCGACCCCTCCGCCGATCTTGTTTGTGATGTTCTTTAGCAACGACGTTGATGGAAATGAAGGCAACATGCAACGACCGCGCTACCCGTGGATTCCGCAACCCGCTCCGCCCTCACGGCGCTCCGGAAGAATCGGCTCCACCCCCTACCGGCCTCCCGGCTGCCCGCCGGCATCCCGGCCTCCCAGCTGCCCGGCCGCCCTCTAGCCTCCCAGCCACCCGCTGACCTCCTGGCCCCCATACCAAGCTGCACTAGCCTTGCCCCTCGTGACCACAGACCGAGCCAGCCTCATAGGTCGTGCCGCCCAAGCCGCACCCCTCACGGTGCCTGGCCGAACGGGCCCTGGCCTCCTGGGCCGAGCCGTGTAAACGCCCCCCCTTCGGGTCGAACCACCATCACTGCCTACTAGGATGGGCCCAGCAGGCCAGGTCGACCCAAACTGGGTTGGCCCAGACTACGTCAGGCCGGGTCGGTCCGACCGGGTCGGACCAGACTTGAGCCTACTACGGACCCCTTACTTTCTATTGGCCATATCTTTGGAAATGAGCGTCTGTTTGATGAACCTTCAATGAACCTGGTAATCTTGGAGCATGATGGTCCCTTTGAGTATACCCTACTAGATTTTGAGGTATAGTTGAGTTACGGTCATGTTGGATCACACAAGAATCCAATCGGGCCCTCGGGACTAAAATACTAATAACTCATAGACGGGGTGTCCGATTGACGCCCCATCTATTGTGTTGAGACCTCTATGACATGACGAACCTTTTAGGTACTTCTTAGTGGAACTTCGTGATAGTTTGAGTATTGAATAGTAGCTTATGGAGCGGATCCTTTAAGTGATGAGCGAGCTGAGTGCGGAGACCTAGTAGCTGGCTAAGCCCTGATGACTGCTGACCAATTCGACTCGGAGTGACTCGACTAGCCTAGTGGGGAGCGCCTTGGTGTCACGGAAGACCCACGATAGAGGAGCGCCTGGTTGTGGAGGCAGTACCGTGATACTCGGTAGGAGGAGTACCTCTACAGGCTATTAGGGGGAGCGCCTTGGTGACACGGCAGACCCACGGTGGGGAGCGCCTCTGTGTGACGCAATAGACCCACAATACGAGATAGGAGGAGTACCTCAGCAGTTCAAGGTTAGTGGGAAGTGACTTGGTGTCGCGGAAAACCCACTTTAATTGATTGAGCAGGAGTTCTCCAGCAGCCATGGTTTCGATAATGTGAATAAGAGTCCTGGTCATGTTGAGTCAGTAACTTTTTTTTACTTCATAATTGATATGGATTACTTGATAACATAGGTATATACATGGGAATATACCAAAATTGGGTTATCTGTTGATTTCTTAACTTTTGGTTTATTCTTGTTGTATTTTTTTAGACCTTGAGGGTCTCAGGGTCTCTACCAAGTATCAATATATTCACCCCTGCATGGGCTAGGCCCCCATCCCATTGTGTTTGTTGTAGACGACAAACAATGCTGATTGAGGCTAAGATAACCAGGACTGGACGGTACCCAGAGGTGGCCCCAAGGACGAGTCGGTACATGGAGGAGACTGACAGACGTGGAGTGCTGAGGAGGCAATCTGTACCTACCCTTCAGGTAGGAATCCCGAAGGATGGACCAAAAAATGTTTTTCCTTTCTCTAATTGTACTTATATTTCCAGTTCCTTGTACTTTACAGTTGGGCTTGTATTCCGGCCCCTTTAATTTTCATCTCACTTTTGATATGCAGTTTACTTATTGTTTTGTATCCAGCTGTGTGCACTATTGTGTTCGTTTTAGGTTATAAAGGAAATGCCTTCCTAGTTTTAGATAATTACATCCTTGGTACTAGTCTCCAGCCCCTGTCATATGAAAGGAAGGCTTTGGGTAGTCACGACACGAGGCTCAAGGGATGGGTCATGATAAATTGGTATCAGAGGAGTCAGTTCTACTGCAGAACGTAATACTCTGATCTTTCTTTTCTATGAAGAAATAGTTTTAAGATAAGTGAGTGTGGTTCTTAGTTCAGGGAGTCCAGTGTTTGTGTGGTGACCGACGTATCCATACATCAGGACCCCGAATTCTGATTTCCAACTCAGTGCATGAAAACCCTGATTGCATGTGTGTTTTCAAAAGTTTATTTAAGTCAGCTCAACCAGGTTAGCTCACCCGGTTTAGTCATTTGGCCATGTCTCATCTGTTTTATTCAGGATGCCTCCCTGTGGACGACCAATAAGAGACCTGAGAGTTGCATGCACAAATAGCCCACCGAGTGATGAGGCCTCGGTGTAGGGCCCTTTTCCAGCGAAGGCACCAACGATACCACTTCCTGTTGGGCCATCGATGCCACCAGCCCCAGCAGCAGACGATGCACACTGATTGAGCGTGTTTCATGAGTTCTAGCACTAGAGGCCACCCAGGTTCTGGGGAGAGATGGACCCATAGGTGGTTGAGGATTGGATGGAGGTTGTGGTGAGAATTTTCCGACTGGTAGGGACACTAGAAGACATCATGGTGATTATTACTTCTAGGCTTATACAAGAAGCAGCATGCAGATGGTGGAGCTTGATGATCTAGGTCCACGACAAGATGAACCTTCTCTAGGAAGACTTAGAGAGCCTGTTTCAGGAAGAGTTTGTCCCAGCGACTCTCCACGCAGTGTATATTCAGTAGCTACTTCATCTGCAGCAGGGCAGTATGAATGTAGATCAATACTCAATGAGGTTCACAGACCTCTCACACTACTCCACTGATATGGTAATAGACCCTTTCTTCAGGGCCCAGACCTTCATGCAGGGACTCAGGTGGGAGATCAGAGCTTCAGTGATCTCACTTAGTATCTCGATGTAGGGAGGGGTGTATGAGAAAGACCTCTTAGTGGAGAGTTTCATTGCTAAGCAGTCTCCAGCAGTAAGATCCTCCACCAGTCAACATGTAGTGGAGTCTTCTGCAGCTGCCAGTAGACAAATGTCATAGAGGTCCAAGAGGACCAGTCCTACAGGTGGATAACTGCATGAATTAGGATTGGTTGTGTGGGGCACCCAGAGTAGAGACATACATGCCAAGAGTGTGTAGTGCTTCACATGTGGTGGGTAGGGTCACATTTCTCGTGATTGTCCGACCCATCATTCGGATGATCAGCATACAGTCGAAGGACCGCCCAAGCAAAGGAATAGATTCAATCGAGGCTGTCTGCAGGGAGTAGGCAGACATGGTAGAGGAGCTAGACCTGTAGCTGGTGGTGGATGGTGATTTGAGGTGCTACCACCACCACCACCACTAGGGGGTCCACCCTGACCACAGAGAGGAGGTGGACAGGGGAGATCTCAGTTCCATGTAGCTGAGCCCTACGATCACGACACTCTGGAGATGATACGAGGTACGATCTCTGTCTACTCCACCGTTGCTGTAGTACTTATAAACACAAGTGTCAGTCACTCTTTCATTGACATTGCCCTCATTCGGATCTTGGAGATTCCGATGGATAATTTGGCTCGATCCTCACAGCTAGAGACTCCTACCCGAGCATACTCAATGATTATGCCCTGGTGATGGCAGTGTGAGCTTACTCGATGAGGGGAGAGCTTCAGATGGGATTTCCGAGTAGCGGCGTTGAGGCCTTACAACGTCATCTTGGGTATGGACTAGTAATCTATAGTCCATGTTCATATTGACTGTATTAGGTGAAAAGTGTGGTGTGTCCGCATGGATGGGACAAGGTTTACCTTCACCGGTGAGAAGGGAGCCTTTTCAGCACATGATGGACTTGCTCGGAGGAGAGTACAACCGATCACTTATTAGTTGGATTTCCTTAACCTTAGAATAGTTGATGTGGAATGTCAGAGTTATCCTATAGTGGTGGAACATTATGAAGATGTTTTCCCTAATGATGTCCCAGGTCTACCTCCTCCCAGAGAGGTAGACTTTTACATTTACATGTACCTCGGGATGACACCGATATCTACACCAGTGTATCAGATGGCTCCCGCAGAGCTTCGGGAGCTGCGAGTAAAACTAGAGGAATTGCAGGAAAAGGGATTCATCCGGACCAGTGTTTCTCCTTAGGCATCCCCGATTCTGTTTGCCAAGAAATCGGATGGGGGAGGGAGGCTCAGATGCATGCTCAGTACCCCCACTGGTTCCCTTAGTTATGAGTTGTGGCTTATGGGGACATAGAGCCTTGAGGTGGGGAGAATGTAAAGACCTAGAATTTCCATGTAATTTTTTTAAATATATGGGAATTTTATGAGTCCTCAAAAATTGACGGTGTGTGATTCCAAGGCATAGTGTGCCCAGAATCAATTTCTAGAGTTTTGTTCGGGTACGTTCAGTAAATGTATGAGTGGGTTTTTATAACTTTTGAACTGGTGCTCAGAATTGAAATCTGAGGGCACCGTTGAACTCGTAGCGCCGATATTCGGTTAAGGAAACTTTCACCTCGACATCAGTGGGTTGAGAATAAAATATAGTTTTTGGGTTTTTAGTGAAAGAATTAAATAAAAATAAAGTTTTATAGATTTATTTTTATTTTTTTGGTTAATGCCTCCATGTGGAAGTTAAAGGCAGGGACCACATCTCCTTAACCTTTCATGAGAGGTTATGGTGGTGGGGCATAGCTGAACCTAACCTCCTCTTCATGTTTATTATGGTCGGGACCACCCGGGTTTTCAACCTCCTTGAAACTCACCATTAATGGGGAGAAACCCTCGAACTTCCATTAAGTGCAGGAAACCTCTTCAAATACCCTAATAATTAATTATTCCAAATCATCTTCATTAATTATTTTGATCCAACGCTTTCAATTAATTGTTTAACCCATTTGAATTTTGTGCCAATGATTAAATAATAGATAAACTTAATCTATTATTTTGGATTTTCATATTCAACTTGGTGGAACATTGGAAAGGGGAGAGCTTAGGGAGAAAGGATCTAGCCAACAAAGAATGAAGAACATCTTCTTCCAACGAAGAATGCCATTGAGGAGCATCTTTATCTTTCTTCCTTAGATCCTCCTTCGATGTAGGATGTCATCGATTACGATGAGTCGACACACAAACCGATGATTGAGGAAAATGCCGATGATCGTCTTTTTCCAACGTTCTGTCTTCTTCCCCCTGACTCCGTCGTTGAACAATGAACATGATAGTGATTTTATTTGAATATGTTGTTATTCTTATATTTCTTCCCTTCTAAAACAATGTATTGTCGTGGATGTTTACCTTGCGGGTTGGGAACCTTCATTTTCGAGAAGATGTGGGGTGTTTTCTTCTCTCTTCTTTCTTGAAAATTCTTTGTAAAATCAAGAAGGTTTTGAACTAGTTGCTACCACCATAAACACGGAGGGTACAGACCCAACCAACAAGGCCTGAACCCTCCACCGATCTTTTATGTGATGTTCTTCTACAACAACGTTGATGGAGATAGGCAATGACAGCACTACCCTTGGCCTCCGCGACCCGCGCCATCCTCGCATCGATCTGGCCGAACCGACTTCGCCACATACCAGACTCCCGGCTGCCCTCCCGCCTCCCTGCTGGCTGGCCGCCCGCCGGCCTCCCAGCCTCCCACGGGCCACCCGCCAGTCTCCCGGCCGCCCACCAGCCTCCCGGCTGCCCGACCGCCCGCGGGCCTCTCGTCCGCCTGCAGGCCTACCACCTTCCGCCGACTTCCTGACTCCCAGGCCGATCCCCCCGAGCCGTGCACCTCATAGTGTCTGTATGATCTGGCTTCCCAGGCCGAGCTGCCTGAGCCACGCCCCTCGCGGCGCTTGGGCGAACCGGCCCCGGCCTCCAGGGCCGAGCAGCCTACGCGGCCCCCCCTCTGGGCCAAACCGCCCTCGCGGCCTGCTGGGATGGGCCCAACGAGCTGGGACGGACCCAATGGGTTAGGAAGGGTCAAACCGAATGAGGTTTCCCTAGACTAAGTTGGGCCGGGTCAGTCCGACCAGGTCAGACCAGACCTAGGACAACTACCGACCCTTTACTCTCTTTTGGCCATATCTTTGGCACCGGGTGTCCATTTGATGAACCGTCAGTGGCCCAGGTAATATTGGAGCATGAAGGTACCATTAAGTTTAACTCACAAGTGTTTGGGATATAGATGGGTTACAGTCAGGTTGGATCATGCACGAATCCAACTGGGCCCCCCTAGACTAAAAGGCTAGTAACTCATAGACCGGGCGTCCGATTGACACACCGTCTATTGCATTGAGACCTCTATGATGTGGCAGACCTTTGAGATACTTCTTCATGGAACTTCATGATAGTTGGAGGATCGACCAGTATCTCATGGAGAAGATCCTTCTGGTGAAGAGCAAGTAGAGTGCAGAGACCTAGTAGATGGCTGAGACCTGACGACTGCTAACCGATTCGACTTAGAGTGACTCGACTAGTCTATTGGGGAGCACCTTGGTTTCGCGGAAGACCCACGGCGGAGGAGTGACTGGTTGTGGCGGAAGACCCGCCATACTGGAATGGAGGAGAACCTCTGTAGGCTATTAGGGGGAGAGCCTTGGTGACACGGTAGACCCACTATGGGGAGTGCCTATGTGTGACATAGAAAACCCACAATACTCGATAAGGGGAGTATCTCAGTAGTTCAAGGTTAGTCGAAAGATCCTTGGTGTCGCGGCAGGACCACTATACTTGATTGAGCATGAGTTCTCCAACAGTCGTGGTTTAGATAATGTGAATAAAAATCCTGGTTGAGCTGAGTCACTAACTTTTGTGTTTACCTAATGATTGAGATGGATTACTTAATAACTTTGGTATATGTGTGGTAATATAGAGAAGTGGGGTTATCTATAGATTTCTTACCTTGTGGTTTATCCTTTTTGGATTTTGTAAGACTTTGAGGGTCTCTTGATCCCTACTAAGTATCGTTATACTCACCCCTGCACGGGCTATGCCTGCACCTCGTTGTTTTGGTTGCAGACGACGGACACCGCTGATTAAGGCTGCGACTACCAGGACTGAACGTTACCCGAAGGTGGAACTTACGACGAGTCGGTACATGGAGGAGACTGACAAACATGGAGTTCTGAGGAGGCTACATGTACCTACCCTTCAGGTAAGAATCCCGTAGGATGACCCATCAGCGGTTTTTCCTTTCTCCAGTTGTACTTGTATTTCCATTTCATTGTACTTTATAGTTGGGATTGAATTTCCGACCCCTTTACATTTCAGTAGACTTTTGTTATATAGTTTACATAGTGTTTTGTATCTATCTATGTGCTCTGTTGTGTTAATTTCAGGTTATAATGCAATTACCTTCCACGTTTTAGGGAATTAGTCCTTTGGTGCTAGTCTCCAGCCCCTAGCCTATAGAAGGCAGACTTAGGGTTGTCACAGCACGGGCCCTGGGGGACGGGTCGTGAAAGATTCACCCCCTCTCAGGGCGGTCTAGGGTTCTTCAATTGGTATTAGAGCGCAAATGTTTTCGTATATTGGTTACCCTAAAATAATTTTATTTAGAAGAGGATTTTCATTTTCCTTCCAAATCCATAATGATGTACAGTCTTGATGAATATTCAGTCATCTCTGAGTAGAAGTCTACACCCTGCAGGATAATGACAAATAGGAAAAAGAAAGAGAAGAAGCAGTCGAAAAAGTCTCTCATGTCCAATGAAGATACAACATTTAGTTCTCCATACCCTACCAATATTGATGAAATATTAGGCTTGAAAATTAAACAACATGCGGCTCAGGTTTCTATGAGATTAAAGGAAGACACTTCTATCTCATTTTCAAGTGATCAGGAGAAATTAAGAACCTATCTTCATGATTTTCTGTAAGATAGAGTTTTCGGTATTTATATAATATTTTAATGTATACGGGAGTATATCACCCAGCTAAGTAAAGAAATAGATTATATAATGGAAGGCTTGGTAATGAAAATTTCATAATTTTGTAAGCTCTTGATACAAATTGAATCATTTGAAGAAACAAAAAAGGAAACATGAAATGAATAATCAAAATGGTTCATCGATGTTGAAGGGTAAGAGAGAGTAATAAAGGCTCTTGAAGAAACATTCCTTGTGCTTGAAGGGAAATTAAAAAATTTCACTAATTTCAAGGGTCTATAATTGGAAGGTATATCCTAGAAGACCAAGGAACATTTCTCCTTGATTCAGAATAAAATTATGATGCATGAGCAAGAAGTTGTTAGAATGAAGAAGTATTGTGAAGAGAAGATGACTATGATTGAAAATCAAAAGGTCATTCTCAATATGAAATATATTGAATTGGATGTTCAATTGACCAATATTATGAAGAGACATATTGAGACTTCTCCAAATAATGAAACAATTGATGTTGCTACTCAAGGACCCATGGAATATTCTATGGTCAAAAGACCTCCAACTAGTGATATGAAGATCATGGCTTCACTCATTGATCTATCACAAGTAGCTAGAAAGAATACGGTACCATCGAACCCATCTTTTATTCATGTTTCTAATTGTTTTTCACAATGAGTGTAGGATAGAGGAAAAATTCAAAACAATTATGGATGAAGAAAGGTGAAGAGTTACCTATAACCATGTATAGGGTTAATAGGAAGAATAATGTGGAAGGTGGTTCTCTACAAATAGCACAAAAAGTCAAGAAGACGGTCTAAAAATATAACACAATGAAATCTAGATTTGTGGGTCAATGTCGGTGTTTCAAAATATCTTGGCACTGGGCTATAAATTTTTGGTACAATCCACTTTATTTAAAAGCATGAAGGAAGCCTACCACATGGGGAGGAAACCCAGAAAAAAAATCTACAGGTCTAGAAGCATACGTTTACTGCAACCAGATTTGGAATTCATGATAACATATGTGATGTTTTCAATAAAAGTGGTCAGAAGGTAAGTACATTATCATATCAACATGAATTCATCATTGATTAGAAAAGAAGACCTCTGATTTAGGCTAAGTATTAAGAAACTACCTTGTGAAAAAGATAGATGAATATTGTCAATACAAATTTTCCGAAGAAGATCTCAAGTTGGGATACTAAGAAGAACCTTGTTTTTAGATCCAGGAAATTGAAAGGAAATTCATCCAAAAGAGAACCTTAGGCTGTAACATCCCATGTAAGTAATGAATAATAGATATTCTTATCTATGTCTATTTATGAATCAGACAGTGTTTTAGAGTCTTAAAATGAGAATAAATCCAATCTTAAGCATGGAATACTCTAATATTTTTAAAAGATTGTTTTACCACCTTTTGATGGAGAAAAATTTTTAAACCTAACATTCAACAATTTTATAATCTATATTTGTCAAAATAAACTTATTATTTTTGATTTGTACATTGAAATTTATGTTGGATAAATTTCTGGTATTTTTCTGATAATATTCATTTTTTTAATGAATAGTGAAAAGTGTTTTATTTTAATTCAAAACCTATTTTTATGTAATTTATTTATATAGTTAGATTATCTTTTTAATTGGTTTTAAAGTCAAAATAGTATATATTTTTACCATTTAATCCAATGTTGGTCATTGGAAATAATATCACTTTGAGATTGGATATAAACGAGTGCCAATCTTTTGATAGATATTGTTTCTTAAAAACATGCTATTTGCTTTGACAGTGGGATTTAACTATAAAATTAATTAATTCAACTTAGATGTTATGAATTTGGTAAAATAGACATCATTTTTGAGTTCGGAATATCAAATATAGCTTAGGGTGAATTTTTGGTATTTTTCGGAAAAACCTTAATTTTTTATGAATAGTGAAACCACAAAGTGGTAGTTACAAAAACTGATTTTTAGTTTAAATGGGACTTTACCACTTATTTTATTTGAATTTCAAAAATACAATATAAATTATTTTCATTATTAAGTAAAATGTGGTTCAATGGGATGAACATAATTTTTGATGAAAAGTAACTTTTAAGTTTTATTAATCGCGATTAAAGGGCAATAAGTGTGATTTAAGGTAAAACTGATATTATAATAAAATGGAAATATCTAGACACTTGTCCTAACCCTATTGTATGAGTCATGGACGACCAAGACAACCCATGGGTCGATTTTTGGGACACCATGGAGCCACTTGGGTAAGATAATGACATTATTTCCTTTTATTTAAAATAAAAGTAAAAATGACACAAACATGTATTGTTTTACTAAAAAACTTTTTACACGGGGTTATACAAGTCATATTTTTTACTATAAATAGTAATTGGAAATATAAAACGATTTCCTACATCATAGTAGTTTTATTATAATTTTTAGACATTAAATAAATTAAATTATTTATGACATCATGATGATGCAGCGTTTACCTCATTATTTAACGATTAAAATAAAATGGAAAGATAATGTAAAATATAAGACCTAAACTTGTCAAAAACCTATTTTATGGGTGGATTTCGAACCCTTATCACCTTATCCTCGAAACACATCAATTTGGGACCATTAAAATCCGAAACTCATTTGAAAATAAAATAACATTTTATACAATTCCAAGAATGCCCCTCCTCTCCTCTTATAAAAGGCCCCCACCTCTACCACCTTACCCACACCTCTAAAGCCTTTGGCTCGGAAAATCTCCACTCATTTTGTCTCCCCACATCCCTCTACTCATCCTAGAAGTCTTACCTTAGGCATAAAGCTCTTGAAAAAACCCTTTTGGTTCAAACCAAAGGGAGTTACCCGATTTTAAGGTAACGTCTTCACTTGTGCTCTTTTGTTTTATTTTGCTTCTCCAACCCCTAAACAATTTTTATTCATTTCTTTTGTAACAATACCAATATCTTACATATAATAGGATGTATTTATAAGAAGTATTATAGCTACACTTACACACACCATCATCTAATGGTTAAAAAACATACTATTTCTGTGGTTGGCGAATTTCTGCCTCACGAAACGATGATTGTTCAATATTCTTTTAACACCTTTAATGGTGGCCATTAAGATGTAACTCTATTTATATATGATATATATTATGTTAATGTTTTCCTTATGCTTCTGTATTTTTCATTTGTGGCATACCTTTATGGTTTCCATTATGGATAATGCGATATCTTCATTTTAGGAAGTGCGGACAACCACCCCCTCAAAGTGATTTGATTTGTTAATACCATATGTGGTACGTATAAAAGATAGATTTAATGATATTATATATGATATTATACTGGAATTATAATATAACTTTATATAATTATTATTTCGTTTCATTAAATTATGAGAGAGAAATTAATGTAGCGTTCATGCGTACGCACAACTTACTGTCTCCATGAACGGTGCATTTCATTTCTTATCCCCAAATGTAATGTACTATTATAAGTACATATATATAATGGATATATATGATGTATGTTACATCTAAATTATGAATATAATTATGTAATTAAAATATAAATATCTCTCATTTAGTTTTAATTCCATTAATATGACATAGAAATGAAAGTACCGTTCAGGCGTACGTACGGCTTACCGTCTCCATGAACGGTGCATTTTATTTATTACCTCTAAATGATTATGAAATATTATAAATGCATGTATATACTGGATAAATATGATATATATGGAATCTAAATCATTAATATAATTCTTGAGATAATGAATATTTGACAACGTGAACAACTTGTAAATATAAGAAGTTCACTTTTGACTCAAGTACCAAATATCAAAAAAACGACCGTTATTAACTTAAATGATTAAATAATGTTCATAAAATGGTAATAAGTGATATAAAAGGAGTAATTAACTTGAAAAAGGTTCTTAATAAAGTATAAATTAACTCACGTTTATTATTCATGACATTAAAGAACGATTGAGTCAAGTCAGACCTGAGGTAAGGGACTTCGTGTCAATCTCCTTTCATTGAGGCATATTTTTTTCTAATACAAGACTTTCTTTTTACATAGTATAAACCCCTTTTACATTTAATTTTATAAAAAAGGAATCTTTTTCTACTAAGTGTTTTACAAAACGACGAAAGGGAATGTTTCTTTTTATGTACGCGGTGACAACGAAATTTTCCGCCACCGCGAGTATTATTTGGTCTTTGGCATCCTCAACAAGCTGTAATGTTCTATAAATGAAATAAATACCATATAAAATTTTATGTATTTTTTAATTGAATATTGTTTTTTTATAATGGATTGGTTATGTCAATATATTTTAGTGATATATTGTGATCAAAGTGTGGAAATTTTTTCTTTCCATTATATTTGTTTTAGGTCTTATGATTTTATAATGGTACTTAGACATTTGACGGGTGGTTACATGATAAAACATATGACGGGTGGTGTCGTGAATACTATGACAGGTGGTTACATTATATCCTCCAATGCATTGGGTATGGAAGTCGCCCGTATGGCTATTCCATTAAGTGATATGTGTATAAGTCGACCGTATGGTTATTTTATTTATGTATGTTTATGTCCTAAGTTACCTTATTATGTTATGTGTTCTTTATATGGGTTTTATGGTAATCTTTTTGTTACAAAAGTGTATGTAATGATATTTTATTCAGTGAGGAGTATTTACAACTCCATAAAGGTAAAACGTATTACTTTGATAAATTATTGATGGCTTACGTGTTGTTTTGAAAAACTAACAGTTTTCCTTCTTTGTGTATCCCTTACTGAGATTTTTTTCTCACCCCAAGTTTTTTTGAAATGTTTTTCACAGGACTTAATGTGGAATATGGTCAAGGATGGGATCAAGGAAAAGTCATGCTATCTAAAACATGGAACTAGTCCTGTTTCTTTTTAAGAGTTTTTATTTTATGGAAACTTAGTAGAAGTGTATACTTTGTAATCTTTTGAGATGTAATAGGTTTGTACTAATTCTCTAAAACTCTAAACCTGAAAAGATCCCCAATGTGAATTATTCATTTAATTCAATATTAAGTAAGGTTTAAGGCTGGGTCCTTATAGTTGGTATCAATGTTCGGTTTAGATAAATTTAGGAGTTAGGGTATTGTTAAATTAATGTCCATAAATTAATTTAAGGCCAAATTGAAGTGATATAGAATTTACAAATTACCATGTTGCTTCGCCTAAGATATTTCTGTGTTAAGAATCGTTTTTCATAGAGGAAATAGAGCAGCTTTTCTGGGAAGGAATACAAGAAGGAAATGACCTTCCAACTCAGCATCCAGATATGGTCAGAACCAGAATTGAACAGTTTTTTTGTAGTGATGGCACAATTGACTCAGGCTATAAATGGTGTTGGTATCCATGCACGAGATCAGCCAGATCTACCACAGAGGAACATGTCAGTGGTGGAACATTTCACGAGGCAAAATCCCTCATCATTCAGAGTATCATCTGACCCTATGCTAGCTGAAGGGTGGATTAAATCACTGGAGAATATTTTTGATGTCAGGGGGTGTTAAGAACATCAAAAGTATAGTCTTGTTGTTTACTTTTTTAAAGGTGAAGCAGATCAGTGGTGGTCGATGGTGAAAAATATCTGGGATAGTGATGAGATTGATGATATTTTGGTGTTTTCTAAAAGTAAAGAGGAGCATGAAAGTCATTTAAGGGTTATCTTGCAAACCTTAAAAGAAAAATAAACTTTATGGAAAATTCAGAAAGTGTGAGTTTTGATTACAACAAATTTCTTTCCATGGTCACATTGTTTCCCAAAATGGCATAATTGTTGATCCTGCTAAAACAAAAGTTGTTGAAGAATGTATAAGAACCACAAATCTAACTGAGATCCGTAGTTTTCTTGGTTTTCCAGGTTACTATAAAAGGTTTGTTGAAACTTTTTCACGGTTATCTAGTCCAATGACTAAGCTAACTCGGAAAGGTGTTAAGTTTATCTGGACAAAAGAATGTGATGATTGTTTTTAGGAGTTGAAAAGAAGATTGGTGAATGTTGCAATTTTGGCACTTCTTTCCAAGAATGGTGAGTTTGTTATCTACAGTGATGCTTCATTAAAATGAATTTGTTACGTCCTAATTCAGAATGATCAGGTAATTGCCTATGCTTCATGTCAGTTGAAAATTCATTAGGTAAATTACCCTACACATGATTTGGAATTAGCTGCTATTGTTTTCACTTTAAAAATTTGGAGGCATCATTTGTATGGAGTAATGTGTGAAATATATACTGATCACAAAATTTTAAAGTATATATTCACTCAGAAATAATTGAACATGAGACAGAGGAGATGGCTAGAATTAATCAAGGATTATGATTGTACAATTCATTACCATCCGGGAAAAGCAAATAAAGTGGTTGTTGCTTTGAGTCGAAAAAGTAATGCTTCATTAACCATGCTACGTTTGGAATGAGATCCTTTAGTTTTTGATTTGATGAAATTTGGTATAGAATTTGTTGGTTCAGGAAGTTGTTCTGTTTTTTCAGGTATCAGTGAGATCATCCCAATCAGACAGAATTAAGCAAGTGCAGAAGAAAGATAGTGGGTTGCAGAAAAAGGTAGAACTGGTTCTGAAGGGTATGTCGCCAGAATTCAACATTGATAATGATTGTGTTTTGAGGTTTGGGAAGAGATTATGTGTGCCTGGTGATTCACAGTTGAAGAATGAGTTGTTATGTGAGGCTTATAGTTCCCCGTTTTCAGTTCATCCTGGCAGTACTAAGATGTACAGAGATCATCAGGAGTATTACTGGTCGGACGGAATGAAAAGAGATATTGTTGATTTTACTATGAAGTGTTTGACTTGTCAGCAGGATAATGCAGAGAGGCAGTTACCGAAAGGGATGCTTCAGCCTTTACCAGTTCTAGAGTAGAAATGGGAAAATATATCCATGGAGTTTGTTGTGGGATTACCGAAGACATCTCGAGGTAATAATGAAATCTGGGTTATTGTTGATCGCTTGACTAAATCTTCTCATTTACTTGCTATGAGAGATACTTTTTATCTATATCAATGTGCTCGGTTGTATCTTAAAGAGATAGTCAGGTTGCATGGAGTTCCCTTATCCATTGTATCGGATCATGACCCCAGGTTTACTTCTAACTTTTGGAAAGGCCTTCAGAAGTCATTGGGTACTAAATTAAATTTCAGCACAACTTTTCATCCTTAGTTAGATGGGAAGTCAGAACGAACAATTTAGGCTTTGGAAGATATGCTACATGCTTGTTCTATGGATTATCAGGGATGTTGGGATCGCCATCTTTCTTTGGTTGAATTTTCATACAATAATAGTTTTCATTCCAGTATATAGATGGATCCGTTTGAGGAATTATTTGGGAAGCGGTGTCGAACTACGGCTTTTTGGGATGAAGTTGGTGAAAGGAAGTTGATGGGACCAGAATTGGTAGAAGATATGGCAGAAGAAGTTCAGTTGATTCAGAAACACATGAGAACAGCTCAGAGCAAACAAAAAAGTTATGCGGATAACCTGAGGAAGGATCTATATTTGGAGGTAGGTGATCATGTCTTTCTCAAGGTTTTTCCATGGAAAAGTGTGATACGATTTGGTAAGAAAGGAAAGTTGATTCCAAGGTTCATTGGACCATATGAAATCATGGAGAGAGTTGGATCAGTTGCTTACCGAGTGGCTTTACCTCCGATTTTATCTCAGGTACACAATGTTTTTAAAGTTTCAATGTTGAGAAAGTATATGCCATATCCTTCTCATGTTTTGAGCCCAGATGTAGTTCAGTTGGAAGAGAATATCTCTTATGAAGAACAAAACTTGTTCTTTATGATTGGGACATTGAAATTTACTTTTGATAAAATTCTTGGTTTTTTTCTGATAATGTTCATTTTTTAATGAATAGGGGAAAGTGTTGTATTTTAACTCAAAACCTATTTTTTAATGAAATTTATTTATATAGTTAGATTATATTTTTAATTGGTTTTAAAGTGAAATTAGATTATATTTTTACCATTTAATCCAATGTTGGTCATTGGAATTAATATCACATTGAGATTGGACATAAACGAGTGTCAATCTTTTGATAGATATTGTTTCTTAAAAACACGCTATTTGATTTGACAGCGGGATTTAATTATAAAATTAATTAATGAAACTTATATGTTATGAATTTGGTAAAATAGAAATCATTTTTGAATTTGGAATATCAAATATATCTTAGGGTGAATTTTTTGTATTTTTCAGAAAAACATTTATTTTTTATGAATAGTGAAACCACAAAGTTGTAGATACAAAAACTGATTTTTTGTTTAAATGGGACTTTACCACTTCTGTGATTTGAATTTAAGAAATACAATATAAATTATTTTCATTATTAAGTAAAATATGGTTCAATGGGATGAAATTAATTTTTGATGGAAAGTAACTTTTACGTTTTATTAATCACGATTAAAGGGCAATTAGTGTGATTTAAGGTAAAAATGATATTATAATAAAATGAAAATATCTAGACACATGTCCTAACCCTATTTTATGAGTCATGTCTGACCAAGACAACCCATGGGTCGATTTTTGGGACCCCATGGAGCCACTTGTGTAAGATAATGACATTAATGCCTTTAATTTAAAGTAAAAGTAAAAATGACACAAACAAGTATTTGTTTACTAAAATAATTTTCTACATGGGGTTATAAAAGTCAGAGTTTTAACTATAAATAGTAATTGGAAAGCTAAAGATATTTACTACATCATAGTATTTTTTTAATAATTTTTTGACATTAAATAAATTAAATTATTTATGACATCATGATGATGCAGTGTTTACCTCATTATTTAACGATTTAAATAAAATGGAAAGATAATGTAAAATCTAAGACCTAAATGTGTCAAAAACATATTGTATGGGTGGATTTAGAACCCTTATCACCTTATCCTCTAAACAAATCATTGTGTGACCATTAAAATCCGAAACTCATTTGAAAATAAAGTACCATTTTATACTTTTCCAAGAATGCCCCTCCTCTCCTCTTATAAAAGGCCCCACCTCTACAACCTTACCCACACCTCTAAAGACTTTGGCTTGGACAAGATCTGATAATTTTGTCTCTATACATCCCTCTAATTATCCTAAATGCCTTACCTTAGGCAGGAAGATCATGAAGAAATCCTTTTGGTTCAAACCAAAGGGAGTTAACCGATTTTAAGGTAACGTCTTCACTTGTGCTATTTTGTTTTATTTTGAATCTCCAACCCCCTAAACTCTTTTTATTAATTTCATTTGTAATATAACCAATATCTTCCATATACTAGGATTTTGTTATAAGAAGTAATCGTGCTACACTTACACACACCTTCATCTAATGGTTAAAGAACATACTATTTCTGTGGTTGGTGAATTTCTGCCTCACGAAATGATGATTGTTCAATCTTCTTTTAACACCTTTAATGGTGGCCATTAAAATGTAAATCTATTTATATATGATATATATTATTTTTATGTTTTCCTTATGTGTATGTATTTTACATTTGTGGCATAACTTTATGGTTTCCATTATGGGTAAACACGATATCTTCATTTTTGAAAGTGCATACTACCGCCCCCTCAAAGTGATTTGATTCCTTAATACCATATGTGGTACGTATAAAGGATAGATTTAATGATATTATATATTATATTATACTGGAATTATAATATACCTTTATATAATTATTATTTATTTCCATTAATGTATTAGATAGAAATGAAAGTAGCGTTCATGCGTACGTACGGCTTACCGTCTCCATAAACGGTGCATTTCATTTCTTATCCCCAAATGTTATGCACTATTATAAGTACATATATATAATGGATATATATGATGTATGTTACATCTAAATGATTAATATAATTTTGGAGTTAAAATATACATATCTCTCATTTAGTTTTAATTTCATTAATATGACATAGATATGGAAGTAGCGTTCATGCGTACGTACAACTTACCATCTCCATGAACGATGCATTTCATTTCTTGCCACTAAATGATTATGTAATATTATAAATTCATGTATATACTGGATATATATAATATATATTGCATCTACATCATGAATATCATTCTTGAGATAATTTATATTTGACTACACGAACAACTTGTAAATATAAGAAGTTCACTTTTGACTGAAGTGCCAAATATCGACAAAACGACCGTTATTAACTTAAATGATTACATTATGTTTATAACATGGTAATAAGTGATATAAAATGAATACTAAACTTTAAAAATTTTCTTAAGAAAGTATAAATTAACTCAAGTTTATTATTCAGGACATTAAAGAATGATTGAGTCAAGTTGGACCCGAGGTAAGGGACTTCATCTCAATCTCCTTTCATTGAGGCATATTTTGTTCTAATACAAGACTTTATTTTTACAGAGTATAAAACCCTTTGAATTTTAATTTTATACAAAAGGAATCTTTTTCTACGAATCATTTTACAAAACGACAAAAAGGAATGTTTCTTTTTATGTACGCGGTGACAACGACCTTTTCCGCCGCCGCGAGTATTATTTGGTCTTTGGCTTCCTCAACAAGTAGTAATGTTTTTTAAATGAAATAAATACCATATACTCTTTTATATATTTTGGTATTGAAGATGGTTTTTTATAATGCATTTGTTATGCCAATATATTTTAGTGATATATTGTGATCAAAGTGTGGAAATTTTTTCTTTCCATTATATTTGTTTTATGTCTTATGATTTTATAATGGTACATGGACATTTGACGGGTGGTTACGTGATAAACCATATTACGGGTGGTGCCGTGAATACCAGGATGGGTGGTTACGTTATAACCTCCAATGCATTGGGTATGGAAGTCGACTGTATGGCTATTCCATTAAGTGATATGTGTGAAAGTCGACCGTATGGTTATTCCATTTAAGTATGTTCATGTCCTAAGTTACCTTATTATGTTATGTGTTATTTATATGGGTTTTATGGTAATATTTGGGTTACAAAAGGGTATTTAATGATATTTTATTCAGTGAGGAGTATTTACTACTCCATAAAGGTGAAAAGTATTACTTTGATAAAGTATTCATGGTTTACTTGTTGTTTTGTAAAACTAATAGTTTTCCTTCTTTGTGTATCCCTTACTGAGCTTTTTATGCTCACCCAATGTTTTTTTGAAATTTTTTTCACATGACTTAATGTGGAATAGGGTCAAGGATGGGATCAAGGAAAAGTAATGCTATCTGAAACCTAGAACTAGACATGTTTCTTTTTAAGAGTTTTTATTTTATGGAAACTTAGTAGAAGTGCATACTTTGTAATCTTTTGAGATGTAATATTTATGTCCTAATTCTGTAAAAATCTAAACCTGAAAGGATCCTCAGTGTGAATTATTCATTTAATTCAATATTAAGTAAGGTTTAAGGTCGAAGCCTTATAAATAAGGATGACACTCAGATGAACCCACATCAAAGATCTAATCATACTATAACAGTTCCAATTGACATGATGGACATCTGGCCAAATAATTTGGAAATCATGAGGAGACTAGAAGATGAAAAGGCTAAGGTTGGTGCTAAAGGAAAAGAAAAACTTTCACATGATGATGATAATGTGCATGAGATATTGAAAACCAGGAAAAACACTTGTGTTAAAGAATTTATGTGTGAGAGATGTATGAAATCTAGTCAAATTGTGAAATGTTTGTCTAACCTTAATATCAGACCAAGAGGTAGTTTTTGAGAAGAGTAATAATGTATCATTCCTGATGGTTGTAAATAATAACAATTCTACACACAAAGTAGAAGATAATGTGAAGAGAAACATACCACATTAACATAGATCAGAAAATATGTTCAAATGTGAAACTATAAAGACTGAAGAAAATGGATCATCTCGGTTGAGAAAACCATCTCATCCATTCTTCTCACATTGAAGTAGAAAAGTGGAACCACCTTATTTCATTAATCATTTTTTTATTGTGTTTGTGATGATAGTGCATGGAATTCAAGGCGACACATGATTTCAAGGGGAGAATCGGAGAATTAAAGAATGCTGTCAACTCTTGACAACTAAGCTGAAAGAAAATACCATCTTTCTACGATTCTTCAATTAAAAATAAAATATTAGAATGATAAAGGATAATCCATGATGAAGATGTTGAAGAGTATTTCCCTTTAGGGGGAGACAAATGAATAATCTTCTAGAATTTTTATTTCAGTAAGTATCAACCTCATAATGAAGACCATTTTACAAAGGGAGAGTAACTAAATTAATCAGTGACATAAGAAGAGTGGAATTCCCCCAAGGAAACTTATCCTACCAATTGCACTTGAGTGTTTTTGATTTATTTTTTGAAGTGAGTGCCAATGTTTCAGGTTTATTATTCCCTATCACATTCAATTTATTTAGCCTAGAATGAAAGTGGAAAACCCTTAAAGACCAAGTACACGAGTTACCATCTCATGTGGTATCATGATCAGTGAATAATGTACAACCTTTTTCTCTAACCCAAATCCTCTGGCTTTCTAAACCAAGTATTTCTCAAGTAGTCTTAGAGTGAAATGATTGATAGAAAATTTCTTATGTATGGATTGATAGATTTTTCCCATGAAATTTTTATTTCTTATCTATAATGGGGAGATAAGTGAAATAAAAGTTAGGAGAGAGAGTAGATTATCATTTTGATTTTAACTCAGTCATTTGAGGTGAAATTTAAATTATTGAGAAAAAAATACCAAGGGGAGATTGTTAGGACCACTCTCTGTATAAGTTTGTATTTGTTGTCAACAATTTTCAATGAATATCATAATGAAGAAGTAGATAAATAAGAACACCAAAGTTATTGAGATACATGCATTATTACACAAGGGATCATGCAGAGATTTGAATATTTAAGAATGAACATAAAAAGATGAGAAGATGATGCCGATCATATTCAATGTTGAAAGGAAAGACTGTTGTTTCCAGAAGACAAAAAATTCGGTAAGTTGCAGTACTTTCTTTGAAGAATCTGATGATGCTAAAACTGATTATTTAAAGAGTATATATCATAGTGGAAGGAGATATTTTAGGTGGTGCCGAAAAATATATTTAAGGTGGTTCTGTTTCCTAGGGGTTTCCAAATTTTTGGACCTCAAATTAAGTTTTTTTGTAAATGGAATCATTTTTGAATAGGAGTGAACATGAAGTGGAATGAAAAAGGAAATTGGAAAAGGAAGCAAGCCACGTGCCTCAGAACATGGAAAACATACCGTGTTTTGGGAATGGTTTGTGGCTGCGTACCGGGAAGCGGAAACGGTATGTAGAGAAATGCACAAAACAAAAAATTGTTTGCAATGACGGTATGTGGTGATGGTTTTTGGTAAGAAGTTATGGTATATTGAATGGTTCATGGAACATGTCACGGTACTGAAAATGGATCACCATGGAAGTAGATTTTGTAAACGGAATGACTCTTCATTGGCAGAAGAGATGCATTATGCTAATCGATAGAAAAATGGTAGGCGGTTAATGTTTGCAGTTCTCCAGAGGGTCACAGAATGTGGTGGAGGCTCACAGTATGCAAAATGAGTATAGTCCGCAGTGAAGATTTCCCCCTATTGAAAATTTGGGTAAAATAGATTAGAAATTTTTTTTGAGTTATTTTCCTATATAAGGAGTTCTAATCCCATTATTACGGTTGAGTGAATTCAATAAGAAAATATTATCACTATGGAAGAACTAAGCTATGTCCAAAAGTGCTACATAGGAGATATTCTGTATAGGAATAAGTGGTACATGAAAGCGAAAACGGTTTGTGAAATTTGAAGGAGTAGTCCATGAAAGAGATTTTGCGTAAAAAAGGGCTATGTGGGAGATGAAATAATTCCAAAAATTTGAAGGAGTCTGTGGATGGAGGATGTGGTATACCATGGTGGTATGTAGAGGCAGTTAGCAGAGGTGGTATGTTGAGGCGGTACACAAAAGTGGTATGCCGAGGCGGTATGTAGGGGCAGTACAACAAGGTGGTATGTAAAGGTGGCAAGTAGAAGAGGTACACAGAGGCAGTATTTAGAGGCGGTATGAAGAGGCGATACACAAAGTTCGTACACGAAGATGGTATGTGAAGGAAGTATGCAGAGGCATGGTATGCGGTGTAGGAATGGTGTGCGGAGAAGGCACGGTGTAGGGAGTAAAGGCGATACACAGAGTAGAGGCTCTATACGAAGCATAGGTAGTACGCATAGAAGAGGACGTATGTAGAGAAGGCTTAGTACGTCAAGCAAAGGCAGTACATGGAACAACAATGGTATCTAGGCCAAGAATAGTATGCAGAGCATGTGTGGTACAAATATCAGAGATAGTCCATAGAATCAGGAACAGTTTGCGGAAACAAAAATATCATAAAGGGAGTTTGTGATTCTAGTGAAAAAATTAGTATGTTTTAATGCATTCATTAATTGCACTAAAGGATAATACTTAATATAAAAGAGAATCAATTCAGGACTTTAATGCAAGCAGTGTCTCATGCTGAATAGAGACAAAGAATTTTCATACCAATCTATTGAAGCGACCTTCATGTCGATAAACTAAGTGAGACCTCTCCCAAGAAAGTGAGAAAGGGGGAGTCAATGAAAGTGATCCAATGGAAGCAGTAGGATATCCCTAAACCTTTTTAAAGGCCGTGTTCCTGGGACATCGAGATTCTTCCCAATGCATTGTAATCCGAAACTAGTGAAGATAAGTGGAATTTGGTATGTCCGAAAACCTGTCATTGTATGCTCCTCGGACGTAGCCCTTAGTTGTGAACCAAGTAAAAATTGTTGTGTTATCCTTCTACATGTTAATGTTTTAATTACAACACATATCCTTCATATAGTTTTAAAAACGTTCCTACCAACGTGTGAACGAAAATCCCGTAATAAAGAGAAAAAGTTGACACCCTGATTCACCCCCTGCCACAGTGGTCTAGGGTCCTTCAAGGACCCAATTCAACTTTATTGTATCGAGAAGCACAGGACATTTAAAATTTTATATCTTATTTTTAGTCCTTGAGAAATAATATAAATTAATTTTGATAGTCATTTATTCTTTCATAGATCATACCAATTGAATGTTTCATTCATATAGAGTCATATGTTTGGCAAGGAATCTCATTATGTATTGGGATCATATCTTTCAAGGGAGAAATTAGTTCAATAAATTTAGTTCCAATCAATTTATTTCTATATTTTAAATTATATAGATTTAGTAAGGATGAATATGCTATATATTTACTATAAAAATCCTACAACAGTGTCTTTTCACAAATCATTTAATTCTAATTTTTTTTGGAATATCATGAAGCCCATATTCAACTATCATTGTCTCTTACTCAATAAAATATTTATCATCATCCACACCTATAATCACATCCTCGATAAGTTATTAATCATTTTCCACACATTTAATGATATAAAATGATCCATTAAATATTTTCTAATCCCAATCACTAGAAAAATTCAGTTTTTACCCATGTTTATCCCAACATTTGTAACATTGATCTATTTTGTGACATATCAATTTTCCATCCAATTCATGGGAAAAAATTTGTCTTCAATAATAATCATACAAACTTGTAAATAATATTTGATATGGTTCATTTGCATGATTCTTTGCAAACATGATGATCTCTTTCACCATATCCTCATACTCTTTTGTCATATGATTAGGATCCATCCATTTTACATTCATATCAATACAATTTGATTTGATAATATATATATATATATATATATAATAAAATTCATAATTAAAAAAAATCCATTTTATAAAAAAATTCCATCTTTAGAATAAAATATTTGTGTAAGGTAAAATTATAATTGGTTTTTATTTTAATGATATAAATTGGTTTATTAATTTTTATAATTTTACTACCGTGGGTAATAATTAATTTTTTATATTTAATATGACCCTAATAAACCATATCTTTAACTAATTTGGGTCCTAAGAGAGTCTACTCTCCAATGAGAACCTAACGTATAGGTGATCAACATATGAACATTAATACAATGCTTCAAAACTATATATATATATATATATATATATCAATTCTTGATAACTAATTTTATATAAAAATTAAAATTTTCAAGATTTATAATATTCTCTCTCAATTTTTGGAAAAATATACTTTCCGTTTTTTTTTTCTAAAATGAAAACATTATCGAATGATGATACACTAATGATCACTAAAAATAAAATACATAAGGTAATGACATGTTTTAAACAAAAAATTTCTTTTTAATTCATGGGGGTAAAAAAGATACTTGGAAGAAAATGGGATGAATTGTTTGATTTTAATCCATTTGGGAGGGATGGATACTTGGAACTAGGATTTGACCACCATCTCCTAACCAAAAAAACTGTCCCAAAATTTCAATTGAGATCACCACCTTACATGATAATTGGAAAGGGTTTTATGCTTCATAGCTAGGAGTTTCATGCAATTAGAATGGGAAATAAAGATGAACGAGGGAAAATGAATATGATGGAAAGGTATAGGATGAAAAAAATGGATTCAGGTAGGAGACATTATTTGGAGTCTTAGTGAGGTAAATTGAGGAAAAATAATGATCCCTTGTGTGTTTTGTTCAAATCATTTGGGAAAATTTAAAACGAACAACGATTATCGAGGGGGACAAACCAATCATAAATGATGACTCAAATTAATATTAATATATCATTTTAATTTTATGCTAGAAATTTTTTATTAATTATAAAATGAGAAAAAAATAATAATAAAAATATAATTTTTTTAAAAAACGATTAAAAAAGTGTTGTCGCATATTCATTAAAATAATTTACATAATACATATATTTATTTATATTAAAATATATAATTTAAATTTTCACAGATTCATTTGAATAAATAAAATATTAGTCATTTAAATTTAAACAACTAAAAAATTATTCATATAAAAATTTTAAATTATTTACACACAAATTATTTACAAACATATTATAAAAATTAATTATAAATCACACTAACAGTCACAAAATCAGATGCGTCATCCTGTTGATCACTATGATGCTAATGGTGACCACTCAAAAAAATTTCCAAATGCATGAACACATAAAAAATATGAATGAAATAAATATTTACATGTATTAAATTTCATTAATTCAATTCATTCACCCAAATGACTATTGATCATAATCATGACATGAAAAATGAACATAAAAATAGAAAAACACCATGAAAAATCTTAACCACTCGTAAATGGCTGGGTGGTTGAAGTGTAGTTTTGGGTGTGTGGAACTAAGGATGGATGTGTTTTGGACCCACTACACTTATGGTAGACCAAGTGCTACACTCTCTTGTAATGATGGAGCGCGACTCATTTGATGGTGTTATGTGAGTATGGTGGTGTTGTGCCATGAGATATGGATCTTCATACACTAAAAAATAAATTGGTCAGGGAACGTTCAAGGATTGTGATTAAAAAAGAGCATAAATAATCACATATCTAGATTTTGAGTTATCGATTTATCAAGAAGATCAAGGAAGAGAGGCTTGTATGATTCAGTTCTGTGAGAACATGAATGATAGAAGTGAGGACTCTATTAGGGTTCTATTTTGATATATGAGTAAAACATTTATCAATTCTAATAAAGCACTGATAAAGACCCAATTTTAATAATTTAATAAATATTATAAAAAATAAATGTATATAATTTTAATACACATTTAATGAATTAAAATAGGTATTTATTAATATATATTAAGATAAATATTTTTATTATTTAAATATAACTATTATAATTTTTTAATTTCTCAAATATATATTTATTAATTAACAAATATAAATATACATAAATATATCAAAAAATATTTTTTTATAATTATAATCATATTTATATAATTATATATAAATATATATATTTATTAAAAAATTAATATATATAATTTTAAATATATTAAATACATTTATAATAATATCATAATTTTATAAATATATGTTTATAATTATAAATATAAATAAATATATTTAAAACTTATTTATATATAATTATAAGTATGTATATATATTAATATATTCAATATATATACATATTAATATATATATAATTAAAAATATAATACGTTTTTTTAATTTGAATATATATATTGTAATAATATAATTATTTTAATATATATATATATATTTAATTTTATTTTCAAATTAATGCATTTAATTTTTTTTATATAATTATAAATATATTTATATAATTATATGTCTTTATATACATCTACTTATATATATGTACATTTATTAAAATATAAAAATTTATAATTAATAAAATAATAAATATATTTATTATTTAAATATATTTATAATAATTTTATAATTATTATAAAATATATATATATATGTACTTATTTATAATTATAATTATAAATAAATATATTTAAAAATATTTTTATATATTTGTAATTATTTTTATATAATTAATTATATTTATATAGTTATATATATGCATATAATGATTAATATTGACGGAAAGACCACTTTAGAGTTTCTCTCTCTTTAACATTGGCGTTTAGGTTGGATTCATGTGATGATTTCAATTCCTGATGTGGTCCCTATTCCAGTGGAGGTTTTTATTGATCTTCCAAGGGAGGAGGATGTCAGACCTGGTTCATGCAAGGCTTGGTTGTAACACCCCAAGCTTCCATTGTACGCTTCTCTTTGATGAATATAGTAGCGTGTGTTGTACGCAACTTTGAGTTCTAACACACCTCGACCAATCAAAGTAGCCGTTATGAATAGTAATACCCACTTTTTGAAATTTTATAAATTTTATCTCTAAAAATGGACTTCATGTTTGGATACGGAATATTGAAATTATCCTAGTGTGAAATTTTGGTACTTTTCGGATAACTTTCATATTTTTATGAATAGTGAAAAATACTTAAAAACAACTTTTTAATCAAAATAATTTATAGTGATAAATTATATTATTGAGTGGTTTTAATGTATAATTAGAATATATTTTTACCATTTTATCCAATGGTGTTCATTAGAATTAATTTCACTTTGAAATTGGTAATAAACAATTGTCAACCTTTTGATATATATTGTTTCTTAAAAACACGCTATTTGTTGTGACAACGAGAATTAATTATAAAATTAATTAATGCAACATATATGTTTGGAATTTTGTAAAATAGACATCATTTATGAATTTGGAATATCAATTATAGCTTTGGGGGAAATTTTGGCATATTTCTGAAAAACTTCAATTTTTGATGAATAGTGAAACTACTAAGTGGTAGTTAAAAAACTGAATTTTTCATAAAACATAATTTTACCACTTCTGTGACTGGAATTTCGAAAATTAAAGAGACATGGTTAATATCAATGAGTAGAATGTGGTTCAATGAGATGAAAATAATTTTTGGTGAATAGTAACTTTTTACTTTTATTTACCACGATTAAAAGTAAATAGAGTAATTAAGGGTAAAAATGATATTAATATTACGCTAAAAAATGTCCTAATTCTATTGGACAAATGTATCTCGACCAAAAACAACCTTAGAAATAAAATATTATCATTTAGGTCCACTTGGATTAGATTAGGACATTTATTATTATTTAATTCAAAGAAGAGTTAAAAGAGTTAAAATCAATGTTTATTTACTAAAACATTTTTAATATAATGTTATACATAGGATAAATTCGATTTTAAATATTCATTAGAAATATAAAAATATTTCCTACATATTTATATTTTTATTATAATTTTTAGACATTAAATAATTTAATTTATTTATGACACAATGATGATGCAGAAATTACCATAATAGTGAAAAATTAAACTAATTGATATTGTAAATACCCAAATAAATATAATTTGAGACTTTTAATGAATTAAACAAATTTTATAGGATAATATGACATATTAGGATTGATTTAATTGTCTTTTTTTGAAGTAATCATTCTGTTATGAGTTTCACAAAAATCAACTATGGAATAGTGTCAACATTGACATAAAAGAGTTTTTAAAACTAATATTAAATTATTAATTGATTTTAAATTCATAAAAATCTATGGTTCGGCCAAGAGACTTATATCATGATAGGTATATCATTAATGGACCACTTGGGGGTCTCTTGGATGTATATAGTATGTTTATTAACTATGTAATATAAAAATACAAAGTGACATGGTAAATGTCAAACTAATTAACTACGAGTTAAAACTAAAAGATAAGGTTAATATAGTGACCCAAACCTATATAAATTTTATTGGTTGAATGGTTTTAGACCTATACCCACCTTAAAATTAGAATAACCAACTTTGGATCCATTTTAAACCGAATATGAATTTATTATAAATTAATATTTTTAGCTTTTCCAAAGGAGCCCCTCACCACTCTTATAAAAGGGCACTCCTCCTTATCATTTATTCACACCTTCAAAGCCTTTTGGTTCGGCCAAAACCTGCCCAAATACTCTCCCAACTTCCCTCACTACAACCTAGAGTCCTTATTTTGATCATAAATCCAACCTAAGGAGCCCTTTTGATCAAATAAAAAGGAAGAACCCTAAGAAGCGAAAATGTTTTCACCACCCCTTTTCAAGTTCCTTTCTTCTTACACATCTTCTTTCTTTGTTATTACCATTCTAAAATAATAAATCCAGTATCTTATATATACTGTGATGTTATTATAAATATGGTACAACCATATTCAGTATTCTATCCACCCTTTGAGTAACATGTCACCATACGTGCGTATGTACGGCTTACCGTCTCCACGTCGTCGTGTAATTGTTATTCAGTATATTATTATTTGGGTGGGTATAATAATGATGTGTAACTCATGAAAACAATAAATATAACATGATAATGATTCTGTATATATGATATACCATCCAATTATATATTATTTTAAAATCAAAAGAATGATATTGTCGCTCGTGCGTACGTACGGACTACCGTCTCCACGAACGCGATGAGATTCATTCTCTATCATATCCATTCAAGTATAATTATCATTTGAAGATTTAAAAATAATGTTTAAGTACTTGATATCATTCTGGATATGAATAAGATACAACCTATCCGTGAAAAATACGTCTTACGTAACAAAACATATAAAAGAAAACTAGTAAGTTAACACTTGAAACGACGATAATTCTAAGATATTATTAATAAAGCAATGTTAAAAGATCATATATGATATCATTATAATGTATATGAATCATGAATAATTTAATAAAAATTATTTCAACATTAAACAGGAGGTTAACCTACCCCCAACCAAGGAAAAGTACAAGGTAAGGTGTTTCTTATCTCATTTTTAATTCCGTGAGAATTCTATTGTTCACCACTTATTTATTACATGTGGTGTGTGTACTACCCATGTTTGTATTCATTGTGTAATATAACTTAATTAATGTATATTTACATCATCATTGTTCGATTCTTCTTTCATGGGTGTATGTTTCTTATGTTACCAAATCAATAAGGGAATTTGAAATTTCAATTTCCACTCATTCGGCTTTACGCATACTTCATTGATTATTTTACTCCAAGATTATGTGTGGAATCACTATTTATTTGATTATGTCATAATTTCCACTCCCCTTTCGGTGTATATATTTTTAATACACATAATCACTCCATTGATAAATTCCCAAGTCATCAGTATGAACTTGATAAGAATATTTTTTACTCAATCTCGATTTGTTGAGATAAACATCCAAGTCATTGGTGCTGTTTTGACATGAATATGTGTGAATTTCCTTTGATTGTTTTACACTGAATATCCAATTATATTTAGTGTATTTATATTTGTCACACATAATTATTTTGTTGATTTATCCTTAACCTAATGATATGAACTTTATGACATATTTCATCTCAATTTACATTCCATTGAGACTTGTTTGTTGTTATACACCAAATCACTTTTATGTGGTGTATATAATGTTCTTTGACATAGTATATCCTGAATCCCTTTATTCTCATGATATTACATTGTTTTGATTACCTCAATTATTTGTATTCAAGTGTCTCTCTTTTGGTTAGAAACTCTAACTAAAATACCATTTTTAAATGTTTTAAAGACTTATTCTTCTAAATCTTGCTCATTAATGTCCATGTTTTAAAAATGGTTTTAAGGATTTATTTATATGGACATTAAAGTTTTAAAATTAAAACTCCTTTTAAAAGTTTCAAAGTGGTATGGGACACTTTGATTCTAAAATCTATTTTAAATGGATTCTTGACAAATAGTGTGTCTCTTAAACGATTTCAAGAAAAAGGGGGATATTTCACTCTAATTGTTTTGATGATTATTTTAATCTATGTCAATATCCTTCAGTATTCTCTATTGAGGTTAATATGATACAATACAATCTTCCATATTGTATCAAATGACTTATGTTTGACTGTGGATGTGCTATTTTTATACCATTGATGGTTTGTGGTTAAAGTATTGACATTTCGTATGCTAGTTTTAATACGAATGATTATGTTATGTTTAAACCTGTTCATATGAGGAATCCATTGGACTTAATGAGTGACAGGTAGAGCCTGCTATAACTCCTCGATGCATCGGTAGGTCTCATGAGACAAACTAGTGTCTTGGCACAAGGCCTTGACAAAATCTTATTTGTAGTCTTGGCACGAGGCCTTGGCTATGTGGTTATGATAGTCTGGAATTATGCATTCCATCATTATGAAAGTGGTTATTGATATTGCATGTGATCATTAAACTAGTAGAATATCCATGTGAATAAGTAAATGTCATTATTTCATTTTATCTTTGTCATTTTATGCTTAAGTTCTAGTTTAAAAGGCTTTTGTTTTAGTTATAAATTGCCTTAAGTGTTTACGCTTATCTATGAAAGCTTCTGCTATAATGTTATCCTTACTAAGCCTCTGAGCTCACCCCTTTCAATTTTTTATTTTTCCTAGGATTATGAAGAAGTAATTTATGAATGACCTGCAGGGATAGTATGAGGGGATACGAAGACAAGATGTTTTTTTTGATATAATGTAAAATATTATGAATGTATCTAGTGTTTCAAAGGCTAGTAAACTAATCGGTCTTTCGAGACTTGATCTTTTTGTGATCATGCCAATGTTATGTAATAATGCACCGACTCTGGGTAACTAGGGTCGGGGCGTTACAGTTGGCATTAGAGGAAGTTTAGTACAAACCTTCGGAGCTAGATTTAGATAAACTCTAATTAGAGCACGTAGACCTAAGATGAACTATGAGGATTAGTATAGAATAACTTCCTAGAATTTTGGTATTGTAGAGATTTTGTGAGTTTTCTTAGAAATACATCCTTGTCTGGATACAAGCAGGTAGAGGCGGCTCTGGAACATATGTACCTAGGGGTAAAACCCGAAAACACCGCTTTGAGCTAGAGTCGAACGGGAACTAGTGCATGACAACGGGCCTTGCGACACTCTTGGTTACGACTCACCCGGGGGATATGCTTAGGATAATTTAAATTTTCTTTACAAAACGATTTAAAGTATTATATATATAAGATGAGAGTAAATAACCTTGGTTAATCCTAATGTGTTTTAAATTGAGAATATGGTGACATGTTAATCTCTAAATGATTGTATGACTACTATTACTCACACAATGCTTTCTGGTTTTAGACAAATGGATGGATTCCAAGGAAGTAATAGTGACTTTGAGAATGATGTACAAGGTGGGAACCGTGGTGTCAATGAGCAACAAAATGGAATGTGGATAGGTGTAATAGATATCTTCTTTACGCTAAATCAATTTTCAAAAATATGATCAAAAATATATATATTAACCAATTAACGGACTCAACAAAGAAGAGAATGGTGATGAATGATAAGAGCTCCAGTAGTGGAGACCATGGAAGAAGAAATCCTCAATTTCCATCATGCAGGAATTGTGGAAGGAGACACCCAGGAAAGTGTCTCAATGGGACAAAGAAATGATTTACGTGTGGGAAGGAGGGACATAAATTGAGGAATTACTGAAGAAAAATGAAGAGTACTATGGAAAAAGATAAAAATGGTTCCAAGAATCCATTTACAGTCATTTTTTGTAAATGTAAGGGACCTAGACTTTACCCGAGTGAATGTCCTATTCTATAGGATATTTTATCGGTCAGAGAAGAAGCTATGTGGAAATCAATTGTTGGATAAATGTTTAAAAATTATTAGTGATCCTTGTTGAAGGGTTTACTTTGGAATAATTTTCTCTTGTATTTCTAACCCTAACGTTTTCCATGTGGGAATGATATTTATGGAAGAATTATCTTTTCTCTTGTGGATATAGTTATAAATAACCATTTGGTTTAATATGATCATTGGGTTTGAGGCAATTAAAAATTATTATAATTTGGGATGAAAATTCAAGGTATGAGATAAAATTTGTGGTTAAATTATGTTATGGTTATTTTGAGTAATTTATCTCATTTTGGTAATGTTATAAAATATAGTTTTTGAAAAAAGGACAACACATAGACCGTGTGACAACCCGTCACGTCGGACAAAGCTTTGGGAATCGAAACCACAACCAAAGTGCGATTGAGATTTATCGCCTACCACTGGACTACGTGAAGTCCCTGGTTAGTGTGACTATTATTTTTAGTTAAATGATTTTATTGATCAATAATAATTTTATTTGGGATCTTATGTCTTATCAAATGAATACCCTTAGTATATGAAACTGATTTGGTGATTAAGTGATAAATGTTATTTTGGAAGTTGTTCGCTTTGTTGAGAACACTATATGCCAAAAGAAAATAGATTAGTATGGGATTTAATTTGAGGAGTAATGGTGGATTTTTATCTATGTTTTTATTGTGGATTTATAGTGATTTGGGTTATTTATGGAAATGATTAGGTTAATTACTTTTAAGTATGTGACTTTAAGAGTAATTAATGTCATTTGGAGAGAAAATTTAATGTGGAAGACTACAGTATTATAAGTTCTGGGTTTCAATATTATTTTGGATTATATTAAAGAATTTTTTAGACAATTGATTATTGAATGGTATTTATTTGACTTTGGGGTATTGATGGGTTAATTTTAGATATTAAGATTAGTGTTTTTTTCTGTAATGGAATATCCATTCGGGGGGTCATCAGATACTATACTAACCATTTTGGTTTTGATTAATCTCTAAATACAAGGTAAATATATATTTTATCATACATGGATCATGTATTTCTATAGAAGTTTATTCTAGGTCTTTCATTGTGACCAAGTCTTCTTGAATACTCATTGTTCAAAAAAATGAGTTAGTGGTAAAAAGTTATTAAATAATGAAATTCTACTTAAAAAGTAAGTATATCTCTTTATGTTCTTAGTCAATATCATAAATGAATTCCTCATCCTTATGTAATGTAACTTAAAACAAAAAATGTTGTCCCTTTACTTTTCCTACTGGGAGACTAAGGACCATTTGTCCCAACACAAGTTTGTAATTTTCTTATTGTTAACTTTCTCCTGATCATGTTTTATATCCCTCTCCATCAAAACTGAACACTTAGTTTATCGTCCATATCCATGTTTTCCTACATGGAATCCTAGAATGGGTTATCTTGGGTGACCCTTATACCTCTCTTCCTTTCTTTTAAAGTGTTAGTTTTATTGACTCTTTTTCCAGTGTGGGACTTTCCATTATATTCCAATGCCAAATTTTAAAAATTGCAAGGATGAAATTTATTGAAGGAGGGGAGAATTTAACACCCCAAGATTCCATTGTACGCTTCTCTTTGATTAATACAGTAGCGTGTGTTGTACGCAACTTCGAGTTCTAACACACCTCGACCAATCAAAGAAGCCTTTATGAATAGTAATACCCACTTTTTGAAATTTTATAAATTCTATCTCTCAAAATGGACTTAATTTTTGGATTCGGAATATTTAAATTAGCCTAGGGTGAAATTTTGGTACTTTTTGGATAACTTTCAAATTTTTATGAATAGTGAAAAATACTTAAAAACAATTTTTTTAATCAAAATAATTTATAGTGATAAATTATATTTTTGAGTGGTTTTAAAGTATAATTAGAATATATTTTTACCATTTTATCCAATGGTGTTCATTAGAATAAATTTCACTTTGAAATTGGACATAAACAATTGTCAATCTTTTGATATATATTGTTTCTTAAAAACACTCTATTAGTTGTGGCAGCGAGATTTAATTATAAAATTAATTAATGCAACATATATTTTTTGAATTTTGTAAAATATAAATAATTTTTGAATTTGGAATATCAATTATAGCATAGGGGGAATTTTTGGCATATTTCTGAAAAACATCAATTTTTGATGAATAGTGAAACTACTAAGTGGTAGTTAAAAAACTAAATTTTTCATAAAACTTAATTTTACCGCTTCTGTGATTGTAATTTCGAAAATTCGAGAGACACGGTTAATATCAACAAGTAAAATGTGGTTCAATGAGATGAAAATAATTTTTGGTGAATAGTAACTTTTTACTTTTATTTACCACGGTTAAATGTAAATAGGGTAATTAAGGGTAAAAATGATATTAATATTACCCTAAAAAATGTCCTAATTCTATTAGACAAATGTATCTCGACCAAAACCAACCTTAGGAATAAAATATTATCATTTAGGTCCACTTGGATTAGATTAGCACATTTATTATTATTTAATTCAAAGAAAAGTTAAAAGAGTTTAAATCAAAGATTATTTACTAAAACATTTTTAATATAGGGTTATACATATAATAAATTCGATTTTAAATATTCATTAGAAAGCTAAAATAATTTCATACATAATTATATTTTATTTATAATTTTTAGAAATTAAATAATGTAATTTATTTGTGACACAATGATGATGCAGAAATTACCATAATAGTGAAAAATTAAAATAATTGATATTTTAAATACACAAATAAATATAATTTGAGACTTTTAATGAATTAAACTAATTTTATAGGATAATATGACATATTAGGATTGATTTAATTGACTTTTTTTTGAAGTAATCATTCTGTTATGAGTTTCAAAAAAATCATCTATGGAATAGTGTCAAAATTGACATAAAAGAGTTTTTAAAACTAATATTAAATAATTAATTGATTTTAAATTCATAAAAATCTATGGTTCGGCCAAGAGACTTATATAATGATAGGTATATCATTAATGGACCACTTTGGGGTCTCTTGGATGTATATAGTATGTTTATTAACTATGTAATATAAAAATAAAAAGTGACATGGTAAATGTCAAACTAATTAACTAAGAGTTAAAACTAAAGGATAAGGTTAATATAGTGACCCAAACCTATATAAATTTTATTGGTTGATTGGTTTTATAACTATACCCACCCTAAAATTTGAATAATCACCTTTGGATCCATTTGAAACCAAATATGAATTTATTATAAATTAATCTTTTTAGCTTTTCCAAAGGAGCCCCTCACCACTCTTAAAAAAGGGCACTCCTCCTTCTCATTTCCTCACACCTTCAAAGCATTTTGGTTCGGCCAAACCCTGACCAAATACTCTCTCAACTTCCCTCACTACAACCTATAGGCCTTATTTTGATCAGAAAGCCAACCTAAGGAGTCCTTTTGATCAAATCAAAAGGAAGAACCCGAAGAAGCGATAATGTTTTCACCACCCCTTTTCATGTTCCTTTCTTCTTACACTTCTTTTTTCTTTGTTATTACCATTATAAAATAATAAATCCAGTATCTTATATATATTGTGATGTTATTATAAATATGGTACAACCATATTCAGTATTCTATCCACCCTTTGAATAACATGTCACCATACGTGGGTACGTAAGGCTTACCGTCTCCACGTCGTCGTGTAATTGTTATTCAATATATTATTGTTTGGGTGGGTATAATAATGATGTGTAACTCATGAAAATAATAAATATAACATGACAGTGATTCTTTATATATGATATACCATCCAATTATATATTATTTTAATATCAAAAGAATGATATTGTCGCTCGTGTCTATGTACGGACTACCGTCTCCACGAACGCGATGAGATTCATTCTCTATCATATCCATTCAAGTATAATTATCATTTGATGATTTAAAAATAATGTTTAAGGACTTGATAAAATTCTGGATATGAATAAGATACAACATATCCGTGAAAAACATGCCTTATGTAACAAAACATATAAAAGAAAACGAGTAAGTTAACACTTGAAACGACAATAATTCTAAGATATTATTAATAAAGGAATGTTAAAAGATCATATATGATATCATATTAATGTATATTATTCATGAATAATTTAATAAAAATTATTTCAACATTAAACAGGAGGTTAACCTACCCCCAACCAAGGAAATGTACAAGGTAAGGGGTTTCTTATCTCACTTTTAATTCCGTGAGAATTCCATTGGTCACCACTTATTTATTACATGTGGTGTGTGTACTGCCCATGTTTGTATTCATTGTGTAATATAATTTAATTCATGTATATTTACATCATCATTGTATGATCCTTCTTTCATGGGTGTATGTTTTTTATGTTACCAAATCAATAAGGGAATTTGAAATTTCAATTTCCACTCATTCGGCTTTACGCATACTTCATTGATTATTTTACTCCAAGATTATGTGTGGAATCACTATTTATTTGATTATGTCATAATTTCCACTCCCCTTTATGTGTATATATTTTTAATACACATAATCAATCCATTGATAAATTCTCAAGTCATCGGTATGAACTTGATAAGAGTATTTTTTACTCAATCTCGATTTGTTGAGATAAACATCCAAGTCATTGCTGTTATTTTGACATGAATATGTGTGAATGTCCTTTGATTGTTTTAAACTGAATATCCAATTATATTTAGTGTATTTATATTTTTCACACATAATTATGTTGTTGATTTATCCTTAACCTAATGATATGAACTTTATGAGATATTTCATCTCAATTTACATTCCATTGAGACTTCTTTGTTGTTATACACCAAATCACTTTTATGTGGTGTATATAATGTTCTTTGACATAGTATTTCATGAATCCCTTTATTCTCATGATATTACACTTTTTTGATTACCTCAATTATTTGTATTCAAGTGTCTCTCTTTTAGTTAGAAACTCTAACTAAAATACCATTTTTAAATGTTTTAAAGACTTATTCTTCTAAATATTTCTCATTAATGACCATGTTTTAAAAATGGTTTTAAGGATTTATTTATATGGACATTAAAGTTTTAAAAATAAAACTCATTTTAAAAGATTCAAAGTGGTATGGGACACTTTGATTCTAAAATCTATTTTAAATGGATTCTTGACAAATAGTGTGTCTCTTAAATGATTTCAAGAAAAAGTGGGATATTTCACTCTAATTGTTTTGATGATTATTTTCATCTATGTCAATATCCTTCATTATTCTCTATTTAGGTTAATATGATACAATAAAATCTTCCATATTGTATCGAATGACTTATGTTTGACTGTGGATGTGCTATTTTTATACCATTCATGGTTTGTGGTTAATGTATTGACATTTCGTATGCTAGTTTTAATACGAATGTTTATGTTATGTTTAAACATATTCATATGAGGAATCCATTGGGCTTAATAAGTGACGGGTAGAGCCTGCTATAGCTCCACGATGAATCGGTAGGTCTCATGAGACAAACTAGTGTCATGGCACAAGGCCTTGACAAAATATTATTTGTAGTCTTGGCACGAGGCCTTGGCTATGTGGTTATGATAGTCTGGCATTATGCATTGCATCATTATGAAAGTGGTTATTGATATTGCATGTGATCATTCGACTAGTAGAATATCCATGTGAATAAGTAAATGGCATGATTTCATTTTATCTTTGTCATTTTATGCTTATGTTCTAGTTTAAAAGGCTTTTGTTTTAGTTATAAATTGCCTTAAGTGTTTATGCTTATCTATGAAAGCTTCTGCTATAATGTTATCCTTACTAAGCCTCTGAGCTCACCCCTTTCAATTTTTTATTTTTCCCAGGATTATGAAGATGTAATTTATGAATGACCGGTAGGGATAGTATGAGGGGATATGAAGACAAGATGTTTTTTTGATATAATGTAAAACATTATTAATGTATCTAGTGTTTCAAAGGCTACTAAACTAATCGGTCTTTCGAGACTTGATCTTTCTTGTGATCATGCCAATGTTATGTAATAATGCACCGACTCTGGGTAACTAGGGTCGGGGCGTTACAGTTGGTATTAGAGAAAGTTTAGTACAAACCTTGGGAGCTAGATTTAGATAAACTATGATTAGAGCACGTAGACCTAAGATGAACTATGAGGATTAGTATAGAAGAACTTCCTAAAATTTTGGTATTGTTGAGATTTTGTGAGTTTTCTAAGAAATAAATCTCTGTCTGGATACGAGCAAGTAGAGGCGGCTCTGGCACATATGTACGTAGTGGAAAAACCCGAAACACCACTTTGAGCTAGAATCGAACGGGAACTAGTGCATGACAACTGGCCTTGCTGCACTCTTGGTTACGACTCACCCGAGGGATATGCTTAGGATAATTTAAATTTTCTTTACAAAATGATTTAAAGTATTATATATATAAGATGAGAGTAAATGAACTTGGTTAATCCTAATGTATTTCAAATTGAGAATATTGTGACATGTTAATCTCTAAATGATTATATGACTACTATTACTCACACAATGCTTTCTGGTTTAAGACAAATGGATGGATTCCAAGGAAGTCATAGTGACTTTGAGAATGATGTACAAGGTGGGAACAGTGGTGGCAATGAGCAACAAAATAGAATGTGGATAGGTGTAAAAGATATCTTCTTTAAGCTAAATCAATTTTCAAAAAATATGATCAACAATATGTATATTAACCAATTACCAGACTCAACAAAGAAGAGAAAGGTGATGAATGATAAGAGCTCCGGTAGTGGAGACCATGGAAGAAGAAATCCTCAATTTCCATCATGCAGGAAATGTGGAAGGAGACACCCATGAAAGTGTTTCAATGAGACAAAGAAATTCTTTACGTGCGGGAAGGAAGGACATAAATTGAATAATTGCCGAAGAAAAATGAAGAGTACTATGGAAGAAGATAAAAATGGTTCCAAGAATCCATTTACAGTCATTTTTCGTAAATGTAGGGGACCTGGCCATTACCCGAGTGAATGTCCTATTCTATAGAATATTTTATCGGTCAGAGAAGAAGCTATGTGGAAATAAATGGTTGGATAAATGTTTAAAAATTATTAGTGATCCTTGTTGAAGGGTTTACTTTGGAATAATTTTCTCCTGTATTTGTAACCCTAACTTTTTCCATGTGAGAATGATATTTATGGAAGAATTATCTTTTCTCTTTTGGATATAGTTATAAATAACCATTTGGTTTAATATGATCATTGGGTTTGAGGCAATTAAAAATAATTATAATTTGGGATGAAAATTCAAGGTATGAGATAACATTTGTGGTTAAATTATGTTATGGTTATTTTGAGGAATTTATCTCATTTTGGTAATGTTATAAAATATAGTTTTTCAAAAAAGGACAACACGTAGACTGTGTGACAACCCGTCGCGTCGGACAAAGTTGTGGGAATCGAACCCACAACCAAAGTGCGATTGGGATTTATCGCCTACCGCTGGACTACGTGAAGTACCTGGTTAGTGTGACTATTATTTTTAGTTAAATGATTTTATTGATCAATAATAATTTGATTTGGGATCTTATATCTTATCAAATGAATACCCTTAGTATAGGAAAATGATTTGGTGATTAAGTGATCAATGTTATTTTGGAAGTTGTTCACTTTGTTGAGAACACTATATGCCAAAGGAAAATAGATTAGTATGGGATTTAATTTGAGGAGTAATGGTGGATTTTTATCTATGTTTTTATTGTGGATTTATAGTGATTTGGGTTATTTATGGAAATGATTAGGTTAATTACTTTTTAGTATGTGACTTTAAGAGTAATTAATGTCATTTGGAGATACAATTTAATGTGGAAGACTACATTCTTATAAGTTTTGGGTTTCAATATTATTTTGGATTATATTAAATAATTTTATGGACAATTGATTATTGAATGGTATTTATTTAACTTTGGGGTATTGATGGATTAATTTTAGATATTAAGATTAGTGTTTTTTTTCTCTAATGGAATATCCATTTGGGGGGTCATGAGATATTATACTAACCATTTTGGTATTGATTAATCTCTAAATACAAGGTAAATATATAGTTTATCCTACATGGATCATGTATTTCTATAGAAGTTTATTCTAGCTCTTTCATTGTGACAAAGTCTTCTTGAATACTCATTGTTCAAAAAAATGAGTTAGTGGTAAAAAGTAATTAAATAATGAAATTCTACTTAAAAAGTAAGTATATATCTTTATGTTCTTAGTCAATATCATAAATGAATTCCTCATCCTTATGTAATTTAACTTAAAACAAAAAATGTTGTCCCTTTACTTTTCCTAATGGGAGACTAAGGACCATTTTTCCCAACACAAGTTTGTGATTTTCTTAGTGTTAACTTTCTCCTGATCATGTTTTCTATCCCTCTCCATAAAAACTGAACACTTAGTTTATCGTCCATATCCATGTTTTCCTACATGGAATCCTAGTATGGTTTATCTTGGGTGACCCTTATACCTCTCTTCCTTTCTTTTAAATTGTTAGTTTTATTGACTCTTTTTCCGGTGTGGGACTTTCCATTATATTCCAATTCCAAATTTTAAAAATTTCAAGGATGAAATTTATTGAAGGAGGGGAGAATGTAACACCCCAAGATTCCATTGTACGCTTCTCTTTGATTAATACAGTAGCGTGTGTTGTACGCAACTTCGAGTTCTAACACACCTCGACCAATCAAAGTAGCTGTTATGAATAATAATACCCACTTTTTGAAATTTTATAAATTCTATCTCTCAAAATGGACTTAATTTTTGGATTCGGAATATTGAAATTAGCCTAGGGTGAAATTTTGGTACTTTTCGGATAACTTTAAAATTTTTATGAATACTGTAAAATACTTAAAAACAATTTTTTTAATCAAAATAATTTATAGTGATAAATTATATTATTGAGTGGTTTTGAAGTATAATTAGAATATATTTTTACCATTTTATCCAATGGTGTTCATTAGAATAAATTTCTCTTTGAAATTGGACATAAACAATTGGCAATCTTTTGATATATATTGTTTCTTAAAAACACTCTATTTGTTGTGGCAGCAAGATTTAATTATAAAATTAATTAATTCAACATATATGTTTGTAATTTTTTCAAATAGAAATAAATTTTGAATTTGGAATAACAATTATAGAATAGGGGGAAATTTTGGCATATTTCTGAAAAACTTTAATTTTTGATGAATAGTGAAACTACTAAGTGGTAGTTAAAAAACTAAATTTTTCATAAAACTTATTTTTACCGCTTTTGTGATTGGAATTTCAAAAATCCGAGAGACATAGTTAATATCAAGGAGTAAAATGTGGTTCAATGAGATGAAAATAATTTTTGGTGAATAGTAACTTTTTACTTTTATTTACCACGGTTAAATGTAAATAGGGTAAATAAGGGTAAAAATGATATTAATATTACCCTAAAAAATGTCCTAATTCTATTCGAAAAATGTATCTCGACCAAAAACAACCTTAGGAATAAAATATTATCATTTAGGTCCACATGGATTAGATTAGGACATTTATTATTATTTAATTCAAAGATGAGTTAAAAGAGTTAAAATCAATGATTATTTACTAAAACATTTTTAATATAGGGTTATACATAGGATAAATTCGATTTTAAATATTTATTAGAAAGATAAAACAATTTCCTACATAATTATATTTTATTTATAATTTTTATAAATTAAATAATGTAATTTATTTGTGACACAATGATGATGCATAAATTACCATAACTGTGAAAAATTAAAATAATTGATATTTTAAATACCCAAATAAATATAATATGAGACTTTTAATGAATTAAACTAATTTTATAGGATAATATGACATATTAGAATTGATTTAATTGACTTTTTTCGAAGTAATAATTCTGTTATGAGTTTCAAAAAAATCAACTATTGAATAGTGTCAAAATTGACATAAAAGAGTTTTTAAAACAAATATTATATTATTAATTGATATTAAATTCCTAAAAATGTAAGGTTCGGCCAAGAGACTTATATCATTATATTTATATCATTAATGGACCACTTGGGGGTCTCATAGATGTATATACTAAGTTTATTAACTATATAATATAAAAATACAAAGTGACATGGTAAATGTCAAACTAATTAACTAAGAGTTAAAACTAAAAGATAAGGTTAATATAGTTACCCAAACCTGTCTAAATTATATTGTTTGAATGGTTTTAGACCAATACCCACCTTAACCTTTGAATAATAAACTTTGGAGCCATTATAAACCGAATATGAATTTATTATAAATTAATATTTTTAGCTTTTCCCAAGGTGCCCCTCACCCCTCTTACAAAAGGGAAATCCTCCTCATTTCTTCACACATTCAAAACCTTTTGGTTCAGACAACCCCTACCCATATACTCTATAAACGTCTCTCACTACAACTTAGAGGCCTTAGTTTTATCAGAAAGCCAACCTAAGGAGCCCTTTTGATCAAATCAAAAGGAAGAACCCGAAAAAGAGGTAATGTTTTCACCACCCCTTTTCAAGTTCCTTTCTTCTTCCACTTATTCTTTCTTTGTTATTACCATTATAAAATAATAACTCCAGTATCTTATATATACTGTGATGTTATCATAAATATTGTACAACCATATTCAGTATTCTATCCACCATTTTAATAACATGTCACCATACGTGCGTACATACGGCTTACCATCTCCACGTCGTGGTGTAATTGTTATTCAATATATTATTATTTGTGTGGGTATAATAATGATGTGTAACTCATGAAAATAATAAATATAACATGATAATGATTCTATATATATGATATACCATCCAATTATATATTATTTTAATATCAAAAAAATGATATTGTCGCTCGTGCGTACGTACAGACTACCGTCTCCACGAACGCGATGAGATTCATTCTCTATCGTATCCATTAAAGTATAATTATCATTTGATGATTTAAAAATAATGTTTAAGGACTTTATATCATTTTGGATATGAATAATATACAACCTATCCATGAAAAACATGACTTGCGTAACAAAAAATATAAAAGGAAATGAGTAAGTTAACACCTGAAACGATGATAATTCTAAGATATTATTAATAAAGAAATGTTAAAAGATCATATATTATATCATATTAATGTATATTATTCATGAATAATTTAATAACAATTATTTCAACATTATACAGGAGGTTAACCTACCCCCAACCAAGGAAAACTACAAGGTAAGGGGTTTCTTATCTCACTTTTAATTCCATGAGAATTCCATTGTTCACCACTTATTTATTACATGTGGTGTGTGTACTGCCCATTATTGTATTCATTGTGTAATATACTTTAATTAATGTATATTTACATCATCATTGTATGATCCTTCTTTCAGGGGTGTATGTTTTGTATGTTACCAAATCAATAAGGGAATTTGAAATTTAAATTTCCACTCATTCGGCTTTACGCATACTTCATTGATTATTTTACTCCAAGATTATGTGTGGAATCACTATTCATTTGATTATGTCATAATTTCCACTCCCCTTTCTGTGGATAAACGTTTTATACACATAATCAAACCATTGATAAATTCTCAAGTCATCGGTATGAACTTGATAAGAGTAATTTTTACTCAATCTCGATTTCTTGAGATAAACATCCAAGTCATTGGTGTTGTTTTTACAAGAATATGTTTGAATGTCCTTTCATTGTTTTACACTGAATATCCAATCACATTTAGTGTATTTATATTTTTCACACATAATTATGTTGTTGATTTATCCTTAACCTAAGGATACTGACTTTATGAGAGATTTCATCTCAATTTACATTCCATTGAGACTTATTTGTTGTTATACACCAAATAAATTTTATGTGGTGTATATAATGTACTTTGACATAGTATATCATGAATCCCTTTATTCTCATGATATTACAGTGTTTTGATTACCTCAATTATTTGTATTCAAGTGTCTCTCTTTTGGTTAGAAACTATAACTAAAATACCATTTTTAAATGTTTTAAAGACTTATTCTTCTAAATCTTGCTCATTAATGTCCATGTTTTAAAAATGGTTTTAAGGATTTATTTATATGGAAATTAAAGTTTTAAAATTAAAACTCCTTTTAAAAGTTTCAAAGTGGTATGGGACACTTTGATTCTAAAATCTATTTTAAATGGATTCTTGAAAAATAGTGTGTCTTTTAAATGATTTCAAGAAAAAGGGGGATATTTGACTCTAATTGTTTTGATGATTATTTGCATCTATGTCAATATCCTTCATTATTCTCGATTGAGGTTAATATGATACAATACAATCTTCTATATTGTATCGAATGAGTTATGTTTGACTGTGGATGTGCTATTTTTATACAATTCATGGTTTGTGGTTAATGTATTGACATTTCGTATGCTAGTTTTAATGCAAATGTTTATGTTATGTTTAAACCTGTTCATATGATGAATGCATTGGACTTAATAAGTGATGGGTGGAGCCCGCTATAGCTCCTCGATGCATCAGTAGGTCTAATGAGACAAACTAGTGTCTTGGCACAAGGCCCTTCACAAAATCGTATTTGTAGTCTTGGCATGAGGCCTTGGCTATGTGGTTATGATAGTCTGGAATTATGCATTCCATCATTATGAAAGTGGTTATTGATATTGCATGTGATAATTCAACTAGTAGAATATCCATGTGAATAAGTAAATGGCATTATTTCATTTTATCTTTTCCATTTTATGCTGAAGTTCAAGTTTAAAAGGATTTTGTTTTAGTTATAAATTGGCTTAAGTGTTTACACTTATCTATGAATGCTTCTGCTATAATGTTATCCTTACTGAGCATCTGAGCTCACCCCTTTCAATTTTTTATTTTTCCCAGGATTATGAAGAAGTAATTTATGAATGACCTGCAGGGATTGTATGAGGGGATATGAAGACAAAATGTTTTTATGATGTAATGTAAAACTTTATGAATGTATCTAGTGTTTCCAAAGCTACTAAACTAATCGGTCTTTAGAGACTTGATCTTTCTTGTGATCATGCCAATGTTTTGTAATAATTCAGTGACTCTAGGTAACGAGGGTCGGGGCATTACATTGGTTGCACTCTTCAATGGGAGATCAGGTCCCAATGATGATTTATAAGAAATATGTTCTTGTTGATTATCTAAAGGAGGAGGGTGATGGATATATTTTACACTAGGTGATGTTACACTCTTCATAGGGTAATTGAGTCTCGATGAATGTTAACCCATCTTTGATCCCTTAAATGGTAAGATTCAATGCTTTGGTGGTGGTTATTGTTAATATTCTGAAGGAAGAAGTTGTTGGAAATGACATGTAGAATACATTGTTATATTTTTTAGAAGGGGGTCATGATATGAATATGGATCCCTCTTCGAATCATGAGAATCTACTAAGTCATGCATTGATGGTTAAGAACACATTGAGGTTTGAGAATGTTTCTTCTGATTGATTCTTTCTGATTTCTCAATCTGATTCTAACTCGCATAGGTAGAACTCAAGGAATGATGTTTTTTTTTTCATTTTTTATGCTAATCCTGAGATTTTTGAGGGTTGTATAGAGGCATTAAAAACCAAAATTATTTCAGGGATCACTCTATAGGTCAATAGTGATTCGTAGATGTTGGTGGAATTAAGTAATTGGTTACATATGGTTTATTGATTTGGTGATTACCATCAGTTTGTATGATATTTTTCCATATTACATTCAATTTACATGACGTTATGTTAAAGGTGTGGAGCTTACATTATGTTTATCTCAAACCATGGGTCCTTACATTTCATTATTAGGATCCCAATTTTAATCCGTATATGGCTAGGAACAATGTTTTCCAGTATTGGATTTAGGTGAAAGTTCTGAACTGGTTTTTATCGAATCAATATATTCTCTCAGATGTTGATTTGGTCACAGGTACTCTAATTAAATTTGATAAGGAAACTGAGATGTCTAGGAATATAAATTATCCAAAAATCTTTGGTTGAGTTTGATCTCAATTCTTTATTAGTTTAAACTCTATATTTGGTTGCTGGTGACTTCAAATTTTACCTTGACATAGAATATGATCATGTACCTGAGTTTTGTATTAACTGCTTTTGTATTGGATATGTTAGAAAAATCTATAGTAGAGGTTTTAGGTGAAATAATTATAAAATGTTTTGAGCACTATGTTGCTAATTTCAAGTGTAAATTACCGATTAATGATACAACGAATCCCATAGATGGGATGAAGAGTGTATCAGGGAAGGATGGATTATAGGGTGTTGCTCCTCTTCCATCAAGTGTCTATAATCCTATGAAGTGTAGTGGGATCACAGATCCTTCAGAAACTAGTGAACTTTGAAACCCAACTTATTTTATTGTTTTGGTTTCTGGTACTAATATGGGTGGTGATAGGATTTATCAAAATTCAGCTACACTTATTTTGAAGACGGGATGAAATTATGGAGGTTCTTATCTCTTTGTAAGAGATTAAGGTGTTTTAAGGGAGGAGAGAGTGGCTTCAGCTCAATCTCAGATTACTTTGGGACAGATGGTTGGTAAGGACATGGACTAACATCTGGACAATGGTAAGAAAGCAATTGATGATGAGAGATTTCAAATAGACATTCCTAGAAAAAATGGTCATCCAATACATCTGAGAACATAATAGATAAAAAATATATTGTGGGGAATTTTTTCTGGTTTTTTCAGTGGTTGATGTCCCTAATGATGGTGCAAGTGAAGATGATAACATGTAGTCTTCCATTGTGGAGGTAGGAATGAAGGATAGAGGTAGTGGTGAAAACCCTACTCTATAGGGGATTCATTAACCTCTTGATCACATGGACCCTTATATTACTAATGATCAACTTGATCTGTTAGTGTTGGAAACTCTAGAAATTTTTGAGTTCTTATATTCAGATTCCAACAGTTGTAAAAAGGATTATATATGTAATGGAAGAGGTGATAGATGAAAGAGATCAAATAAAAATATAAATTTTTCATATCCATCTCAATTTTCCGAACTCATGAAATCTACTGATGACTCCCTTAGAAATTCCTCTCTCATATAATGTGAATATAAAAGGATTGAAAATTTCAAGTTACCTCCGATGGATTATAAGTGTTAGAGGTACCCCTAGGGACTTAAAAATTAAATGAAAAAATTGTGTGGTTTACAGTTTAATGTTATCTTTGTCAAAATGGAACCACATATTTTTGGATATAAGGATTTTTTACATTCCAAAATATATTGTCAAATAACATTGCTGATGTCTGGAAAAATTGTATGAGGTTTGAAATTCAGGATCCTTCATGGAAATAAACGGGCAACACCATTATAGAGGAATCATCATATTCATCATGAGGTGATGACCATATGCTTCCCAAAGGGACAATTAATGGCAAAGAGGGTGACACCCAAAGGAAAAAACGATGGTATATGAGGAATAAGGTATCAAGAGTGAGTGGAAGGAGTTAACCTCTTATTATCCATGTTTTTGGGAATTTCTAACATTATCGTTTCTTGTTTTCCTTCATTTGTTGTAATTTTCTATTTTTCTAAAAACATTTGTTAGTGTGGGTTGGCTTGCCAACTCGTACTCAGACCTTATCGAGGATATATATATATATATATTTAAATAATTACAACTATAATAAATATATTTTTAATTTTTAAATATACATATTTATATATATAAAAAATATATATTATTTAAATATATTTATAATTTTTTATATTTATTTAAATATATATCTATTTATAATTATAATTATATGTAAATGTATTTATGAATACTTTTACATAAATATAAATATATATTTATATTTATATAATTATCAATAAATATATTAATATATAGGTATATATAATTTTATAATTATTTAACAATATAGATATTCATATTTATAATAATAATAATAATTAAATATATTAAAAACTATTTAATTATAAATATATTTATATAATTTTATATATTTAAATAATTATATATATAATTATAAATATATAATTAGATTTATTATTAAAATTTGTTTATTATAATTTTATAATGATATAAATATATATTTATTAATTTGGAACATTATAAATATATTATTTATAAATTATATATATTTTTAATTCTATAATTAACTCTATAAATTTCAATATTATTAAAAAAAATCATTTAAATATATTAATTATATAAATTGAAAACTTATTTTAAATGTTAAGACTAAATAAAAAAAGAAATGAATTTTATTCATATAAATTAAAAATATATTGAAAATATTACATGTTTAGTAAATAAATATATGTATAAATAAGTATTAGAAATTGAATAAATGATTTTTTTTACATTATTAATGAATATATAATAATAAATGAGTAAATATAAATAAATTAATTACAAAAATATTAAGAAGTTAATTCATAACATGTACACATGACATATATATATTTGCACACATACACATCTACACTCACAAACACACAAACACACAGACACACAAACACAAAAACACACACAAACACACATATACATAAAAACATATACATACACACATATACACACATACACATTCATACATACAATTATACGTGTACATATATTTTAAATTATTTAATATCAACATAAATATATATTTTAATAAATATATTCATTTATATTTTAGATGATTGGGTAATTAATATATTAAAATATTAAAATTATAATAATTATATGAACATATTTTAATTAATGTATATAAATAAACTATGAAAAGGGTGGACTTATAAAAATTTGTTAATTTTTATATATTTAATTAGAAAAAATATTTGTTTTTACTAAAACTTATATCAATCATATTTATATATAATATTTTCTTATATATAATTTTTCTAATATAAATTATATATATATATTTAAATTACTCACTTTGACTATTATAAAAGAAGATAAATGTGTCACTTTATCAGTGCTAAAAAAAGAACTGATAAATGAGGGACTATTATCATCCCTAGAAAAAAGTGATGATTATGGGTACCCTTTTAATAGTGTTGTTGTTAGTATAGATAAAAGGTAACATTATCATCAATTTTAGTGATTTCTGAACAATTACCCCTTTATCTGTGATTTTTTTCTAACCCTATTAAAGGTCAAAAATGCGTAAATCATGATCAATTGTAGTGAACCCCCTCTAAATGGAATTTTTGTAGTAAACAAGCCATTCTTTCAATGATGTATGATTTGTTCAAGAGATATAACCTCTAGTGCATCACATGTCGAACCCTATATGGTTGGAGTCTCCTACTAGAACCAATTCTACTCCCACCCACATCTTTTGACAATGAGAGCTTACAATTTGAGGTGAGAGGTTCTCAAAAAACCACATTATAGCTATGATGAAGATGTATGAAATCATCCATTTATGGAGAGACTACATAATGTTTATATACAAATAGACAACTACCTTCATAAAGTGAAATTTCTCTATGTTGATAGATCATGATTCTCCTTTATGGAAGAGTGGGACCTTCAATCATGTTGATAAAGGTGTTTGCGAATGAATTTTTCATTACAAAAAATCAAGCCTATTATTTTAATAATTTTTGAGTTCCTATTTTTTCCTCCTAGGTATTTTCCGATGAAATTGGGAGTTTTTTTGGCCTGTAGAGCATCATGTATAGGTTTTCAAACTGTTTAGTATCTATGTGAAAGGTTTTGTAAATCTTGATAGACCCAAATGCATGGATGGAGTACATTTTTAATAAAAGTTATCCCAGTCCAAGTAGGGTGCTCCGAGATCCCAATAATGGGATCATAGTTGGATCAGTTTTTTCCAAATCATGTGATGTGTATTTTTTTTCAAAAAATCAGTAAATAAAATTAATTTATGTTAAAATTAAAGTAAAATAATATAAAAAAATAATTTATCATCCCTCCCCTGCCCTTACTCATGACAGAACTCCCTTATTCTCTAGCTACATGTGCCACCCCCCTCCCGAGATCCTCCCCTTCATTAATTTCTCTTGGATTTCATGGAGTTTCGTTGTCAATCCTTCGAGGTAAGTTCTCAGACTCCATCTTCTTCCCATTTATTGATTTTTATTAGTATCCTATCACCCAATTTCATTCAGTTGACCAATGGTTGAGTGTTGACCGGATTGTTTATTATCACTTTTTGTGTAAGGGCTTTTGATGGGTCTCTTGAGTTGTATTCATGAGTATTTCTGCTTTCACCACCAAAGGAAAAGTGTTTTAGTCTGTTTTAGGTTTTCTACATCCATTTGAGTAGGTATTATTTTACCCCTTTTTTATTTTCCCCCTATTAATTGGGTCCTCTATGTGATTTTTGGTTCTAGCATTGTTATATAGAATGTCTTGTGGCTCCATAAGGCTTTCACACATATACTTAGGTATATGTATATATATATATATATATTATCCTTGAACATATTTTATCATAGAGAAGGGAATAGGTGCATTATATTGAAGGGTGTATATATATATAGGATTTTATATGGATGTAATTGTGAAGTGGACATCATCAATGGCATCTTTGATTGAGGTAGGTTTCCTTATGTGTTGAAAATTATGATTAAGAATCATTTATTGCATGATATTTATAAAATTTTTAATTCAAGTTATTAATATATAATATTTTAAATAATTATTGGAATGAAATCAACTTGACTTGTAATAAAATTAAATTTTGTGAAATTGAATTATTGAGCCTTGCACTCCAATTATTTGATGAAATCCTAGTAGGCCTTTATATGTGATTCGTGGTTTCTAAATGATATTTTGGGTTTCCAAATGTGGTTCAAATAATTTATGAAATTATATGTGGTGCATTTCGATCTATTTGAAATGGTTTTATACCAAAAGCATATATGGGGATCAGTTGACAGTTTTGAAAATAGTTTTTCATTGAATGATCCACTTAGGCTGTGTCCCTTGCCTTTCCATTGTTATATTAAAATGAATTTTCTTGGTACAGGACATCCATTGTGGGTTAATGGCTTAATGGAAATATTAATTCATTGGGGAGGAGCTTGGTGGCGATGCTTGTGTGTGGAATATGTGTGATGTGAGATTATTATTTATGTGTTATTTATTGTTTGATTATCTTTGGCTCACCCCCATTTAGACATAACATGGGAACCTAGCATATCTTGTGGATTGTCCATGAATGATTTCTAAACTAGTTTAGGATTAGGCTATGGTTACTGGCCTCTTAGTATGGACATGTTCTTCTTTGGTGATGGTTCACCTCCATTAGGCCAAGTAGGATATGAGTAAGAGTTAGGGATATTTGATTACTTTATGCATAATGACAGGATTCATCAGGTTTCAGTAATTTCTAGATTTTCCATTGAGCTCATATGTATTCCTAGGTAATACAAAACTGGTTTACCTATTGCTCATAATCTTGGGGCATTTTTTTGGTTCGGTAACATGATTACTTCTTTCCAATTTCCCTCATTATGTTATCGTTTCTTATGTTCCTTATATTTGTATTCTCTCTTAAATAAAAGTTTTTTTGTTTTAAAATGTTTTCATAAATAATATTTTAAAAAATGCTACATGATCCCGTTTACCCCTCATCACAAAAACATCTTTCATTTTATCTCTCTCTAATTCTCTCTAAAATGTATAGGCCTCCATTTTTTTGAAATGAAAATCATAAAGTAAATATTGTAATGTGTCGTGATTTTTTTAAAATTTAAAGGATAAGAAATCAATTTTTATATATTGTATTTCAAACTTATAGTAAATTAATCTTGTTTTAATGTAATTTCATTCAGAATAGAATTTATTTGGAACATCTACTATGTTTTATAACTCACGTATATAATTTTATTCTATTATTATATTCAAGTTAATGTCCTACTAGGTTTCTATTGATGTGGAGTGGTGGTAGGTTTTGGTTTCAGTCGTTGACCTATAGTGTCACATTGAGATCTATTTGTTCTTTAGGTTTAGTTTTGTTTTATTTTTAGTTTTTTTTATTGTTTCTGTTAATTAATTTTTTTATAATTGGATTCCAATTTTTTATTTAAACTATTTTGTTTTGTTATTATTAGATAAAATCATCACCATTATCTCTCTTTGATTCCCTTGTTTCTTTTCACAACCCCAAGGTGATCGAGAACATTCCTCAGGGATTGCATGGGTTGGATTGTGTGATAGGTTTGGGGTTTAATAGGTCTGATTTAGGAAAAATTGGAATCAAGGAATTGGCTCTTTATAGGACCTAGATTTAAAATTATCCTTTTTTATTTGATATGTTAAGGTAGAATGTGATGGTGTGTTGGAACATGGGGTGCTGGTAAAAGGAGGTGTTTTTCTAACACTACCAGTGTCAAACCTTGGGGTACCATGGGAAGTAGGGTTTTGATTTTTTCCATTAAATTTTGTTTTCTATAATTTTTATAGTTAATTATTGGTTTTGGATGATCATATTTGATTTTACTAATACTTAGGGATTGTTTATAGATCATTTTGTTCTTGGAGAAAGAAATATGAGTTGGGCCAGAGATTTTTTTGAGCACATAGGGCCTATCAAGCCATTTGGAGCCAAATAAGTGGTCTTGAAACACTCTACGTGCCTATGGTGTGATTTATATATTGAATCAAACCATTTGTCCAAGTAACCAAATATTACAAGTCCCCCCGCCCCCTGTAAATTTAATTTAAAAAATTCAAATTTTAGAAATTATTTTTAATAACATGGATTTTATTATAAAATTGAAATTTCAAATAGTGGTGTGTTGTTTTTCCAAAAAGATAAATTAAATTTTCGATCATATTTAATGAATTTCTTGGAGAGTGTAATTATAATTTAAATAAATTTTTATATATATGGTTTTAAAAAATTGTTTCATTCCTATTATTCAATTTTAAAATCATGTGTGAGATATTTCCAAGGGTTTTGGGGCTTGTATTAAAATGAGAAAGTGTTTTAACAGAAGAAGGGTCAGATTTATTAATAAAATTCAATGAATTTTTTGAAATTAAATGGATTGGTGTGTGGATATTGAAAATGGATTTCAAATTAGAGTTTAGAAATTTTTTTTAAATTTTTAGGAAATTTTCCCTTTTAGATTTATTATATATTTGGTGTTTAATTGAAGAAAGTTGTTAATGGTGAGTTGTCTTTGATATCGTTTTTTCATTATTATTAATTATTGTATTCCCCCACCAATGAATTGATGGAAATTTAGGGTATAAATTTCACAATTAGAGGAGCCTCTAGTTGATAAGCATAAAGACTTTATCCTTGTGTTTTGGATGTTTGAACCATCATCGATTTTATATCTAAATTAATCCTTTTTTAAGTAGAACAGTAGGCATGAAAAATTCAACAAATCATCAGACTCATTGAGTTTCCTATGTATCTAAATGTAAAAATTTCAACATTTTTTATTAAAGTTTCATGATGGAAGTCCTTGAAGTCGTTCATTAGGACCAAGCATTAAGAATATCTCTATTGAAAATTCATAAAGACTTTGTCTTTCCAGCCATACCTTTTTGAGGATGTGAAGGTGGTGAAGGCGATGAAGATGTGTTTCCTTCAGCAGGGTAATATATAAGAGTTGGAATTTAGCTGTCATTGTTTTGATCTAGTTCCTTATCTTAAAGAGTTAGCCGAGGTTGATTCTCTAGAAGATCGACATTTTTAGAATGGGATTTATCCTGATATTCAGTGGAATGGGTTAGAATTCATTATATCCTTTGATACCAATGTGGTGAGATAAGAGGTTTGGGTTGTGGATGCGTTACTATAGGTTCTCAAGGAAGAAAATACCACTTCAGTTTCTAGAAAAAATGAAGGAAATTCTCATAAATATATGGGATAGATCTTAGGATAAATGTTTATTAGGTTGATGATAGAATTAAGAGGCCTTCTAACCTTTCATGACCTTATTATGGGCGTAGAACCCTAGTGTATCCTCAACACTGAAAGAAAGGTAACAAGATGATGTATTATTTATAAGCACTAAAGGAATAATGTACATATGAACACTCAGTTCCTTTATAGAATTGTGGTGCTTATATGAGTTCAACATAATGTATTTTTTGTTGTAAATGTATTAATTTTTTTAGTGTGGTGTTTATTTATTATTTTTTAAGGGATATAGAATTAGGTTTTTTTACCTCTTTTGGGAATTATATTTATAATTTTAGTTGATTTTGGGAAAATATTTAATCTTTTTGTTGTTGGATGGTGGAATTATATGGTCCATACACAATTTCCCTTAGATCTAGGATTTCATTAAAAGTCAATAGATATTATCTCTTGGGAAATATATTTTTAAAGTGTTGTAATATGGTAGGGAGGCCAACAAAGGTTGAACTTGTGATGAGAAAATTATATATGTTTCTTTGATATGACACTTTCTTGATTCATCCCTGCCCTACCCCGATCATAGTAGTTGGTTATCTTGGATATTGGTTAATATGACTGATTCCCATGGAGATCCTAAATAAACCATGATGGGATTCATTTATGATTTCTATGTTAGGGGTTAGGGTATTCCGTGTTGTGTTGTTTTTGGAATAGAGTGAGTCTCCACTTTATAACCCCTTCATTGTTTGTTAGAGTTATTTAGTCTTGTAAGATATCTTTCATGGATTCTTGGATTCTTTTGACGATGATCTCATTGTTTCTATTTAGATTTCGTTATTCCGAGTAGTGATCTGATGTGAGTGTTGGATGATTGATCTTTGTATTTTTTGGTCTTTCCTTTCCTCATAGTTCACCCTTTCTTTGGTCTTGATCGACTTAGTTACATGGGACATTCTAGGTGTAGATAGTTTCATAGTGGGGAGAATTGTCACACCCCAAGACAACATTATTATATTATTTTAATTATTTTTTAGTCACTTGTTTTTAGGGTGTTTTCACTAGAAATTGAGAGTTTATTGGGAATCCAAAGAATTATGAATGGTTAAGCCACAAAAATTTATAAATAGTGCGGTAACCATGAAAAATTCTATAATTTTCAAAAAATCTAAATCCATGTTTAGCGAATACTTTTAGAAACAGGGCAGAAAGCCTATACTGAGTTCTCTAGGACCACAATAGAGGGAAAACATGTGGTATAGGGGTTTACAAACAATAAAGCTTTTATTTTTTTAAATAAAACTAAATTAATAAAAAATAAAAATAAAAATAAAATAAAATAAAAACCAAATCTATCACCCCTCCTTACCATACTCAAGCAACAATTTCTCCCACCCCTTTGCAGCCACAGATGCCACCCCTCTCCCAAGAACCTATCTCCTAACAATTTCATCTAAATTTCATGGAGATTAATTATTTATCATTCTAGGTATGGTTTTTGACTCCCTCCTCTTCCCATTCTATAATAATTTTCTTTATTTTATTGTCATATTTTGTTCATATAAACCCTAGGGATAGGGGTGACCCGATTTTGGGTTCTATCATCTAGCGTTAAGGATTTTGGTGGGTCTCTTGGGATGTCTTCATGTTTATTTTAGTATGATCTACCTAATGTGACTCATTTTAGTCCATTTTGGTTTTCTATCGCTGTATGAAATGTTTTTTTACCCCAAATTTAATTTTTCCAATTTTAATTGGAAACTTTATTGATTTTTGGTTCCCTCTTTGTAATTCAGAACATATTGTGGATCCTTCAAGGAATCCTTCACATAAACATAGGGATATATATATATATATATCCTATTTGTACATATTAACTCAGTGCGAGGGGGATATGTACATTGGATTAAGGGTATATATATATATATAAAAGTGTATATGTGTGAAAGTGTAAAGCGGTCTTCATTCAATGTATCATAGATTGAGGTAGGGTTCTCTATTCATTGGCCTTTATGTTTATGAATCATTTATTTCTTGATGTTTGTACCATGTTTTAATTCTATTTAGTATAATAGAATATTTTAAGTAATATTAGATTGAAATAAATTGTATTCCCTTTAAATTAAATTGTGTGAAATTCATTTATTGAGCCTTGTACACCATGTATTCAACAAAATTTTTGGTTGTCCTATATAAGTGGTTTGAGGATTAAAAATCATTTTTTATCTTTAAAAAATTGTTACAAATCTTTTATGAAAATTTAAATATTTTTTTTACACTTTTAAATACCATGTTCCCCAACTAATATTTGAGGCTCAGATGACACTTTTAGAAAAACAAAATTCCTGGAAAACTATAATTGGATTGTGTCTCTTCCTTTAACATTGTTATTGGAATAGAAATATCCTCGGTATGGTATGTCCACTATCGTTTTATGGGTTAATGGAATGGGGAATTGCTTTGGGTAGTTCTTGGGGTGATTGCTGTGTATGTCATATGAGTGACTTTAAATTATTATTTATGAATAATGGATTGTTTTATTGTTTTTGGCTTACCCCCCATTTAGACACAACATGGGATACTAGCATAGCTAGTGTATTATCCGAGAATTATTTCAACACTAGTTTATGATTACACTATGGCTAGTGGCCCTATATTATAGAATTGATCTACATTTTCAATGGCTCCCCTCGATTAGTCAAGGTAGGGTATGACTATGTGTTTGGGTTGTTTGATTATATCAGGTGTGATGATAGGATGGATAATGATTTCGTATGTTCTACATTTTCACTCAAGTTCCTATATATATCAATTTTCACTGGTACCATTTTCCTATGATATGTAATATAGGTTCATTTTTATAGTTACTTGAGTATTTCATTCCCATTTCCCTCATTATATTTTCGTTGTCTCTTTTCCCAATCTATGTTTGGTCACTTTGATAAAACTGATTATTTGGGTTTTAAATTTTTTCATAATGAATATATTAAATAAAAACTTTTCATATTCCCTTTTACCCCTATGCACAAAAACCCCTTTTCTTTTATCAATCACTATATTTATCTATAATATTCACAAGATTCCCCTTTTTAGAAAAAAAACACGTTTTAAATAAAGGGGGAAATGAATCATGATTTCTAATAAAATTGAATGGTTGAGAAAAAAATGATTATATATTATATTTAATCTTGCGGTAAATGAATCTTGTGTTTAGTGGAATACCACATTGAATAATTTTACATGGTCATGCCTATTGAGGTTTAATACCCATGCCTATACTTTTATTATTTTCTAACATTTGGTGCATCTGCTATTGGGTTTTAGTCACTAGGGATCAATGTTAGGTTTTGGGTTCAGTGAGTGACTCATGGGGTCATATGGATTTATTTCTGGTCAGCAGGTTTTGTTTTTTTTGTTTTTTTATGTTTTATTGTTTCTAATATTTATTTAATCTTTTATTGATCTTCTTGTTTTTATTTCCATTATTTTTATTTTATATTAAAAGAATTCATTCATACAGTCTCTAGTTGACCACCTTTGTTATTTTCACCTCCATGAGGCATTCAGAAATGTTCCTAGAGGATTTCATGGTCCAACTCAGGTGATAGGATTGGGGTTGACCTAGGTTAGTTAATGACAAGGTCTTCAAAAGAAATATAATAGGTCTATTCTAGAATATAATGTGCTGACAATTGAAGAACCCTTAAAACCCCATGTCCATTATTATAACTAAAAGATAATGGATAATGAGGTCTAATATCAACACTAACAATTTCACTGATAAAGGGGTACTTTATCAACACAATTTGATCACTGATAAAGGATCCCTTTATCAATGTTTCTCCTAGCATTGATAATAAATCCCTTTATTAGAACATTTTATTGCGTTAATATAGAGGAATACTATTGCAGTGTGTTTTTAGAATTATAGAACACTATATTAGAAAAAATAGGGAGTAATTAGAGGGAAAAAATACATAATTTAATTGAAATAAAATTTTCAACATAAATATAAGAAAAAACACACACTATATTATAGAAATTTTAAACATTATATTGTACAACTACATGATTAAATAAAATTTATCACAGATATTGGATAACATAAATGTTTATTTGTCTTTGTCCCCCAACCACCGGTCATGCTAATAGACTTTGAACGAACCACGCAAGTTTGATAAAAAAACACTTGTATAAGAAAACAATTCTTATCTTAGTAATATTATAAATACAAAATTTAAATATAATGTGTCATTTTTTTACCAAAAACAAATACTTGTAGTCATACCGTGAACATCATATATCAGATTGATTTTTGGTTTATTCTTACACATCAAAAAATTTCTTTATATTCTCAATATTATATTATCTTCAATTGTATAACATATTTGGTGTTAAAAAACTCCTTATAGTTGTGAGAAAATTCAAGGGAAGATTCTTTTTGATAAAAAACTTTCAACTATCACATATTTTCTTATTCTATATCAGGAATTATCTCTATGATAATTAAATAAATAATCATTAGATTAAAATGAAAAGTAAATTAGTTATGTAATATTAGATAAAATGATTAGAACACAATCTAATATTATCATTCTCATTTTTTCTAATGTGACTTTTTTTTCAAAGTAAAATGAAACCTTCATATTGAAAAAACACACTTTGAGTTGCATAGCTCTCATTGTGTCAGATTAATGTGTTGTAGATTCTTATATGTTAGAAAAATATTATAGAAAATTTTACTATTTTTTAAATATAATTCAATCTCAATTTCATGGTTTTGGATATTTGACATTTTTTTTATCCTAAAATCAAACTTTTAATTGAAAACACACACCTTGAGTCATATTGACCACATACCATGTTTGATTAAAGTTTGGTCGATTCAAAAAAATCAAAAATGAATTATAGATTGTTTTCCCAATGGTTAAAAATAATATAAGCTCATTCACTATATTTTTGTAATCAAACACATGTTCTTAAAAAATTGAACTTTTATATTGAAAACATTCACATTGAGATAGGATGACCATATTAGGTATTAAATTAAAATGTTGGAAATTTTAACATATAAAAATTTAATTATGGATCATTTATATACTGTTTCAAAACCATTAAAGATCATTTTATTAGTTTTGGTTATTTTATACACATGTTAAATTAAGATGGAACCTTTATATTAAAAGCACACACTTTGAGTAATATCAGTCACATCATGGGTTATATTAATGTACAGTCAATTCATACAAAAAAATTAATTATGGACTATTTCACCACATTTCAAAAACAATTTGATCATGTTTTCTCATTTTTGTCTATTTGATGTGTACGTAAAACTAAATTGGTTCTTTTTCAGAGAAAACAAACACTGCAAAACATATTGATCACATCGTGTTTTAAATTCATGTATATTAAATTATTAAAAGTAAAAATTTAGTTAAGGATCATTTTCCTAGTGTTTGAAAATAATATGAACTTTTTTTGTCTTTTTTGTTGATATGTCAAGCGTTTTAAACAAAAAATTCAGTTTTATATGAAAAACATGCACTTAGACCCATAACGACCATATCAGGTGTCATATTAATTTTAATTCCATTTATAAACAGAAAAAATTAATTAAAAGTCATTGTCCTAAATTTTTAAAGTTACCCTTTCTTGCTTGCTTTTTTTGGATATTTGATGCACATTTTAAACTAAAATGCAAATATATATTGAAAATAGGATATTTGAGTCACATATTTCACATCATGTGTTAGATTTATTTGAGGTAAATTATAACATGTCACAAATGAATTATATACTATGCTAGTAATGTTTTAAGACAATCCAATATTGGTTACCCAGATTTGGATATTTAGTGTGTGTTTAAAAAAATGGAACTATTGTATTGAAAACACATATATGGGTCATATTTACCACATCATGTTTCAGATTTATGGGTGGTCAATTAATATAAATAAATAATGAATTATAGATCATTTTACTACAATTTGAGAAGAATCAGATCTTGTTTTATTATTTTTGGCGATGTGACACATGTTTTAAACTTAAAAGCCACATTTATATTGAAAACATGCACTTAGAGTCATACCAACCACATTGGGGTCAGATTGATATGTAGTCGATTGTAAAACATAAAAATGATTTATGGACCATTTTTACAAAATTTTGAGAAAAATATGAGCTTTTTTCTCACTTTTTTCTATTTTATGTGAGTTTTTATCTAAAATCACAAATTTTTTTGAAAACATGAAATTTGAGTCATACCGACCACATCAGTTGTAGGATTTACTTGTGGTCAATTCCCACTTTTAAAAAATTATTTATGGATCATTTTCATAAAGTATGGAAATATTTTACGCTTTTTTTCTCAATTTGTGTAGTCTAATGTGTTTAAAACTGAAATAACACTTATATTGAATGTATGAACTTTGAGAAATATGACCTACATTATGTGTCAAACTGGTGTGTGATCGATTCCTACACATTAAAAATAAATCATGTATTTTTCCTCATGTTTGAAATCACTGTGATCTAATTTTATTAGTTTTGTTGATATGACATGTGTTTTAAACTAATATCACACTTTTATAATGAAAACACTCACTTCGAGTCATACTAACCACACAAGGTGTTGGATTGAAGTAAATATAATTTAAATACATCACAAATCAATTATATTTCATTTTCCTAATCTTTGAAGATAATATTATCTTGTTCTCTTAGTTTTGGTTTTTTCATTTTCGTTTTATACTAAAATAAACCTTGTGTGTCGAAAACAATCACTTCGAGTCATACATATCACATTAGGTGTTGGATTGATATGTGGTCGATTAATTTATGTCAAAAATGAATCATGTATAATTTTATTACTCATTGAAGAATTATTAGTTTGTTTGCTTAGTTATTGATATGTGATGCATTTCAAATTGAAGATACACTTTTATATTGATTACACATACATAGAGTCATACTGACCACATTAAGTGTCAGATAGGTGTGCATTCAATTAAAATACATGAAAAATGAATGATGGATAATATTCCTAATTATGGAAAAAAAATACATGATTTTTTTCATTATTTTGGTGATTTGACAGGAATTTCAAACTAAAATGATACCTTCATATTAAAAACTTGCACTCAATTTCATGCAGACTACATCAGGGGTTAGATCAATGTCTGTTCAATTCCTACACATATGAAATGAATTATTTATCATTTTATAAAATTTTTAATGAAAATAGATCTCATTTATTTGGTTTTAGAGATGTGACATGAGTTTTAATCAAAAATGAATCTTTTATATTGAAAAAAAACATACATTGAAAGATACTGACAACATCTTGTTTCAAATTGGATTGTTTTCAATTCCAACACATGAAATTTTAATTATGTTTTCTTGTCCAAAACATTGAGAATAATATGATATTTTTTGCTCATTTTTGGATATGTCACACTTATTTTAATATAAAATGAATGTTTTATATTGATAACATATTATTATAGTTATATCAACAAAAATGAATGTATGATTAAATTGAGTTTGATTCCAACATGTAAATTATGAATTATGGAATCCTTTCCTAAATTTTAAAAATGATATGAGCTTGTTTTCTTGGTTTTACTATGGGATATGTGTTTCAAACTAAAATAATAGTTTTTTTATTATAAAATGAACTTCCAGTCATATTCACTACATCATGTGTTGGATGGATGAGTGGTCAATTCATACATGTCAAAAATAACTTATGGATCATTGACCTAAAGTATCAGAACAATATGAATTATTTGTTTGTTTTAAGTACGTGATGTTTGTTTTTGACTAATGTGAAAATATTAAAAAATCATTATCAAATAAAAATGGGAATTAAATTAAATAAAAATTTATACAAAATAATGATAAAATTAACTAAATATGTACATGGAAGTCACCTCATTATGATGTCTATATACATTCTAACATTATGTATTCTGCCCATTCATTTCTATCCGAATTGATTTCCTCCATTATAGTTATCCTTGAAAAAGATAAAAATATTAATATATAAGAAATAAAATACTAATTCATCAAATGCCAAGTGTATCTATAAAGTCATATCCCATACTATACCACATAAATAGTAGGTATTCACCTGAATATTATGTTAAAAAACATTCTAACACCATGTACATTGTCCACTGATCTCTAAAAAAATATTCAACTTATTTTGATTAAATATATAGTTGAAAATATTGTTAGTACTGAGAAAATATATACAAACAAACAAATAATAAATATGTTTAATGAAATTTTAATTACATTTGGAAATTAATTTTTTGGGATCCTAAAATCTTGATGGAATAAGACATCTTTCACAAATTTTCAAATGTAGTAATAGTAATCATTGATGATATCTTGCTTCAAACATAGTAGAAACATCATATAAAATGTGTAATTTTTATTGACATATGTTTTGATAATTAAATATTTCATTATTTACCTTAATATGATCCAATTTAAAAAAATCCATTGGCATCTTATGATCAGTCACTAACCTCCTACCATGATATTTTATGTATCTATACATATCCATATGAAAAAAATATAACTATTAAAACACAAACTAAAACACATAATTCTATATTTATCTAAATTTTTTTGATTTAAGTGCATCAAAAATTCATAATATATATAATGCGTGGTCGGTATGATGTAAATCCATGCATTAAATCAAAAAACTAAATATTTGGTGTATCCCAATTGATTTCTATAAACATCTGATGATTACAAAAACAAAAACAAATAGATAATAAAAAAAATAAATTTTCTATAAATATAATGGAATGTTTTACCTTCACAATGATAGTATAAACAAGAGTCTATCATCTATGATTTTCTTGTCAAACACCTTGTTTAGATCATAATTTTTCTTATCAATTTCTCCCAACCTCGAGGAAAACTCCTCCATAGAAATTATTAAAGGATTATTGAATCCAAATCATGGTTCATTGGGTTCTAAATTTAAATAGAAGCAGAAAAAAATCATATAGAAAATATGAATAGTTATTTACATTAATGAAAAAAATATTTCATTTTTTGGACTGTCGTATTATGAAAATTTATATCATGTATGTATTCATAACAAAGATTCCTAGCCATTCAAACATTAGAACCCCATTTATACTCTGAAAACCAAGCACATATATAATGAATGTTCAAAATATTTATTCTTGATATTGAATTTATGACATATATCCATCTCTAAATTTAGTATCTGAATAATTTTTTATTGTTAATCCATTATAAAATGCAACTATAAAGGAGAAGGTACTCTCTAATGGTCCTTTTGTTTTTTGGTTGAATTACTATATTTACTTGATCTAACCTTCCATTTTCCCATATTTTTATCCATATGAAATACCATACCTAACTTCAGAAATTTCATCAAAAACTATTGTAAAGTGTTCATTTTATAGATAATTGTTAATTACATACATCAGGTATATTTTTAAGTAAGAAATCAATGTTATAAAAGTTCCAATATCTTCATTAACCATTGTAATATTTCAAACATCAAGTGGAATATGAAAAAAAAAATATTTGGCTCTTAAGCTAATTCAATCACCACTCTAATGAGATTTTTTTAGAGTTTTTTGTTATGAAGAATGTCTCCCAGAATAATATACACTATACCCATCATGATATGGTGCTACATGGGAACTTATATATAGAAATCAGATAGATCTTTAACCTAATTTTTTTGTATTATAATGTTATTTTAATTATTTTGTTCCCATATAAAATAAAGTTAAATTCAAATTTTTATTAACTTTGGTGTGGTATGTGGTAGGGAGAAAGAATTTCCTCAAATATAGATGGTTCATTTGGTTGTTCTTGTGATGATATTTTTTCCACTACCAGTTTGCTTTGATCATTTCACATAAATTGTTTTTCCAAACCAAACTAGAAAATTAGATCTTCTAAAAAATCTATCTATGCCTAAATTAATTTTAATATCTAATATGTATCTTGTTGTGTTTTTTTCTTATTGAAATATTCTTGAGGTTAATCTCTAAAACCTACACCTCTAATATGACCATATTGCATTGTCCTCTTGAAAGCTACTAGATGTAGTTTTTCATTATGTATGGTTGCTACAAATTCATTTCTCTAAAACAAATAAAAAACATATTAACATAAATAAATATTTTTATGTAATTGATGAGAATGGTTTGTCAAAAGCCACAATTCAATTAAATTTTTATTAACCAAATAATGTACCATAGTGTCACACCCTAGGGTTGATCACAAAGAGGCCGCTCACGAACACTACCTTTCTATTGTCAATATTTATAATATAACTAATATAAAAATATAATATTAATATAAATGGGGGGAGTTTAAAAACATAAAATATAAATATAATATATATTAATGCAATGCAATACAGAATGAAGTTAGAAGAAAGAATGTAGGCAGTTTTTCTTAAGAGGTCGTGGTGGTTGATATCATTGTTTAAAAAGATCTCAATATTCAACTCAATGAGGTGATCAAGACCTATCGCATCTCACCTTCTCATTTAAAATGTCATCACCCCATACTGAGACCTTGGAATATGGGGTAATTATCATCCTAAATTTATCTAGGAGACCTCTTCACGGACCATCACAACTCATTCCATTCTCCACTGTATGCACGACACAAATAGCAAAGGGAAGGAAAATTTGATAAACGAGAAGAAGAAATTGGTGGTAGAGAAAACAGGGTGACCACTCACCGTAATTGATTTAAACACCAACAAAATTGTTATAATTGAATAAGGGGATTATAAATTAAAGTACAATGAACTCAATCAAACCACCATTCCATCCCTCGAACAAGCATCGAGGTTAGTTCTCTATTTTTAGTGGAGTTGAGAAGGGAATAACGGTGGGAGAATACATAAAATAAAATAAATGGAAGAAAGGAGGTATAATGAAGAAATATAAAATTATATATATTAAAAATAAAAATAACTATTAAAACAATAATATTCAACCTTGCCCCCTAAAATTGGCTGTTCTTTGTAAACGGAGATGTGGTACAAATTTATAGAGAAAATGGGTTGAAGGAATCTTGCTCAATTCATTCTGTCGGATTACATCGACCTTTAGGCCCATTAAATCGAGGAATTGTTAAATGGACCCTTCTTTAAAGTTCTTCCATTATTCCTCCCGCGTTCCTCTACAAAATAGCAGCTGCATTGGTCCACTTATGAAGGAGTTATAGCTGTTTTTGTGCGAAACATTTAATCTATCCAGTTGACTCTTGGTCTTCCACAACTCCAACTTCCTATGACATTGTGGCCTTATAATAAGTGTATTAAGATGTGTAATAATTAATTAATGATTTCAATTAATTCCTTGTACAGATCCATGTAAAATATCAGCTCCAATGGATAGGTATTCTTCGAGATACAATCTTATCTTCAAAACATTCCAGACCTCCAAACAGTTTTCGATCCACGAATTGTGAGCTGATTTTGGGCCTCCAAACGATTGATTGATATGTAGATAAAAAAGGATAAAATGAGTCCCAGTATTTTAGGAAAACTAAAAAAATGAATTTTACAATTTGGTTCACTTTGGAAATTTTTATGCTCGAAATACAGAATAAAAATAAAATAGTTAAATCCCAAAATTAACCCATTTTTGCATTTGAGCTCAACATACCTCTAAAACATAATAATGTGAAAATTTCCTATAAAATAACACTATAGTGGGTATTATAACTATTAAATACAGTATAAAATATGGTAAAATTCTAGCTTCATCACTCCCCCACACTTAATCATTGCACTCTTGGGTAATCATCATATATTAAAATCAAAATTCACACAACAATTAAAAATGAAAAAACAACCATAATCTTTTCCAAAATGAAATTTCATCATATATCTTCTATGAAGAACAATTTCCTTTAATATTAAATCCCAAAATTTAAATTTATTCAACCTAATAAATCCATCCATGGCCCAATGAGAACCTACCTCACCTTGAAATTTGTGTCACTCTTCACTCAAGAGAAATTGTATATGGAGTTATGATCATACATGGAAAGTGAATGTATCACCATATTCTTGTAAAAATTATCATCTTTCCATAGCGCAAAACCTGTAAATGAGTTTAATCATGAGGACTGTTTCAAGTTAAATTATGTGGCATAGGGTTGGGGTGAAAATGATAAAAAAATTAAGGCTAGAAAGAGGAGGTTAGACTCTTAAGAACAATGCATGAATAATCAAGTGAAAACACACGATGAACCTCACTAAATCCTCTTAACAACGTGATACACAACACCTCCCCTTTTTTATGACTTGGTACACGAGGAATGAAATGATTACAAAGAATTATTTCTTCCAAGTTCTCCCTTTTTTTTCATTGTTTTCCCTTTTTTTGTAAATCTCTAGAAAGAGACAAATTTATTTTCGTTCTTTTATTATTATTTTTTTCATGGAAAATGAGTTGAAAATTGTATAAACTGAAATAATGACAATCATTACCTATTTTATAGAGGGACATGAGTCATAAAAGGAAGTACAATGAGAAATTCGAACTCATCTCCATTTTTTCTATTTTGTTCAATATTTATTGAAGGAGAACCAGATGAAAAAAATAAAGCACAATGAAAGGATTACCCATGACCAATTTGATCTTTATCATCCACTTCCCAAAATGTTGACACATACCTCACATCACCCATTAATGAATCATATACAAATAACACACATGAAATTCCCTTCCCCCACACTCAATCTTGAAATATCTATAAAAATATACCAAGAGTGTGGGTAGGTAAGGAAAAATTGACTTGTAATGTAGCTTAAACCTATAAGGAAATTCATGGCATCTAAGGGCTAACAAATGATATATGTAAAGGTAGGTCTCAAGATGAAATATTTCTATACAAACAAATTCCTCAATCATATCAAAAACATTCCACGAAATCCAAATCTTAGAAAGAGAAAAATCACAAGTTCTAGTTCTCACTCAAAATCCAAGCTTCCCTCATGAAAGTACAGGTATTAGAAAGAATATTTCAAAGTGGTTCAGAATACCTCACAGGACTAGAAAAATATTTGATTCGGTGCTTCATGGGCATGTATTTCAAAAATTGGTCAAACTCATAAAAAATCATGGAAATCCAATTCATGGAAAAAATTTTCCCATCAACAATCCTTTAAAATCCATTTCTTCAAAAATCATTTCAACATTCTCAAAATAAATTAGTGTGGGAAAAATGATCAGAATATTCATTAAATCTCAAGGTTACTAAAAAGATGAAAAAAATGAAAAATAAAGAAACCAAAACAAATATGTAAGATGACACTCCACCCACACCTAGATTTAAATACCGCTCATTACAGCTCAACACAAAATAAATATAAGGGAAGAAAAATAAATGAAAGGAAAGATACAACCTGACTTTATTTTTCAGTGGCAGCTTTGAGTTATGCTCTTAGCTACAACCACATGACCTAAAATGCATGAAATAAATAAAACATGAGAAAAATAAATAAAAATAAATAGGAATTGAAAATAAAGAGGATAATACGTGGTTTGACCCCCCAAGCGGGTGCTGGTTTTTACTGCCCTTAGGCTAGCAGTTGCAGCGGTTTAACCACAATCTATTGGTGGATGAGGTTTCTTACTCAGAAACCACCACATCTTCTTTTTCCCAGTTCTATTCAGCCTACAACCATCATCGATGAACCCATGAATATATTACAACATCTCCTCCCCCTTTTCCAGGTTGTACAACTTAGAAGATGGGACACAAAAAATAATGGGTCCTGAACGTCTTCATCCATGACTTCTCAAGACACTTCGACTTCAACATCCTGGGATTGCCCATGTGATTCTATTTCAAAAAAATCATAAAGTAATTCAGAAAATATTTCCACTTGAATATTATTAAAACATGAAGAGTCAAAATAAAAAGATTCCCTTTCATGTAGGTCAGCTTGAAACATGATCTCTTTAGGCAGGGCCACTGGGAACTCTTTTTCAGTAGCGACTTCTTTATCTTCTTCCAAAGAAAGAGAAAGTTATAGAGGTACTGATTCTTATTTAAAAAATATGGGAGGATCACTTACATTTTGTTCTCTAACAAAATCATACCAATGTTCATCCAAATCATGTTGACCTCCCACAGTTGTATCAGCTGGCATGTCATCTTGAGGGACCTCTTCAAGCAAAGGACAAGGAGAGACGGTTGCATCTTAAAATTGAATCATCAAGACCTCCTTGGGTTCTTCAAATTTAAATGTAGGTGTAACAACATTTTCCTTTTCTTCTTAAGCTTGGTTCTTTTTTTGTTATCGTTCCTTCCATGGAGCTTTAACATCATCAACTTCGGCTGCCAACGATGCTACCATCTTGATTGCCTTTTCAAGGATTTTAAAATTATTTTGAATCATCGTGACATATTGTTCCATCTGTAGCATAAAAGCCACTTCCTTTCTAGAAAATTTAGCACTAGGCCATGCATATGAAAAATCACTGAAATAATTCATGACCTAAAAAACAATGATATGCAATGAAATTCTGTTTTTTTAGTTTTTTGAAATTTTCAGTTTTTTTTGGTTTTTATGAAAAATAATGTGTGTTAGCATTTGGCCTCCCAAGAAACAGCACCAAATTGATGAGAGTGGTTTGTCGCAAATAAAAATTAAATTCTTATTAACCTAATAATTTACCATAGTGGAACCCCCTAGGGTTGATCACAAGGAGGCTTCTCACGCGCACAATCTTTCTATTGTCACTATTTATAATATAACTAATATAAAAATATAATATTAATATAAATGGGGGGAATTGAAATAAATAAAAAATATAAAAAATATATAAAAATTAAATGAAATACAGAATAATGTTAAAATAAATAAAGTAGGCAAGTGCATAAGCATTTGGCCTCCCTTGAAATGGCGCCAAATTGATGAGAGTGGTTTGTCGCAAACCAAAATTAAATTAAATTCTTATTAAACTAATAATTTACCATAGTGGAAAACCCTAGGGTCGATCACAAGGAGGCCGCTCATGTGAACTATCTTTCTATTCTCACTATTTATAATATAACTAATATAAAATTATAATATTAATATAAATGGGGGGAATTGAAATACATAAAATATAAATATAATATATAATAATGAAATGAAATACAAAATGAATTTAGAATAACGAAAGTAGGAAATTGTTCTTAGGACGTCGTTGTGGTTGATATCATTGTTTAAAAATAATATCAATTTTCAACTCAATGATGTGATCAAGACCTGTCACACCTCATCTTTTCATTTGACATGTCATCAACCCATACTGAGACCTCTTCATACGGGGTAATGCTCATCCTAACGTCATATAGGAGACAACTTCTCTAACCATCACTACTTATTCCATGCTCCATCGTATGCATGACAAAAATAGCAAATGGAAGGAAAATTGATAAAAGAGAAGAAGAAATTGGTGGTAGATAAAATAGGGAGACCGCTCACCGTAGTCGATTTAACCACCACAAAAAATCATATAATTGAATAAATGGATTAGAAATTAATGTTCAATGAAATCAATAAAACCACCATTCCTTCCTTCGAACAAGCGCCAAGGTTAGTTCTTCATTTTTAGTGGAGTTGAGAAGGGAATTTCGGTGAGAGAATACATAAAATAAAATAAATGGGAGAAAGTAGGTATGAAGAATAAATCTAAAATAATATATATTAAAAATAAAAAAAACTATTATAACAACAATACTCAACCTTGCCCCCTGAAAATGGTTATCCTTTGTAAAGGGAGAGGAGGTACAAATTTATAATGAAAATGGGGTGAAGGAATATCTCTCAATTATGTCCTCCAGATTACATAAACTTGTAGGACAAATAATTAAATAACTAGTAAATGGGCCCTTCTTGAAAGTTGTTCCATTATTCCTCTCGTGTGCCTCCACAAAATATCCACCTCATTGGTCCACGTATGAAGGCGTTATGATTGGTCTTTGTATTTTTTGGTCTTTCCTTTTCTCATAGTTCGTCCTTGCTTTGGTCTTTATCAACTTAGTTACATGGGACATTCTAGGTGTAGATAGTTCCATGGTGGGGAGAATTGTCACACCCCAAGCCGATATTATTATATTATTTTAATTATTTTTCACTCACTATTTTTTTCCGGGTATTTTCCCAAGAAATTTTTTATTTATTGGGAATACAAAGAATAATGAATGGTTAAGCCATATAAATTTATAAATAGTGTGGTAACCATGAAAAATTCTATAATTTTAAAAAAAATATAAATTCATGTTTTGCGAATACTTTTAGAAATAGGGAAGAAATCCTATATTGGGTTCTCTAGGACCGCAATAGAGGGAACACATGTGGTATAGGGGTTTTAAAAAAATAAAGCGTTTTTTTTAAATAAAACTAAATTAATATAAAATAAAAATAAAAATAAAATGAAATAAAAACGAAATCTATCACCCCTCCCTACCTTACTCAAGCAACAATTTCTCCCACCCCATTGCAGCCACACAAGCAACCCCTCTCCCAAGAACCGATCCTCTAACAATTTCTTCTAAATTTCATGGAGATTTATTATTGATCATTCTAGGTATGGGTTTGGACTCCCTCCTCTTCCCATTCTATAATATTTTTCTTTACTGTATTTTCATATTTTGTTCATATGAACCCTATGGATAGGGGTGACCCGATTTTGGGTTCTATCATCTAGCGTTAAGACTTTTGGTGGGTCTCTTGGGATGTATTCATGTTTATTTTAGTATTCTCTACCTAATTTGACTCATTTTAGTCCATTTTGGTTTTTCTATCACTGTATGAATTGGTTTTATTATACCCAATTTAATTTTTCCAATTTTAATTGCAAACTTTTAGTGATTGTTGTTTCCCTCTTTGTAATTAAGAACATATTTTGGATCCTTCAAGGAATCCTTCACACAAACATAGGGATATATATATATATATTTATATAATTACTATTTGTACATATTACCTCAGGGAAAAGGGGATATGTACATTGGATTAAGGGGTTTTATATATATATAGAAGTGTATATGTGTGAAAGTGTAAATAGGTCATCATTCAATGTATCTTTGATTGAGGTAGGTTTCCCTATTCATTGGCCTTTATGTTTATGAATAATTTATTTCTTGATGTTTTTACCATGTTTTAATTCTAGTTAGTATCATAGAATATTTTAAATAATATTAGATTGAAATAAATTTTCTTCCCTTTAAATGAAATTGTGTGAAATTCATTTATTGAGCCTTGTACATCATGTATTCAACAAAATTTTTGGTTGTCCTATATAAGTGGTTTGAGGATTAAAAAGAATTTTTATCTTTCCAAATTTGTTACAAATATTTTATGAAAATATAAATATATTTTGTTACACTTTTAAATACCTTGTTCCACAAGTAATATTTGAGGCCCAGATGACACTTTTAGAAAAAGAAATTCCTGGAAAAGTATCATTGGTATGTGTTTCTTCTTTTAACATTGTTATTGGAATAGGAACATCCTTAATATGGTATGTCCACTATGGTTTTATGGATTAATGGAATGTGGAATTGTCACGAACCGAATCGGGTCGCCATCCAAACCGACGCCCGACCCGGCCCGCGGCAAGGCCCGAAGGGCATTCCCTATCCCCACGGACTGGCACAAGTGCCCGGGTATCAAAATAAACTTTGGGAACGATTTACCCGAGTGAACAAATATAAAGCAGCCAACCAATGTAAACCAAACAGAAGTAAAGGTTACAATCAAACATGTAGTTGACCAAACAAGTTTTTGGTTCACAAGTATTCAAAATCCAAATAACACTAAAACAATATAACCAAAAACCAACCTAAGGATTGTCGCCCGGTGTGAGGACACTGCCTCTAAGCCACCACCAAAATGCCATGTAGATAGTCCTGCTAACAACCTGAACCACTGCTCCCAAAAGCTGGACCCCTACCTGTATCAGAAGTAAACAAGTCTACATACACCCAAGGGTGTAAGTAGGGTGTGAGCAATCGCCCAGCAGGATATCACCAAAAAAAGATTCCACGCACAACTATCAAAAGACAACCATTTGCAATGCTAAAATAAAGAGAGAAAGAAGTGCAAAAGAAAAAGGTTTTCATAAAACGATTTAAAAGAAAGGCAGTTCAAGATAAACAAATTAGGATAGTAGTTCAAGTGATATATCACGTATCAACATGCATGCAAAGTAACTGGTGGCACCAAGTATGGGAGAGGCCCTATGGGTACTGGAACTAGTGGGATCCTAGAACGTCGTGTCTCAGTGAAACGTGGCTTAGGTGGCCACGACCCTCAGAACACGTGGCTTAGAAGTCCACGACCCTCAGAACACGTGGCTTAGAAGGCCACGACCCTCAGATATCATATGTTTAGTTAGTGTTGCAGTCGTCAAACCTGCCAGTGAAACCGGGTCGGGTCATCTCCAGAACATTAGCTCACTAGTCCCAGTCTCCCCACCTAATACCCCGGCTTCCCTCCTTGTGCTCACCTAAAGATCAAAGTTCGTATAGCATGTCACATTATCACTTAGAGCCAAACGTGTCACCTGTACACTGATATCCTCTTTGGAAACCACACACACACACACACCAAAACTTCCTTTTTATTTTTCCTCTTTAAAAAAAACTTAAACCACACTGCACAGTTACAAATAATAATAAATAGCCAAAGTGAGTTTCCGCAATAAAAGAAAAGGACTTGCACCACATAAATAGACCACTGGAAAATTAGATGCACACATTTAAAAAGTAATCAAAACTAATTTTTCAATATGGAAACTAATTAGCAGGGTGCTGAAAGATTAAACCAACATGCAAAAGATCACCAGATGATAATTGAGTGCGGAACCACCTACCTCAAACAGGTGAAGAAAAAGACACGGCGCAAGACTACAGTTGCGCCACGGTCGCACTGTCTTGAGCCGTCAAACAGGTCCTAAGAACAGCAGAACGCTCAACGGGTTCAGCAAATTGTTAACATAATAATAATGATGATAATAATAATAGCGATAACATAATAATAATAATAATAACAACATAATAGAATAATAATAATAATATAATAATAATAGCAATAATAATATAATATAATAATAATAATAATAGCATACCAAAAATAGAATAATTATAATTTTATAATATAACAAAAATAATAATAGAATAACCATAATTTAATATTAATAACAATAAAAATAATAACATAATTATATTAACATGACAATAATAATAATAATGACATTAATATAGTAATAATGATAACATAATAAAATTACAATAATAATAACAATATTAGTATAGTAATAATAGTAACAGTATTATTAACACAATAATAATAATAACAAAATAAAATCTTAATATCTTATATGTTAAAATAATAAAAAAAATAAAAAAAATAAAACAAATCGTCTGCTGGAGGAGGAACCGAATAGGCCGCCGGAGTGGGGAGGTGCGGTAACGAGGAGGCGGCGCACCGGCTGGGCGAAGGAGAGGAGGTAGCGCGAAGTAGGTGAGTAGGAGGGTGGCCGAGCGGGAGTAGCAGCAGGGGTCCGGTGCGGTTTCGAAGATTCGGCGAGAGGAGGGTGTGTCGGTGTGGGTGCAGGTGGCTGGTGCGACGGGGCAGAAGAGAAAGGGAGAGCGGCAGGGGTCTTGTGCGGTGCAGTAGAGGACAACGGCAGGGGGGTTGTGTGGTATGGGTGAGCAGCAGAGGAGAGGTCTAGTGGGATGAGAGTTGTGGCGCAGTGCGGTCTGGGCTTGGGAGCGTGGCGGTGATGAGGGAGGCCCGGCGAGGCGTTGCGCAGCACGGGCGAAGGGAGTGCTCCGGCCGGTGGAGGAGGCTCGGGAAGCAGGAGCGGTACAGCAGGGGCGGAACGTGACGACGCTGCCCAGCGGGGCAGAGGAGGAGGAAGAAAAGGAAGATAAAGAAGAGAAGAAGAAGAAGAGAAGAAGAAGAAGAGAAGAAGAAGAGGCAGGGGGCATGGTCTGGCGGGAGGTGCGGGTGCAGGGGGAAGGAGAAGAAAGAAAAAGAAAAACGGGGAGAGGGAAACGTGGGGAGGAACACAAGTGAAATAAATAAAAGAAAAGGAGAAAAAAAGAAAAGAGGATGGGTGGCGGCTAGGGTTTCGGGGGGGAAGGAAAACCGAAAAAGAAATGTTGATAACACTAATATTTATATCATAATAATATTAGAGATAATAATATTGATTGTAATAATAATAATCATAATCCTAATAATAATAACCGCATAACAACAACAACAACAAGAATAATAATAATAATAATAATACATTAGCAATAATAGCAACATTATAATAATTATAAAGATATTAATAACAATATTAATAATATAATCATAATACATTAATAACCGACAAAACCATAATAAAAATTTATCCGATTATTTAACGTTCGAGCATCGGCACCACGTGCTGAGCGAAGTGAAGCCAATGCGCACATATCAGCGCACCTAAAATAAATTTTATCCAGCTTGCTCGTGCCTTGCGCACACGCCAAGCGATGTAAGGCCAACGCGCATTTGTCAGCGCCACTGCGGAAACCCCTTATCGACTCAGTCCACACTCTAACCACGCAATTAAATAAACTGGAAATTTAAACTCATGAATTAAAACTTTTTAAAAAAAATTAAAGTCGTACCACTAAAAGATGACTGGGCGTGACAATTCTCCCCACCATGAAAAATTTCCGCCCTCGAAAAGTCAGCTCAAAGCCTGATCAGAGAATAGAAATGGGTACTCCTGCTGAACCCATGACTTCCGCTCCCAAGTCTCGTGTTCATCATTCCCGTGCTACCAAAGAACACGGACCAGAGGAATGGACTTTCCACGCAATGCCTTTTCCTGGGAATCCACTATACGCACTAGTCGCTCGACCACAGACAAGTCGGACTCTATCTCCAGCTCCTCCCAATTCAGAACATGCGACGGGTCGGGGTTGTACTTCTTTAGTTAGGAGACATGAAATACGTCGTGAATCGACGTCAACTGCAAGGGCAAAGCTAACCTGTATTCCACCTTTCCAATCCTCTCAGGAATCTAGAAAGGTCCAAAAAATATCGGTGTCAGCTTCCCCTGTTTCCCCAAACGACGGTGACCCAAGCGAGGGGCCACTTTCAGGAACACTCAGTCCCCCACTGAAAACTCGAGATCCCGCTGGCTCTGATCTGCATAAGACTTGTGGCGACTCTGAGCTGTCAAAAACTGCTGCCTAATCAGCTTGAACTTCTCAGATGTCTCCTGAACAAGACTCGGTCCCAAGAGCGAGGCCTCTCCTACCTCAGCCCAACATAGAGGAGACCGACATGGCCGACCATAAAGCGCCTCAAAGGGTGCCATTCTGATGGATGACTGGTAACTGTTGTTATAAGAAAACTCGACCAGTCCCAAATGGCTATCCCATGAGCCTCCAAAATATAACACACAGGCTCAGAGCATGTCTTCCAGAATCTGAATCGCCTGCTCTGTCTGGCCATCGGTCTGAGGATGATATGTTGTGCTCATCTTAATCTGCGACCCCAAAGCCTTCTGGATGCCTCCCCAAAAACGACATGTAAAGTGGGGGTCCCTTTCAGAAACAATTTCCGACGGCACACCATGGAGTCTGACCACCTCTTGAACATACAAGCGGCCCTGTTCCTCTACCTTCGCTGTATCTCTGATCGGAATAAAGTGAGAAGACTTGGTCAAACGATCAATCACCACCCAGATAGCATTCCTCCCTCGAGGTGTACGAGGAAATCCAATGATGAAGTCCATGGCGACCTCATCCCACTTCTAGGTAGGAATGGGTAATGGTTGGAGCAGGCCAGATGGTCTCTGATGCTCTGCTTTCTCTTGCTGACAGGTGTAACATCTGGATACGAAGTCGGCTATGTCCCGTCTCATACCTGGCCACCAGAATTGACGGCGAACATCGTAATACATCTTATTGGTACCAGGATGGACGGCCCACTGAGAATGGTGGCTATCCTGTATCACCACCTTTCGCAGAGTCAACGGTACTACAACACGACCCTTGAAGCATAATACCCACTGGGAAGACAAAGACCAATCAGAAGGAGTCTCCCCACCATGAAGAAACTGCATAGATCGCTGACAAAACTCATCACCAGGCAGCTCCTGCTGAATCAACTCTAGAAGGGAAGGAGTCAACTGGATGCTAGCCAAGAAAGTACCTCCACTGTGCTCCCTGCTCTCCAAATGCATCTGGGCGAAGATCCCCATCAAAGTCCACTCATCGCTGGACTTCCTCAACGCATGCACTGGTACTTTTCTGCTCAAAGCGTCAGCCACCACATTACCCTTTCCAGGGGTATAGACAATATCAAAATCAAAACCCTGCAGGTACTCGACCCAGCGGCACTGCCTTAAATTGAGATCCTTCTGAGAGAAAATGTAGGCCAGGCTCTTATGGTCAGAGTAGACCACAAACTTCTCCCCAAAAAGATAGTGGTGCCACGTCTTCAAAGCATGCATCACCACCGCCAACTCTAAGTCGTGAGTCGGATAGTTCTTCTCATGCGGAAGGAGTTGGTGAGAACCATAAGCCACAACATGGTCATCCTGCATAAGCACACATCCAAGGCCCGTACATGACGCATCACAGTACACCACATAGCCCTTTCCTGACTCCGGTAAAGTCGACACCGGTGCGGTGGTCAACCGCCACTTCAACTCCTCAAAAGATGTCTGGCACTGTGGGCTCCACTCAAACTTCACCCCTTTTCGGGTGAGTGCGGTCATGGGGGAGGCAAGCCGCGAGAAGTCCCGGACAAAGCGCCTGTAATAACCAGCCAAGCCCAGAAAACTCCTGATCTCAAACACATTTCTCGGCTGCTCCCAAGACATAACTGCCATGATCTTTTCAGGATCCACTGAAACCCCTTGTTCTGAGACGACATGCCCCAGAAACTTCACTTCCCTGATATAGAAAGTGCACTTCGAGAGTTTGGAATACAGGCGGTGATCCCGCAAGGTGCCCAAAACAACGCGCAGGTGATGCTCATGCTCTTCCTCGGATCCAGAATAAACCAGGATGTCATCCACGAATACCATGACAAATGATTCGAGATATTGGTGGAACACCCTATTCATGAGCGCCATGAAAACTGCAGGAGCATTTGTCAGTCCGAAAGGCCTGACTATGTACTCGAAGTGACCGTACCTTCTTCGGAAAGCCGTCTTCGGGATATCTGCTTCTCTCACCCTGAGCTGGTGGTATCCCGAACACAAATCAATCTTGGAGAACCACTTTGCCCTCTTCAGCTGGTCAAACAAATCGTCAATCCAAGGAAAAGGGTATTTATTCTTGATGGTTACCTTGTTCAAATTCCGGTAATCAATTCACAACCGAAGGGTTCCATCGGCCTTCTTCGTGAATAAAACCGGTGCGGCCCATGGAGAGACGCTCGGGCGAATGAATCCTTTGGATTCCAAATCGTCCAGCTGTATCTTTAATTACCTCAATTCGGTGGGGGCCATGCGATATGAGGGAAGAGATATAGGCTGTGTTCCCGACGCCAACTCAATCGAGAACTCCACGTCTCGCTCTGGGGGTAAGCCAGAAAAATCATCTGGGAAAACCTCTGGGAACCCATCCACTACACGAGGTAACCCACCCTGTGAAATACCACCATCTTCCTCCAGTGCGAGCGACGAAAACTGATATTCAATATTTCCAAGCTCAGGGAGTGGAGGTCCTGCACGTCCCGATCGAGGATCCCATTCTCCGTGAAATAACTGAGGAGTCCCATCTGGTGCTGTAAAGATGAATCGGCGTTGATAGCAATCAATGTGCCCCTGGAAGCGCACCAGACAGTCCATACCGAGGATCACATCAAATAGGTCCATGTCAAGGACCAAGAAATCCCATTCCATCTCGACTCCCGACACAGAGAGTGCGCACGATCGGAACTTAAGGCCTTGATCCCTCTTTTTCCCCAACGGTGCTACCAACTCCATAGAAAACGATAACATCTCGGTTGGTAGGTTCAGCAGATTCACAAAACGAGCATATATGAAAGAAACTGAAGCACCAGTATCAAATAAAACTGCAGCTATAGAAGATGCAACCAGAATAGTACCTCGAACCGTCGAAGGCCCTACATCAGATCCCGCTGGTGCCTGATCCACAGCATGCAGTTGCCTGGTCCCTGCCTGAGAACGACCGCTCGCCTGAGGCTCTTCCCTGATATGGATCTTCCCTGAAGACGATCCGGTCCTACCACCATGCCCACCAAACCGAGATCTTGTCGTCCTTGTCATCTCTGACTGAACTAATACCCCTCTAGAAGCCACTGATCCATCCCCACTCTAATAAGGGTGTGCAGTCCTGCAGAAGCGTTGTAGATGTCCCACAACTCCACATCCATGGAATGGTCTGGGAGGGTATGGACAAACAGGTCGGATTTGCCCTGACCTTCCGCACTGATGGCACACAACAGACCCTGCACCAGAAGCCCGAGATGAAAACTGCCTGGGAGGATGACCTGATATGCCATCACCCTTCTTCCATTTCTCATCATGATTCCTCTTATACTCAGATGAACTGCAATTGCCAAGCCCTGACACTGATCCAGAAAACACCAACTTTCCCTTCTGGTCAATCTCGGCTATACAAGCACGATCGACCACCTCAACATAAGTCTTCAGCTTGAACAAGAAAACCTAGGAGTGAATTTCTGGTCGAAGTCCCTTCTCAAACTTCCGAGCCTTCAAGAATTCACTCAAAACTATCTCAGGTGCGTAGCATACCAGTTCAGCAAAGCGATTTGTATACTCCATCACTGTCTGATTCCCCTGCGAAAGCTCCATGAACTCCCGAGATCTAGCATAGGCTACGAACTCTGGAAAATACTGCTCGTTGAAGATACCCTTGAAATACTTCCAGCTCATGTGCTCATGCTTCCCAGCCTCGACCACTGATTCCCACCATTTGCGACTAGAACCCTCCAGCTGGAATGAGGCACACTTCACCATGACTTCCTCAGGAATGTCAAGGAAATCGAACATGCATTCTATCTTCTCAAGCCACTCCTCTGCCTCCTGAGGTTCTGAACCACCTCAGAAAGAAGGAGGTTTGCTCCTCAGAAACTCCTGAGCTCTATCCTTCTTGGAGCCAAATTCTTCCCCTCTAGCTCGAACAGGGGCGGGGGCAGGAGTCTCCCCTTGTCCTAAAGCCTGAACGGCTCGGACCATTGCCTCAACCAATCCCTGATCAAGCGGCGCGGGAGAACTCTCTCCGGCTTCCTCCCGTGGATGCATAGGAACTCTCCGGGGAGGCATCTTACTGGAAAAGGGCAGCAATCAAGAAAGAAAACCATCAATAAAAAGGAAATAAATTTCTCCAACAAGATAAACATTCATCAATAAACCAAACATGCAAAAACGAATCCATATAAAAGCTTTACTTTCCTTACCTGGTGTCCACGTACAGTCTGCAGCCTGCACGTCCCACCCAGAAAATAAGTGAAACAAGCACCCTAACATCCCATGGTGACTCAGTATCTATCACGAGGTGCGCTGGCCAGGCACCCTACTCGCAACATGAATTCTGAGCCCCGATAGACCCAACTCATGTATAACCCAACTCAACCCAAATAATATAAACCACCAACAAACCTGCCTCTGATACCATTTTGTCACGAACCGAATCGGGTCGCCATCCAAACCGACGCCCGACCCGGCCCGCGGAAAGGCCCAAAGGGCGTTCCCGATCCCCACGGGCTGGCACAAGTGCCCGAGTATCAAAATAAACTTTGGGAACGATTTACCCGAGTGAACAAATATAAAGCAGCCAACCAAAGTAAACCAAACAGAAGTAAAGGTTACAGTCAAACATGTAGTTGACCAAACATGTTTTTGGTTCAAAAGTATTCAAAATCCAAATAACACTAAAATAGGATGACCAAAAACCAACCTAAGGACTGTCGCCCGGTGTGAGGACACTGCCTCTAAGCCACCACCAAAACGCCACGTAGATAGTCCTGCTAACAACCTGAACCACTTCTCCCAAAAGCTGGACCCCTACCTGTATCAGAAGTAAACAAGTCTACTTACACCCAAGGGTGTAAGTAGGGTGTGAGCAATCGCCCAGCAGGATATCACCAAGAAAAGATTCCACGCACAACTATCAAAAGACAACCATTTTCAATGCTAAAATAAAGAGAGAAAGAAGTGCAAAAGAAAAAGGTTTTCATAAAACGATTTAAAAGAAAGGAAGTTCAAGATAAACAAATTAGGATAGCAGTTCAAGTGACATATCACGTATCAGCATGCACGCAAAGTAACTGGTGGCACCAAGGATGGGAGAGGCCCTATGGGTACTAGAACTAGTGGGATCCTAGAACGTCGTGTCTCGGTGAAACGTGGCTTAGGCGGCCACGACCCTCAGAACACGTGGCTTAGAAGGCCATGACCCTCAGAACACGTGGCATAGAAGGCCACGACCCTCAGATATCATATGTTTAGTTAGTGTTGCAGTCGTCAAACCTGCTAGTGAAACCGGGTCGGGTCATCTCCGGAACATTAGCCCACTAGTCCCAGTCTCCCCACCTAATACCCCGGCTTCCCTCCTTGTACTCACCTAAAGATCAAAGTTCATATAACATGTCACATTATCACTTAGAGCCAAACGTGTCACCTGCACACTGATATCCTCTTTGGAAACCACACACACACACCAAAACGTCCTTTTTCTTTTTCTACTTTAAAAAAAACATAAACCACACTGCAAAGTTACAAATAATAATAAACAACCAAAGTGAGTTTCCGCAATAAAAGAAAAGGACTTGCACCACATAAATAGACCACTGGAAAATTAGATGCACACATTTAAAAAGTAATCAAAACTTATTTTTCAATATGGAAACTAATTAGCAGGGTGCTGAAAGATTAAACCAACACGCAAAAGATCACCAGATGATAATTGAGTGCGGAACCACCTACCTCAAATAGGCGCAGAAAAAGACACGGCGCAAGACTCCAGTTGCGCCGCGGTCGCACCGTCTTGAGCCGTCAAACAGGTCCTAAAAATAGCAGAACACTCAACGGGTTCAGCAAATTGATAACATAATAATAATGATGATAATAATAATAGAGATAACATAATAATAATAATAATAATAACATAATAGAATAATAATAATAATATAATAATAATAGAAATAATAATATAATATAATAATAATAATAATAGCATACCCAAAATAGAATAATTATAATTTTATAATATAACAAAAATAATAATAGCATAACCATAATTTAATAATAATAATTTAATATTAATAACAATAAAAATAATAACATAATTATATTAACATGACAATAAAAATAATAATGACATTAATATAGTAATGATGATAACATAATAAAATTACAATAATAATAACAATTTTAGTGCAGTAATAATAGTAATAGTATTATTAACACAATAATAATAATAACAAAATAAAATATTAATATCTTATAAGTTAAAATAAGAAAAAAAAAAGAAAACAAACCGTCTGCTGGAGGAGGCACCTAATAGGCCGCAGGAGCGGGGAGGCGCGGTAACGGGGAGGCGGCGCGCCGGCTGGGCGAAGGAGAGGAGGTAGTGCGAAGCAGGTGAGCAGGAGGGTGGCCGAGCGGGAGTAGCAGCAGGGGTCCGGTGCGGTTTCGATGATCCGGCGAGAGGAGGGTGCGTCGGTGTGGGTGCATGTGGCTGGTGCGACGGGGTGGAGGAGAAAGGGAGAGCGGCAGGGGTCTTGTGCGGTGCAGCAGAGGACAATGGAAGGGGGGGTTGCGTGGTATTGGTGAGCAGCAGAGGAGAGGTCCAGTGGGAGGAGAGTTGCGGCGCGGTGCGGTCTGGGCTTGGGAGCGTGGTGGTGATGAGGGAGGGCCGACGAGGTGTTGCGCAGGACGGGCGAAGGGAGTGCTCCGGCCGGCGGAGGAGGCTCGGGCAGCAGGAGCGGTGCAGCATGGGCGGAACGTGACGACGCTGCCCAGCAGGGCAGAGGAGGAGGAAGAAAAGGAATAAGAAGAAGAGAAGAAGAAGAAGAGAAGAAGACGAAGAGAAGAAGAAGAGGCAGGGGGCGTGGTCCGGCGGGAGGTGCGGGTGCAGGGGGAAGGAGAAGAAAGAAAAAGAAAAACGGGGAGAGGGAAACGTGGGGAGGAAGACAAGTGAAATAAATAAAAGAAAAGGAGAAAAAAAGAAAAGAGGATGGGTGGCTGCTAGGGTTTCGGGGGGGAAGGAAAACTGAAAAAGAAATGTTGATAACACTAATATTTATATCATAATAATATTAGAGATAATAATATTGATTGTAATAATAATAATCATAATCTTAATAATAATAACCGCATAACAATAATAATAATAATAATAATTATACATTAGCAATAATAATAACATCATAATAATTATAAAGATATTAATAACAATATTAATAATATAATCATAATACAATAATAACCGACAAAACCATAATAAAAATTTATCCGGTTATTTAACGTTCGAGCATCGGCACCACGTGCCGAGCGACGTGAAGCCAACACGCACATATCAGCGCACTTAAAATAAATTTTATCCATCTTTCTCGTGCCTTGCGCACACGCCAAGCGATGTAAGGCCAACACGCATTTGTCAGCGCCACTGCGGAAACCCCTTGTCGACTCAGTCCACACTCCAACCACGCAATTAAATAAACCGGCAATTTAAACTCATGAAATAAAAAATTTTAAAAAAAATTAAAGTCGTACCTCTAAAAGATGACCGGGCGTGACAGGAATTACTTGGGGTAGTTCTTGGGGTGATTGGTGTGTATGTCATATGAGTGACTTTAAATTCTTATTTATGTATAATGGATTGTTTTATTGTTTTTGGATCACCCCCATTTAGACACAACATGGTATCCTAGCATAGCTAGTGTATTATCCGAGAATTATTTCAGCACCAGTTTAGGATTACACTACGTCTAGTGGACCTATATTATATACATTATCTACATTCGCTATGGCTCCCCTCGATTAGTTAAGGTAGGGTATGACTATGTGTTCGGGTTGTTTGATTACATCAGGTGTAATGATAGGATGGATAAAGATTTCGTATGTTCTACATTTTCACTCAAGTTCCTATATATATCAATTTTCACTGGTACCATTTTCCTATGATATATAATCTAGGTTCATTTTTATAGTTACTTGTGTATTTCATTCCCATTTCCCTCATTATATTTTCATTGCCTCTTTTCCCAATCTATGTTTTTTTCTCTTTGATAAAACTGATTATTTGGGTTTTAAATGTTTTCATAATGAATATATTAAATAAAAACTTTTCATACTCCCTTTCACCCCTATACACAAAAACCCCTTTTCTTTTCTCAATCACTCTATTTCTCTCTAAAATTAGAAAGATTCCCTTTTTTAGAAAAAACATGTTTTAAATAAAGGGGGAAATGAATCATAATTTCTAATAAAATTGAATGGTTGAGAAAAAAATGATTATATATTATATTTAATATTGTGGTAAATGAATCTTTTATTTAGTGGAATACCACATTGAATAATTTTACATGGTCATGCCTACTGAGGATTAATACCCATGCCTATACTTTTATTATTTTAAAACATTAGGTGCATCTCCTATTGGGTTTTAATCACTAGGGATCAATGTTTGGTTTTGGGTTTAGTGAGTGACTCATGGGGTCATATGGATATATTTTTGGTCAGCAGGTTTAGTTTTATTTCTTTTATTATGTTTATAGTTTTATTTCTTTTATTATGTTTATATGTTTCTAATTTTTATTTAATCTTCTATTGATCTTCTAGTTTTTATTTCCATTATTTTTATTTTATATTAAAAGAAGTCATTCCTACAGTCTCTAGTTGATCACATTTGTTATTTTCACCTCCATGAGGCATTTAGAAATGTTCCTAGAGGATTTTATGGTCTAGATCAGGTGACAGGCTTGGGGTTGACCCAGGTTAGTTAATGACAAGGTCTTCAAAAGAAATATAATAGGTCCATTCTAGAATATAATGTGCTGACAATTGAAGAACCCTTAAAACCCCATGTCCATTATTATAACTAAAAGATAATGGATAATGGGGTCTAGTATCAACACTAAAAATTTCACTGATAAAGGGGTCCTTTATCAACACAATTTGATCACTAAAAAAGGATCCATTTATCAATGTTTCTCCTAGCACTGATAATAAATCCCTTTATTAGAACATTTTCTATCATTGATATAGAGGAATATTATTGCGGTGTGTTTTTAGAATTATTGAACACTATATTAGAAAAAATAGGGAGTAATTAGAGGAAAAAAATTCATAATTTAATTGAAATAAAATTTTCAACATATATATAAGAAAAAACACACACTATATTATATAAATTTTAAACATCATATTGTACAACTACATGAGTAAATAAATTTTATCACAGATATTGAATAACATAAATGTTTATTTGTCTTTGTCCCCCAACCACCAGTCATGCTAATAGATTTTGAACGAACCACACAAGTTTGATAAAAAAGAAACAATTGTATAAGAAAACAATTCTTATCTTAGTAATATTATAAAAAAAAATTTAAATAGAATGTGTCAATTTTTTACTAGAAACAAATACTTGTAGTCATACCGTGAACATCATATATCAGATTGATTTTTGGTTTATTCTTACACATCAAAAAATTTATTTATATTCTCAAAATTATATTACCTTCAATTGTATAACATATTTGGTGTTCAAAAACTCATTATAGTTGCGAGACAATTCAAGGGAAGATTCTTTTTGATAAAATACCTTCAACTATCACATAATTTCTTATTCGACATCAGACATTCTCTCTATGAAATTTAACCAAATAATCATCAGATTAATATGAAAAGTAAATTAGTTATGTAATATTAGATAAAATTATGAGAACTCAATCTAATATTATCATTCTCATTTTTTATAATGTGACTTTTTTAAAATAAAATGAAACCTTCATATTGAAAACACACACTTTGAGTTGCATAGATCTCATTGTTTCGGAGTGACGTGTTATAGATTCTTATATGTTAGAAATATAATATAGAAACTTTTACTATTTTTTTAATATAATTCATTCTCAATTTCATGGTTTTTGATATTTCACGTTTTTTTAATCCTAAAATTGAACTTTTAATTGAAAACACACACCATGAGTCATATTAACCACATCCCACGTTAGATTAATGTTTGGTCGATTCAACCAAATCAAAAATGAATTGTGGATTGTTTTCCCAATGGTTAAAAATAATATAAGCTCATTCACTATGTTTTTGTAATCAAACACATGTTTTTTAAAAATTGAACTTTTATATTGAAAACATTCACACTGAGATAGGATGACCATATTAGGTATTAAATTAATTTTTTTTTAAATTTTAACACTTAAAAATTGAATTATGGATCATTTATATAATGTTTCAAAACCCTTAAAGATAATTTTATTAGTTTTGGTTATTTTATACACATGTTAAACTAAGATGGAACCCTTATATTAAAAACACACACTTCGAGTCATATCAGTCACATCATGGGTTGTATTAATGTACAATCATTTCATACAAAAAAAATTAATTATGGACTATTTCACCACATTTCAAAAACAATTTGATCATGTTTTCTATGTTTTGTCTATTTGATGTGTGCTTCAAACTAAATTGGTTCTTTTTCAGAGAAAACAAACACTGCAAAACATATTGATCACATCGTGTGTTAAGTTCATGTATGTTAAATTATTAAAAGTAAAAAATTTGTTAAGGATCATTTTCCTAATGTTTGAAAATAATATGAACTTTTTTTGTCTTTTTTGGTGATATGTCATGCGTTCTAAACAAAAAATTCAGTTTTATATGAAAAACATGCACTTCGACCCATAACGATTATATCTGGTGTCATATTAATGTGAATTCCATTTAAAAACAGAAAAAATGAATTAAAAATCATTGCCCTAAAATTTTAAAGTAACCCTTTCTTTCTTTCTTTTTTGGCTATTTGATGCACATTTTAAACTAAAATGCAACTTTATATTGAAAATAGGATATTTGAGTCACATATTTCACATCATGTGTTAGATTTCTTTGTGGTAAATTATAATATGTCACAAATGAATTATATACTATGTTACTAATGTTTTAAGACAATATAATATTCTTTACCTGGATTCGGATATTTAATGTGAGTTTAAAAAAATGGAACTATTGTATTGAAAACACATATATGGGTCATATCCACCACATCATGTTTCAGATTTATGGGTGGCCAATTAATATACATAATTAATGAATTATAGGTCATTTTACTAAAGTTTGAGAAGAATCAGATCTTGTTTTATTATTGTTGGTGATGTGACACATGTTTTAAACTAAAAGGCCACATTTAAATTGAAAACATGCACTTAGAGTCATACTAACCACATTGGGGTCAGATTGATATGCAGTCGATTTTAAAACATAAAAATGATTTATGGACCATTTTTATAAAATTTTGAGAAAAATATGAGATTTTTTCTCACTTTTGTCTATTTTATGTGAGTTTTTATCTAAAATCACAATATTTTTTTGAAAACATGAAATTTGAGTCATACCGACCACATCAGTTGTATGATTTACGTGTGGTCAATCCCCACATTTAAAAAATTAATTATGGATCATTTTCATAAGGTATGTAAATAGTTTACGCTTTTTTTTCTCAGTTTCGGTAGTATAATGTGTTTTAAACTGAAATAACAATTATATTGAATGCATGAACTTTGAGAAATATGACCTACATTATGTGCCAAACTAGTGTGTGATCGATTCCTACACATCAAAAATAAATTATGCATTTTTCCTCATGTTTGAAATCACTATGATCTAATTATATTAGTTTTGGTGATATGACATGTGTTTTAAACTAATATTTCACTTTTATATTGAAAACACTCACTTCGAGTCATACTAACCACATAGGGTGTTGGATTGATGTAAATTTAATTTAAATACATCACAAATCTCTTATAGGTCATTTTCCTAATCTTTGAAAATAATATGATCTTGTTCTCTCAGTTTTGGTATTTTTCATATTTGTTTTATACTAAAATAAACCTTGTGTGTTGAAAACAATCACTTCGAGTCATACTTATCACATCAGGTGTTGGATTGATATGTGGTCGATTAATTTATGTCAAAAATGAATCATGTATAATTTTATTACTCATTGAATAATTATTAGTTTGTTTGATTAGTTATTGATATGTGATGCATTTCAAATTGAAGATACACTTTTATATTGATTACACATACTTAGAGTCATACTGACCACATTAGGTGTTGGATTTGTGTGCAGTCAATTACAATACATGAAAAATGAATGATGGATAATTTTCCTAATTATTTAAAAAAACATGATTTTTTTTCATTATTTTGGCTATTTGACAGGAATTTCAAACTAAAATGATACCTTCATATTAAAAACCTACACTCAATGTCATGCAAACTATATCAGGTGTTAGATCAATGTCTCGTAAATTCCTAAACATATGAAATGAATTATTTATCATTTCATAAAAGTTTTAATGAAATTAGATCTCATTTATTTGGTTTTAGAAATGTGACATGCATTTTAATCAAAAATGAATCTTTTATATTGAAAAAAACATACATTGAAAGATACTGAAAACATCTTGTTTCAAATTGGATTGTTTCCAATTCCTATACATGAAATTTCAATTATGTTTTCTTGTCCAAAACATTGAGAATAATATGATATTGTTTGCTCATTTTTGGATATGTGACACTTATTTTAATATAAAATGAATGTTTTATATTGATAACATATTCTTATTGTTATATCAACCAAAATGAATGTATGATTAAATTGAGTTTGATTCCAACATGTAAATTATGAATTATAGAATGTTTTTCTAAATTTTAAAAATGATATGAGCTTGTTTTCTTGGTTTTACTATGGGATACGTGTTTCAAACTAAAATAATAGTTTTTTTATTATAAAATTAACATCTAGTCTTATTGACTACATCATGTGTTGGATGGATGAGTGGTCAATTCATACATGTCAAAAATAACTTATGAATCGTTGACCTAATATATCAGAACAATATGAATTCTTTGTTTTTTAAGCACGTGATGTATGTTTTTGACTAATGTATAAATATTAAAAAATAATTATCAAATAAAAATGGGAATTAAATTAAATAAAAATTTATACAAAATAATGATAAAATTAACTAAATATGTACTTGTAATTCACTTCATTATGAGGTCTATATACATTCTAACATCATGTATTCTGCCCATTCGTTTCTAACCAAATCGATTTCCTCCATTATAGTTATCCTTAAAAAAGATAAACAAAATAATATATAAGAATTAAAATACTAATTCATCATATCCCAGTGTGTGTCTCTAAAGTCATATCCCATACTATACCACATAAATAGTAGGTATTCACTTGAATATTATGTTAGAAAACATTCTAACGTCATGTACATTGTCCACTGATCTCTTAAAAAATATTAAACATCTTTTTATTACATAGATTGTTGAAAATATTGTTATTACTGAGAAAATATATACAAACAAAAATAATAATAAATATGTTTAATTAAATTTTAATTACATTGGGAAATTAATTTTTTGGGGTTGCTAAAATGTTGATGGAATATGACATCTTTCACAAATTTTCAAATGTAGTATCAGTAATCATTGATGTTATCTTGCATCAAACACAGATGAAATATCATATAAAATGAGTAATTTTTTTGATATATGTTTTGATAAATAAATATTTCATTATTTACCTTAATATGTTCCAATTTAAAAAAATCCATTGGCATCTTATGATCAGTCACTAACCTCCTACCATGATATATCATGTATTTATACGTCTCCATGAGAAAAAAATATGACTACTAAAACACAAAATAAAACAAATAATTCTATTTTTATCTATAAAATTTTGATTTCAGTGCATTAAAAATTCATAATAAATATAATGTGTGGTCGGTATGATGTAAATCCATGCATTAGATCAAAAAACTAAATATTTGGTGTATCCCAATTGATTTCTATAAACATCCGATGATTAAAAAACAAAAACAAATAGATAATGAAAAAAATATATTTTCTATAAATATAATAGAATGTTTTACCTTCACAATGTTAGTATAAACAAGAGTCTACCATCTATGATTTTATTATCAAACACCTTGTTTAGATCATAATTTTTCTTATCAATTTCTTCCAACCACGAAGAAAACTCTTGTATAGGAATTATAAAAGGATTATTGAATCCAAATCATGGTTCATTGGGTTCTAAATTTAAGTAGAAGTAGATAAAAATCATATAGAAAATATGAATAGTTATTTATATTAATGAACAAAATATTTCATTTTTTGGATAGTCGTATTATGAAAATTTACATCATGTATGTATTCATAAAAAAGAGTCCCAGCCATTCACACATTAGAATCCGATTTTAACTATGAAAACCAACCACATCTATAATGAAAGTTCCAAATATTTATTCTTGATATTGAATTTATGACATATATCCATCTCTGAATGTAGTATCTGCATAAATTTTTAATGTTAATCCACTCTAAAATTCAATTAGAAAGGAGAAGGTACTCCCTAAATGCCCTTTTGTTTTTTGGTTGAATTAATAGATTTACATGATCTGACCTTCCATTTTCCCATATTTTTATCCATATGAAATACCATACCTAACTTCAGAAATTTCTTCAAAAACTATTATAGAGTTTTCATTTTATAGATAATATTTAATTACATACCTCATGTATCTTTTTAAGTAAGAAATAAATGTTATAAAAGTTCCAATATCTTCATTAACCCTTGTAACATTTCAAACATCAAGTGGAATATGAAAATCAATATTTGGCTCTTAAGATAATTCAATCCCCACTCTAATGAGATTTTTTAGAGTTTTTTGTTATAAAGAATGTATCCCAAAATAATATTCACTATACCCATCATGATATGGTGGTACATGGGTGCTTATAGATAGAAATCACATAGATATTTAACCTAATTTTTTTGTATTATAATGTTTTTTTAATTATTTTATTCACATATAAAATAAAGTTAAATTAGAATTTTTATTAACTTTGGTGTGGTATGTGGTAAGGAGAAATAATTAACTCAAATATAGATGGATCATTTTGTTGTTCTTGTGATGATATTTTTTCCACTACCAGTTCTCTTTGATCTTTTCACATAAATTTATCTTCCAAACCAAAATAGAAAATTAGATTTTCTAAAGAATCTATCTATGCCTAAATTAATTTTAATATCTAATGTGTATCTTGTTGTGTTTTTTTCTTATTGAAATATGCTTGAGGATAATCTCTAAAACCGACACCTCTAATATGACCATATTGCAATGTCATCTTCAAAGCTACTAGATGTAGTTTTTCATTATGTATGGTTGCTACAAATACATTTCTCTAAAACAAATAAAAAACATATTAACATAAATAAATATTTGTATGTAATTTATGAGATTGGTTTGTCGAAAGCCACAATTTAATTAAATTTTTATTAACCAAATAATGTACCATATTGGAAAACCCTAGGGTCGATCACAAGGAGGCCACTCACGCATACTATCTTTCTATTGTCAATATTTATAATATAACTAATATAAAAATATAATATTAATATAAATGGGGAGAATTTAAAAACATAAAACATAAATATAATAAATATTAATGCAATGCAATGCAGAATGAAGTTAGAAGAAAGAATGTAGGAAGTTTTTTTTAAGAGGTCATGGTGGTTGATATCATTGTTTAAAAAGATCTCAATATTCAACTCAATGAGGTGATCAAGACCTATCACATCTCACCTTCTCAGTTGAAATGTCATCACCCCATACTGAGACCTCAGAAGATGTGTTAATTATCATCCTAAATTTATCTAGGAGACCTCTTCACTGACCATAAATACTCATTTTATTCTCCCCCGTATGCACGACACAAATAGCAAAGGGAAGGAAAATTTGATAAACGAGGAGAAGAAATTGGTGGTAGAGAAAACATGGTGATCGATCAACATAATTGATTTAAACACCACCAAAATTATTATAATTGAATAAGGGGATTATAAATTAAAGTACAATGAACTCAATCAAACCACCATTCCCTCCCTCTAACAAGTGTCGATGTTAGTTCTCCATTTTTAGTAGAGTTGAGAAGGGAATAACGGTGGGAGAATACATAAAATAAAATAAATGGGAGAAAGGAGGTATGAAGAAGAAATATAAAATAATATATATTAAAAATAAAAATAACTATTAAAACAAAAATATTCCACCTTGCCCCTGAAAATGGTTGTTCTTTGTAAAGGAAGAGGTGGTACAAATTTATAGAGAAAATGGGTTGAAGGAATCTCACGCAATTATTTCTGCCGGATTGTATAGACCTTTATGCCCATTAAATAGAGTAATTGGTAAGTGAAACCGTCTTTAAAGTTCTTCCATTATTCCTACCACGTTCCTCCAAAACATAGCAGCCACCTTGGTCCACGTATGAAGGAGTTATGGCTAGTTTTGTACAGAACATTTAATCTGTCCAGTTGACTCTTGGTCTTCCACAACTCCAACATCCGATGACACTGTGGACTTCTAAAAAGTGTATTAAGACGTGTAATACTTAATGAACGATGTGAATTAATTCCTTGTACATATCCATGTAAAATATCATCTACAATGGACATGTATTCTTTGAGATACAATCTCATCTTCAAAACATTCTAGATCTGCACACAGTTTTCGATCCACGAATTGTGAGATGATTTTGGGCCTCCAAATGATTGATTCATATGTAGATAAAAAAGGATTAAATGAGTCCCATTATTTAAGGAAAACTAAAAAAAGGAATTTTACAATTTGGTTCACTGTGGAAAATGTTATGCCTGAAATACAGAATAGAAATAAAACAGTTAAATCCCAAAATTAAGCCATTTTTGCATTTGAGCTCAAAATACCTCTAAAACATAATAATGTGACAATTGCCTATAAAATAACACTATGGTGGGTATTATAACTATTAAATACAGTATAAAATATGTTAAAATTATAGCTTCATCACTCCCCCACACTTAATCATTGCACTCTTGGGTAATCATCTTATATTAAAATCAAAATTTACACAACAATTAAAAATGGGAAAACAATAATGATCTTTTCCAAAATGAAAATTCATCATATATCTTCTATGAAAAACAATTTGATTTAATATTCAATCCCAAAATTTAAATTTATTCAACCTCATAAATCCATCCATGGACTAATGAGAACCTACCTCACCTTGAAATTTTTGTCACTCTTCACTCAAGAGAAATTGTATATGGAGTTATGCTCATACATGGAAAGTGCATTTATCACCATATTATTGTAAAAATTATCATCTTTCCATAGCGAGAAACATGTAAATGAATTTAATCATGTTTAATTTTTCAAGGTGAATTATATGGCTTTGGGTTGGTGGGAAAATGACAAAAAAATTAAGGTTAGAAAGAGGAGGTTAGACTCTTAAGCACAATGCATGAATAATCAAGTGAAAACACAGGATGAACCTCACTAAATCCCCTTAGCAATGTGATACAAAACACCTCCCCTTTTTTATGAATTTTTAAATGAGGAATGAAATGAATACAATGAATTATTGCTTCCAAGATCTCTTTTTTTATTTTTCCCTTTTTTGTAATGCTCTAGAAAGATACAACTTTATTTTCTTTATTTTTTGATTTTTTTCATAGAGAATGAGTTTAAAGTTGAATAAAATGAAATAATTACCATCATTACCTATTTTATAGAGGGACATGAGTCATAAAAGGAAGTACAATGAGAAATTAAAAATCATCTCCATTTTTTCTATTTTGTTCAATTTTTTTTGAAGGAGAACGAGATGAAAAAATAAAGCACAATGAAAGGATTACCCATGTCCAATTTGATCTTTATCATCCACTACCCAAAATGTTGACACATACCTCACTTCAACCATAAATGAATCATATAAAAATAACACACATGAAAGGCCCTTCCCCCACACTCAAACTTGAAATATTCATGCAAATATACCAAGAGTTTGGGTAGGTAAGGAAAAATAGACTTGTAATGTCGCTTAAACCTATAAGGAAATTCATGGCATCTAAGGGATAACGAATGATAGATGTAAAGGTATGTCTCAAGATAAAATATTTCTATCCAAACAAATTCCTCAATCATATCAACAACATTCCATGAAATCCAAATCTTATAAAGAGAAAAATCACAAGTTCTAGTTCTCACTCAAAATCCAAGATTCCCTCATGAAAGTGCGAGTATTATAAAGAATATTTCAAAGTGGTTCAGAATACCTCACATGTCTAGAAAAATATATGAGTCAGTGCTTCATGGGAATGGATTTAAAAAATTGGTCAAACTCATAAAAATTCATGGAAATCCAATTCATGGAAAAAGTTTTCACATCAACAATACTTTAAAATCCATTTCGTCAAAAATCATTTCAACATTCTCAAAATCAATTAGTGTATGAAAAATGATCAGAATATTCATTAATTCTCAAGGATACTAAAAAGATGAAAAATAAATAAAAATAAAGAAAACAAAACAACTAAGTAATATGACACTCCACCCACACCTAGATTTAAATACTGCTCATTGCAGCTCAACACAAAATAAATATAAGGAAAGAAAAATAAATGAAAGGAAAGATACAACCTGACATTATTTTTCAGTGGAAGCTTTGAGTTAAGATCTTAGCTAAAACCACATGACCTAAAATGCATGAAATAAATAAAACATGAGAATAATAAATAAAAATAAATAGGAATTGAAAATAAAGAGGATAATAAATGGTTTGACCCCCCAAGCGGGTGCTGGTTGTTTACTGCCCTTAGGCTGGCAGTTGCAGTAGTTTAACCTCAATCTGTTGGTGGATGAGGTTTCTTACTCAGAAACCACCACATCATCTTTTTCCCAGTTCTATTCAGCCTACAACAGTCATGGATGAACCCATGAATAGAGTACATCATCTCCTCCCCCTTTTCCATGTGGTACAACATATAAGATGGGACATGACAAAGAATGGGTCCTCAACTTCTTCATCCATGACTTCTCAAGACACTTCGACTTCAACATTCTGGGATTGCTCATCTGATTCTATTTCAAAATAATTTGAATGATATTCAGAAAATATTTCCACTTTAATATGATTAAAACATGAAGAGTCAAAATAAAAATATTCTCTTTCGTGTAGGTCAGCTTAAAACCCGATCTCTTCAGGATGGGCCGCTGGGAACTTTTTTTAGCAGCGACTTCATTATTTTATTCCAAAGAAAGAGAAAGGTATAGAGGTACTGATTCATATTTAAAAAATATGGTAGGATCACATACCTTTTGTTCTCTAACAAAATCATACCAATGTTCATCCAAATCATGTTGACCTCCCACAGTTGTATCAGCTGGCATGTCATCTTGAGGGACCTCTTCAAGAAATGGACAAGGAGAGACGATTGCATCATCAAATTGAATCATCAATACCTCCTTGGGTTCTTCAAATTCAAATGTTGGTGTTACAAAATTTACGTTTTCTTCTCCATCTTGGTTCTTTTGTGGTTATCGTTCCTGCCATAGAGCTTTAACTTCATCAACTTCAGCTTCCAATGATGTTACCATCTTGCTTGATTGTTTAAGGAGTTTAAATTTATTTTGAATCATCGTGACATATTGTTCCATCTGTAGCATAAAATCCTCTTCCTTTATAGACAATTCAGTACTAGGCCATGCAAATGAAAAATCACTGAAAAAATTCATGATCTAAAAAAATGATATGCAATGAAACTCTATTTTTTTAGTTTTTGAAATTTTCAATTTTTTTGGTTTTTATGAAAAATATTGTGCGTAAGGAGGTATGAAGAATAAATCATACTCAATAAAACCACCATTCCCTCCCTCGAACAAGTGCCGAGGATAGTTCTACATTTTTAGTGGAGTTGAGAAGAGAATTACGGTGGGAGAATACATAAAATAAAATAAATGGGAGAAAGGAGGTATGAAGAATAAATCTAAATTAATATATATTAAAAATGAAAATAACTATTATAACAACAATACTCAACCTTTCCCCTGGAAAATGGTTATCCTTTGTAAAGGGAGAGGAGGTACAAATTTATAAAGAAAATGGGTTGAAGGAATCTCGCTCAATTATGTCCTCCAGATTACATCGACTTGTAGGCCAAATAATTAAATAACTAGTAAATGGACCCTTCTTGAAAGATGATCCATTATTCCTCTCTCGTGCCTCCAAAAAATATCCACCTCATTGGTCCACGTATAAAGGTGTTATGAGTTTTTTAGTGCGGTGCATTTAATCAGTCCAGGTGAATCTCTGTCTTCCACAACTCTAACTTCCCATGACATTATGGCCCGGTAATCAGTGGTTTTAGACACGAAATCCTTCATTAAAGATGTTCATTAATTCCTTGTACATATACAGGACAAATTTCAACTCCAATGGATATGTATTATTCGAGATACAAGCTCATATTCAAAACATTCCAAATCTGCGCATTGTTTTCGAGCCACAAATTGTGAGCTTATTTTGGGCCTTCAAATGATTGACTGAGATGTAGCTACAAAAGGATTAAATGAGGCCCGATATTTAAGGAAACATAAATAAATTAATTTCACAATTTGGTTTAGTGTGGAAAATTTTGGGGCCGAAATACAGAAGACAAATAAAACAGTTAAATCCCCAAATTAAGCCATTTTTGCATTTGAGCTCAAAATTCCACTAAAACATAAAAATTTGACAATTGACCATAAAATAACACTATAGTGGGTATTTGAACTATTAAATACATTATTAAATATGTGAAAATTTTAGCTTCATCAGTAATACATCTATAACGCATTAATAATAATTTTTATTCCATACTTACACATGTTTCCTATAATCATTTTATGTTTTCATCAACTAGTTTACCCTCTTTATGTGAGCCAACTTCCATAAATATTGAAGTGGGATGGAACTGGAACGGTATTTTAATTCATAAATATATTTATAAATAAAGGAACATATATTATTTCATATCACGTAAACGAATTATTGTAGATTTAATTAGATACAATTTTATTCTATAGTGAACCGTACCCCATCTTTACTTTGTAATTGGGGTATATTGGTTTTGATGAATATTTTTTACTTTCATCAATCAATTTTTGTTTCATAAATTTACTATATTGAATTTTTTTTGGATAAAATAAATAATTTAAAATCATATATTATTGACTACAATGCATCTAAAATTATTTATTATAATGACAAATGATGAAATAATTCCATGCTTCCCACTTTATAAAGTCTGCATATGTAATGGGTGGGTGGTGATTTACATTCCACTCAACGTACCTAAGTTATATCATGGTAAGATGTTTCTAGAACTTCAGATGAGACATTCCGATGGCCATTAATACATATTTATTATGTAAATAATCTAAAAAGTCTGTGAAAGAGGAAAAAATAAGTAAATATTTTGTTATATAATTATTATATAACATAGAGAAAGAATATCATACCATTACCATAATATCTATGAAAAGGGTTTTATTTGTTATAGGATGATCATGGAACCATGAATATAAATCAATTGGAATATTATTCATGTTGTTACCCCAATATAACTAATGAACATTGAATGGTTCGGGTCAATTACATGGCCATGCTGATTCTGACCGACATCAAATTTTATACCCTTACTTCTTTCATTGATAAATTTATCCAGCACAATGATGCTCTGTCATACTGTTTTTATAAATGTGTTTCTGATCCATAAATTATTATCTATTCCCATAATCAACCATATTTTGTTCCCCATGATTGGTAATATCATAAAATGTATAATTGATTTTTTTCATGGGTCGACAAACATTTAATTTATATTATCTTAATACAGTAGATGATACATAATATTATGAGGAAAAACATTGTATAAAAAGACATTTAACATGATCATAGAAATCTATTTATTTACATTAATTCATGATTTGTATCCTCTTCCAAGAATATGAATCCACTATTTATGGTCGCCTATTACATACAATTCATTTTCTATATTGGGACCTAGATGAAAATTCTATGATATAATCATGAAGGGGTCATCCAAGATTGAATTTTCATCTTCCTTATAGATGTTTTAGTCATCAACATGAAAATTTACCAATTCTAGTGTATCGTATTTGATGTATTAAATACATGCATTGGTTGTGATACCATAATGAACAGATTGTCTTTATACCATTCCACACTGAAATTCACCTTTACGAATCCCATTTCATCAATATTTTCTACAATCCTTCCATCAAACCATCTATTAGAACAAATCTACACTAGTGTTTTTGTAATACAACTCTTATATCTATTTGATGGTGCTGAAATATTAAATATTCTCACAATTGTATTTCTATCCATGGAACATGATACATGCATTACCTCCACCACTAGCCTAACTCCACTTTTTTTCATCGTACTATGTTTATCATTTATTTTGTATATAACATTTGAAAATTATTTATAAAACAAATATAATACATTAAAATTCGATTTAGTACTTTGGATAACCATCAACATTTTACGACAATTGATTTTGAATTTTTAGGAAACTCGTTATAAATATGATTTAGAAACCATTGTATAAACTATTAACTTTTTGTTTTTAATATATATCCTTCAACCCCTGATAGATTAAAATATCTATGAATTTCTTTTTGGGATTCAACCTATGGATCAAAATTCTTGCTATCATGTAAAATTTGAGGGTTCTGGGGGTAGAAAAAGTGCATGGGTGGTTGTTCCCACTTGGATTTTTGTCATTAACAATTATCAATCCGGGATCAATACGATGATAAATGCTAGTCTCCACGGATTGAATCACAGAAATGGACAAAGAAAAGGAATGTCCGGGAACCACAAAGTAGGATCGTTACAGGATGATTATAATTAATTTAGTCAATTGAAAATAAATACCTTTTGGGTGTTCTTTCTTCATTGATGTTCTTGATCACGTTCTGATGTGATTCATTATTGCGTCGCAGAATCCATGTGTAGATTTCCTCTAGTGGTGATCCACACGTGTACCTCGTTTCTCGGGACATTTCCAAAGGAGTCTCTAGGTGCTAGCATGGAGAAACATTTGCTTGCATTGTCCGCCTTAGATCATCTTGATCCGATAGGAGAGGATCTCTCTCGGTCTTGAGAGCGTTCTTGTAGGAAGAAGTTATTTCAGTCTTGAAAGAATTCTCCAGAATTTTTGTGTACAATGATTCTCTTTTGTAAGAAAAGAGTTGGGGTTGTGAGGATATTTATAATCGAGTTTGAGGTTATAGAGTTATTACAATAAATAAACTCATTATGCATTTCATTTATTACAATAACTCTTATTGAAAACCCCCATCTAGAATAACTAATTCCTTAACATGCGCTCATGCTGATTATAATAAATATCACTTTATAAAACAATATTATATCCTCAAAATCCCGACTGGAAAAACTACACGGAGTGTAATAATAAATATAGGGCGTGCACTTTCTTTTCATTGAAAACTACACGGCATGTACATAAAATGTACACGGCGTGTATATCTTGTTTTCATTTATTTATTTCCTTTCCAAAATGAAAACTACATGGCATGCACATTTAATAATACATGGCATGTACTTGTTTTCATAATAAAAACTACACGGCATGTAGTAATTAATACACGGCATGTACTTGTTTTCATTTTATTCTTCCTCCAACATTAAAACGATTTAGGATTCCTTGAATAATTATTAAACCACATATGGGAATAATATTTATTCTACTTGAGATACTTGAATACACATAGTGTGTGACCCTCTAGGACTCTTTCACATTGGCATTAGGTGGGCTTGCCTAAAGTCCAAGATTACTTTCTAGCAACGAGTCAAGGCACCCAAGAGAAAGAAGTTGACACCGCATTGACGTATCACCTAATACAAATGCTCACTATGTAATTTAATCCATTTTTCTCGATATCTAATCATGCAGGTTTCATGGCAGTGTCATAAACCTATATGCATGATCCGTCGTTCATTGAATACCTGAAATAAACTCGTCATTTACACCATGGCCATGGAATTTAATGCGACAGTTCTATTACAATAAAATGGCCGAGATATCAACTTCCATAAATGTAAGGGACAAATCCTTCCTCGACATATCCATTAACAACATGTCACTCGTGACGCACCCTACTTCCCGCCAACTATCTGCGTTACGGTCTTCATCAGTAAATCTAAGTGCGCGAGTCATGACATGAGTTAATGATAATTTTCTAGTCTAAGGACCATTACACACGCTCGCAGATAGTACTGTCTGATGACACCAAGACATGCGGAATTACTACTGGCAGGTCTTTTCTCATAATCTCTCATATTGGATATTACCAAGTGTGAAATCCATGAGAGAGAGTCACGTCTTCTTACGAGTACTCGCACATGACGGTCTGTATACTATGTGTCCTATCATAGTATGTCATCCAACCACAGAACATTATTTAAGAATACTGTTATATCATTTCAAGGTTCTCATCATAGCCGGGATCTGCCATGACCTTATCAATGCAAAAAATATTCCAGGACATTATTATATTATAGTCATGCAGAACAATGAACTATATATAATAAGTGAACATTCATGCAATCAAATTACAAAACAGTTGGTTCTCAGGACAAAAACCCTTACAAACTCCCACTTGGATTAGACCCAACTACCTCAGACTTTTAGTCTGCTAGACCTCACATGATGATCATGTTTTTGCTGAGTCAAGTCCACCATGTTGTCTTCAGTGGAAATAATGCTCACTGCAACTTCACCTCTTTGAGAAAAATCCCTCAAGAGATGATACATCCTAAGTATGTGCTTTTTCCACTGATGTGACCATTGTTCTTTTGCAAGTTTCACCACTATAGTATTATCACAATACAATGTGATAGGATCTTTACTGTTCAGCACTACATCCAACTCTTGGATGAAGCTTTGCATCCATACTGCTTCTTTAGCTACCTCAGAAGCTGTGATATACTCAGACTCTGCTGTAGAATCTACAACCACACTTTTCTTTGAGCTCTTCCAGCTCACTGCAAGTCCATTCAAACTAAATATATATCCAGTCTGTGACTTCATGTCATCTTGATCAGTCTGGAAACTAGCATCTACATGTCCTATGATTACCAGTTCCTCATCTCCTCCATAAACCAGGAACATATCCTTAGTACACCTCAGATAATTAAGGATAGTCTTGACTTCCATCCAATGGAGGTCTCCTGGATCTTCTTGATATCTTCCTACCACACTTAATGCATAACCAACATCCTCCCTCGTACATAGCATAGCATACATGACTGATCCAATCGTGGATGCGTAAGGGATCCATGCCATTTTCTATCATTCCTCATGTGTTTGAGGACACATTTTCTTGGAATGATGAATTCCATGTGACACTGGAAACAATCCCTTATTTGATTGCTCCATACTAAATCTCTTCAGTATCTTTTCAATGTATGTACTTTGACTCAGGCCCAGAATTCTCTTGGATCAATCACGATGAATCTTGATCCCAAGAATATATGCTGCCTCGCCCAAGTTTTTCATGGAGAATCATTTATGCAACCATGCATTAAATGACTGTAATATAGGTACTTCATTTCCAATTAGTAATATGTCATCAACATACACAATTAAGAAAATGACTGCACTTCCACTAAAACATTCGTAGACATAAGGATAACATTTGTTCTTAACAAATCCAAATTCCGTTACAGCTTCATCAAAACGAATATTCCATGGCCTTGATGCTTGCTTTAATCCATAAATGGATTTCTGCAACTTCCATACCTTGTTGGAATCCTTTGGAGTCACAAACCCTTCAGGTTGTGTCATGTAGAAATCTTCCTATAGGTTTTCGTTAAGGAAATATTTTTTGACATCCATTTTCCAAATTTCATAGTCATGTTAAGTGGAGATGGCCAATAGGATTCTGATGGATTTCAGCATCGCAACTCGTGAAAAGGTTTCATCATAGTCAATTCCTTGACGCTGTCTAAAACCTTTTGCAACCAGTCGTGCCTTGTAGGTGCTAACTTTCCCCTCCATGTCCAGTTTCATCTTGACTACCCATTTATTACCAATAGTATTTACATCAACTAAAGGATCTACCAAAATCTAGACTTGGTTTTGGTACATGGAATCCATTTCAGAATTCATGGCTTCTTGCCACTTGGCAGTGTCTATGCCTTCAAGTGATTCCTTGTAATTAGGAGGATCATCATTGTCAACCAATAATGAGTCACCATCCTCGGTGACAAGAAAAACATATCGTTCTTGTTCTCTCAGAACTCTCATGCTCCTACGTAGTTCTTGTGTCTCTGGAACGAAATGTTCTTCCATAGGGCTTTGTGGAATCTATTCTTATACCAACACCTGTGTATCTTGAGCCTCGACTTCATCGAAGTCCACCTCACTCCCACTATCTCTTATGGAGATGTTCTCCGTCTCAAGGAATATGGCATGTCTTGCCACTGTAACCTTTTTTTCTGAGGGGTTATATAGGTAATATCCCCTTATTTCCTGGGGATATCCTATACAGATACACTTTGTGCCTCGAGGTGCAGGTTTGTTACCTGAGGGGCCTTAACAAATGCTTCTCTACCCCACACATGTAAATTTTATAACATGGCTTTGCGTCCACTCCATAACTCTAATGGAATACCATTTATCGATTTAGTTGGTACTTGGTTTAGTATGTGTGCTGCTTCTTGTAATGCATGTCCCCAGAAGGATAATGGAAGACATGCAAGACACATCATTGATCTCACCATGTCCAACAGGGTGCGGTTTATCCTTTCACTTACACCACTCCACTGAGGTGTGTAAGGAGGTGTGAGTTGAGATAGAATCCCAAACTCCCGTAAGAAATTAATGAAGTCTTGATTAAGATATTCTCCTCCTCTATCTGAGCGGAGTTTCTTAATCTTCATACCAAGATGGTTCTGAACTTCATTCTTATATTCTTTGAACCGATCAAAATAATCTGACTTATACCTCATTAGGTAAATATATCCATATATACTAAAATCATCAGTAAAAGATATGAAGTACGAGAACCCACCCCTTGGTTCAAATGGAAATTGTCCACACACATCTGTGTGAACTAATTCTAGAAGGTATTTAGCCCTTTCACCTTTCCCACTAAATGGGGCTTTGGTCATTAAGCCTTGTAGACACACATGACATACACCAAGTGGTTTTAGTTCGAAAGAATCTAAATACCCATCTTGAAGTAATTTTTTCATACATTTCTCATTGACATGACCTAGCCGGTGAGGCAAAAGTTGGGTGTGGTTTGAGTCATGTGAATTAAAATTGTCATCGATTTCCATTACTTGGTTTGTGTAGTCTAACACATAAAGGCCGTTATATAAATGTGCCCTACAAAAAAAATGCTATCTTTATAAAAGTAGCAACATCCACTTCCAAAAATGAAGATGAATCCATCAGTATCTAATCTGGATGCTAACATAACGTTTTTAGTAACCGAAAGCACATAATAACAACCCTTTAACACCATGATCATTCTAGTTGGCAATGTGAGTTTTTAGTCCCCGACAGCTATAGCAGCAAGTGTGGCTCTGTTCGCTGCTCATAGATCTACCTCCCCTCAGTAAATCTTCTTGAATATACATGGTTATTGTATTTGGATAAAATGTGAGCACCAAAAGCTATATCTAATACCCAATTTTTAGAAACAGATAGATTGCATTTGATGAAAAAATCACCTGAAGGTTCCCCTTTCTTTCTTGGCTGGGTTTAGTTTTTCGTCCAGCGGCCCTTCTTTCCACATGCGAAACAAACAACATCATGTTCCCTGGCCTCACCTTTGATCATCCTTTTCTTGGAAGGCCTTGAAGAAGCTTTGGGATTTAATATATTCACCTTCACATTCCTTTTATTCACCATAATGACAAAAGGTTTTTCACGCTTCATGTCAGTATCCACTTGGAGAATGAGGATAAGAAGATCATATAGAGACTTCTCAATGTTATTCATGTTGATGTTCACAACAGTGTTTGAGAATCTCTGGGGGAGTGATGCAAGAATGGGATCGGTACCCAGTTCATTGGGGAGTTTAAACCCTAGAACCTCCAAGCACTCATTTTAGCTAATGAGGTTGACTACATGAGGCCCAGCTAGGGAACCCTGTCCAAGATTTCTCTGAAATAGAGCCTTGGAGATCTCAAACCTTTCTTGTCTTTCTCTCTCCTGGTATAGAACATGGAGGTTCTCGATCATGCTGTAGGCATCCATGTCTTCATGAGACTTCATGATCTCACTACACATTGATGACATCATAAAACATTGAATGTCGAGTGCATCGCTCAAATGTTGATCATAGACCAAGAAATCTTCATCAAACACCCTTGGGCAGGCGGATCAGGAAGTGAGGACTCCAACACGGAAAACTTTTGTTCATCGAATAGGATATACTGAAGGTGCCTAAACCATTCCTAAAAGTTACTTACGGTGAGGTTATTGTCTTTATCCCGAATTGATCGCAGAGAAAATGTGGTTGATGAGTTTTTCATTTTGATTCTACAAATTAAAAGAGAAGATATATCAGTACATTCTTGATTACATTTTTATGAGAAATAATAAATGAATTTATTGATTCTACCACTATTTTATCATGACCCAATGGCCCTCACCATTGAACTCGGAATATCTAGTTGCTTTGACATTCTAGTGGCAAGGATTCATATTATCCTTAGCATAAACCCAACAAGTGTTGGTCAAGCTATTTGAAGGTATTTATGTAGGAAGGTCTTTGCCAACTGTGAGCTTACAGTTCCTTGATCTATTGAGTGGACTCCCCAATCCTAAAATCCAGACTTGGATTTCCTTAACTCTTGCCTCCAATATTACACCAAGTCTAGCAAGGGATACTCCTCTTGATGTAATATGGTTAAGTCAACCCAAAACCTTTCATAAGGGCTACCTTTATAAAATTAAGTGTCCCAACAAAGGTTGGTCAAACACATAGTTTTATTGAGTCTTACCCTTAATCAGGTAACGGAAGGCTTGGTCTGACATAATATGGTATTAGAGAGAGTTTATTCTTTATGCATAGTTTTTCCTTATCACATGGTTGTTAATGTTAAGTGATGCTTTCTTAAGTGATTAACCATGTTCTGATAATGTTTACACATAGTATGGTTTTTATTTTATTCCATCCTTTCATGCTTGTTTATTTCATTAATTATGTGATCGCGACAACACATACATAATAAATAAACCATGTAATTAGACAGGAATAAAATAAGATGGCATGATCATGAGCTTATATTGGGTTATCTAGTGATTTGATAAGCTAACCCTGACCTAGGGAAAAACACCTAGAACCAATGGTTCATGTTTTTCATCTCCCACCTGTCCACCTTTGTACCTTCTTGGGTTGGTTTGGCCTCAGCTTCAGGTCTTGAACCATCTCCTATGACTTGGAAGATCCTCTATTACATGGGGTTTACATTATAGAAACCATGGGCACACAGGCCCTACATTTTATTGGAAGAAGGCTTGCAGACCATCAAATTTAATTTAGAAAAATTTAAATGAAACCATACACACATACAAAGGGTCTTTGGTCTAACTTATGATCATCCATAGCATGTAACGACATTTACGCATATTTTGAATTCAATTTATTTTAATCAGTCTTTAATTTAAGATTAGTCGCGCTTGAATTCAATTAATTATGATCTTATAATTAATAAATTCTTTATCTTAAATTATTTTCTAAATTTCCTTGAGATTCTTCTCATCCATATCCCTTGTATAGTTCTTTGTAATTTTGGAGGAAACCTGGTGAAATTTCTGGAAAGTACACGGCATGTTGTTTATATTTACATGGCGTGTATTTTTTTCACCCTTTATCCAAAGTACATGTCGGGGGCTTTGGCGTGTTTTCAATACTTTGGAAATTTTGGAGTACATGGAATGTAGATAAATCATACACGGTGTGTACTTCCTTATTACGTGGTAACCGGCCTAGCGATCCCATGTACGTGGTACACTGCTTCTCCTTTGTACACGGTTTCACTTGGGCCAGATCAAACTACACGACGTGTTTCTCCAATATACATGCCATTTATTACGGTTCCCACACGCCATTTAATTATAGTCAACACGGCGTAATAAATACTTAGGCATACTCAATTCACACGGCGTGGTTTGGCGGACCAGTGCCGGTTCGTTGAACCTAAGTACACGACGTGTAGTTTTCATTACACACCGTGTATTTCCAGGTTGTACAGACAGAAAGAGCGGCTCCTCCGGATGAGTTCCTCATTTTTATTTTAATCAAAATTAAAATTAAAAGGACATTTCTATGATATGTGTAACTCCCCGACCCTAGTTACCCAGAGTCGGTGCATTATTACATAAAATTGGCATGATCACAAGAAAGATCAAATATCGAAATACCGATTGGTTTAGTAGCCTTGGAAACACTAGATATATTCATATGTTTTACACTACATCATAAAATGAAAAACTACTACAACAACATAATGTCTCCTTAATCCAAACTCATATCCCCACATAACATCCCTGCAGGTCATTCATAATTTACTTCTTCACTTCCTGGGAAAAATACAACATAGAAAAGGGGTGAGCTCAAATGCCCAAAAAGGATAACAATATAGCGGAAACTCTCATAAATAAGAATAAGAATTTAAGGCAATGTATAACTAAAACAAAATCCTTTCAAACATAAACATTCAACATGGTATGGCATAAATAAAATGAAATAATGCCATTTACTTATTCACATGGATATTCTACTAATCGAATAATCACATGCAAAAATCAATAACAACTTTCATAATGTTGGAATGCATAATGCCAGATTATCATAACCACATAGTCAAGGCCTCGTGCCAAGACTACAAATAAGATTTTGTCAAGGCCATGTGCCAAGACACTAGTTTGTCTCATGAGACCTACCGATGCATTGAGGAGCTATAGCGGGCTCCACCCGTCACATATTAAGTCCAATGCATTCCCATATGAAAAGGTTTAAACATAATATAAACATTCGTATTAAAACTAGCATACGAAATGTCAATACTTTCACCATAAACTATGAATGGTATAAGAATATCACATCCACAGTCAAACATATCACAAAACCTTCAATACAATATAGAAGTTTTGTATGATAATAAATCAACTTCAAATAATCTTAAAATCCATCGAAGGATGTTGACATAGATGAAATCAAAATTCTTTTTAATGAAATATCTCCATTTATTTTGAAATAATTTAAGATCCATATAAAATAAAACATTTTCTTTGAAAATATTCTTATAAGCTTGTAAGGAAAGCTTTGAATATTTTATAACGGTGGAAAATAACCGCACCCGCCGTATAAGTTAAAAAAAATATTCTTACCTTAATTTTGCCGAAAAGATTAAAAAGGACCTTGTTTTGAAAACGATAGAAATATTCCTCTTATAAAAAGTAAAACAAGGGTATAAATGACTTTAACCCATATTCTTATAAAAATGTTTTGAAATACATTTTGAAGAAACATGGATGTGGATGATAACGAGATCCCAGCATATTATTACGTATAAACAACCTCGGATAATGAAGAGATTGTGAAATAAACCTTACCTTGTACTTTTCCTTGGGTGGGGTAGGTTAACCTCATGTATAATGGTGAAATAATTGTTATTAAATTATACAATAATCATATACATTAATATGATATCATATATGATCTTTTAATATTGATTTGATAATAATATCTTAGTATTATCGTTGTTTCGGGTGTTAACTTGTTTTCTTTTATATGTTTTGTTACGTAAGACATGTTTGTAAAGAATAGGTTTTATATTATTCATATACAGAATGATATGAAGTCCTTAAACATCATTTTTAAATCATCAAATGATTATTATACTTGAATGGATACGATGGAGAATGAATCTCATCGCGTTCGTGGAGACGGTAGTCCGTACGTACGCACGAGCGACAATATCATTCTTTTGATATTAAAATAATATATAAATGGATGGTATATTATATATACAGAATCATTAACATGTTATATTTATTATTTATATGAGTTACACATCATTATTATACCCATCCAAATAATATTATATTGAATAACAATTACACCACGACGTGGAGATAGTAAGCCGTACGTACGCACGTATGGTGACATGTTATTCAAAGGGTGGATAGAATACTGAATATGGTTGTACCGTATTTATAATAACATCACAGTATAAATATGATACTGGATTTATTATTTTAGAATGGTAACAACAAAGGAAGAAGAAGTGGAAGAAGAAATGAACTTAGAAAATGGTGGTGAAATCATTACCTCTTCTTCGGGTTCTTCCTTTTGATTTGATCAAAAGGTCTCCTTAGGTTGGCTTTCTGATCAAACTAAGGCCCCTAGGTTGTAGTTAGGGAAGTTGGGAGAGTATTAGGGCAGAGTTTGGCCGAACCAAAAGGCTTTGAAGGTGTGAAGAAATGAGAAGGAGGAGTGCCCTTTTATAAGAGGGGTGAGGGTCACCTTTGGAAAAGCTAGAGATATTAGTTTATAATAAATTTATATTCGGTTTAAAATGGCTCCAAAGTTGACTATTCAAAGGTTATGGTGGGGAGGGGTCGAAAACAACTCAGCCAATAGAATTTAGACAGGTTTGGGTACTTATATTAACCTTATCTTTAAGTATTAACTCTAAGTTAATTAGTTTCACTTTTACAATGTCTCTTTGTATTTTTATATAATATTGTTAATAAACTTACTATATACATACAAGAGACCCCCAAGTGGTCCATTAATGATGAACCTATCATGATATAAGTCTCTTGGCCGAAACCTAGATTTTTAGGAATTTAATATCAATTAATAATATAATATTTGTTTTAAGAACTCTTTTATGTCAATTTTGACACTATTCAATAGTTTATTTTTGTGAAACTCATAACAGATTGATTACTTCGAAAAAAGTCAATTACATCAATCCTAATATATCATATCATCCTAGAAAATTAGTTTAATTCATTAAAAGTTTCATATTATATTTATTTGGGCATTTATAATATCAATTATTTTAATTTTTCACTATTATAGTAATTACTGCATCATCATTGTGTCATAAATAAAATAAAATATTGAATGTCTAAAAATTATAAATAAAATATCATTATGTAGGAAATATGTTTATCTTTCTAATGAATATTTATAATCTAAAATCCAACATATATAACCCTATGTAACAATTGTTTTTCTAAAAGATATATGCTTGTGTCATTTTTGTATTCATTTTAACTTAATAAAGTGTCATTATCACTTACAAGTGGTTCCATGGGGTCCCAAAATCGACCCAAAGATGCCCATGGTCGACCATGTATCAACCAATAGGGTTAAAACACGTTTTAGGGTAATTTAGTATTATTATAATATTATTTTTTAACCCTTATTTACCGGATTTACCCTTAACCATGGTAAATAAAATATTTACCGCAGTAATTATTCAAAATGTCTAAAAATAAAAGTTACTTATTTACACAATTTGAACATCCTGATTCCAAATATGGAATCCATTTTCCTAAATTCAAAACACAGACGTGGAAGAAATTAATTTAAAATTAATTCTCACTGTCAAAACAAAAAGCGTGTTTTTAAGAGATAATAACTATCAAAAGATCGACACTTGTTTATGTTCGGTTTAATTGTAAAATTATGTCCAATGACCAAAATTATATTAAATGGTAAAAATATATTTTAAATATACTTTAAAACTACTAAAATTCAAAATTTATCACTATTAATTATTTTGATTAAAAAAGTTGTTTTTAATTAAAATTTAGTAATTTTCACTATTCATCAAAATATGAAAGTTATCCGAAAAGTACCAAAATTTCACCTTAGGCTAAATTAGATATTCCGAATCCAAAAATGAATTCCATTTTGAAATATAAAATATATATAATTTTAAAAAGTAGGTATTACTATTTATAACGGCTAGTTTGATTGGTTGTTAGAACTCAGTGTTGCGTACAACACATGCTATCACATTATTCAAAGAGAAGCGTACCGTAGAAGTTTGGGGTGTTACATTCTCCCCTCCTTCATATAATTTCGTCCTCGAAATTTCTAGAATACTATCGCATGAAAAGACTCGGGTGGTTCTTCATCATAAGTTCCTCGGGTTCCCACGTTGCCTCTTCCATCTTATGGTTTCTCCACAAAACTTTTACCAGACGTGTCGTCCGGTTTCTCAGTACTTGTTCTCTCGTATCAAGAATCCTGACGGGCTCTTCGCAATAGGAAATATCGGGTTCCAGTTATAATTCCTCATAGGTGATTACATGCGTTAGATCAGGCATGTATTTCCTCAACAGAGATACGTGGAACACATCGTGAACTTTGGAGAGACTTGGCGGCATTGCCAATCGGTAAGCTACAACCCCAATTCGTTCTAGAATTTCGAAAGGTCCGATGTACCTGGGACTCAATTTACCTTTCTTACCAAAACGTATGACTCCCTTCCATGGAGATACCTTCAGGAAAACATGATCACCGATTTGAAATTCCAAATCCTTCCTTCGATTATCGGCATAGCTCTTCTGCCTACTTTGAGCTGCATTGATGTGATTTTGGATTACCTTCACCTTTTCCACCGTTTCCTCCACCAGTTCTGGGCCTACAAGTTTTCTTTCACCAACGTCATCCCAACAGGTTGGTGTACGACATCTCTTTCCGTATAATGCTTCATATGGTGCCATCTGAATACTCGAATGGAAGCTATTGTTATAGGAAAATTCTACCAGTGGTAAATATTGATCCCACATACCCTGAAAGTCAAGTGAGCAAGATCTCAACATGTCTTCTAAGGTTTGAATAGTCCATTCTGATTGTCCATCTGTCTGAGGGTGGTAAGCAGTGCTCAAATGAAGTTCAGTATCCAGGGACTTCTGAAGACTTTTCCAAAATCTTGAAGTAAAACGGGGATCACGATCAGAAACAATCGATAAGGGTACTCCATGAAGTCTCACAACTTCATTAATATATAGTCTTGCTAGACGTTCCAGGGGAAGATCTTCTCTTATAGCAAGAAAATGTTGTGACTTGGTAAGACGATCAACAATAACCCATATTGCATCGTTCCTTCTAGGAGTCTTTGGTAGCCCCATGAAAAAGTCCATCGTAATATTGTCCCATTTCCACACTGGTATGGGAAGAGGTTGCAAGACTCCTCCAGGATGTTGCCTTCCAGCTTTCACTTGTTGACAAAACATACATCTTGACACAAAATCAGCAATCTCCCTCTTCATGTTGTCCCACCAAAAATGTTCCTTCAAATCTCTATACATTTTGGTGCTCCCAGGGTGTATAGAGAAATTGGAACTATGAGCATCATCCAACAATTCCCTTTTTAGATTAGGTAAATAGGGAACACAAAGTCTCTTCCCGAATTTCAAAATTCCATCTTCATACACAAAGTCTCTCAATCTCCCATCATTCACAGCTTTAATCTTCTTTTGGAATTCTTCATCATCGGTCTAAGAACTCTTAATCCTTTCTAGTAAAGATGGTTTGGCAACCATTTGAAAAAGAATTGATGTTTCACATTCCCTGATTATTCCCATGTCCATCTTCACTAGATCCATGAAAATTGGATCCCTTTCAATTCTCATATTGTTCAAAACTCCATGGTCTTTTCTACTCAAAGCATCTGCCACCTTGTTTGCCTTCCCCGGGTGGTAGTGTATCATACAATCATAATACTTGAGTAATTCAAGCCATATCCTTTGCCTCATGTTGAGTTCTTTTTGTGAGAAAATATACTTCAAACTCTTGTGATCAGTATAAATCTCACATTTTTTACCATATAGGTAGTGCCGCCATATCTTCAAAGCAAAGATCACAACTTCTAACTCGAGATCATGAGTAGGATAGTTTTGTTCATGAATTTTCAACTGTCATGATGCATAGGAAATAACTCTATCATTCTGCATAAGGACACAACCAAGTCCTTTCTTCGATGCATCACTATAAATAACGAACCCATCATTCCCCGATGGTAGAGTCAATATAGGAGAATTGACTAATCTTTTCTTCAGTTCTTCAAAACATTCTTCACACTCTTTTGTCCAAACAAATTTAACCCCTTTACGTGTGAGCTTCGTTAATGGGTTAGCCAATCGGGAAAAATTCTGGACGAAACGTCAATAATAACCTGCCAAACCAATAAAACTGTGTACCTCAGTTATACTCGTAGGTGATGGACATTCTTGGATTGTCTTGGTCTTAGAAGGATCAACAGAGATTCCATCTTTAGAGACAATATGGCCAAGAAAAGAAATCTCCTGAATCCAGAATTCACACTTGCTAAACTTCCCATATAATTCATGCCTCCTCAGAGTCTTCAAGATAATGCGCAAGTGATTTTCATGATCTTCGTAGGTTTTGGAGTATACCAATATATCATCAATAAATACCACCACAAATTCATTGAGATACTCCTTGAAAACACTATTCATCAGATCCATGAATACAGAGGGTGCATTAGTCAATCCAAAAGGCATTACAGTAAACTCGTAATGCCCGTACCTGGTTCGAAATGCTCTCTTCGGAATGTCTTGCTTCTTTACACACAACTGATGTTATCCAGATTGAAGGTCAATCTTTGAAAAGTATTGAGCTCCATGTAGTTGGTCAAATAAATCATCAATGCGAGGTAGGGGATACTTGTTCTTTATCGTTATATCATTGATCTCCCTGTAGTCGATACATAACCTCATAGATCCATCTTTCTTTTTAACAAAAAGAACAGGGGCTCCCCATGGAGAAACACTAGGGCGAATAAATCCCTTATTACTGAATTCCTCTAGTTGTTTCTTTAGTTCAACTAATTCTACAGTGGCCATTCTATAAGGGGTCTTCGATATAGGCCTTGATCCAGGAATTAAATCAATGGAAAACTCAACTTCTCGTTCTGGAGGATGTCCAGGTAAATCTTCCAGAAATACATCTACAAATTCTTTCACAACAGGTACATCCTCTATTTGGACATTCCTTTCCTCACCGACAGTTATTTCATTCTCTTCCTCCCTAATAATTGAATTAAGTTGAGCTACTGGGGGTGGATCTAAATAAGAATTAGGTGGTGACGATTCTGCTCTAAAAATAAGGTGTTCCTTATCATTATCATCAAGAATCGTAACCTCTTTCTTCCTACAATAAATATTCGCATCATAGTCCGAAAGCCAGTCCATACCGAGGATTATATCAAACTCAATCATTGGTATGACGATGAGATCAGCAGATAAAGAAAATTTATGTGCTCTAATGGGGACTGATTCACAAAACTTTGTTGCAATGATACTTCCCTTAGGAGTTTTAACTGACAACTCCCTTATTAAATCAAATTGGAAATATCTAATTTTCTTATCAAACTGGGAAGATATGAAACAATGCGACGATCCAGAGTCAAATAATGCATTTGCTAAACTTTAGGAAACCATTAAATTACCTGCCACCACGTCTTTCGGAGCTTCTACCTCAGCAGTAGTGATAACATAAGCCTGGCCTTGATCCCTTGGCCTTTTCTGAGGTAAGTTCTCCTGACGCTTAGGACATTCATTTGCATAATGCCCCATCTCCCTGCAATTGTAGCACTGAACGTTGGTAGCTTCCTTTTTCCCCTTGCAATCACGAGCTTGGTGGCCTTTTTCACCACACTTGTAACAGACTCACATTCCCTTCAAGCAAGTACCAGGGTGTTTCTTCCCGCATTTACGACAGGATGGATATTCAACCTTTCCCTTCTTCCCCTTATTTCCATTCCCAGATTGATCAGCAGGTCTCTTCTTCTCTTGCTTTGCTTTAAATTCACAAGACTTAGAGAATTCCTTTTCGGTCTTGATAGCACATGAGACAATGTCTTCGTATGACGAAAAGGATTGTGAGACTAATTCTCGACGAAGAAATGGTTTTAACCCATCAAAGAAACGATCAATCTTACTTCTTTGGTTACGTATATAATCACCAGCGTACCTTGCTAACCTTGTAAAGTTAGCCTCATACTTTGCGACATTCTCATCCTCCTTCTGTCTCAGACTTAGAAATTGCCTTTCCATATCTGCTCGATGGTCGCGAGGGAAGTATTTTTCTAAAAACAGATCTTTGAACTCCCTCCATTCCATATTTGATACTTCATAATCTTCCTTCATGTTTTGAATCAATGAACACCATTGATCAGAATCTCCAGTGAGGCGGTAAACTGCCATGATAACTTTTTCCCTTTCACTACTCCCCAAATCCTGAAATATTTTTCTCTAGGGAATTTATCCATTGCTCGACTACTAAGGGATTTGTACTCCCATTGAACGTTGGTGGTTGTTTCCTCATGAATCGATATAACATTGATCCTCCATGCTGTGGATCAGGGTGCTCCATACAGGTAAGGTTATTATTCATAACCTGAGTAAGTTGTCCCAGTATGGTGATTAGCTGATCGGCACCAGTTGCATCACCAGCCCCACTATAATTATCTTGAGCAGGAGGGAAATACCTACATGGAGTGCGTGCATTGATACAGTTTCCATTTCTTCCACTAGGCACCATTTATAAACAATGTCATAAACTAGATCAGATTATGAATCAAAATACATAATCCCACACTTATAAAACACTTAACATAAATTGAACTATTTATGGATATAATCCATAATCATAAAAATGTTTTCTTTGAGGAATTATATACTCATAAACCCTTCATAATGATTTGTAAAGAAAATGAGAGTTATCCTAAGCATATCCCCCGGGAGTGTCGTAACCAAGAGTGCAGCAAGGCCCGTTGTCGTGCACCAGTTCCCGTTCGAGTCTAGATCAAAGCGGTGTTTTCGGGTTTTACCCCTGGGCACATCTGTTCCAGAGCCGCCTCTACCTTCTCGTATCCAGACAAGGATGTATTTCTCAGAAAACTCACAAAATCACTACAATACCAAAATTCTAGGAAGTTCTTCTATACTAATCCTCAAAGTTCATCTTAGGTCTACGTGCTCTAATCAGAGTTTATCTAAATCTAGCTTCCAAGGTTTGTACTAAACTTCCTCTGATACCAACTGTAACGCCCCGACCCTAGTTACCCAGAGTCGGTGCATTATTACATAATATTGGCATGATCACAAGAAAGATCAAATATTGAAAGACCGATTGGTTTAGTAGCCTTGGAAACACTAGATATATTCATAAGTTTTACATTACATCATAAAATGAAAAACTACTACAAAAACATAATGTCTCCTTAATCCACACTCATATTCCCACATAACATCCATGCAGGTCATTCATAATTTACTTCTTCACTTCCTAGGAAAAATAAAACATAGAAAAGGGGTGAGCTCAAATCCTCAGTAAGGATAAAAATATAGCGGAAACTCTCATAAATAAGAATAAACATTTAAGGCAATGTATAACTAAAACAAAAGCCTTTCAAACATGAACATTCAACATGGTATGGAATAAATAAAATGAAATAATTCCATTTACTTATTCACATGGATATTCTACTAATCGAATAATCACATGAAAAAATCAATAACCACTTTCATAATGTTGGAATGCATAATGCCAGACTATCATAACCACATAGTCAAGGCCTCGTGCCAAGACTACAAATAAGATTTTTTCAAGGCCCTGTTCCAAGACACTAGTTTGTCTCATGAGACCTACCGATGCAACGAGGAGCTATAGCGGGCTCCACCCGTCACATATTAAGTCCAATGCATTCCCATATTAAAAGGTTTAAACATAACATAAACATTCGTATTAAAACTAGCATACGAAATGTCAATAATTTCTCCATAAACTATGAATGGTATAAAAATAGCACATCCACAGTCAAACATATCACAAAACCTTCAATACAATATAGAAGTTTTATATCATAATAAATCAACTTCAAATAATCTTAAAATCCATCAAAGGATGTTGACATAGATGAAATCAAAATTCTTTTTAAAGAAATATCTCCTTTTATTTTTAAATAATTTAAGATTCATATAAAATAAAACATTTTCTTTGAAAATATTCTTATAAGCTTGTAAGGAAAGCTTTGAATATTTTATAACGACGGAAAATAACTGCACCCGCCGTATAAGTTAAAAAAAACATTCTTACCTTAATTCTGTCGAAAAGGTTAAAAATGACCTTGTTTTGAAAACGACAGAAAGATTCCTCTTATAAAAAGTAAAACAAGGGTATAAATGACTATAACCCATATTCTTGTAAAATTGTTTTGAAATACATTTTTAAGAAACATGGATGTGGATGATAACGAGATCCCAGCAGATTATTACGTATAAACAACCTCGGATAATGAAGAGATTGTGAAATAAACCTTACCTTGTACTTTTCCTTGGGTGGGGTAGGTTAACCTCCTGTATAATGGTGAAATAATTGTTATTAAATTATACAATAATCATATACATTAATATGATATCATATATGATATTTTAATATTGATTTGATAATAATATCTTAGTATTATCGTTGTTTCGGGTGTTAACTTACTTGTTTTCTTTTATATGTTTTGTTACGTAAGACATGTTTGTGAAGGATATGTTTTATATTATTCATATCCAGAATGATATCAAGTCCTTAAACATCATTTTTAAATCATCAAATGATAATTATACTTGAATGGATACGATGGAGAATGAATCTCATCGCGTTCGTGGAGACGGTAGTCCGTACGTACGCACGAGCGACAATATCATTCTTTTGATATTAAAAAAATATATAAATGGATGGTATATCATATATACAGAATCATTAACATGTTATATTTATTATTTACATGAGTTACACATCATTATTATACCCATCCAAATAATATTATATTGAATAACAATTACACCAGGACGTGGAGACGGTAAGCCGTACGTACGCACGTATGGTGACATGTTATTCAAAGGGTGGATAGAATACTGAATATGGTTGTACCATATTTATAATAACATCACAGTATAAATATGATACTGGATTTATTATTTTAGAATGGTAACAACTAAGGAAGAAGAAGTGGAATAAGAAATGAACTTAGAAAAGGGTGGTGAAATCATTACCTCTTCTTCGGGTTCTTCCTTTTGATTTGATCAAAATGGCTCCTTAGGTTGGCTTTCTGATCAATCTAAGGCCCCTAGGTTGTAGTTAGGGAAGTTGGGAGAGTATTTGGGCAGAGTTTGGCCGAGACAAAAGGCTTTGATGGTGTGAATAAATGAGAAGGAGGAGTGCCCTTTTATAAGAGGGGTGAGGGGCACCTTTGGAAAAGCTAGAGATATTAGTTTATAATAAATTTATATTCGGTTTAAAATGGCTCCAAAGTTGACTATTAAAAGGTTAAGGTGGGGATGGGTCGAAAAAAACTCAACCAATAGAATTTAGACAGGTTTGGGTACTTATATTAACCTTATCTTTAAGTATTAACTCTATGTTAATTAGTTTCACTTTTACAATGTCACTTTGAATTTTTATATAATATTGTTAATAAACTTACTATATACATCCAATCGACCCCCAAGTTGTCCATTAATGATGAACCTATCATGATATAGGTCTCTTGGCCGAACCTTAGATTTTTAGAAATTTAATATCAATTAATAATATAATATTTGTTTTAAGAACTCTTTTATGTCAATTTTGACACTATTCAATAGTTGATTTTTGTGAAACTCATAACAGATTGATTAATTAGAACAAAGTCAATTAAATCAATCCTAATATATAATATCATCCTAGAAAATTAGTTTAATTCATTAAAAGTTTCATATTATATTTATTTGGGCATTTATAATATCAATTATTTTAATTTTTTACTATTATAGTAATTACTGCATCATCATTGTGTCATAAATAAAATAAAATATTCAATGTCTAAAAATTATAAATAAAATATCATTATGTAGGAAATCTTTTTATCTTTCTAATTAATATTTATAATTTAATATCCAACATATAAAACCCTATGTAACAATTGTTTTTCTAAATGATATATGCTTGTGTCATTTTTGTATTCATTTTAACTTAATAAAGTGTCATTATCACTTACAAGTGGATCCATGGGGTCCCAAAATCGACCCAAAGATTCCCATGGTCGACCATGTATCAACCAATAGGGTTAAGACACGTTTTAGGGTAATTTAGTATTATTATAATATTATTTTTTAACCATTATTTACCGGATTTACCCTTAACCATGGTAAATAAAATATTTACCGCAGTAATTATTCTAAATGTCTAAAAATAAAAGTTACCTATTTACACAATTTAAACATCCTGATTCCAAATATGGAATCCATTTTCCTAAATTCAAAACACAGAAGTGGCAGAAATTAATTTAAAATTAATTCCCGCTGTCAAAACAAAAAGCATGTTTTTAAGAGATAATAACTATCAAAAGATTGACACTTGTTTATGTTCGGTTTAATTGTAAAATTATGTCCAATGACCAAAATTATATTAAATGGTAAAAATATATTCTAAATATACTTTAAAACTACTAAAATTCATAATTTATCACTATTAATTATTTTGATTAAAAAAGTTGTTTTTAATTAAAAGTTAGTAATTTTCACTATTCATCAAAATATGAAAGTTATCCGAAAAGTACCAAAATTTCACCTTAGGCTAAATTAGATATTCTGAATCCAAAATTGAAGTCCATTTTGAAATATAAAATATATATAATTTTAAAAAGTAGGTATTACTATTCATAACGGCTAGTTTGATTGGTTGTTAGAACTCGGTGTTGCGTACAACACATGCTATCGCATTATTCAAAGAGAAGCGTACCGTAAAAGTTTGGGGTGTTACAATATGAATCGAGAAACGAAGGAGGAAGAATAGATCACGTTTATTCAGATTTATAGAACGACTTATTTTGATTTGAATCAAATATAAATGCGTAAATTATCAATGAAAATTATATAAATATAATCAACATTGTAACCTTGCTCTGATACCATTTGAAGGTTCCGGGCGCAACGAAAGTGCATGGGTGGATGTGCCCACTAGGATTTTTGTCAATAACAATGATCAATCTGGGATCAATACGATGATAAATGCCTGTCTCCACGGATCGAATAACATAAATGGACAAAGAAAAGGAAATACCTGGAACCACAAAGTAGGATCATCACTGGTTCATTATAATTCATTTAATCAATTTAAAATAAATACCTTTTGGGTGTTCGTTCATCGTTGATGTTATTGATCACATTCCTATGTAATTCTTCATTGCGTTGTAGAAGCCTAGTGTAGACTTCCTCTAGCGGTGATCCACATGTGTACCTCGTATCTTGGTACATCACCAAAGGAGTCTCCGGGTGCTAGCGTAGAGAAACCTTTGCTTGCGATGTCTGCCTTAGATCATCTTGATCTAATGGAAGAGGATCTCTCTCGGTCTTGAGAGCATTCTTGGAGGAAGAGGTTCTTTCGGTCCTGAAATAATTCTCCAGAATTGTTGTGTACAACGATTCTCTTGTGTTGGAAAAGAGTTGGGGTTGTGAGGATATTTATAATTGAGTTTGAGGTTGTAGAGTTATGACAATAAATAAACGCGATACACAATTCATTTATTTCATTCACTCTTATTTAAATCCCCCATGTCGAATAATTAATTCGTTGACTTGCGCTCACGCTGATTATAATAAATATCACTTAATAAAACAATATTATATCCTCAAAATCCCGACTGAAAAAACTATACGGCGTGTAATAATAAATACACTGTGTGTACTTGTTTTTCATTGAAAACTACACGGCGTGTATATTCTGTTTTCATTTATTCATTTCCTTTCCAAAATGAAAACTACATGACGTGTACATTTAGTAATACATGATGTGTACTTGTTTTCAAAATAAAAACTACACGGCGTGTAATAATTAATACACAGCGTGTACTTGTTTTAATTTTATTCTTCTTCCAATATTAAAACGTTTTAGGATTCCTTGAATAATTATTAAACCACATAGGGGAATAATCTTGATTGTACTAAAGATACTTGAATACACTTAGTGTGTGACCCTCTAGGCCTCTTTCTCGTTTGAATCAGGTGGGCTTGCTTAAAGTCCAAGATTACTATCTAGCAATGGGTCAAGGCACCCAAGAGAAAGAAGATGACACCACATTGACACATCACCTCATACGAATTCTTACTATGCAATTTATTCTATTTTTCTCGATATATCATCATGAAGGTTTCATGGAAGTGTAATAAACCTATATGCTTGATCTATCGTTCTTTGACTACATGAAATAAACTCGTCATTTACACCATGGCCATGGAATTTAATGCGATATTTCTATTTCAATCAAAGGGACGAGATATCAACTTACATAAATGGAAGGAAAAAATCCTTCCTCGACTTATCCATTAACAACATGTCACTCATAACGCACCCAACATACCCTACTTCCCGCCAACTTTCTGCGTGACGGTTTTCGTCAGTAAATCTAAGTGCACGAGTCATGAAATGAGTTAATGATAATCTTCCAGTCTAAAAACCATTACACATGCTCACAGATAGTAATTGTTGATGACACCAAGACATGCGAAATTACTACTGGTGGGTCTGTTCTCATAATCTCCCATCTTGGGGATTACTAAGTGCAAACTCCATGAGAGAGAGTCTCTTCTTCTTATGAGTATACACACATGATGGTCTGTATACTATGTGTCCTATCATAGTATGTCATCCAACCGCAGAACTTTATTTAGGAATATTGTTATAGAATTTCAAGGTTCTCATCATAGGGGGGATCTACCATGACCTTATCAATGCAACAAATATTCCAGGACATTATTATATTATAGTCCTTCAGAACAATGAACAATACATAATATGTGAGCATTCATGTAATCAAATTAAAAAGAAGTTGGTTCTCAGGACACCAACCCTTACAAAATTTATGGGTTTTCTTACTCCCACTCTATTAAGGTAATTGTAAGGAACTTTATTATAAAAATTCATTCACCCATAAAGTTTCAACTATGATGAGACTTTGAGAGACCAATGCTATAAATATTTGATACATAATCAGTATAGAATTTAGTTGTGTCTTCAACAATATAGATATCTTAAATAAAACCATCTAGATGACTTCAAATATGGATATATCCTTTTCAAATCATGATATATCATTCAATGGAGTACGTCCATTTATAATGGATATGACCACATAGTTGAACCTCTCTAAAAAAGTGACATATTATTTGGATGATTATCTCAAAGGGTAATGGTGGGAAGAACATATTTAATTCACATAGTATTACTACAACCTCCAAATTCATGATTGGAAACTTCACCGAACCTATAGATTTAATATTTATGGATTTGAAAATGAAAAATATTCATATTAATTCATGTAATGCATTTTTTAGGTTGAATGAAATGTAAAGCCAGAAGCATGAAATATTGCACCAATACACAACAATCAGGTGATTTTAGTCACTGTAACTTAAATTTAGTCATTGAAATGGATTTCATGACATTTTTTGATTACCCAACAAGAACTATGACATCATTAATAATGCTAAAAAATTATAATTTTCCATTATTGGATATAGGTTAACCTACTTTAGGAAGAAACTTTTACCTTTTATCTTTTCGTAGTGCTAATTATTCCCTTATCCCCATGTCAATCTTATCCAACTCACCACAATGCCATCATTTTTTTTCATGAAAATTTAATGACATGCGAATAACAAGATCAAGTGATTTTTTTCTATAAGAATTTCATCATGAAAATTTATGAATTATGAAAAAATCTAGTATGGCAATTCAAAAAAATTGATCACTTTTTACAACCTCGGTTTTTAACGATTTTTCAATAATGGTTTCACAAAAATAGTGTAGATGTAGTTTACATTATAGAATATTTGATCACCCATTAGTGGATATTGTGTTTTACATTATTCTATATTCCCATTTAATGTTGTCTTTGAGGATTTATATTTATTTCATTGAGGTAAAAAAGTATAATTTCCTAAAAACATAGTCTTTGAGGAATGTTTTAGGAAAACTAATTATGTGAATTCATCACAAACATGACACCCTAAAATTCTGGTAATTTTTTAACCAGAAAACATTCCATAATAATTAAACACACATATCATCCCATAAAACGTGACCCGTAATGTGAATTCTTAACTTATATAAGTATCAAACATTATTAAACATATATCCCAAATAAATTTCATATCATTGATCAATGTAGGAAAACATACATTAATATCATTATCGAGTTGCTTTGGTCATGATATTATTATATGCAACATACTTAATTTGTGCTTCATGTACAACCATGGTGGAAGGTTATAAATTAACAATACAACTAGTTATGGACTGTGACTACTACATTGTACAATAGAATGACTTATTACATCTTGAGATAATACAATATGGAATATTCTTAGCTCATTTTCAAGTTTAGGATAATCATACTCAATTTTCATCCATTGATGAGATTCTAATGGATGACATAGTTTCCCATTATTATTTTTTGTATCTCTACAACATTAAATTGTATTTTATTTCCATAATATCAATATAGTCATCTATACTATGGAATGATTATAAACTACAATACATATTTTAAAGGACAGGATTAATCATTCTTTTATTAATTCACACCATAATTAGGGAATTTAATGAGTTATTTATGGTCATTGTGAACCAATATGAAATAATTTGGACAAAAATGTATTTTTTTGCAGGTCATACACATTAAAGATAGTTTTAATTTAGCATCATATGTACAACAATGAAGTTCATTTTATACTAGTAGAATATCATTCAGGAGACCAATTATTTCTATAGATATGGTGTCACTCTATCTTCCCTCATCTTTAAAACTTTTAATCATTAATATGGATGATAATTTTGTGTATTTATTATAACTGACATATAATGGTCTGTTTATACAACTATTTAACTTCTCAAAAAACATTGGATAATCATGATGGTCATATTAAATTTTCATTTCCATTTATTCTATTTGAACTCCATCATCAATTACACTGGAATTCCTATCAACTAATATATAAACAATAGTATCATATATATTAGTTTTCATGTCTATTTTTCCCACCATTTCTTCCAAAATTTATAGATTTTTTCAATTCCATGAAAAATATAATTTTCATCTAACTATTACAAACTACTTTTACATGAATAAAAATAATGAAAACAAAGAAAAATGAATTCATAATATTATTATATATGCTCTATTGAATGTTATATGATCACTTTAACTCTATATTCAAACTCTTTTGTCACTATATTAGAGTGCATATATTTTTTATCCATACCCATCCTATTAGGTATATAAAATATTTATTTTGTAAAAAATATATATTTCATAGTCATAATCAGAGGATAAAGTTATGAATAAATCTAATAAGTGGAACTAAATATTTTAATGTCACTAGTTATGATTCCTAAAAAGCTCTAATTTTACACTAGGTTGACATGAATAGAAAAAAACTAGTGTAAAAATTTGGTTTCTGGTCCAGGTTTTCTATTTGGTCCTGTATTGGACAAAAGGTTGCTAATAAATTTGATGGAAAATAAATTTTTTTATTATTGGATGGTAGAAATACCTTGTAAATTATTATGGTTTCATTTCATTTAATTGTGTTTTAGATTTCTAAATTTCATTGAAAATATATTTCCTCAGAAAATAAAAACTTATGTAATCACTAAATATTGAATCAAGATCACAGAACATAGAATTTACTAAACAAATTAATGAAACTATTATTTATTACATAAGTTTAGTTAGATTCCATGTTTGTATATTTTTATATTTTTTATTTTCACAACCGAAGCTTCCATGATACGCTTCCCTTTCAATAATGCAATAGCTTGCATTGTACGCAAGTTCGAGATTCTAACACACCACGAACAATCAAAATAGCTGTTATGAATAGTAATACCCACATTTTGAAATAATATAAATCTTATATTTCAAAATGGTCTTCATTTTTGTATTCAGAATATCGAAATTATCCTAAGTTGATTTTTTTTAATTTTCTGAGAACTTCCAATTTTCTATGAATAGATAAAAATACTCAAAAACAACTTTTTTAATCTAAATAATTTATATTGATAAATTATACTATTGAGTGGTTTTAAAGTATAATTATAATATATTTTTACCATTTTATCCAATGGTGGTCATTATAATTAATTTCACTTTGAAATTGGACATAAACAATTGTCAATCTTTTGATATGTATTATTTCTTAAAAACACGCTATTTGTTGTGACAGCAGGAATTAATTATTAAATTAATTAATTCAACTTATATATTTTTAATTTTTTAAAATAGACATAATTTTTGAATTAGGAATATCAAATATATCTTAGGGTTAATTTTTGGTATTTTTCTAAAAAACTTCAATTTTTGATGAATAGTGAAACCACTAAGTGGTAGTTAATGAACTAATATTTCATTTAAATGAAAAATTACCACTTATATGAATTGAATTTCAAAAATCCTACATACATGGTTGTCATTAGGAAGAAAACTGTGGTTCAATGAGATGAAAATAATTTTTGGCGAATAGTAACTTTTAAGTCTTACTAATCACGATTAAAGGTAATTAGTGAAATTTAAGGTAAAAATGATATTATAAAAATACGAAAATATCGTGACACTTTTAATACACTTATTGGACGATTCATTGCCGACCAAGAAAATCCATGGGTCAACTTGGGGACCCCATGGAGCCACATGGGTAAGAAAATGACATAAATAACTTTTTATTTAATGTAAAAAAAATTGTCCCAAACATGTGTTGTTTTACTAAAACAAATATTACATGGGGTTATATAAGTTACAATTTCTACTATAAATATTAATTGGAAAGATAAAAATATTTCATACATCATGGTAATTTTATCATAATTTTTAGACATTAAATAAATTAAAATTTTTATGACACCATGATGATGCAGTGATTACCTCATTAATTAACGATTTTAATAAAATGGAAGGATAATGTAAAATCTAATACTTAAACTTGTTAAAAACCTATTGGATGAGTAGATTTCGAACCCTTGTTACCGTATCCTCGAAATATTTCATTTTTGGACCTTTAAAATCCGAAAATAATTTCATAATAATGCAACATTTCATGTCATTCCAATAGTGCCCCTCCTCTCCTCTTATAAAAGGCCCCCACCACTACCACCTTATTCACACCTTCAAAGCCATTTGGCTCAGCCACCCTCTGACCAAATACTCTTTCAACTTCCCTCTATTACTCCTAGAAGCCTCACTTTAGGAAGAAGACTTCCCAAGGAATCTTTTGGCTCAAATCAAAAAGAGTTACACGATTTTAAGGTAATGCCTTCTCTTGTGTTCTTTTGTTTTATTTTGCTTCTCCAACCCCATAAAATCTTTTTATTACTTTATTTTGAAATATCACCAGTATATTCAATATAATAGGATGTTTTTATGAGAATTATTTGATTTACACTTACACACATCTTCGTCTAATGGTTAATGAACATACTATTTCTCTGGGTGGAAAAATACCGCCTCACAAAACGATGATTGTTCAATATTCTTTTAACACCTATCATGGTGGCCATTAATATGTCACTATATTTATATATGAAATATATTATGTTTATGTTTTCCTTATTCTTCTGTATTTCTCATTTATGTCATACCTTTAGGATTTCTATTATGGGTAAACGCGATAATTTCATTTTAGGAAGTGCGGACTACCGCCCCCTCAAAGTGATTTGAATCGTTAATGCCATATATGGGATGTTTATAGGATGGAGTAAATGATATTATATATGATATTATACTAGAATTATAATACACCTTTATATCATTATGATTTCATTCCATAAAATACAAAATAGAAATGAATGTAGCGTTCATGCGTACGTACGGATTACCGTCTCCATGAACGGTGTATTTCATTTCTTACCTCTAAATGTTACGTAATATTTTGAATGAATGTATATACTGGATATATATGATATATATGATATCTAAATCATGAATATAATTCTGTATATAATGGATATTTTACCACATGAACAACTTGTAATTATAAGAAGTTTATTTTTGACTCAAGTACCAAAGATCGACAAAACGACCGTTATTAACTTAAATAATAACATACTGTTCATAACACGGTAATAAGTGATATAAAAGGAAAAGTGAACTTGGAAAAGGTTCTTAAGAAAGTAGAAATTAAATCTCGTGTATTATTCATGAGTCTAAAGAATGATCGAGTCAAGTCGGACACGAGGTAAGGGAACGTCTTAACCCAATTCCCATTCTTTGGGTTGAACCTATCATTATTGTTTATGTTGTTCTTTAATTACGTGAGAAATGAATTTTTATAACTTATCATGTATTTATAAATTCTTTATGTGATCTTATAGTGAATACACATGAGCGATCTATTTTATTTACAAAATGATCTTTGTAGGGGACTTCGTCTCAATCTCCATTCATTGAGGCATATTTTGTTTTATACACAAATTTATTTTATACGGTGTATAAACCCCTTTGAATTTTATGTTTATTCAAAAGGAATCTTTTTATATGAAACATTTTACTAAAAAAAGGAATTTTTTTGTCGTACGTATGCGGCGACAATGACTTCGCCGTGGTGAACATTATTTGAGTTTGGGCTTCCTCTACAAGACATAAGTAATTTTTAAATGAAAAATTAATACCAAGTTTTAATTTTATTTTATTTTGGTATTGAAAATGGTTTTGATAATGTTTTTATTATATCAATGTGTTTTATTGATATCTTATGATTGAAATATAGAAATGTTATATTTCCTTTATGTATATTTTATGTGATACGATTATGTTATGGTTCATGATATTTTAAACCAGTCCATATGAGGAATGCATTGGACTTAATAAGTGAAAGGTGGAGCCCTCAATAGCTCGTTGATGCATCGTCAGGTCTCATGATACAAACTAGTGTCTTGGCATGAGGCCTTGACAAAATATTATTTGTATTCTTGGCACGAGGTCTTGGCTACATGGTTATGATAGTCTAGAATTATGCATTCCATCATTATGAAAGTGGTTATTGATATTTCATGTGATTATTCAACCAGTAGAATATCCATGTGAATAAGTAAATGGCATTATCTCATTTTACATTTTCCATATTATGTTGAAATTCAATTTTAAAAGGCTTTTGTTTTAGTTATACATTTCCTTAAATGTTTATGTTTATTTATGAAAGCTTCTTCTATATTATTATCCTTACTGAGCATCTGAGCTCACCCCTTTCAATGTTTTAATTTATCCAGGATGCGAAGAAGTATTTTATGAATGACCTCCAGGGATAGTTGGAAGGGGATTTGAGTGTGAACTATCGAGACCATGTTATTGTAGTTTTTCACTTTATGATATAATGTAACGTTTATGAATGTATGTAGTGTTTCCAAGGCTACTAAACTAATCGGTCTTTTGAGACATGATCTTTTGTGATCATGCCAATGTTACACAATAATGCACCGACTCTGGGTAACTAGGGTCGGGGCATTACAGTTTGTATCAGAGGCAGTTTAGTAATAACCTTGGAAGCTAGATTTAGATAATCTATGATTAGAGCACATAGGCCAAAGATAGACTTTGAGGATTAGTATATAAGAAATTCCTAGAATTTTGGTATTATAGAGATTTTGGGAGTTTTAAGAAAAATACATCCCTGTCTGGATACGAGCAGGTAGAGGCGGCTCTGGAAAAGATGTACCTAGGGGTAAAACCAAAAACACCGCTTTGAGCTAGACTCGAATGGGAAATGGTGCACGACAATGGGCCTTGCTGCACTCTTGGTTATGACACTCCCAGGGGATATTCGTAGGATTATTATCATTTTCATTACAAACCATTATGAAGGGTTTATGTGTATATACATCTTCAAAAAAAACATTTTTATTATTATGGATTATATCCATAAACTGTTCAATTTATGTTAAGTGTTTTACAAGTATGGAATTATGTATTGTGATTCATAAACTGATCTAGTTTATGCTAGTTTTTAGAAATGGCACCTAGTGGGTGGAATGGAAACCGTATCAATGCATGCACTCCTTGTAGGGATTTCCCTCTTGCTAAAGATAATTATAATGGAGTTGGTGATACAACTGGTGTTGATCAGCTTATCACCATATTGGGACAACTCACTCAGGTTATGAATAATAACCTTACTCGTATGGATCCCCCTGATCCGCAATGTGGAGGATCAATGTTAGACTGCTTCATGAGGCAACAACCACCAACATTTAATGGGGGTACAAATCCATTAGTAGCTGACCAAAAGATAAACTCCTTTGAGAAAATATTCCATGCCTTGGGGAGTAGTGAAAGGGAGAAGGTTGTCATGGCAGTTTACCGCCACACTGGAGATGCTGATCAATGGTAGTAATTGATTTAAAATACAAAGGATTATGATGAAGTATCGAATATGGAATGAAGGTAGTTAAAAGAGCTTTTCTTAGAAAAATAATTTCTTCATGACCATCGAGCAGATATGGAAAGGCAATTTCTGAGTCTGAGACAAAAAGAGGATGAGAATGTCTCAAAGTATGAGGCCAAATTCACAAGGTTAGCAAGAAATGTTGTAGATTATATATGTAACCGAAGAAGTAAGATTGATCCTTTCTTTTATGGGTTAAAACTATTTCTCCGTCGAGCATTCATCTCACAAACCTTCTCATCGTATAAAGATATTGTCTCATGTGCTATCAATACAGAAAAGGAATTATCTAAATCTTATGACAATAAAGTAAAGTAAGGGAAGAAGAGAACAGTGGATCAAGAGACAGATAAAGGGAAAAAGGGAAAGAAGGATTTTCCATTATGCGACAATTGTGGGAAGAATCACCCCGGTAATTGCCTAAAAGGAATGGGAGTTTATTATAAATATGGAGAAAAAGGTCACCATACTCGTGATTGCAAGGGAAAGAAAGAGGATATCAATGTTGAATGATACAACTGTAGGTAAAAGGGGCATTATTCAAATGAATGTCCTAAGCTTTAGGGAAACTTACCTCAGAAAATGACAAGGTATCATGGAAAATCTTATGCTGTTACTACAGTTGAAGTGGAATAATTAATGTATTGCTGCTTTTGGACTCAAGGATTATATTCTAGTTATAAGAATAATTTGATATATATAAGGATTGTACTGTAGTAATTTTTGGTTTAATTAAGGTTTTAATATGATGAAGGTAGTCATATTTTTATATGTAACAATAAGAGAAACATTACTTTGTTTGAGTAATCTGATGATACAATTGATTTTGGAATTTAGAGACCTTTTAGAGAAAGTCTGGACAAAGGTATTTTGGACAACTATAATGGTTGGAATGGATTATGTTGAACATTGGATAGTATTGTTTAAGGTTAAAACATTTATGAAGATTATTTTTGTAATATTATAATACTATTGTTTTAGGAAAAGGACAACCTGCAGGTTGGGGGATAACCCGTCATGTCGGACAAAGATATAGGAATCAAACCCACAACCATAGTGCGACAAGCCTTTATTACCTACCACTAGCCTACAGGAAGTCCCTGGTTATTAGAAAATAGGTTTCCTAATCTAAATGGTATGTTTTAATATTTGGAACCTTGTTGGATTAGGATAAATATAATATTTTTGAGTTCTATTATCTCTTTGAGTGAAATATGGGTTTCTGGTAAAAATTTATAAAAGAATTAAAGTCTACATGACAAGTATGTATATTTACTTATGTTCTTTATAAATCTTCTAAATAAATTCCTCAACTTTATGAAAGGTAACTTAAAACAAAAACGTTGTCAGTTTACTTTTCGTACTGGGGAATCAATGATCGTTTAACCAATCACAAGTTTGTGATTTTTTTGTAGTTAATCTTTCTCATAATCCTGTTTTATACAACTCTCCATCAGACCTTGATGGTTTGTTATTCCTCCATATCCATATTTTCATAGAATCCTAGTATGGTCTATCTCGGGTGACCTTTGTAATTCTCTTTCTTTCTTTTAATGTTATATTAACCTTATTTTCTATGTGGGTTTTCCACAAAGGTATTTTCTACTTTAACCCTTTTATTTTCGAAGAACAATTTCAAATTTCTAGGACATAATTTATTGAAGGAGGGGATAATGTCACAACCCAAGCTTCCATGATACACTTCTCTTTCAATAATGCAATAGCTTGCATTGTACGCAAGTTCGAGATTCTAACACACCGCGAACAATCAAAATAACTGTTATGAATAGTAATACCCACTTTTTGAAATTATATAAATCTTATATTTTAAAATGGACTTTGTTTTGGTATTCGGAATATCGAAATTATCCTATGTTGATTTTTTTGTAATTTTCTAAGAACATCCAATTTTCTATGAATAAAAGAAAATTACTCAAAAACAAATTTTTTAATCTAAATAATTTATAGTGATAAATTATACTATTGAGTGGTTTTAATGTATAATTATAATATATTTTTACCATTTTATCCAATGGTGGTCATTAGAATTACTTTCACATTGAAATTGGACATAAACAACTGTCAATCGTTTGATATATATTGTTTCTTAAAAACACGCTATTTGTTGTGACAACGGAAATTAATTATTAAATTAATTAATTCAACTTATATATTTTGAATTTTTTAAAATAGGCATCATTTTTGAATTAGGAATATCAAATATAGCTTAGGGTTAATTTTTGGTATTTTTCTGAAAAAAATTCAATTTTTGATGAATAGTGAAACCACTAAGTGGTAGTTAATGAACTAATTTTTCATTTAAATGAAACATTAACATTTATATGAATTTAATTTCAAAAATCCGACATACATGGTTGTCATTAGGAAGAAAAATGTGGTTCAATGAGATGAAAATAAATTTTGGTGAATAATAACTTTTAAGTCTTATTAATCGCGATTAAAGGTAATTAGTGAAATTTAAGGTAAAAATGATATTATAAAAATATGAAGATATTTTGAAACTTGTCCTACAATTATTGGACGAGTCATGTCTGACCAAGATAATCCATGGGTCAACTTGGGGACCCCATGGAGCCACTTGGGTAAGAAAATGACATTAATAACTTTTTATTTAAAGTAATGATAAAATTATCCCAAACATGTGTTGTTTTACTAAAAAAATTATTACATGGGGTCATATAAGTTAAATTTTTGACTATAAATAATAATTGGAAATATAAAACGATTTCCTACATCATGGTAGTTTTTTTTATAATTTTTATACATTAAATAAATTAAATTTTTTATGACACCATGATGATGCAGCGATTATCTCATTAATTAATGCTTTTAATAAAATGGAAGGATAATGTAAAATCTAATATATAAACTTGTTAAAAAGCTATTTTATGAGTATATTTCTAACCCTTATCACCTTATCCAAGAAATATATCATTTTGGGACCTTTAAAATCCGAAAATCATTTCCTAATAATGTAACATTTCATGACTTTCCAAGAGTGCCCCTCCTCTCCTCTTATAAAATGCCCCCACCACTACCACCTTATTCACAACTTCCAATCCATTTGGATCGGCCAACCTCTACCCAAATACTCTCTCAACATCCATATCTTACTCCTAGAAGCCTCACATTGGGATTAAGTCTTCTCAAGGAAGCCTTTGGCTCAAATCAAAAAGAGTTACCCGATTTTAAGGTAATGCCTTCTCTTGTGTTCTTTTGTTTTATTTTGCTTCTCCAACCCCCTAAAATATTTTTATTACTTTATTTTGTAACAAAAAAAGTATATTAAATATACTAGTATGTTTTTATGAGAAGGATTTGATTTAAACTTACACACACCTTTGTCTCATGGTTAATGAAAATACTATTTTTGTTGGTGGCGAAATACTATCTCCCGAAATGATGATTGTTCAATCTTCTTTTAACACCTCTCATGGTGGCCATTAAAATGACACTATATTTATATATGATATGTATTATGTTTATGTTTTCCTTATTCTTCTGTATTTCTCATTTATGGCTTACCTTTATGATTTCCATTATCGGTAAACACGATAATTTCATTTTAGGAAGTGCGGACTACCGCCCCCTCAAAGTGATTTGAATCGTTAATGACATATGTGGGACGTATAAAGGATGGAGTAAATGATATTATATAAGATATTATACTGGAATTATAATAATCCTCTATATCATTCTGATTTCATTCCATAAAATATAAAATATAAATGAAAGTAGTGTTCATGTATACGTACGACTTACAGTCTCCATGAACGGTGCATTTCATTTCGTACCTCTAAATGTTACGTAATATTATGAATGAATGTATATACTGGATATATATGATATATATGATATCTAAATCATTAATATAATTCTGGATATAAGGATATTTTACCACATGAACAACTTGTAATTATAAGAAGTTTATTTTTGACTCAAGTACAAAAGATCGACAAAACGACCGTTATTAACATAAATAATTACATAATGTTCATAACAAGGTAATAAGTGATATAAAAGGAATAATGAACATGAAAAAGGTTCTTAAGCAAGTAGAAATTAACTCTAGTGTATTATTCATGAGGTTAAATAAAGATCGATTCAAGTCATACACAAGGTAAGAGAAATTCTTAACCCAATTCTCATTCTTTGGGTTGAACCTATCGTTCTTATTTATGTTGTTCTTTGATTATGTGAGAAATCAATTTTTATATCATATCATTTATTTATAATTTCTTTATGTGAGCTTATAGTGAATACACATGATAGATCTATTTTATTTACAAAATGATCTTTGTAAGGGACTTCACCTTAATCACTATTCATTGAGGCATATTTTTCTTTATACACAAATTTCTTTTATACAGTGTATAAACCACTTTGACTTTTAAGTTTAGTCAAAAGGAATTTTTTTATACGAATCATTTTACTAAACAAAAAAAGGAATGTTTTTTTCCATATGTATGCGGCGACAATGAATTCTCCGCCGCAGTGGCCATTATTTGGGTTTCGGCTTCCTCTATAAGCCATAACTATTTTTTAAATGAAAAATAAATTCCAAGTTTTAATTTTCTTTAATTTTGGTATTGAAATGGGTTTTGATAATGTTTTTATTATATCAATGTGTTGTATTGATATATTTTTATTGAAATATGGAAATTTTATGTTTCATTTATGCATATTTTATGTGAGAATATTATGTTATGGTTTATGATATGTTTAAACTTGTTCATATGAGGAATGCATTGGACTTAATAAGTGACGGGTGGAGCCTGCTATAGCTCCTCGATGCATCAGTAGGTCTCATGAGTCAAACTAGTGTCTTGGCATGAGGCCTTGACAAAATATTATTTGTAGTTTTGGCACGAGGCCCTGACTACATGGTTATGATAGTCTGGAATTATGCATTCCATCATTATGAAAGTGGTTATTGATATTTCATGTGATTATTCGACCAGTAGAATATCCATGTGAATAATTAAATGGAATTATCTCATTTTACATTTTCCATATTATGTTGAAGTACAAGTTTAAAAGGCTTTTGTTTTAGTTATACATTTCCTTAAATGTTTATGTTTATTTATGAAATCTTCCGCTATATTGTTATCATTACTGAGCATCTGAGCTCACCCATTTCAATGTTTTAATTTTTCCAGGATGTGAAGAAGTATTTTAAGAATGACCAACAGGGATAGTTGGAAGGGGATATGAGTGTGGATTATGGATACCGTGTTATTTTAGTTTTTCACTTTATGATATAATGTAACGTTTATGAATGTATCTAGTGTTTCCAAGGCTACTAAACTAATCGGTCATTCCAGACTTGATCTTTTGTGATCATTCCAATGTTACACAATAACGCACCGACTCTGGGTAACTGTGTTCGGGGCTTTACATTTATTATATACTACGAATTATAAAAATACAAAAAAATATTTTTATAATAACCCACTAATGAAATCCTATTCAAAAAATTCTATATTTACCAATATTAGGTATATTTCACATATCCTAAAACATTTTAATCATCTATCCAGTTTCCTTAACAACATCACAAATACATTCAATAAATTAGAATTTTAAAAAATCAGTTTTTGTGATTTCACATCATTAAGATCCAAGACATTGTGATTCCACCTCTAACAACCAAGATAACTCTATGATATCTCCCATGTATAGTAGTAAAAACCTTCACAGTTATATCCAAAAGAGTATACTAACTCTTAATAAAATCCATTACACCTTTATGGTTAGGGAATATTATAATAAACTTTATAAAAATCACCCAATATCATTTAAACTAGTATGCATATAAGGTAAATGTTTAATAAATTGTAACTTTTTATGGGTGGCAGTCAAACCATTCCCCAAGAAACATGATAGATCAAAATAATAATATAATTATGTACATGTCTTAATCAAAATAAATAGTGCTATAAAATAGAAAATGAATCATATACATTACTATAAACCTCAAACCAATATTTTTTAAATTTTAAACCCATGATATTTATGGTAACAGGATTAGAAAAATGAATCTGAAAAATAATTTTCTCAACATCTATGTTAACCAAGGAAAACACAAAACACCTTAATTATTAAGGGTCATATTCTAATAAAAATTGAAAAAGAACACCATAAAACAAATTGAAGCTTCCGTAGGAATTGATATATCCCTTATATAATAATTTTCATGATTTTATGGTTAAAATTGGATAAAAAAATAAAATAGTTTTTATGTCCTCATAAAATTAGAAAACCGTAATCCCCTTCAACTCTAGTTGAACATTAAATATTTTATATATTAAAATATCAGAAATTATATACTTCAAACCATTTATATTAATCTGATCATTTCCTAAATAACTAAAATAAAACACATCCTAAACCACCACAATAAAGCCATCTAATAGGTACCACAAATCATAGATAAACTTAATCAAAACAATGTTTTTATATTTATAAAAACATATTCTTATTTTTGTCTCAAAAAAATATAATTCACTGTTTATTTTCACAAAAAATGATCATTTACAAATTTAATAATGTAATCCATTTAGAAATAAATTCTATAAAATCCTTGACCATTCATATTAATTTTCAAAAACAATTCATTAAATCAACTACAAAACCAATTCATAGAAATCACCACAAATCAATAAAATTTATTTTCTAACCAAATTTTGAATTTGAAATCCCAAAAATCAATTCTTCATATTAAAATATTTTTCAAATCAATTTTTAAAAATTATATTGATTATTGAATCTAAATAACCAAAATCAATAATTTTATAAAAGAATGAAATATTCCATTAAATACTACATATATAAAATTATTCAAAAAAAATATATTCTTTCCTTTAATTGAAATCATACAAATTCTCATTAATGTTTTGGAACAACCGACTAATAAACACATCACTGGAATAGAAATTATAACATTCATAATGTGATGATAAATAGATTATAATTAGATGATTTCAATTAAATTCATGAGTCCTTAATTTGTAAATAATTTAAATATGTTTATATAAAATAGAAATTAAATCATTATGATTTATATTTATCAATGATTTATCCAAAATCATTAATAAGTGTAATTGATTGATACTTCATATCACATTTATAAGTAAATTTACTATTATATTTTCAATCAAAATCACAACAGGACATCACCCTTATAAAAAACATAAATCAAATAATAAATATGTATAAAAAATATATATTAAATGGAAAAATATGGAATCCAATATATATTGTTAAATAGTAAAATCTTAAATCCAAATTCTCTCTTACATGGCTTACAAAACAAGTCAATAAATTAAAATTTAAGATATTGATGGCACTGAGGTAGTCAAGAAGGGGGAGGGGGATACATGCTACACTTTTTGACTAAGGGAGTGTAAGATGAGAAAGGGTTATCATCATAGGGATGCTTCGTGGTGGTGGGTGGTCGGCCTGGGCTAAAGACAATGATGGTATGAAGATGAGTCGACAGAAATCAAGAAATAAAGTATACAAAAATATAATGTTGTTTGGACTAGGTATGCACGAGATAGGTGGTCAAAGAAAGTAAAAATGAGACAAGAGTAGAAATAATAACATAACATAGATTTGACAGGGTTTATTTATCTATGATAATATCAGCAGGGAGCGGTGGTAGAGATGGACTTCTATGTTATCTTAATCACCGTGAGGGGAATTGGTTCGATTACGGTTCTATTTAATAGAGGAGGAAGTGATTTATATGAACTAAAATAATAAAAACTGATAAAATAATACTTTATCATAACATTATTAGATCTGATTAAGTCCTAAAAATTAATCCATGATTATTTTTTTCAGGGGCTAAGATTTACATTCTCCAAGACTATTTTTGTTTCCAGTTGTAATTCTTGAACACTTATTTCGTTGTCATTAAATAAGCATTGAAAACTATTTTAGACTTTTCGTTCATCTGTCTACATGGTCTCAAAACATTTCATGTAGTTAAGAGAAGGAATAAATCATTTTTATAACACCATTCTTCTACATGAATATCACTTCTTGTTTTCCCGATGAGTTCCCATTGCATTTGAGTTATTAACATTAAAAATTACTATAGCCTCTTCTAAGTATTTCATTAAGACATGTGAATTTTCAATGTAGATTTTGGACGGATGAATTTTGTTTCCCTTGATGTCTCATAGTGTCTTACTTACTACAGTTATCATTCCCAACTCATATCATCTTAGAGATTAGTAGTTTCTAGTTTTTCAGATTTATTCATGCACACATGCATTGTGAAACCTTGTGGTTGAAGGATGGCTCTATTGAAATAAAAAATCTATCTTCCTATTCTACTTGGGATGTAATAGTTTTGGACTCGAAAATCAACATTTAGTGCATGGTTAGTGATTTCTTGAAGAAATGTGTGCCAAGATGATGTTGACTTATGGTTCAATGCTTGGGATATATCTGAATGATCACATTCAGTTAGGTGAAGGGTTGTATACTAAAAATTTATATGGTATATCATTTTTGTGATATTCTCTCATTTTATTTTTCATTTTGGTTAATTTATTGTTGTTAAATTATCATTTGAACTCTTGAAAACATTTTACCCATTTTATGTTTTAATATATTTATAGATTATTAATTGGCTTTCTAATTCACACTTCACTATGTTAAAAAAATTACAGTTAGAAATATATAATATTATAAATATAATAAATATACATTTATAAATATATTTATTTATATATCTATATTTAACATTATTAATGAATATATAATCTTAAATGCATGAATGTTAAAAATGAGTGAAATTGAATAATTCATTAATTAGGTGTTCAGGGGTATAATTACACCAAACAGACAAATACATAGACACACACACATACCATGGTAAAACCTGGTCTATATCCCCCAAGAATATATCAGACAACACCCTAAACGTATATATATATATATATGGGGGGGGGGGGGTTGAGTCCCCCCATTATGTTATGTCATTCCCCGTCATCGAGAGAAGGCTTATCTGCACATGGCCCATGCTATAACATGATCCATAAAAAATCATGCCAACATTTTCTTATGATAGGGAGCGTCACACCCCTTATAATTGGAAAGGTGAACTACCATCCAACTAACAACGATGTCACTGCCTGTGTATGAATCATTGAACCTACTGCAACTGGGGCACCAAAATCATCGTTCCACCTATCGCTGCCTCTCATCTCCCATCATTCATCACACCCCCAAACACCAAGCATCCTGGCACCACTCATCCACCATCAGTCATTGTTCTAATGTCATAGGACACCATCTCCTCAACTGAAGACCACCGTGGCATACATCAGCAACAAATCTCATTAGCTGACATTGACCCACCCCTTCCATTGAGTAGGTGTCTACTGACACCACGTCCGTAACATGAATGATCCCACATTAATTTTGGTATTATTAGATTCCAGACCATAATTACCCCCAATTGAATATTGGAAAATCATGGATAAGCTGGGGTTTGAACCCCAACCACCCCATATTAAGAAATGGAATATATTTATTAATTATAAATATTATAAAAACTAATATTTGTGTATTTATTAAAATAAATAGGAAACAATATTGAAAATATTAAAACACATATATTAAATATAAATATATTAATATTAAAAATTAATTTAATTTTAAAAATAATAATAGATAAAATAAATAAATAAATAATACAAACAGAAATAATATTTAAAATAAATAAATTAAATTTTCTGATTAAAAAATAATTTGTTAAATATATTATGTTATGAAATTAAATTCCAAAATTAATATTAAATATTGAATAATTATATAAATTGTAGGTGTGTGCGGTTCATTATTATATTTCATTAATTAAGTAAATATTTGTGTGTGTGAAATTAATGAATATATGTATACACATGTTTGATATATGTTAAGTTCAAGAAATAAAAATATATAATATGAAATGTCTATAATTGAAATAAATAATAATAATATTAAATAATTTAAAAAAATAATATGTGATATCAATTAGATAGATAATTTAGAAAAATTAAAAATTAATATTAATATACATTAAATTTAAAATGAAAGCATATTAATTATAAAAAATACAACCATGTTAAGAAAATTAAATGGTAATGAACAAAAATGTAAAAATAAATATTAGAAAATGGATAAAATAACATAAATATTGAATAATGAAAAATTAAAAAAGAATAAATAACAAAAAATATAAATGAATAAATATTTTAAGTCTATAAATTATAAAACAGTGTAAGAAGATACTCAACATTATCAATGAATACAATATATTAAACTAATTCATGATAAAAATGGGTAATATATATATATATATGATTAAATAATTAATACATTTTTTTATTCAAAAAAATGAAATCATTTTTTAAATAATTAATTTAATGAAAAAATAATTGATATACTATTTATTATTACATATATATTAAATTAATTCATTTTTCAATAATTTTGTTCATTTTTATTAATTATTAAAAGTATATTAATTATTTGGATATATATATATATTACTAATATACTTTTTATTAATATATATATATATATATTAAATTTGAAAAATTTAATTATAAAGAATTTGGTGTTTGATGGATCCATTTCCTGAATCCACATGAATATGTATATATATAGGTACTTAGGGGTACAAGTACACTGAGTCACACATACCCAAACACATGCTTTCAAACCCGATAGGTAGGTCGTAGCCCTATCCCAAGGGATAACCCTCTAATTAATGGTATCAAGACCAAATTAATAACTGTCATAAAGACCCATTACATGTTATTCCCCATAAGACCAGTCAAATACTATTTTTTTGGTGGTGAATATGCATCGCCAATGAATGACCTCCTCTGGCATGCCAATTATGGATACCCATCATCTCAACCATTGTTATTTCAGTGACATAGATAACCATCGGACCACCACCCCTAAAATCAAGCAGGCGTTTTTGGAGTCAATAAAGTTTCCTTATCACTTTTTTCATTCCTCTATGTTTTGAAAATAAAAAAAACATTTTCTTATGAAAAATTATTTTTATCTAAAAATTAGTTTCTTAAAAAAAATTTCCCTCTCTAAAAGTTTTATCCTTACCCTAGTTTTTAATGCCTCATTCAATGTGTTCCCCAAACAAAGTTTAACCATTTTTTTCTCTAAGTCAAAAATTTATATCCTTATCAAAATCATCAGAATCTTATTTTTATTGGATATAGAGTCTTTCTATTTTCAGAATTAATTATCTAAAATTCAGAATCTGAATTCTCTAAAATTCAGACTCCAAATTCTCCGAAATTCACACAACAAAATCTCTGAAATTTAGAGTACAAATTTAATGAAATTTAGACTCCAAATACATTGAAATTCGTACTCCGAATTATTTGAAATTTAGACTTCGAATTCTCTTAAATTCAGAGTCTGAAGTAATTTAAATTTTGACTCTTAATTTACTAAAATTTAAACTCTAAGTTCCTCATAATTCAGACTCCAAATTCCTCAAAATTTATACTCTGAAATCTATAAAATCAGACTTTGAATTTTCTGAAAATAGAATCTGATTGTTTATAAGTTTAGACAAAAAATTCTATTTTTTCCCTAGATCAATATTATTCAGTTAGGGATAAGATACTTTATATTCCTTACAAGTTATTTATTCTCAAGCTTTACAATTCTACCCGAGACTTCCCTATATAAATTGACGTCGTATAATTTTTTTCTAACTAACCATTGGGTGAGTGAAACATGTACCCGTCCCTATGAGATTCAAGGAAAAAATATGACTATTAGAGGATGGAGAAAACCATTGATGTTTTTCCTATACATAGGAGCTCATTTTAATGATCCAACAATTGATGAAATCGTTCCAAGATCCTAGAGATTACATGATGTGGAGTGATCTCGAGTGAGGGAAAGACTCTCATGACTTGTGCATTTTATGAACATTTTGTTTTGTGGTGAATATATTTTTTAGCTTACTTTGTGAGACTGTGATTGTTGTTTAGTATAATTGAGGGCTTTAGTGATAGGAATACATAGGTCCGACTACATTGAAGTTTGAGGCCTTACGGGGATAACAAGGCAGACTCTGATATTCTTATCAAGGGCTTAACCTGGTGTGGGTAAGACAGACTTTTTTAAAGGTATAAATCAATAGACCTTTATCCAAGGATATTGGATACCCTACTCTTTAGGTTAACAAATTTCCTACTTGTTTACCTGTTGTTGTTTCTGATTTTATTTCCTATTTGTTTTTTAAACAATGAAAGTATAAATTTATTACACTTTCTTTTACTATTATACTCTAATAAATAATATTATATATGTTCTAAGGAAGAATATTTCCTTAATATAAACTTGTCTAGGTATCCTTATGTTTAACATGTTTATGTTTAGGTTTCTATTAATTGGACTTGGGCCCTTCCAATTTTCCATTTATGTGATAATAAAAGAGTGTTTGGGAATTTACAGTGTCTAAATTTGATAAACATATATTTACTTGAGGTTAAAAGTGAAATTTTTTAAACCTATATTTCACCCCTTTAAGTATTTGATCATCTTCATATATTATTTTGATCCTAGAATTGGTATTAGAGAAACGTCTCTAAAATACTTATACATACATAATGGTTTTCTTGCTCATGTTTTTTGTGCTTAACTTTTCTTATTCATGTTTTTCTTAAGGGGTTTTTTAAAGTGTTACTATTAAAAAATCTTGTAGAGAATTTTTTCCTTATAGAATGATAGGTATAATGTTGGATCCATTGACAACATAAATCCTACCAGAACACCAATTTTTTATGGTAATTATTATGAGTAATGGAGAGATACGATGAGAACTTTTTTTACCAACACTAGAGTTGAAAACTTTTTTATGAACACTAGGGATTAAAACATTCTATACAAGGATGTTAAGACCTTCACCAATCGAGAGAAACTAGAATATAAACTAAAATACAAGGAACACAATACATTGTTTTATTATATGACAAGGAATATATATATTGAGATATCTTCTTATGAATCTTCCAAAAACATTTGGAAGAAACTTGAAGTAACACATTTTGGTACGTTTAAAGTGATAGAAACTAGAAGTGCTATGTTAAGAGTTGAATATCATTGATTCTTATTTTCGTATGGAGAAATTTTTTGCAAAGTAAAATAATTATTTTTGACCATTGTCAACAATCTTCAATCTATGGGAGATAAGGGTGTTTTTGATGATGTTCTTGTGGATAAAATAATTGATATTATGCCCAATGAGTGGGAATCTAAAAGGAAAACCATGATGAGAATATGAAGGTATCTAATATCACTCTAGACGAATTATTTTCAACACTTCATGAGCATGAAACTCAAATGAATAGAGATACTGATTTCAACAAAAATAAGAATGGTAATGGTGGTGTAGTATTCCCTACTACATCTAAAGTAAAGAATCTAGAATGGGTAGCTAGATCTAAAGCTATGAAAGCATTCATTATGTTTGAAACAAGTGAAAGCGATCAATCTAAAAATGAATTATCTAATATTTCTCAAAGGATGAAAAATATTGTGGGAATGAAATATTTTTAGTACAGATATAAGAAAAACGATAGAAAATACATGAAATATTTTGAAGTAACCTGTAATGAATATAAAAGAACTGGACATATCAGACAAGATTTTACTATACTAAAGAGAAAAAATAATAAGAAAAAGATTTATGAAGGAAATATAAAGAATTATTACCTATCTAAGGATATGAAATTCTTGAAATTAAACGACACTTGGAGTTCTAGTGGTGGTGAATCTTCAGGTGAAACTTAAGATTATGCATCTTCTGGTCAGAAGAATATTGGCCTTATAGAAAGAGTACCCATTGAAAATCATTATCTTATGGACAAGGTACATAATATTGAATCATTTACAAATATTTATTTAAATTATAATTTTCATAATGAAATATATTATGAATATTCAGATGATGAATCTTCTTTATTAGAAGATAATACCTTACCATTATTTCAAGAAGTTTCTTGATTTTCTAAACCAGTTGAGAATGAAAATTGTAAGATAAAAGAGAATTCAGTGAATGGAAGTTATAGAATTTATATTTTAATAAAAGAAGTATCTGATATTTTTGAAGGATCTTGATTAAAAAACACTTGACATTGAATGCCTTTCTAAAAACCTTAAGGATTTTAATTCTGAGAAGGATGAACATTCAATGGATTTTCAAAATGGTATTTCTATGAAAAATATTTTAGAGAATAAATCAAGTTCTAAAACTAAGGACTTTGAGGATAAGAATTTATTCATTAGAAAAAAATATTAATTTTTTTCCTTAAAGAGATTTTATCAAATTTTACTTTAGGAAGGAATGAATTTGATAAAAAAATTCTCAAATGTTTCCTCTAAGGAATAGTACAAGAAATGGTTATACTAACTCAAAACCAGTTTTTGGTGACAATTATTTTATACAAAAAAATGCTCCTTTTTATACCAAGTGTCAATGTGGTGGACATTAGGAAAGAAATTTCTCTTTAAATAAAACCCGATTTTTATGATTTCATAAATATTATTTTACTAATAACGTGTGGTTTCCAATGATTTTAATTTTAAAATTTTTTTGAATCCAAGAATATTTGGATTTAGAAACTCTAACTCTTATATTTTCAGGAGAATAATGAAAGTACCAGAAAAAATACATGGTACAGGGATAGTGGATGTTCTCGACATATGACTAGTAACAAAAACTTGTTTGAAAATATTATCAAGAAAAAAATAGAAAAAGTTACATTCCAAGATAATGCTAAGGGATAAATTATTGGTATACATAACATCGTTCTTCATGTAAAAATTTAATTTCAAATGTTTTATTTGTTAAGGGACTTAATAATAACCTCATAATCATAATTCATTTATGTGATGAAGGTTAAATTTTGAATTCTAGTAATGATCAATGCTTTGTACACAATTCTAAGGAAAATATTATTCTTTCTACCCATAGGAAAAAGAATGTTCATACATTAAACATAGATGACCATAGAAGCCATGAACTACCTTGAATCAATGTAATGAAAGATCAATCATGGTAATGGAATTGAATACTAGGACACTATAATCTTAGGAACCTATGTAAAATTTCAATGAAAAATATTGTTAAGGATCTACCGGAGAATAGGTTTGATTCTTGAAAATATTGTGACCATTTTCAATTTAGAAACCAACATAAGAAAGTCTTTAAATCAATTGGTGAAGTCTCAACTTATGATGCATTATAGTTAGTGCATATAGATCATTTTGGATTAAGACAAACTATAAGTGTTGGAGGCAAATACTATGTATTTATTTTAGTTGATGATTACACCATATTTACATGGGTCTATTATCTAGTAATGAAATCTGAATCTTTTTATTATTTTATATTTTTTAGATCCGATGTTAAAAATGAGAAAAATATTCAATTGATAACTATTCATTTTGATCAGGAGGGAGAATTTCAAAATTCAGGTTTGAAACTTTTTGTAGTAAAAAATACATTACTCATAGCTTCTCACCTCGAAGAACTCCTCAAAAGAATGGTGTTGTTGAAATAAGAAATTGAATTTTTCAAGAGATAACTAGAACCTTGTCATGTGAATATTCTATTTTTAAACACTTTTGGGATGAACCTGTTAGTACTGATTGTTATACTATACATCAAATTCTAATCACACCATTTCTTAATAAAAAATTTTGAATTGTGGACTGGTCAAAAAACTAGACATTCTTACTTTTACAATTTTGGATGAAAAGTATTCATCCAGAGTACTAAAGATAACTTACATAAAATCGCACCCAAATATAATGAAATAATTTTTCTAGGCTACTCTACTACATCTAAGGCTTGTAAATTTTTTAACAAAAATACTTGTACTATTTATGAAACATTTCATGATAAATTTGAGGACAATGATAATTTTGTTTTTAAACAATCCCAAGAAACATCCTTGGATTTTTTTCGAAACATTGATAGCAGATTCCTCTAATAAATAATATAATCAAGAAAATGTTTCTGAAGTATTTACCCTAGAAATGTTTCTACCATACCTTGATGAACATGTTTTACAATATTCGAATATGTTGTTTCATAAGAATCATCCCAATGATAGTATCATTGGTGATATAAATAAACTTGTAAGGACTATAAGTTATTTATGGAATGAAGTAGAACATCTATCATTTCTTTCCCAATTAGAACCAAATATCACTGATAAATCTTTATGTGATTATGATTGGATTAAATCCTTGCAAGATGAGCTAAACGAATTTAAAAGGAATATAGTATGGAATATGGATGAAAGACCTAAATAATATTTTGTAATTGGATTAAAATGGGTTTTTAGAAATAAATTTATCGAAAATGGAATCATTATAAGAAATAGATCAAGATTAGTTTCTAAAGTCTATAGGAAACAGAAGGTATAGAATATTAATAAACCGATGATTTAGTAGTAGTCGTCAATATATTGGTACTTCACTTGCCTTTCTAGCATTTTTTAATTTCAAACTTTTTCAAATGGACATGAATTGAGCTTTCATTAATAGATATGTTCAAGAAGAAGGTTTTTTTAAAAATCCTACATGATTTGAAGCAAAGAAACATCCTGAACATGTCTTTATACTTACCAAAGCTTAAAATTGACTAAAATAAGCTCATAGACCCCTGTATAATAGATTTACATGATTTTTATTGCAAATAAATTAAGTTAAGGGAACTGTTGATCCACATCTATTTTTAAAGAAATATATGAAAAATGTTTTGATTGTTCAAATATATATTTATGACATTATATTCAGATCACCTCAGCGATCTTCATCTGATTCATTTGCGAATCTCTTGAAATCTATGTTTAAAATGACTACGATTTGTGAGTTAACATTTTTCCATGGTTTTAAAATTTCTCAAAATATTGAAGGAACTTATATATCTCAACATAAGTATTTTAAATACCTTCTTAAAAAGTATTTATATAAAGACACTAAAAGTATAAGCACTGCAATCAGTACCTCAACTTCTATTTATCATGATGATCTTGGGAAAGTAGTTGATAAAATATCCTTTAAAGGTATGATAAGAAGTTTATTATACATAACAATAATTCATCCATACTTAATGGTTTCAGCAGGCTTATATGCAAGATATCAATCTAATCCAAATGAATCTCATTTCAAAGTTGTGATTTTTTTTATATTTAAAGGGAGCCATGGATTTGGGACCTTTATATTTATATGGAAATGATTTTTTGAAAGGATTTTTAGATGCTCGTTTTGGTTGATGTAGAATGGATAGAAAATGTATATCTAGATATTTTCATTTATTAGGTGATTCATCAGTTTTTTGATCATTCAAGAAACAACACTCAGTAGAAATTTCCATTGCTGAAACTGAATATGTAGCAGTTGGAAGTTATTATGCTTAGGTGTTGTGGATGAAACAATCACTCATAGACTATGTCAACAGTTTTACCAAAACACAGTTATTATGTGATAACATAAGTTCTATTTCCAAATGAAAAAACCCCACACATCACTCTCATGAAATACACGTAGATATTAGGCATCACATGCTAAAAGGAGATATTGTTCTTTAATTTATCAGAACGTAAGATCCACCGACTGATATTTTTACAAAATATTTACCCTCAAAGATTTGAATACATTAAACAAAAGTTTAAAATGATAACCATTAGGTAATCTTCCATATTAACTATATTTTGAAACCTATCTCATTACATTAAGAAACACCTTTTTATAGGGGACGTACATTTTTTTTGAAACTCAAAAATTTTCCTTCTAAATCAAATTGTTCAAAACTAAACATTTTTCATTATTAATAAATTTTTTAGGAACTAAAATTGTTTTCTTTATTAATAATTTTTTTGGAACCCAAAATTTTGGAATAAATAATTTCCTTTTCTTAATAAAAATGTCCAGAATTTATGAACTTTTTTTATATGAAAATTCATTCTAAGAAATCCATATGGTGTTTTTTCGTACTTAAATAATCATATTTTTTACTTGTTGTTATTTTTATCTTGTTTTAAAAAAATCCTATCCGATTCAATTTCCTTAAATATTATTTTTCCCTTAAAACCTCAAAATATCAAAACCTACCATATCCTTCTTCGGCAGTCATCTGAAACACCAGATCAGATTGTTCCTATTTTACCCATTAGATCAATTTGAGAATTCAATCCATTGCCTTGAAGACTATATAAAGCCTCCCTAATATTTATCTCACATCATTTTTTCAATACTTTTTGCACCAAATCTTTGCTCCTCTTCAAATTGGTCATTTATTTTTCCAGGTTTTCTTACGTTCCAAATGTCTCATGAAGTTTCCACATTGAAACAGATGTCTTTGAAGAAGGAAATAAATTATTGGAGAATCTATAGGGAATGGTAGGTTGACCAAAATTTCTTTTCTAAGTATAATTTGTTGATTAGGTAGAATATCATGCTAAATAGATGGAATATTTTTTTATTTCTAAGAGGAAGATTCAGGATCCAATTTAACCTGACCTTACCATAGAGTTTTATGATACTTTCTGGTTTTATAAATAAGGGGGAAGGGAAATGTTTTCTTTTAAGAGATATAGAAAAAAATATTCTTTATCCTTCAATATGGAAGAAAACATACTTGGAATTCATTAGGAAGGTGAGGAAATCATTGGCTCTTAAAATTTGGTTGATAAGTCAGGAATCTTTGAGAAGAAAAATACAATTGAGTGGCTTTGACTCAAAGGGATAAAATAATTGAAGATCAACCATATTTTATTTAACATCATAATATTTGACTTTTGGGTATAAGTTTTTCTTATTCCTAGAAAGGGAGACAAGGACTCTCTAAAGAAAAGTCATATCTTTATATTGGAGGTTTTTCTTAACCTTAGAAAGGTAAAATTGGTGAAATAAATCCTTATAAAAATCACCAACATAAATAATGGAACTCTCAAATCTCAGATTATCATGTATCTGGTGATCTTGTCGAAGATCATAGTGTTTTGTTTAGAATCCTTTAAAATTACTTTCAGTTCTAAACTAAGAACCTTAAATATTATGTTGCTGAATGATGACAGTTTGAGGAGAATGATAGTCAAATTATGTACCAAATTATAAGAATTTTATGATATTTCTGAGTGTAAATTTCATGCTTTGATCAAGAAAGGGTAAGTAGGAGAAACATCCATGAAAATACAGAATTATATAAAAGATAAGGAACTAGAATCTGAAGAAAAAGCTCCAGTTATGAAAAGAATGTCAGTAGCACCAAATCCAAAAAATCCAAAAACATTATCTGATGAAGTGGTAGTGAAGTGGAGGGAGAAGAAGAAGAAGAAAGTGGGAGATCCAAGATTTTGGTTAGACCCTGATGAGGAAAAATACATGAAGATCGAAATTAATGATGATCTTCAGAAACAATCACAAGGGAAGAAGATGCAAAAAAAAATTCTAGAAGTTGAAATCATCCAAGAATTACTCTAAGATACATAGAAGGCCTCTAAACAGATTCTGGTACCAAAATAGTTTCTTCAACATACAGTACCAGTACAAACTCCATGAATGAAAATATCAGTTCCATAACCAATTATGGAAGAATAAATAATTCAGTAAGTTGAAGACAAAGAATAATAAGAAGAATAAGAAATAAAAAGTGATGATGTGACTAAGAATGTGGAATAATACCATAATAATGAAAGTCCTTAAGATAATCTATTAATCTCGAACTTCCCAGGTTTAGTCAAACAAAATTTTTCCTCAGGGAGAAGACGATGATGGACAAGAAGAGGTTGAAAAACCTATTAATGGTGAGAGTTGAAACCATGGTTTCATTCATTCAGAGGATGTTAAGGGTAAAGTTAGGAAAGAAAAGGTAAATAATGATAAGATAGATCAACTCTCTGATAGTGATCAGGGGTCTCCAAGGGCTGAGAAGGTTATTTACAATGTTGATAAAGGAAGAAAGGGGGTTCATGATATGCCTATGATGGTTGTGGTTGTAAAATCCATGAAGAATGTTTGTGGACCATCCAACAGAAAAGCTGAAGAGATAGAAAGAGTATCCTCTCCTATGAATGATTCAGATTCTAAATCTTTGAATTTTTTTGGTTAGGATTTTGTTGTTCAGTCTTTGGAGAAGTTAGTAAACACTATATCTTTGATCCCTAGTATTGATTTGAGATGCCAATTACTTCAACATTCATTCAATAAAAAGTAATATTTGATAATCATGATCATGTAAAAGCTTATCCATCTTGAGTAATATTTCAATAAATTTAATATTGGTTATAATTCTCATCAGAGATCATGTAAGTAAATAAAAAAATGGTCTAAAAGAATGATTTAAGACATGAGAATCATTGATGAATCCCAAGATTCAGTAAAATAATATTTTGATAAGTCAGATAATAGAATCAATTTTTATTCAAAAAGTTTTTCAGAGAAGTTGAATCTTGAGCAAGTATCTCAGAAGCAAAAGGATATAGATCTAAATGGGAAGTTAAACTCAGTTTCCATAAATTAAAATAGAAAAAGGGAGCTCATGGAATTGTTGGAAGAAGTGTTCAATAAGCAAGAAGAGTTATTAATGTTACATGTAGAAATTTTTCAGTCTCATGAAGAAATGATCAAGGCTTTGGAAAAGAAGAATCAGGATTAAGATCAGTTGCTCAAGTTGTTTAAGGATGATCATAAAGAGATCAGGAAGTTAAAGGAATACATAAGGAATATCATGCCATTGGAAAATATGGATGAATTACTTTCCAACCAATCTGATTTTTTTATTTTACCCCTATAATATTTATTCCTGTCATAATGAAAAGTTTTCTATCCTTAAATTGTATTATCTTGTATATCACTAGCCTTCCAGGTACTTTTTTTCATTATATCCATTCCTTTTTGTAAATCACAAAGGGGGAGTAAAAATGATAAAAGTAATACTATGTATAATGAATAGAATTCCCCATGTAAGGGGGAGATTAAGTAAGGATCCAACTAAAATAATATTCTCATAAATAAGAAAAAGAAAATTCAATAAGAAAGACCATAATACGATCCTTAGGGATTTCAAAACCTAAACGGGAGTTATTCTTATTCATCTAGGTTCATAAATAAAGGTAGATATGTTTTTCTTTTATAGCTAAAAAAACCAAATCATTATTTTTGATATTCTTTTACCAAAGGTTGCTTGTGATTTCAAAAAATGGGGATATTGTTGAGTCAATAAATTTTCCTTACGAATTTTCCAATACTCTGTTTCTTGAAATTCAAAAACACATTTTCATAAGGAAAATAATATTTCTCTAAGAATTATTTTCTTATGGAATCTTTTTCCCTCTATAAATGTTTTATCCTTTCCTTTTTTTTCAAATTCCTTATTCAATGTCTTCTCAAAACCACGTCTAACAATTTTTTCCTCTAAGTCAAAAATTCAGATCCCTATCAAAATCCTCAGAATCGTATAGTTTCTGGGATATCGAGTCTCTCTATTTTCATGCTTTGAATTCTCTATAATACAAACATCAAATTCTCTAAAATTCAGACTCCAAATTGTCCGAAATTCAGACTCTAAATTCTCTCAAATTCAAACTAAAAATTCTCAGAAATTCAAACTCTGAACTCACTGAAATTAAGACTCCAAATCCAATTAAATCTAGACCCTGAATTATATGAAATTCAAACTATGTGTCCTCTGAAATTCAAACTCCGAATTCACTGAAATTCAGACTCTGAATTCTTTAGAATTTAGACTCTAAAATATATAGAATTTAGGATTCAAATTCATTGAAAAACAGAATATGATTGTTTAAATTTTTAGACTCCAAATTCTTTTTTCCCACGATTTTTAATATTTTTTTGGTTAAGATACTTTATTTTCCTTACACATTATTTATTCTTAAGCATGATAATTATTCCCAATACATTCATATATATAACTGTGTTGTACAATTTGTTTCAAACTAACTGTAGGTTGAGTAACATGTGTACAAGTCCCCCTTAGATTCAAAGAAAAATATTATCATTGGAGGAGTGATCCGACCATTAATGTTTTACCTATAAATAGTATCTCATTTGAACAATCTCAAAATTGATGAAATCGTTCTATGATCCTAGAGATTACATGCTGTAAATTGATTTCGAGAGAGATAATTATTCTTGTTACCTTGTGCATTTTATGAACATCTTGTTCAACCGTGATCATCTTATTCATATTGCTTTTTGTGAATCCGATTGTTTCTTAGTACAATCAAGTTCTTCAGAGGATAGGAAGACAGAGGTTCCAACTACATTAAAGTATGGGGGCTTCCAAGGATAACAAGACATACTCTTATATTCTTATCAAGGGCTTACCCTGGTGTCGGTAAGAAAACAATTATTGAAAGTATAAATCAAGGGACCTTTATCCAGGGTTTTTGGATACCCATTTATTTGGGTTAATAGAATTATCACATGTTTAATCGTTGTTGTTTAATGTTTTATTTCCACTATATTTTGTTAAATAAAGAAATTATAACTTTATTATAGTTTATTATTCTTGTATAATATGATAAATAAAATTCTAAATAGTCGAAGGTAGAATCATTCCTTAAGATAAACTTGTCTAAGTTTCCTTAAGTTTAACCAGTTTAGGTTATGGTTCTTTTAATTGGACATAGGCCCTTCCTATTATCCCTTTTTGTAATAAAAAAAGGGGGTTTGTGAATTAACCTTGTTCAAATTTGTTAAACATAGATTTACTTAATTTTAACAGTGAATGTTTTTAAACTTATAATTTACCCCTCTTTTATTTTATCATCTACATATGTTATTTCGATCCTATAGGGTTTACTAGTATCATCAAACTAATGATGTATAATCTTTCCATCTGTATGCCTGTCTTCATCTCTTATAGCACCCGCTACGCACCCTCACCCTCCTCTATTGAGGTCCTCCATTTCATGCAGCCACACATTGTCCATTGTACACCATCACCTGCTGCATGAATACATGTTTAAATAAGAATGACTATATATTGTCTATGATAATTACAACTGTATTAAAAACATCTTCTGTTAAAAAAATTATAAAAAATTTATTAATGAATTTTTTTATTAATAAAAATTATTAAACAAAATATAAATATATTTATATATATATATAATAATGAAAACTAAATTAATTATATACTTATTAAATTAACTATTTTATAAATTTTTTTAATTTCATTAAATTTAAATTCTGTATTACTTTTTTAATGAAAAATGTATAATTCTTTTAATTTATTAATTTTTAATTAAAGAATTAATAAACTATTTATTAGTATATATATTAATTTTAAAAAATTATATATATAATAAAACAAGGAAGGTACTATTTATTAATATATGTCTATATATATATATTAATAATTTTTAATTTTTAATATATATCAATATATTTTTATTTATATCATACATATTTTAATATATTATGTAAAAATTTAACTATAAAAAATCCATAAATATAAATAAATATGAAAAACAAATAAATTTATAAAAAAATATATAATAAATAAAATTTATAAAAATAAGTTTAATATATATATATATGTATATATAGACACACACACACACATATATATATATATACATATATAAAAGTATTTAATATATTCAAATATAACAATATTTATTGTTATATATTAAATACGAAGTTAATTATAAAAAAATTATATATCACAACTATCCCTCAATATGGTGGACCATGAATAGGAGAAGGTGGGCCAATACCCAAGGGGACCCATGGAGAGTGGACCGTAGTATAAAGAGGGTAGGCCAAGGATGGCATTTTCCCATGCATGTTAGAACGACCCACTTTTGGGGTGTGAAGAGTTTATGCGGGAGCTCATCCTAGCAGTAGAAATCTGGTGTTCTTATGCTGCTAAATGATAAAAAAAGAATTTGACGAATGTATGTAAGTACTATGTTGGGATTGCATGAATGATTTATCAGTACTCTAACTAGTGCCAATAAAGGGTACCTTTTATCTGTACTATATAAATAATCACTGTTAAACCGAACCCTTTATCAATGCTAAATAAGAATTGATAATGGTGTTATTTTATCAATGATTTTTTTAATGATGATAAAATCTAGATTTTAATAAACCCAAATATGCAGTTCTTTTGAGATAATCTCCCAATGGTTCAAATTTTTGATGTTATTTATGGTGGATTCCATGGAAGATCAGCTTCCAACAATGTCAGACTACTTGGATATTTTCTATAAGGATATGCCTGGATATCCATTTCAATGAGAGGTTTAATTCTACATCCATCTACACCGCAAAAAACACTTTGATATCATCTATAGAATATCAATGAGACCTAATAATATTAGGAAGCTGAATGTGAATTTAGGGGGCCTTGGGATGAAATTTTTATTAGACATAATGTATCACCATGGGTAGCTCTGGTGTCATTTTCTAAGAAGGTGGGAGAGATATTGAAGCTTTATAAGAACTATCAAAACTTAAATCAAGTAAATGATAAGTAAAAAAACCCCTATACCATGGATTGTTGAACTCATTGACCAAGTAAAGCGGGTGAATTGGTTCTCAACAATCTTCCTAATATCTGAATATCAGTTGCTTTGGGATTGAGAGGAGGACATCTGTTGGATTTAATTTTAATCTCACTATAGACATTATATATTTTTTGTGATTACTTTGGTTGTGATGAACACCCCAGTAGTGTTAATGGGAGTTATACAATAGATCATTTAGCCATTCTTCAAATAGTTCATGGATGTCTTCATCTATGACATCCTCACGTACTTTCCTTCTAAGGATGCCCCTACCAAGCATCTAAGGACTATTCAAGGCATACTTCAAGAGAATTAATTAAATTGAATTATCTGGAAGTGTTGGTTTTTTATTCAAAAGTTTCGCATCATAGGACATGTCATCTCAAATATTGGAGTCGATATACCCTCATGGAAGATCAACATAGTGAAATCATGGGAGCCAACCAAGAGTGTGTTTTATGTGAATAGTTGTTTTCTTTTTATAGGTACTATCAAGGATTCCTAGCAGAATTATATAATATTTTGGAATATATGACATCCCTTAGATGAAAGATCCATTTTGTTGTTAGGTCTGAGTGATTAAAAGGTGATTCAATGGAGCTGAATCATGGTAGATGATTAGTCATTTCCATGATTTATCAAAGGATGTAGTCTAGTATATAGTTTTTTGTAATGAGTCTGAAGATAGTATTGATATTATGATGTTGTAGAGATAGTAATATATATACTAGTGTTCAAGAATGTTGATACCAAATGAGAATAACTATGTTACTCATTAGTTATAGTTGATAGTTGTATATTCTCACTAAAGACACTTAGGCACTACCTTATTGTTGAGGATTTCACAATCTGCACAGAATATAAGATTCTTAGGTATATCATAACATGAAGATATATTATACTATAATAATTCTGTGGGTTAAATTTCATGAAGAATTATGATTTCAAGATTGTATATACCCTTAGGAAGGGAAAAAAGTGTCTAATTTCCTTTTCATGAAGACTCATTATTAGTTGATGGGAGTGGTATCTATGTTAATGGACCAATTTAAACAATCAGTAGTGGATAATAGAGAATTTTATTTTTTTTGACGGGGTTTCCCCTTTAACATTGTTATCATGTAAGGGAGTACCTATTAGGGGATATCTATTATGTAGTCCCATGTAACCTAATTTTCACAGGGAATGCACTAGATGGATTTTCTAATAGTGCGGATCATGCCAAGAACTTCTAAAAATGGGAAAAGTTTCCAGTAATTTTTTTTATGGGTGTACTGAAGGTGTTCAAAACATCACCATTAGTGACACATCCTGGGGGGATGAAGATGCACTAACACCATAGGCTTCAGTTTCTATAGAATGTTTTATAGGGATTTTTACTGAGTTTATCTCATGGTGCCTCACATGTTAGTATGTAAAAGAGAATGACTAGATCTCAAACGTTTTGTACTACCCCTTTGTGGTTTCATTGTGGGAATGTATTGGAATAAAGATGGATTTTGGGATATTGTCTCCATGATCAGTTAAAGGTGATGAATCTATCTTGGTGATAATCATCAAACTAACCATGTTGGGCTACTTATGTTTAATTCAAGTGCAATGTTATGTTAAGAGATTATGAATCTTGTACATTGAGGATATTATCTGGACATGTGATGTACCATTAATGGTCATCTCCAAATGAGATGATTGATTCATGTACTAGTATTGGATAACCTTTCCGGAGTAATTCAATACACAATTATGGATGATTATAGAATCCAACCCTTAGTTTAATGTCCAGACTAAGAAGAAAATTTAGGTTATTTGGGATTATATGAGTTTGTGAATGTTATATTTAATCTTTACATTCATACATCACTTAACTCTAATTTAGTTCATGCATAGCAATGACTATCAATTCATTATTTATATAGAACCATTCGAGGAACTTTATCGGAAAACATGTCAGTCGACTCTTTGATAAAATGTGGTTAGAGAGTCATCGTTGATGGGGCCAATGTTAGCGAGGGAAATGATGGAGAATGTTTAGATGATCCAAGATTAGATAAAAAACAATCATAGATATTTGATGTCCTAAATATACAAAAATAAATAGGCCCTTAGTGTTTGAGGAGGTATATCATTTGTTCTTGAAGGTCTTATCACAATTAATTTTATATATATTTGATTGGGAAGTAATACTATCACTAATATTCCTCATACCTTTATATATTCTTCATGGGGGGATAGGCTTCTAAATGTGCGGTTTTTCTCCAACATTTATACCCAGTGCATGATGATTTCCTTTTTTATAGTTTAGGAGATATATACATGACCCACTTTATGTCATTGACTGTGTTGAGTGGGGAATCAAGGATGGTGTTGACTTCTTAGAGTATCTAGTGGAGATCAAGGAACAGTAGGAGATGACTCTTTTTGGGTGACCTATTTCATTTTTTTTGTTTTTTGGAAGAATTGTAGACTTTAGGATAACTCATGGGAGTATGATAATTATATGAAATCTTAGTATCCCATAACTTTTAGTAGTTTAATATTTTTAGGTTTAAAACTGAGGAAGGTGATGAGGATGTAGAAATACTTTTTATTGTCTTATAAACAATTAAAATATTTTAAATTACATTTAGGAGAATATATACCGAGATTACGAGGAATTTTGAGCATTATCACACATTGGTAATAAGATATTAAAAATAATATTTTATTTTCAGTCCATGCACATAGAAATTGGAATTATTTTTTTAATTAAAAAATACACATTTGGGAATCTTAGACGACAGTTGCATCAAAAAATCAGGTGAATCCTTGAAGAGGTGTAATATTCCTTCTAGTCGGGAGTTCCCAATGTTAGGCAATCATGGGTGGATTAATTAATTTTTTTAAATTGATTTAAATAAATTTTTAACTAATTAGTTAATTAGATTTCATGATCTTGGTATTCCATATTTAATTATCTATAACATATATTTCATCAATTAACCACTATATAACCCAACTCGAGAGGGATATGAATTGAGGGAGTTCTAGAGAATCTCTAGATCTAATTAATGAAATTGTTCATCAAATTCTACCATTGATTCCCAATGATTTTTTGTTCTTAAATAATGACCAATTAGTTGGAATTTTAGGGATTTTTAGTACTTTATTACATAGAAATTCGAGATTTTAATCATTTATAATTGTTCCAGACTACTTGTGGAGATCATGGAATTAATAAAATAATTTTTTCTGGACAACAAAAAAATACAATTTCTTCTCTTCCCTCTATTTTTCTCCAAATTTCACACCAAATGATTTGTGGTAGTCCTCAAAACAAAATCACTTATTTCTCATATATAATTTTACATTGGTTACACTCCCTTTTAATATAAAATTCATCACATGATATTGATATTCAATCATTCTACAAATATTATCCTTTTTCCAGACATAATCAGAATCTAGGTTTGTGATCATTTCTCTTTATCGATGAATGAGACGAATGAGGCCTAAGAGAGGGATTTTAGGTAATTTTTGATTTTAGGATTCATTATTCTATCATTATCCAAATAAAAATGGAATGTGGGGCCCTCAAATTTCCTAAATATGTTTCAAATAACATTTCCTATGAAAAATGGTTAAAATTTAATCTTCAGATTCACATTATTGACGAAATTGGAATTTTGAAAATCATTAGGCTGGATTAGGCATGACAATGGAAACTATGGGGTTTTTAGGAATAATTAAATATATTTTTCTATACATATGAATAAAAAATGTGTTTTCCTAAGTTAGACACTGTGTAATTCAATGGAATTGTCAGGTAGTGTTTTCAGAAGGGATAAATATCTCATGTCATGTAACCCAAGTTCAGCACACCCTATAAACCTATATTAGAAAATGTTTTATTTACATGGGGTATACACACAAATGGTTATTTGGTTATACATGATATGTGGTTCAGAACTACACACCATACACTTCAAGCCTTACAAAACATGGCCTTCCCTTAAGTACACACTGAGTATGTTAGGTGAGTTCTAACTATTTGTTCATCTTGGAATATCTTGTGTATTTTCACACTCACCTAAAACAAGTTGCAGTAGTAAAAACCAAGAACCCCAACCATTCCACATTCAATGTATTTAATCCCACACACCATATATATATACCCTTAAAATACATGTATTTACTTATAACAAAGGAAGAAATCCAATGAAGGACTGTATTTTGTGTACCCCTAAAGTACATGTTGTATACTTCTCCAGCCTCAATGTATTTTTGTATCTCCTTACTCAAGACTCAAAATTGAGGGCACGAGTGGCCCAATATAGTTTTTTTATGTGTGGACCTCTATGGAGTGGTCAATTTGATCATTTCAGACCAGTTGCAAAGAGGAATTTATTTTCTTATGGTTTAGATTTATAGGTTTGATGATGGTGGTTGAGAATATTGATCAAAGTAATAAATTGTGGTTTTGTATTCACCATTTTCTATTGTCTAATTATTATAGAGTGACAGCCCCCAACACATCATATTACTAATGGAGCTAGATCCTCCCTCTAATTTTATGTATGATATTATTTCTTAGTGTCTGAATCACTTCGGTATTTTTTACTATTTTGAAATACCTGGAACCTCATTTGTAAATCCAGAGATGTGGTGGAGGTTGTGTGATTTGGTTAATATGAATTCTCTAGATTTTATATTGAATTCTTATATTGATGGATATGCAACATTAGAATACATCATATGTATTGGGTACTATCTATTATGGATTATTTGGGGTTTTATGGTTTATATTATTTCCTTGATCCTTTTGGTTGAGCTAACTGGTATTCTTATTATCACTTTAAATTTTTATATTTTTATACTGGGTATGTTTATACCACCCACTACATGATATTTTTCTCACATAAATATTGTATCATAGGAAGATTATGAATAGTTTTGTTGAAATATTAGTGAGCATCATGTTGGTGGGTATTAGTGGTTCCTATAGGGAGGGGTCATATGCATCATTAATGCATGGAGTAAGCTTACTATTAGGACCTTCTCATTATAGATACATAATATAGTTTCCCTTTTTAGTTATTGAGAAAGTATCTTTCCCAATAATGTATGGATTATAGAGAGGTTTATCTTTATGAACCAAACTATTTTTTCATATACAGTATATATATATATATATATTACTCTTTGTTTTACATATCATTTATATATAATTATTTCATGTGTGGATGTGTTCATTTTATACAGGTGTGCTTGGATAATTCCTACCATAATGTTGGATATTACTACTCAGTGTAAGTCACCTACCTCTGGCCAAGTGGATGTGAGTTTAGTAAGTCACACATGGCTTAACGCTATATATGATAGGTCTTGGAAGGTCATTTAAGGTCAATAAATAAATTTGATTTTTGGTAAACTGAATTTCATTATCCATAGAGAACCATCCCAAGAGTTAGGAAAATAAAAAATTCTAGATTTAAAGAGACGATGCTCCCTCACTAGTGTATTCTACAAATTACCATTGATATCAATTAAAATAACCTCATTATATTTAGAAAAAAAATTCCCATGAACCATTTTGACACACATTGAAGACATAAAAAAACATATATTCTCTATCATTGTTAAATTGTTTTGTTTATAAAATTTAGACTAATTCAACAACTTATAAATCAACAATATCCGCTTTAATTATCTAAAATCATTAGGTTTAGATGACCATTTATTAGTTCATCTTGTTGGAGAATCCTTTTTCAAATTTCACCATTAATATAAATCTCAACACATTTCTTGAAATTTATATCTCTTTCAACATTTTCAAATCCTATGGGATTAGTCATTTTCTTGAACACCATTTCTCACATTGATATATTCCCCTTGTTGTGGAATATTAATAGTATTTCTTAAGATTAAAATTATTATAAATACAAATAAATTATATTAAAATATTCATCATGTGAATTTACCACATGTAAACGATTCAATAATAAACCTTCAAGGCCTAAAAATAAGGTACTTATTATAGAAACCATGGGTTAAAATAAATTACATAAATGTTTTCTATGTCACCCAAATATATCCATAAATAACATTAATCTTGATAAATTCACATATTATATTAGTTTCACCAAACATATTAGTCACACTAAAACAAAACCTTCATCAAGTAGTAAGTATAAATTATAGTGTGTGAAACAAACCTCATAATGTACCAATGATTCCACTTGTTATGATAATCTAAAGAAACCATAATCAATCCATTTTATTCCATTCATCATAGGGTTATAATTATTCATATGTTAGAATAATTATCTTCTAAATGATATTAATCAGAATTACCTTGAATTATTTCAAGAATTATTTAAATTTGTAACTTATAATACCACTTATTGACGCACACCATGGGAATCAACTATTAAGAGTATTTAGTTTCCAAAAAAATTTTCATATGATGAAAAATTGTTAGAAAAAAAATTAAAACATGTAATTTTAATAACCTTTGATTTTAAAATATAATTACCTTGAATATAAATTTTATGTTTTCAATAAATTTTCACACATGAAACAAAAAACATAAGTGTGTAATTCATTTCTATTATCAATATTCAAGACATTAACATATAGTTAAATAAAACTGGTGAATAGAAGTGTTTGTAAATTAGAATGAGTCAAATTCACTTAATATAATATAATTTATTAAAAGAGACTATTTTTTACAATTTTTTTGAATTATATATTTTAGGATAACTTCAGTACTTTTGAGTAATGATATTAATAGCCATCATCTTTTTTCTGGCCATAATTCCCTTAAACCAAAGAGAGGATGAGGTTCCCCCACACTAGTGCATCCCCAAGATGATGGGATAGATTATGTCTTAGTTACCAAGAGTATATAACCATATTTTGTATTGAAGGAGGGATATGGTGGAAACACTATGGCCCCATGGAACTCTGCATAAGAAACTACATGCTCAAAGAAAAGGCACATAGTGAGTTAAGCATAGAATTATTGAGGTACTTGGTATAACAGTTGTTTCCATGTAGTTTAGTGAAATAATGTTATATAAAAATTTTTCCTCTAGTTTTACATTTAATGTTATTCTATGTTAATTGTGCCTCTAGGAATTAAATCCATTTATTGATGACCTATGAAGCCAGATAAAGAGAAATTTTATCAAAAAAATGGAATTTTTAGATAGTTTCTAATTATATAAAATAATACAATTATTTGATTGAATTAATAATTAATAAAATTAATTAAGGAGATATATTAAAATTTTATTTTGTGGTAAGGAATAATAATTTAATAATTCTTGTCTATAGAGATATTTTTTATTTCTAATTTTTTTATTATATATATTTTTATTCTAAAATTTATTTATTTTTATTTAATTTATAATAACTATAAGATATTATTTATTATACATATATAAAAATGAATTCTCCTTTATAAGTTTATTATCAAATGATTATAAATGAAGACATATTCACTTTAAGATAAAAAGTGACATTTTTTTGAAAAATATATTATATATGTGTAATATATTTTTATATTAATAAATTAAACTAAAAATTTTTGATTAATGATTTCATAAAAATAGGTAGATACAATATTGAATAAAATACAATAAAATACAATTAATGGTTATGACAAGGAAAGGAAAAATAATAAATAAATTTTATTCTTATAAATTATAATTTTTTGTTCAAAATATGGTTTTTATAGGTTTTTAAATGGATATTAGATCTAATGTTTTTCACTAGAATAAATTTAATCTAATAAAAATAACTCAATTTTAGGAATAATAATTTCAAAAACCACTTATATTTTGAAATTTTTTAGTCTTAGACAATAATTATCATGGTAAAAGTTATGTTATCTTGATAAGGGATAAAATGGGGTAAAACTAATGTTGAAGGTTCTAAATATCAAAAATTTAATATTTATTATTATTGGATGAGATTATTTCCACTTCCCTAAACTTATATTCTAAAATGTTCTTTTTTTGAGCCACACTCCTTGAGAATGAAAATTATTATATTTGAAAGATCTTAATATTTACATGGGTTTCACTCCTCTCACTTATAAAAGGGCACCTCCTCTCCTTAGTTCCACACACATATTGATCACATTATTTTAAAATAGGTATACCAAAATAAATTTCCATAATGCATTACCATGACAAATATGATATGTTTTTTTTTGAAATTAAAACCTATGAAGTCTTAAGGTGTAGGAAAATTTCGGATACCCAAAGAGGATGTAATTGTCTAAACCGAGTTCTTTCAAGTTTCATTTTCCTTCCACCATCTCAAAAAATTCTATATCCAATTAAAAATAAATGAATAAATGAAATCAGTATAAAATGATTTTATTATGTTTATTTATAAATTATTATATATCACATTTCAATCTAATGTAAAATGAAAATCTTCTCATGCATAAGTACATATGATATCCTCCACGTGCTTATGTATTTTTTTTCATCAATACCTAAAATGTATTGTTATAAATTTATATTTAATAAATATATATTATATATATTGAATTATTAATATCCTTTAAAGAGAAAATTATTTTTTACCTTCTTCTTAATATCACCTTTGAAAAATGAGAACTACATGTGTATGTACGTGTGGACTACCACCTCCACAAAGCGATGTATTCTATTTTTCATCACTTACATAGATTGTTTTTATTAAAAGTGTATATAAAAAATAATGAATTTATTTATTATATGGTTAAGATTCCATAATGATGTCTATGATGAAATTAACATAACCATCAAACTAAAACCTGTATTCAAAATGTAACGATTAACACCTGAATATTGATTTTAATGAAGAATTTTTCATTTATGGTTAATTTAAAATTATAAGAGAATGTTATACAGTAATATAAGTATTATTATGGTTATAACACATATTTTTAATAAATATTAATTTATTAAATAGTGGGATAGATCACAAATAGAGAAATTCATGACCTTAAGTACGAGTTTATGTTATAATGTAACTTTCTATTAGGATTGTTTGTGTTTCAATTTACATTGGGAGAAATTTATATTTTCCTATATGAGACATAAATTCATTTCTTATACTATATATATAAGTTTCATTTATTTTTTATATTTACAAATCATTGGTACTCAAAAATAAAAAAACAACACTCAACAATGTCGAACATATTTCGTTCATTAGATCGGGAATATTTTTATTCAATATCAATATTCATTGTAACATTTTACCAATTTTATTTAGTATACTAAAAATATTTTTTATGTTCATATTAAACAATCTTTTACTTCCTTTACAAATATTTGAGAAGAATATTTTAAACTTTTTCGGTAAGGGCCATTCTGAGTTTCATTATTATTGTTTTTAAATAATAATTTATTCAATAATAAAATCATGATAAGATTTTACAATCATCATTTCCATTAATAATATTTAATCATTAATTATAGGTTCTCATACTTTATCTAATAATCATATATTAAATTTTTTATGGAAACTTTTAGTGTTTTTAATTTTACAAAATGAAAATAATATTTCCCCTAATTATAAAAAGACTATTTGTAATGCCTTTATAAGAGTATATTTAATCTATGTATTACTGAACCATATTCTTCCTAGGGAAATTACCTAACGATACTATAAAATTTACATCACTAAATTACTCATTATGTTGATGTTTTATATATTTTCCATTGAAACTGATTCTTTTCTAATAGTTTAATTATGATATGATGAAATATGGATATTTTTTGATCTTGTTGAAGAGATATGTATGGTTTTCATTAAGTGATAGATGGGGGAAGAATTTTATAGCCCTCTAATTCATTGGGTATATATTGATGTCTCATGAGATAATATTAAAGGGGATGGAGAGTGAACCCAATCAATTATAGGACCTAACCCATTATGATTATAGAAACGAGGAGTGAACCTAATTAACTATAAAGATATGTCCACTATGATATGAGGGTCCTTGAATTTATCCATTAATATGGAAAATATTTTCTATACATATATGAATTAAGAAAACCGATTTCATATGATTATGTCATTCTCTCACTGTTCAAGATTTGTTAATCATGATTTTTAACCCTTATAGATCATTTCTTTTGTTTTGAAAAATATATATTCCATAACTCATGATTTGTGGTCCCTGAATTATTGGGAATGTTTTCTTAAGATATGTTCATGTTATCATACCTTAATTTTTATCTGATGCTCACTTACAATCATCGATTGATATCTCCCAATTTTATCATAATTGGAAATTTGATCTGGCCTATTCCTATATTTCCTTACCCCTAGGTTATCACAAAATGTATTCAAAACAATTTGTACTATGTGAGAATCAATATTTGGTACCAGTTGAATATTCATCAAAAATAAGTTTTTTATGTTTTTTGTATCTTAATACACTAAACTTTTATGGTTTGGGGTGTTTATTATTGGGAGATAAAATTAATAATCAATTTAAATAATATATTATGTAATTATGTTATTCTCATGTCTCATAAGATGGTATCCTAGAATGGTTTAGTTATTAGGGGGGATTTTTTTATAAAGACTAATATTGCGTAACCTAAAACTATCAATTGTGAAAGTGATATAAGATTATCCTATAATTTTATGGGTTAAAAAAGATTCAAACTTTAGGATGTATTTTGAATGATTTTTCTTATTATACGATTTCTTAGTCTAATTACTATTGATTAAACTCACACTAAGCATTAATGTGTAAGTAAATAAAAAAAAACTAGAATCAAATAGGAAAATCGATGCTTATTATGAAATCATAAGTATTTAATGACTTATTTTATAGGTTTATAACACAATGTTATATCTCATTAATTTTTTATGGGTGGTAAATCACAACCTCAGGAATAATATATTGAAATATTGAAAAAAATTCTAAATGGTATAATGATTTTATCTCAATAATGTACATAAACTCTGATGGAAGGTTTTCAAAATTCATATTTTTAAAATCATTTTATTCTCCATATAGTTGGATTTTATGGGAATTTTATTATGTATTGGAATATTTAATATATATCCAACATTAATATGTGACGACATGCCCCCTGGGGCCGGTGCTGTGACATACCCCAAGCCTATCTCTTGTAGGCCAGGGGATGGAGACTAGCACTGAAGGAATCAACATGCATGTAGAAGGAATTTCAATGAGTTCCTGTACATACGCACACAAAAACATGTCCCAATGTTGGAAAATTAAACAAGAATTCCACTAAAAAATCACTAAGTGAATGTACAAACTATATGTCAAATGGTTAGAATAAAAACCCAAAAATGGATAAACTGAAAGCTAGAAAGTACAAGGAAAACTCTGAAATCTGTCCACTGAAAATCCTACATAATGGGTAATTACATAGTAACTACTAGAATCCATAGAAGTATGCCCCCACCTGCCTAGTCTCACTAGGTACCACCGAGTCCTGCCCCACCAAGTCCTCCGTCAAGGCGGCAGTGGTCTGCATTAGTCACAACAAATACTGGCGAAGCCCTTACATGTTTGAGTAATAATACAATCAATAAAGACCCCAAAAAACAATGGAAAGACCAAAAATCAATCAACAAAAAAAAGAAAAAGCATGATCACCAAGCAAGATCATGAAGAAATGCAGCCCACACCAGGTATATTCTATTGTAGGAAAGTATGATCATTAGTCACATCATCGAACACCATGGGCTACTAGAGAACTCATCCTCAATGAGTACAGTGGTTCTATCAGCTCACACATAATTTGCTTCCCACTACCCTTAATACTGATGTGGTACTCATGCCTGATGAGTACTATGGGTATGCTGGGTCAAACAAAAGCTGTTCCCCATCGTGGGCATGCCAGGTCACACAGAAGATATTTCCCACCATGGCCATACTGAGGTACTCCTCCTCTAAAGTACCATGGATTTTCCAGTTCACACAAAAGATGTTCCCCACCATAGGGCTTCCTGGTCACACATAATATTCTTCCAACTAGGCCACGGTATCTGATCTACACAGGGTCGCATGTCCACGGTCTTTATGTCTCATCCAACCGCATGTTTTCGGCACGTAGGACACTTGATATTGGGAAAAACAATCTCCGATACATTAATAATATTTATACTTCCATGAAAGCCTCCAAAGATTATTCTTAAATAACTTCCTTATCCTAGGAGTTCCAAATCCAAAAATGGATCATTAATCAGACTCCAAGTTTGAAAGATATTGGCATTTTAGTAAATAAGGGCATGTTGCGTCTGGCCCCGGTCTGTCCCAGTTAGGCCGACCCGACCAACCTGTCCTAGGGGACACGACTTCCCCAGTTTGATTTGAATGACCCAAACTATCAAGGTTCAGGTTTCGATCGCTCCGCTCTAGCTTGGCCAGTTGGTCAGGCCCATTAGGCCTCGCTGGACCTGGCCAGACATGGCCAAGGGTCCAGCCTGCCGGGTCACCAGGCCACCCGGTCTTGTCTTTCCCGGACCGAAGGAGGGTGGGTTCGACCGATTGGAACATGGTATGTTGCACTGTCGTAGGGTATGAACAGCCTTTTAAGGACTGGTTCTACTCAGTATATACACATGGCAGATCAGGGGGTGTCACACAGCCGTTCAAAACCAGCCGCCCAGGGGGTCCGCCCTTGGTCAGGGGACCAAATTCTTGGTGAAACTACAACCCGCGGTTGTGTGCCTTTCCCTATTACACTGGCCCCCAACATATCTGGTGGACCTTTTCCTTCGTTGCGGCCCGAGTTGGCCACATCGATCCTCTCAACGCACTGTAGTTGTGCGTTGTCACCCACCCGCGGGTATCACCGCTTCCAGTCACCAGCAGAGTACTCCGTAGACCAATGGGTCCACTAGGTGGTCAATTCTTCATGTCAACTATGCCTTCAGACTTCATGTGGTGTCGACTTCCCTTTAAAGGCCTTAAATTCACCTTTTCAATCCTTTTAAATTCTTATCCATGAAGAAAGCATAGGCAAAGGTTCTCGGGACTTCCTTTTGTCAGCCCGCGCCATCTGCGATAGTGTTTTAATAGAGGGGGAGGTTTGGGATGATGTTCTATGAACAATAATTTCATCCTCCTATAGAAAACCCAATAAGAACACCCTCCCACACCAACGAATGTTCATCATATCAACATGTTCATGGTTTGATCGGTGTTCACCATTTTAGAAAAAGAATAGGGAAAACATAAAACAATTAAACCCCAACCTCGATCGATGTTCATCATTGAAGTATTCCACCCTTGAGGATTCATGCTCTGTCGGAATTCCTTGATTTTCGACCCCATTCTTTATAAATAATCGGTGTTGTTAGTAATTCTTCCGGCATTTGTTGTTTTTCATTAGAGGGAATCCTTATCATAGGTTTTTTAGAGAATTTACATGATTTAATTCTCAACTCTCCAACATGTCAACCCATTAAAAGTAAAAGTGTCACAACATATATATTACGATGTGACGTCATGTAGTTACACTATTTCATTTATGAAACATCGTATTTATTTCACATCAAGTAACGCATCGTTACACTACACAAAAAATTGTCATTAAGAAAATTCTTTTAATATGACTCATCTCATCAACGTAGAGCCATCTTCCACTTCTCAACAGTGATAAAAGAAAATATAATAACCTTTTTATGTTATTTAATTATTTTCCCAAAATTATGAAAATTAACTTTTCTATCTGACCCTTACCGGTTGATGTTATGCCTTTTCTATAAGAATCCCAAAATTATGAGTTGAACAGTGCCCTCAGATTTTTGATCCCAGCTCTGGTTTAAATTATAGTAAAACCCACTTGCACATTTTCTTTAAAAAAATGTTCAAAATTCCATTCTGGCCTCACCGGGCATCAGACTCACAAGTCGTTAAGGCATGTGGTCTCAAAATAATTCCATACAATTAAAAAAAGTTATAAGGAAATTTCCAGACATTACATTCTCCCCAACTTAGGGCATGTCATCTTTGAAAGAAAAAAATAAGGTCTTATCAAACAAATAGGGGTACTGAGCACAAGTCTTAGCCTCCTGATCCTATGATCCCTCTTACAAATTCATGTACTGCTGGTGAACAAAAACCAATGGAATTAACCATCCATGAAGGACTAGCTATTTTTGATCCTCTATCTCCATTGGATACTCCACAAATGTTTCCCCATCGTTAATGTCTAGATGTCCCCAGTTGATGACATGTGATGGATCACGCACGTACCTCATAACCTCTGACACGTGAAACAAATCGTTCTCCCAGTGCATCTATGGGGGAAGATCTAGGCAGTACACCACCTCACCAACTCTTATGAGAATCTAGAATGGTCTGATTAACCTCAATGAAAGCTTCCCACCCCATCCAAATATCTACAATCCCTATCGGGGTGAGACCTAAAGGAAAACATGGCATCTCTCCTTGAACTCCAAGGGACCCCACCTCCTATCTACACACGATTTCAATCTACTCTACGCAGTCCTCATCTGCTCCTGTATGATATTCACCATCTCTGTAGTAGCCCATAAAAACTCTGGACTTGTGAGTGCTGACTCACTTGGATCTGTCAAGAATAAAGGCGATCTACATGGCTGCCCATAAAAGGCATCCAATGGAGCCATGCCTATGGTGAAGTGATAGCCGTGATTTTATGAAAAATCCATTAGGGGTTGGTGGTCCTCCCAATTGTGACCTAATTCAAGGACCCATGCATGAATCATTTCCTCCACGGTCTGTATAGGTAGATCTGTCTGACCATCTGTCTAAGGGTGAAAAGCTATTCTCAAGCGCAACTGAGTCCCGAATGCCTCATGAAATCCCTTCCACAACTGGGATGTAAAGAATGCATCATGGTCGAAGATGATCATCAAAGGTACCCAGTGAAACTGTACTATCTCTTAAACATTGAGGGGCCCCAAGCCCTCTACTGATTCCCACACCCGAATGGGTAGGAAGTGATCGGACTTGGTGAGTCAGTCGACGATCACCCAAATAGAATCATTGCACCTGGGGGTGAATGGTAACCCCATCACTATGTCCCTGTAGAAACCATCCCACTTCCGTTCTGGTATCTCAAGTTGTTGTTCCATGCATGCTTGGACCTGATGGTCACCCTTCATTTGATGGAAAGTGAGGCATCGTGAAATGAACTTTTCTACCACTTTCTTCATCCCCGATCACCTATACTGATGTTTGAGGTCCAGGTATATCTTCTCCAAACTAGGATGTGCCGTCAAAGGGGATTTATGGAACTCCATCAACTCCTACACTAGAAACTTCACTGGTACTATGGTGCATCCTATGAAAAGGATTACTTGCTCCACACCTATTGAAAATCCATTAGGAGAATGTCCTGAGGGTATATGAGAACATCAGGCCACACATTCATCATCCACAAGTTGAGCCTTGCTAACTCTCTATAAGTGTGGGGGAGTGATAGTCATTGACTTAAGGTAATCTTCTCAGTCATCATCCATGAAGGATATCTGCATCGTGGCTAGCTACTCATGCATTAGGAGACAACCTTGTCTGGTCTCTGATCTGTCGTAGAATAATACATTCCCAATTACCTCTTATGGTAGTCTCAAGATGGGGAAACTCACTAGTATCCACGTCAGCTCCTGGAAACTCAGCTAGCACTTCTTTATCAACACGAAGAGATTTCCTTTCCATGTCTAGGCTAACAAGGAAGTCGCTACTTTGGAAAAGGCAAGAAAGATCCCTTAGTTGTATCTAGCCAACCCCATGATATTTCGCACCTCAGTCACACTCTTGGGTGGCTCCCAAGTAAGCATTACCTCCATATTTTTTCAGATCCACTACAACTATAGCCTCTGAGATGACATGTCTGAGAAAGTGGACCTCCTGAATCCATAACTGGAACTCCAAGATCATACCATAATTCTGGTTCTCTCGGAGTATTTCTGGGACTATCTGTAGGTGTTTATCATGCTACTCCTCTGATGCTGTGTACACCACAATGTCATCAATGAAGACCACAATGAAACAATCAAGGTCAGAATAGAGGAACCAGTTCTGAAGTCCAATGAACACTGCTGGGGAATTGGTCACACCATGAAGAATCACTAAAAACCTATAGTCTCCATACAAACATATAACGTTTGTTTTCAGTACGTCGTCATCCCATTACCAAATCTAATGATAGCCTGATCAGATATCAATATTTGAGAACCACCTCTCTCCCTTTAGATGGCCGAATAGGTCATCAATCCTCGGTAGTGGATAATTTTTCTTCACGGTCACCTGGTTCATACGCCAGAAGTCCCCGCACAACATCAAAATCTCATCAGACTTCTATGGAAATTATACTGGGACTACACATGGTGAAACTCTCGGTCTCATGAAGCTCTTATCCTAAAATTCCTCCAACAATACCCTCAATTCAGAATTCTCTGCGAGATCCATATGATATGCTAGTGTAGATATCAGTGCCATCCCTGAGTACAAATTGATGCAGAAGTATACGTCCTTGTGAGGAGGTCGTCCAGGAACTTCCTTAGGAAAGAAATCCTCATACTCATCCACCACTATAGTAAATCTCATGAATCCTCTCTTCCACCACACTGAGGGTGAGTATTTCCAACTCGTGAGTGATTGGCTAAACCCTCTTCCGAGGAAGCCCCTTCTCTACTTCGAAGGTTCCGATCACGCCAGTGAATTTTTTTTTGGTCCCATCCTCCTAGAGACACAACACATAGCACTTAAAACAATCTATCTAGTCATGGATGGTTGATAAATATTCTATACATAAGATGACCTCGTAAGTCCTCAACGCATCTACTAAGAGATCCCAGCCAAAGCTCTCACCTCCTAGAGTAATCTCAAACTGCCAGCAGTAGTGTGTAATCATCGAATATCCTCCAGTAGGGGTATCTAAACATAAGGATCGAACCATCAACTACACCGGAATCATTAATCATTGAACGAGGTTCATAGAAAGGAATGATGGTCTCAAACATATGTCTATAAGAACAACATCTAAGGTGGGGAAGACAAAGATCATACCTATAATCATATTTGGAGAACCAAGGTCTTAGGCCTCCATCAACTGAAGCAGAACTCACCCCTCTCTACTGGCTCCTTGGGCCCGTGATGGACCACCTAGGGGTTGTGGTTGATGAACATCAAACCACTATCCACCGCCTACCACACAACCTACTCAAATACCACATATAACGCCTAGCAGACCACCTTTCTCAAACCACTACCTCTATCTTGGAGGTCCCTCGACTGTCTACTAATCCTCTTTGTGGTGGGTTGGGTAGTCATGAGCCATGTTTCCATGCTTTCCAAACGTGAAGAACAACCGGTTTCCCTACAGGCTCCCTCTGCTATGGGATCCCAGTACTACCAACCAAAAGTCTTCGGGTCTCTCCCTGAATGACCTATCCCACATGGGACCATGTGCATGTAGTCTTATACTCACCACTAAAGACTCAGCTGTAAGATGTATGTTGGTGGCTCTGGATTTCGGCGCATGCTCCTCCAATAATCTCTCTATAAGAAGGGATTTCTGTTGAAATCCATCCTCAGTGGGGATGCTGAGAGACACCATTGATTCCCAGATCTCCCATATGTGTCCCAGCATAATGTTCTGGTCTTGGAATAAAGGGTTCCACACCATGATTTTGGAGTTGCGAGAAAGGGATTTAAACCTCAAAGAGTACTCATCCACCGACAAGCTTCCCTCCTGTAGGTGAAGAAGCTCTTAGATGCGCATGGAGCATAAGGTAATTTGGAAAAACTCTACTCTGAGATGATGCTCAAAGTCAACCCAAGAGAGGGTCACCTCATCATGAGTCTGAATCTTATGGATTCACCATATCCGTATAAAGCCCTGTAGAAGGCTCACGACCATGATCACCATCTGGTCAAGTAGAGTCCTCACTAAGTGGAAGACCCATGTCACTTGCACCAGCCTGTCCTCAGCGACACTAGGATCTGTCTCTCCCCTGAATAGGGAGGTTATTGTATTTGAAACTCATTCAGGGAATTTAGTCAGTGTACGTCCAATACTGGTATCACCGGTAGTATCTTATGATCAATAGGTGGTGGAAACACTAGTGCACCACCTGATAGGGCCATCTCTAGGACTAGTCATTGAACTGATTCCTCATCGTTGTGCGCGTTGTCCTCACGATCACGTATCAGAATCCTAGATCTCTGTCTTTGTAGATGTATCATGAAATCAGATAAGATGAACCACATTTAGAATATTATATCTACTGATATTTCTATTATTCAATAAGATCATATGGAGACACTTATGAATCCAATGTTTTCATGTATAGAGAAGAAAATCATAATTCACGGTCCTAATATAATTATACATCAGTCGCCGAACCAACACTAAACTCCCCAAATCTGAAAGTCAAAATCCATACATTCAACAATATTTCCCCAAAAACAAACAAAAGACTCTTGGTCTTTGAGGTAGAACCGACCAGATTTTATACCACGTTGTCTTGACCCTTCCCCTGAGGTATGTGTTGTGACATACCCCATGCCCACCTCTTGAATTCCAGGGGTTGGCGACTAAAACTGAAGGCATCCAACTACATGTAGGAGGAATTTTTCTATGTACCATTATGAAAGAACACACACAACCATGTCCCAAAGTTGGAAAAGTAATTCAACATGCCATTAAACAATCATTGAGTAAAAGTACAAACTGTAGGTCAAATGGGCCAGAATAAAAACTCAAAAATAAATAATTTAAAGGAGAAAAGTACAAGGAAAAATATTAAATCCAACTATTGGAAACCCTGGTTGATGGGTAAGTACAATGTATATGGTGAAAGATATAGAATTAGGCCATGCATGCCTGTTCTCACTTGGTACCACCGATTCCTTGGACACCAAGTCCTCCATTAAGGCATCATTCATCTACACTAGACACAACACATGTGGGTGAAACCCATGCAGGTTTGTGTAACAATATATTTAGTAGGGACCCAAAATAACAAAGGACATAGAAAAATTCAATCCACAAAAAAAAACCACAAATCATGATCACCAAGCTTGATCACAAAGCAAGAAAACTCACACCATTTATATTCTAGAGTAGGAAAGTAGGATCACTAGCCACATCATCGAACACCGTGGCTGTTGGAGGACTCCACCTCAATGAGTATAGTGGTCCTACCATGTAACGAGAAGATACTTCAAACCAACCATAGGACTGCAATGATACTCATCCCTGATTATTACCATGGGTGTTCTGGGTCACATAGAATCTTCTCCCCACCATGGGATTGTCAGGTCACACAGAAGCTGCTTCCCACCATGAACATATTGAGGTGCTCTTGTCGAGTACTGTGGGTCTTCCTGGTCACAAACTAAAGATGATCTTCATAATAGGCCGATTGGGAAACATAAAAGCCACTTCACACAAGTCCATAGTATCCGATCCACACATGGTCACTTGTCAACAGTCAGTAGTTCTTAGTGAAACATAGGGTTTCCACACATATCATTCTTGATCTCAGGAGAACTGTTCCCCAACCCATTCCTTATATATCAACATCTATGAATGCCTTTAAAGAGTATGCCTAATGATATTCCTCATCGTGAGGGTTCCAACACCACCAATGGCTCGTCAATCGGATGACCGATTTGAAATATATAGGCATTTTAACAAACATGGGACGGTTGCAAGTATTCCAGGTCCGACCCGGTCAGACCGTCCCAACTAACCCAACCCGAGGGCCTCGCCTACCTCAGTTTTATTTGACTAACCCAAACGGACCGAGTTCAGGTCTTTGTTGGTCTGTTCTAGCCTGGCTAGATGGTCTGGTCCATTGGGCCTCGCTGGACCTATCTAGGCTTGGATGAGGCTTGAGCCCACTAGGTCATCTAGCAACCCAGTCTCATCCTTCCCGGACCGCTGACACAATGTCCAATCCACATCCTGCCCAGTCTCCCTTTGGCAGACCGGTTCCCCTCAAACTGGACATGTGGCACGTTTGGGGGTGTCACACGGTTCATCAAACCTAGCTGCCAAGGGAGTGAATATGTGGTTAGGGGAACACATGCATAGGTAAACCACTATTCAAGGTCTTGGGTCGCGTCCTCTTACACAGGATGCTGGAACATCCGGTAGCCCGATTGCTCTACTGCAGCCTGGGTAAGCTATGATGCTTCTCGTGACATGCCGTTGTGGCACAGCACTACTTGCCCGCGGTGGCCTTCGGTGCCTGCGCCCCGATAGAGTACTCTGTAGTCCACCAGGTCCCCTCTAGCGGTCCGGTCCTCACGCTGACTGTGCCACTGTCCTCCATGGGGTGTCACTTTCACTTTAAAGGCCATGAATTCACCTTTTCACTAATTTAAAATGCACGAACATAAATAATGAACATGTAGAGGGGTTGAAGACTTTTTCGTATCATCCCACACCCTATGTGTCAGAGTTTTAAAATAGTTGGAGGTTTGGGGATGATGATCTTTAAAAAATCATGAAATCCAACTATAGAAATCCCAAGAAGAACACCCTCCTACATGGAAGAAAAATACATGGATCAAACTATTCATGGGTTGATCCACATTCCTAGATTTAGAAAAATAAAGGGAAGAACATAAAACAATTAAACCTCCACCTCAATTTATGTTCGTTGTTGAAGCACTCTACCCAGGAGGATTCATGCTCTATTGGAGTTCCTCACTTCCCAATCCCATTCTTCGTAAAGCATCGAAATTTCTATCGATCCTACCAGCATTCTTCATTCATCATTAGAGGGAACCCTTGCCATAGTTTCATCAAATAATTTCCACATTTTAATTATCAATTCTCCAACATGTTAATCTATTTAAAGAAAAAACGTCGTTGCATTTTTGTGACATTGTGACATCGCGTCAATACAATATTTTATTTCTGAAACAACAAATCTATTTATCTTCAATTAATGTGTCATTACACCTAACTAAAACGATCCATTAAGGATCTTCCTTTAACAAACCTTATTTTCGCACTGGAAATCATTAGTAATTCTCCCAATAATGAGAAAGGAAATTAAAATTACTTTTTTAAGTAATTTTATAATTTTCTATAAATTCCAAAAATTATGTTTTTCATTTGACCCTTTCTAGTCGAAGTTAATTCCTTTCTAGGTGAATCCCAGCATTCTGAGTTCAACAGTTCTCCCAGATTTTTGATCCGAGCACTGGTTTAAATGATAAGAAAATGTAATTGAACATTTAGTTAAATGAACTAAAAAAGTTCCAAATTCCATTCCGGGATCACCAAGGCTCAGAATCACGTGTCATCAAAGCTTGTGATCTAGAAATATTTCTATACAATTTTAAAAAAATTTACACCTAAATTCTAGGAAATTACATAATATTCAAGGAAAGGATGTACTATGTGATATTTCGAATCAACCTATGATTTTATATAAGGAAAATGTTTATCATGAATTGTATATGGAAAATAATTCCATTATACGGTTCTTACTACATATTCCTGAGAGTTATTTATCTCAAATAGTTGGGGAGAAACTCAAAATTGAAGATATAACTATTTTTTGGAATATGTCAACACATTTTCTATATTGTTTCATTATCTTACCTTATATTCTGATGTTATGTTTTAAATTTAACTCATTCCTAGTGTTATTCTTCTTTTATAGACTCTTTATTGAAATGACTCCATTGAGTTTCTTGATATAAAGATGAAATTAAAGGAAAAACTAGATAAGGTATTCATATATCATAGTGAGGCATCATCGAGTGCACCTTCTAATTTTATTAAGAAGAATGTTGGTTCGATGGATATTTTCTTTGATAATTAGGCATTTAAAAAGTCTATTGTAAATAAAAATTATCCTATATCACATGTTTATGACTTGTTTTATTAACATCATAGATATTAATAATTTTACATGATTGATCTTTAATTTAGATATAATTTTTGAAGGGTCAAGAAAGAGGTTATACCCAAGACTTCCTTCTATATTGGTAATAGACACTCTGAATTTATAGTTATTGAATTTAAACTTACAAATATCACCATACATTCATGGATTTTATGAATAATGTCTTTAGATAATAACATGATCAGTTTTTGGTAATATTTATAGAATAAATTCTAATATATTCAAAGGGAATCAAAGTGAAGGATGATTATTTTATGATTTTCTATAGTCATTGAGAAAGGATAATATGAATGCCAATGTAAGAAAAATTTTAAATTTGACAATAGATAAATTTATTCAAGGGTCATCTAATTACATGTGATGGAATATCTATAGATCCTTCTTTAATGGAGGTCATTAATAAATGGATTATAATCACCATGTTAACTACCATCATTATTGGGTAGTATATACCTTGCGACACCCTCTATGTCACTATAGAGTTTAATTTATGGTTATTTATTTTTTTCTTAGAGAGTTCAATGTTTCGATGGTTTTTATTGAAACATAAAGGCAATGCAATTTTTATTTTCATTAAATTTTTTTCATTCAGTATTTATAGAAATTTGTTTTGTTAAACATTAAAAAGATATTTTGAGATCATTTTGTTCAGTTCAAATATAGTTTTCATAAATAGTGCATAGTTCGGTCAAAACCATTTGAATCTTAGGATAAACTATGTGGACCCTTTTGTGTTTAATTGAACTAGCACATGGATTGTGCACAATTTGTACAAATTCCATGATAGAAATGTTGATGGGTCTATTATGAACTAACTCAACCCACTATATATAGTAATTAGATTGAGGGATACTAGATCCTAAGAATGCCTCATTGTCTGCCAACGTATTCTGAAAGTGAAAATAATTTCAGTTTTTTGACATCGAATCTAAAATTTTTGTTGCAACCATAGTTTTATTATAATGAAATTGTCCAAATTTATTGTTTTAGTATCATTTTGAGCTTAATATCAAAATATCCTAATTTTTGAGTTTATCAATTTTAATGTATTTCTATGTTTTGGATATATCATTTTCTACACTTATAAAAATTGAATGATGTTTCTTCTTTAGGTTTATTTGTTAATTAGGAATCATTTATCTCTTTGGTACCAAATTCTCAACCCTTCATTTTATTTCCCAATACCATCTCACAAGGCGGGCCTTGAAATATATTCATATATGTTGATAATTTATGTTGGGCCCACATCTCATAAATGGAAGTTCATAATGAGAACAAATTCTACATATAAAAATATTAAATTAAGAGAAACACCACTTATTACTATTTACAAGTGTGATTCTTTCTTTTTCAGGCTCTTAAATTAATTGGAAATTGAAAAAGAAGAATACGAAGAGTATTCCTATACAAATAATATTTTTGTAGTAAATTAGACATAACTCCTTCATCCACAAGAAAATAAAGCTGGAAATATGTTGCTTTACATAGGATTCATTATGGAAAAACTTTTTAGTAGACCAATTTTCTTAATTCTGTCATTAAATTAGTCCAGCATTCACATACATTAGGTAGATAGATTTGGGTCTAATAATTTAACCTATTTTCCATAATAAATCATAGTTCAACTTTATTCAAAACCACTCACACTATAGGTGGCTATTTCGGGTATGTTTTTGGTTTATTTTATATTTTAATAGTATTAGTAATTTTTAGTATATGTTAGTCTTTTTTGGACTCACATATGAATGTATTTATCTTTTGTTTTTCCACCTATTCCTAATCACTATGATCTCTTATACTCATGATCTGGAGTAACACACCCTAGGTAGTTACTATGGGATCAATATAGTGGTCAAAACAAGTCATTAAACATTCATGTTTTATATTTATTATATTTTAATAGTTTGGTGGAGGGGGATCTTAGTGGGAAAGGATCATTTGTGTCTATACATTCCACTCAAGGCTTTGCATTATCTTCTGTAATATTCCCCCTTGATCGAGGATGTGGAGGTAAGGTATCTTAGAAATAATTGTGCCAACTATATATTCCCCATGATAGGGATAATAATATGCTTTTGAATATGATAGATTACATCCATTATGTTAATTTTTAACCAATAAAAAGACAATGAATATTCTATGTATGTGTTCTCCTATGAGGATATATTATATTTCTAACACCATTTATTCTATATATATTGATTATGTATGTATTTCATATATATATATATATATTAATATTTCATATATCATTCAATATCATAAATATTTATATTATTTATCTATATATTAGTTAGAATACAAAGAGAAAAAAATAGAAATTTGGTGTTGTGTGAATTGCCTCCTCAAGACCGACCTAAGGTGTGCACTTGATTTAATGCTTATATATATATATAATATTGATTGAGAAACCATGAAAAATTCAAACACATTTAATTTGAACCATTTCAAGGAGTCAAGATAGTTTCACACCATGTTTATTAAAACATAAAAATAAATTTCAAAAACTAAAAAAACTACTTTGTTCACGGTGTATTTCAATTCCTATTATTTTGTTTGGAGTGACAAATCTCATGCGAGAGAAGAAGTTAATAGTGATCATGAAACCTGGCAGGAAGGTACAAGTTATGGAAGGAACGTCATGGTGATCCAAATTGAATAGACAAAGGAATATGTATGTATATCCCTAGAGAAGCAACCAGAACCTGAGATGAACAAAAATTAGAATAAGTGGTCGAAGAGATTACACCAATAATATTTTTTGGTATATAACATTAGGTGGTTGAGAAGAAGATATTAATTTCACTAATAACATCTTAAAGCTCTCAACAATTTATAGAGGAGGTCAATGAAGAAGAAAATTCAGCTAATAAGTTTAATGGAGATCAATATTTTTTAGAAGATATCTGGAATATCATTGTGAAATATAACCCAAATTGTGATCTTCCAATCCACGATAAAGAAAAAAGAGAACCACTATGCCTTAATAATTATTTATAAGACAATGATAAAGATGAACCTAATGATATTTAGTTTCCAATGGTAATTTCATAAGATATGAATTTCCATTATGGCTTACATGAAAGGGAAGGCGTCATTAAAGTTTCATCATGTTTTAATACAATTCAAGTTGAATTTTCTTCGGACATATCTTTTACTAAATTTGTTGAAACAACACTAATGGAGCCAAACATGGATGTCATAGAATAAGTAATAAAAGTAGTTGATATATAAGAATATCTAGATAAGTCGATGGTGGTGTGACCACCTCCTCTACGACAATTTTTAAACCATACTGAGGAGTATATCACAAAACATAATAGGGATTACCCCTATTTTCATTCCCCTCTCACTATGGACCAAAAATTCAACCATTCATCATTCTTTTGGGTTTGTAATTTTATTATATTATTTTTTATCTTTCATTATTTATGTCTTATCATGGACATAGGGAAAAATCACATTTTTTGGTTCATTTCAAATAAACGTCACCAACATTCTGATTAGGGATATGCCACTACAACTTTCGGACTAGGGTTAGTAAAATCCAAGCACCCACTTGGGATAAAATATCAATAATTATCCCATTTATTTACCCTTTATCTCTTTTTATTTTTTATTATTTTTTTCCTGTAAATTATTTTAGTTTTAATGTGGTAGAATCTAGGAGCTTAACAAGAAGATGGCACTGGAAAAAACAAAGCATGTCATGTATTCCGATTTCATTAATTTATTTCATGCCTAATAAAATTTTTATTACAAATATTTCTTAACATGATTTAAAACAAAAAAATAGCAGTAAATGGAATAAGTGTGGGGGAGGGATTTTAACAAATTGTTAGTAATTTGATGTTTTCATCTATTTTATTTTTTATGATTTTCTAAATCTTTAATATCTACATTTTTTATTTTTTGTGTGTTTTTCTGATTCTTGATATAAATCAAATAATTTTGAAAATTTAAATCCTTCTTGGAATTTTATAAAATTAATTTATTTAAATTTTTAATGATTGAAAATATTATTAAATAGGTTTTCTTTTCATAGTTTACAAATTTTTCAGTTGATGACTTTTGATTAATTATGAAACTCATGTGCACTAGTACTAAAAAATTTAAAAAAATTCCGACACCTGAATATTTCAAAAACTTATTGAAAAATTACTTACATTCCAATTTTTGTGAGATTCCTTAGACATTTTTTGTGATGAAAAAATGAATTTTCCCCCTTTTTGAAATATATAAATGTTTATGGAATGTGTCCAGAATGATTGAGGAACCACATTGAAAGGCCTTTTTACAATGAAATCTTATTGTGTGATACCTTTCCATATGTACTTTATTAAGGCCCTATTACCCAAGAAATACCGTGTTTTACATGAAAATTAAAATGTATTTCTCCCTTTAAAACCTGCTATATAAGTTAAATGCATGATTATTGTGGAACTCAGTTGTTGGGTTGGAGAATATGAGCTATATTTTGATTTTCGGGAGAATCTATTTGAGTAAAAATAGCAAAAAAGTGTTTCCCTATTTATTTATACATGGTGAAAGAAATTTCATCATTGGAATATGGATAGGTGGTTAAAAATATCATTAATAAAATGGATGGTAAGTTCACCAATACTTGAATCTCAAAATCATTATCACATTTCCATAAAAAATACAATTCAAAAGAGAAATATAGATATAAATTCAAGATGAAAAATGCTAAAATTATGAAAAAGTGGAATAAAATTTATCATTGATACTGAAATATAGGTATGAACTTCACAAATAAAGAATGATGTGTTTGGAGGTGATTTAGTTTTTAACTAATTAAGGATCACACCATTGTTGAGAAAAAATTTTCACATACATTAACTTCACTTTAGAGAGTTACCCACCTAATTGTGCGTTAGATGGTTTTACATTTAAAACATTCTAACCCCTATCCTCATAAAAAACCATGAAAAATTCATTTGGATTTAATAATTTTTCACTCTTCTAGGTGGGAATAATAGGTTTATAAGAAGAATATTGATATCACACATGTTATTTATAATGATAAAAACTCCAAAAAAAACCTTGTGTGAAGAGAGAAATACTTTTCTGGGTAGGTAGGTACGACATGCATGTGAGAAATAACATGTGATTGCATTTATTATTATTATTTTTAAATTGTTAGGGAATTATGATCAATATAGGTGAGATGTTTTTTTTATTGATTTGATAACTGGGTTGTGCTGTCATTTTTTATTTGGGAGGTTTGTTTTAACCTTAGTATTAGATGATTTACAAGAGTGTAATGATTAAGTGTGGTGAAATTAAAAAAGAAAATATTTTAAAATATTTTACTTTTAATTTAAATCTTTTAATACCATTATTGTGTTATTATATAGATAATTTTTACATTTTAGGGTTTTAGTATCATTTTGAGTTTAATTGAAAAAATAGCATAATTTGGTTTTTATCTATTGCAATTTATTTTCATATCTCATTCATAAAATTTTCTATTAATTAATTAATTAATTAATATTTTTTTTCAATGTTCATTTCTTATTCATTACATTATTTTGGTCTCAAACCATAATCCCTCATTTCAAGGCCCAAAACTCACTCACATGGTGGGCGTCAAAATGTATGCATATATTTAGATATTTTTTATTTGGGCCCATATCTCTTAAATATAATTTCCAATTGCTATTAAATTTTATATAGAGTAAGAAGAAATATAAACGTACATCTTTTATTACCATGTAAATACGTTATTTCTTCTTTTTCGTCGACATAGATGCATTTTATACCAATGATGTGGAATACGAAGAGTCGGCATGTAAGGGTTATTTTTCCTGAGTAAATCAACCATAATCGCATCATCCAAAGGAAAATTAAGATGAATAATTATGGGTAAATGAGGGAGACATAATGGAACAAAATTTATAAAGACCATGTTTCCCAATGAATAAATTAAATGGGAATATAATATGAAAACCTATGGTGGAGATATTTGGAGCCAAAACGTTTACCACTTTTTACTATAAAAATGTACTTCTTATTCATTTCAAAAGGGTTAACACTCTAGGTGGCCATATTCTGCATTTTCATATTTTATTTTCTCTTATAATAATATTATTCATTTTTATTATATGTTAGTCTTATTATTACTCAAATTATCTTAATTTTCGCTTTTGTGTCTCCACCCCAATATTCTCACTACGACCTCTTATAATCATGGTCACGTGTAGCATACCTAATGAATTTAAAAAGGGATCAATCAAGTGTTAAACCCAGTTAATATCACATTTATGTTTTATTTTTATCATTTTCATTGAGTTTTTATTAGGGGGTCTCAGTGGTAAAGGTTCCTTTGTGTTTCCCCTTCCCACCTCATGATTAGCATTATCTTATGAAATATTATCCCTCGATAAAGGAGTCAGATGTATTGTCTCTCTATGATAAGTGAGTGAACCATAGCTTCAAAATTATAAGAAGATGACTATGTACATGCATACTATGGAGTATGCACATTTTTTTATTTTGTAACTAATAAAGAGATGAAAAATGTTCCCTCTGGTTGTTCCCCAAGGAGGATCTCTTTTCTATCTTATATCATTCATTATGTCATTATTAATTTAGTCTATATTGTATTTATATATATATATATTAATATTTCACGAATCTTCAAATTTTGTTCATATTTATATTATATATTTTTATAGTATTTGGAATATAAGGACTGATAATATAAATTTTTTATTGTGTGAGTTTCCTCCTCGACGCTAACCCTTAGTGTCCACTATTCTGCATGCTTAGGTTAATTAACTATTAACTGAGGATCCATGGAAAATAACCATTAATAAAATTGTAACACTTTATAGGTATACACAATACTTTCTCACACCATTTTCATAACAAAACATAAAATTAAAAAAATAAAATAACTCTCTTAGTTCATAATGTATTGTAAATCAAATTATTATGCATGTAATGAATAGACCCAGGTGAAAGGAATTTTAGTTGATCATGAATCTTAGTTAAGTATAATTAATACTAAAATAGAAATCACGGAGAGCCAAATTTAATTGATAGTAAAATGTGTAATTCCATCCCAGGAGTAGTAACTATAATATGTTCTAGAACCAGAACTAGAAAAGGGGTGGAAAATATGGCGATAATATTTTTTTATTTGAAAGAACATGAGGTAGGTTAGAAAGAGATACTAAAGGAATAAACATCATCATCCTATAATAAAACTTTTTTTAATGGAGTTACCTAAATAAAACATTGCAGCAAATATTGTTATTTGAGATCAATATTGTTTGAAAGAGTCATGGAACAAATTTTTTAAAGATAACCAGAATCTTTATCTTCCCATCCTTCAAAATGAAAAATCATAACAACTATTCCACTCTCATTATTCGGAAGAGAATTATAAAGATGAACCATATATGATTGAGTTTCTAGTGGTATAACTATAAGAGAACAATTTCCATGTTTCCATACATCATAGTTAATATTTATTTATGAATTATTCATGTTCTAATATTATTCCTGCCTAAATATTTTCTGAATTATATTTTTATAAAATTTATGATATAAAATAAATGTAGAAAGATTAGTATGCTATGGAATAATTTATATAACTAGTTCATGTTTAATAATATCTAGAGAATATGTTGGTGGTGAAACTACATCCTCTACAACAACATGTGTAACATATTAAGGAGGATATCATGAAATCAAAAAACAGTTCCCTGCATTCTTTCCATACCACTATAGACTTTAAATTCAATGTTTTATATTTCTTTTGGGGTTGTTAATTTTCTTATATTCTTTGAGGTTATCCATTCTTTACTTCTAATCATGGAATCCATAAAAAATCACACGATAACGTTCATCTCAAAGAAAGAACACCCACCTTCTGATTGGGGACAGTCCACTACAACTACTTGACTAGGGCCAGTAAAAACCAAGCACCTTATTAGGGGGAATAAAAAAAGAATTATTTATTTTCCATATACTTTATCAATATTTTCCGTATTTTAATTATTTTTTCCCTTTATTTTTTTAGTTTTAATGTATTAGCAGCTACTGGCCTAACTTAATACTGCTACAGATAAATAATAATCAGGTTCTATCTTCCATTTTTTTATTTTATCCCATATCTTATTAAAGTTAATTTTGAAAAGATTTCTTGATCTAATTTTAATGTAAAATATACTAGAAAATGTAATATGTTTGGGGGAGTGGTTCCAACATATTCATATGAATTTTTTTCATGAATCCTTTTTATTTTTCACGTTTTTCTTAGTTTTGTGAAGTTATCCTTCTTCAAATGATTGGTGTGTTTTTAGGATTCTTGAGTTGAATCAATTTCTTTGTGAAAATTAAAACAATATTGGTATTTTTACCACATTTACAGATTTTACTGTTTTATTATTTAAATTTTTACTAAATTGATATTGTTTAATAATTTAAAAAAATTTATTTTAGGAAGTTTGATTTATTGTGAAACTCATGTGCACTAGTTTTGTACAAATTGAAAATCTTCTCCATCCTGATATTTTTCAAACCCATTTTACCATATTCATTATATTTTTTTTTATTAAGTGTCTCAGAACATATTTTGTGATCAATAAGAATCTATTTGTGTCTTTTTCAAATCTTTTAGAGTTCATGGAATGTATCAATCCTGATTGAGGCACCAATTCAAAGTCCCTTTTATACATTAAACTCTTATATTGAACTATCATTACATATGAAATTTACTAAACCCGTTGAAGCTATGAAATACCTTTTTATAAAGGAAAATTACAGTCAATTTTTCCCTTTCCATCCTTCTCTAGAATAAAGATGCATGATTATTGGGGAATTCATTTGTTTAGGGAAGTAGGTGAGCTATATATTTGTTTTCTGAAGAATTAGATTGAGAGGAAAAGAAAAAAAGTTATACCAATTTTATAGATGGTTGGTGGAAGAAATTTCATGATGGAAATATGGATGGGTGGAAAAAATATCATTTCAAAAATTGTCAAGGTGTTCAAAAATACTTTAAGATAAAATTTCTACTCTTTTTTCCAAAACAAATATCATTCTAAATAGAAATATAGATCGGAATTTAAGAAGAAACAATGTTAAAAAAAGGAATATAGAGATTAAATATATCATTGATTATGAAATTAATAGTATAAAAAATAAATAATAAATAAATAAGTGTTTGGTGTTGATTCATTTTTTGATTAGATTGATTATCATACTATTCTTGAGAATAACTTTTTTCATGCATTTATATCACTTTAGATCATATTCCTCTCCATTCAGCCACAATTAATTTTACATTTAAAACCTTCAAACCATCATCCTAAAAAAGAACACGAAAAATAACTCTTGATGAAGACATTTTTTAATCTAATATGAAGTGATAATATGAGGATAAAAAGTCTATGTAGATCAAAAATGTTCTGTAGAATGAGAAAACTCTTATGAAAAATATTTGATTAAAAGGATATATAATTTTTTCAAGAGGTAGGTACAACATATATGTGATGAATAAAACGAGGTTGAATGGTTTTTTATATTTTTTTGAGAATTTAGGGAATTTTAATCCATTTAGGTGGAATGATATTTTCCATGATATGATAATTGAGATGTATTGTCATCTGTAATTTTGGAAATTTGTTTTGACCTTGGTATTAAATCATTTTCCATGAGTGTAATGTTTTAGTGTTGGGGAATTCACAGAGATATTTTTTAGCTATATTATTTGAAATTTCAATGTTTTAATCCCACCATAGTGTTATTAAATGGGAAATTTTCACATTTTATGGTTTTAGTTTTATTTTGAGAATAGATAAAAAATCAATACTTTGGATCTTAAATGTTTTAATTTATTGATGTGTTTCAGCTATAACTATTTCTAAAATAATAAAATTTAAATAATTATTCTTTTTATGTTTCAGTGTTAATTGGGATTCATTTAATTATTCTATACCAAAATCCGAATCCATCATTTGAAAGACAAAAACTCGATCACTACAAGTTCCTTGAAATTTATGCGCACACCTAGAGATTTATATTGATGGGATTATATATCCTAAATGGATGATATAAATAAGATGAAAATATACATGTAGAAATAGGAAATATATTATAACACCTTTTATTAATATTTGATTCCTTATTTTAAAAGGTAGTAAATGCTTAGGAAACTAAAGATGGGGAATACGAATAGTCTTCATGGATATATTAATTATCTAGAGTAAATTGGCCATAAATAATTCATCCTGAAGCCATTAATTCATCAAATTTATGGATACTCTAGGTATGAATAATTTAAAAAAATTCAAGAAACACAATATTCCAAATTTGGTCATTAAATGGGGATATCATTCACATACTATTGGTGGACATATTTAGATAGAGAAATTTCACCCATTTTTCCTATTAAAATGTACTTCATCATCATTTTGATGTGTTGAAAATCATGGTGGCCTTATATATATATTTTTAGATTCATTTATATTATAGAAGTATTATTCATTTTTTTGTAAATTTTAGTATTCTTTTTACTAAAATTTTCAAAATTTTATCTTTTGTATTTCCACCCCATCCTTTTCACTATGATCTCTTATACTCGTGGTCCTGAGTGACTAACATGAGGAAGTTATCAAGGGATAAAACCAATGAAAAACCCATATAATTGTAAAATAATGTTCTATGTTTCATATTTTCTTAGAGTAAATATAAGTGGAATCTTTGTGGGGATGGTTCCTTTGTGTCTGCACATTCCACATGAGGCTTAGCTTTATCTTCTGTAGTATTCTCCCTCGATCTAGGTGGTTGATGTATTGTCTCTCAGCAATTGTTTAGTGAATCATATATTCACAAACATAGGAAGAATATGTTTTTTAGGCATATTGTGTACAATTCTCATGAATTTAATTAAAAAATAATAATGATACGATGATGGTTAACTCTCGGTGTTCTCATGGGGGATCTCCATTCTGGCTAACATCATTCATTCTAGCTTAATTCATTTTGATTTCATATCATTTAAATAAATAAATAAATATATATATTAATATTTCATAGGTATTTAAAATCTCATATATATTTATGTTTTCATTTATATTAGATAGAATATAAATAGTGACAAAAAATTTTTAGTGTGTGAGTTTCCTCCTTGAGATAGACCCTGGTTGTAGACTATAATATATGCTTAGGTAAATAAACTATTTTCCAAGGATATACAACAAATCCCCATGAATTAACTTACCACTAGAAGTGTGGGTCTAATGGGTTATTATCAGGGGACTAAACCTTAATATTTTAGTGCACAATGATAATTAAAATTAAATTCAATCATACATTATGATAAATAAGAAGAGTTTATAGGAATTAATTAATATCAAAATTAATATTATTAATTGATAAGAAGGAATATAGTAATAAAATACCCAAAAACCTATCAGGTCATACACATATAAAAATAAAAGGATAGAAAATGATAATGAAGCTCTACTACTATCCCTAATCCTCACCTCACCCCAGTTTCCCATATTATCAATTCTAATTATATGAATGTTTCAATTATGGGCAACTATCCAACAAGAGACTTCAACTACGTGGACATTTCTCAAGGTACCCAAAAATATTGGCTATTTTAGTTGGTTGTGAGTTTAACTCAATAAGGATCCATAAACGGGGTTCCCCATATGACTAGTAAATTATGTTTATATATATTTTTTTCTCAAAATAAATAAGTAAATGTTCTGGATAATAAATATTAAACAACCACCTTTGATATTTAGCTTCTACCATGAATCCCTGATCAAACCAACCCTACTATGGCATGTGATATAGAATATGCTAGAAAGATTCATAATTCTAAAAACCAATTTAATCCCCAGGGGTATTACTCACCCTAGTATATTGAAGAAAAATACCCATAGTTTTTATACCCAGTTTACATAGGATACAATCCCAGGGAATTACCCTAATGATATATAGAGGATAGACACCCAAGGGCTGACCAACCAGATAAACATGAGATAAAAACATATGGGTGACCCACTTGATATATGTGAGATAATATCCCATGACTCCATCAACTGGTACACAATGGATAAACACTCAGGGATAACCAACATGGTAAACATTAAATAAACACCCAAGAGATGACCCACTAACTATAAATGAGGTAAATATTTAGGGAAAACCAAAATGAAATATTCAACATAAAATACTAGTGATAACATAATAAAAATAAATTAGATAGACTCTCAGGGAAAACACACTTGATATAATGGCTCAGTATCCAACTCCCAATACGGGTAGTCAATAGTTCCCAAATCTATGTGGGGGATCACTTCCCCTACCCACATATATATGGGTAATGTCCAAGGTATCTTATTTATATAAATATCACTTATAGGGTGTTAATTATGAATTATTTTTCTGACTCTTCTATAAATTTTTTGTTTCGGAAATCAAAAAATCTTTTTTAAATGAAAACATATATTCTATTTAAGAATTTTTATTTTATTTCTAAGTAAGATCTTGTTTATGGAAATAAAAAAAATCATAACCAGTTATTTTATAAAAAAAATCCTTTCAAATGGATATCAATATGATCATAGATATGATTATCACCATAATCATCAAAAAAAATCTAAATACGATTTTTATCAGTCTAACTGATATTTCATTTCATCATACTCACTGATTAAATCGAACTGCCTAAATAATCATATTATCTATTTGAAATAAAAATCGCCATACCGATTTACTGTTCAAATCTATATTTTATAGGATATACCATATTCTTTTCATAACCACTTTATCATATTATAAAAATGGTATTGTAGTGAAATTTCATTGCAATTTTATGTTCACATATTTAATTTATTAGATAGTCCATATTCATTTCGTACTCACTATATCGCATACATAAAATAGTCTAGTATAAAAAAGAATAAATTTAAATCAAAACATTGTCATGTATGATGTTTTGATACATATTGAAATGATTTTGTTGTTTTAGTTACAATATAATCATTAATGTTCCACATGTACATGTCCCTTTGAGAATATAGTTTGAAATCTAACCATTGTAGGAAAATATAATAGTTGACATGAAGGCTATAAATAAAATTTCATCTGTATGAGCATAAAGAGTTTCTGGTTTTTGAATGTATTTAATCCTTGATATATTTTCTTTTTGTGAAATGCATTTAAATTATATAGTTGTGAACATATTCTTCGACACACTCTTAATCTTACATTTATTTGTTTTTCTTCTTATGACTCTGGTTGTTGCTGAATACAATCGAGGGATTCAGAGGATAGGAAGATAGAAGGCGCCGTTCACCATATTGACCAAGGGAATTTGGGGATAATAATTAAGACTTTTATAATCATATTGATGGCTAACCCGGGTTAGGGTAAGTTAGACTTTGTTGAAATTAAAAATCAACGGACCTTATCCATGGTTGTTGGATACCCTTATCTTTGGGTTAAAATATTTTTAGTCCTTTACTTTTATTTTTTACATTCCTCTATTTGTAATATAAATTAAATTATATTCTTATTAATTTTTATTGTATATTCCTTACATTTTTATTACTTGTATTAAGATCAGTAATGTGATTACGATCATTTTTTGATTATGATATTTTATAATTAGTATTATATGATTCTATAAATTATATTGTAGAATCTATTTATTTTCTTTACCCTGATAATGCTATCAATTTTCAATATGATTCATTACCATGCATTTTTTATTACTATAAATAGAGACCTTGGGAAAATCATCATAGTCACTCTAACTATGATAACTATCGAACCCAGGGCCTTTTCTAAATTATTTGTTTTAATACAATAGTTTTTGTGATTCTAATTAATAAATTTATTTTTAAAAAAATCCTTTTAAGGGATAAAATTGTATTTTTTTAAACTTTAAATTCACAACTTCTTGTAACTGAGCATCTACATCTAGATTTTTATCCGACAATTGGTATCAGAGCAGGTCTCTAGAATACTAGTATACACATTTGTATTAGAAGTGGATTCAACTGGGTATATCTAACTGGTTTCTCATAAATTTTTAATTTATTTCTTCGATAGAATATTTGGTTATAAACACATACTACACAAACATGTGGACATGAAATGTTTTGTTTTCAAATATAGTAGTATTCATTACTGGATTCTTATATTATCTGGAACCTAAAAGACCACCTAACATTGATGGGAATGATTTTGAATACTAGAGAGACAAAATGAGTTCTTTTGTTATAAATACTAGTCTAGATAGTTTTTTTATGCTTACTTGATTTAATAAAATTCATGATAAAGAAGTATGTATTTTTACCAATGAAGAAAATAAGAAATAATAGGTAAACTAAAAGGTACATAATTATTTTCTTTTTTCTTTGACTGGGACTATATATAGCTCGATATCTTCATGTGATGCATCTAACAAAATTTGGAAGAAACTCAAAGTTATACATTTTGGTACTTCTAACATTATTGTGACTTGAAGATCCACACTTAGAGTAGATTATCATGGTTTTTTAACTATGGAGAACCTATTGATAAAGTCCAATTGAGATCTATGAATATCTTAAACATTATACAATTAATGAGAGAAAAAATTCTAGAGGATGAGATGCTTCTAGATAATATTATCGATATCATGCATAATGAATGGGAATCAAAGAGAACTATTATTAGTTATTATAGGAATGTTACAACCATTTCCTTTGATTATTTATTTATAACTCTCATCAAATATGTGAACTAATTAAAGATAGGTGTAAAGAATATAAAGAACAAAAATGGGAGTGTTTCCTTTACTACTAATTCGAATGATATGAAAAAGAAGACTCCTGAGAAAATTACTAATATAAAAATTTCTAACAAAGATGTTATTTTGTTTGGTTCAAGTGATAATGATCTCTCAGATGATGATCTAGTGTATATTTTTCAAAGGTTGAATAATATTTTTGTAAGAGGGATTTCCCATACAAATACATGAAAAAGGATAAAAATATAAGATATATTCCAACATCACGTGTTATGAGTTCAATAAAGCTAGACATATCAGACCCGAGTGTCATATGATGAAAAGAAAAGATATGAAAGATGAACATTCTAAGAGGAATCAGATATAATATTATAATCCTAAAGGAAGGAAAGTCATGAAGGAAAATGATTATTAGAGTGCATGTGGTGGAGACTCATATGATGAATCTTTAAATAACGTGACATTTGGATATAATAATAACGATCTTATATTTATAATACCTATTGAAAATCATTGTTTTAGGGAAAAGGTACACACTACTGAGTACTTAACCAATATTTCATTATGTTTTAACTATCCTGATAATGATGGATATATTTATTTTGATGAATAATATTCCTTAGAAGAATATACTTTAATACCTTTTAGATAATTATCTAGATTTCACAAGTTACATGAGAATTAAAATAGAAAGATAACTAAGAAACTTGATAATTAATAATCTTGAAACAATATTTTATCAGAATAAGAATGATATATTTCTAATAATATTGATGAAGAATCCGTTGAAATTTTTTCTTTTTAAATAAACCAGGATAATCTATATTATATAAAGGATAAACTTACTAAGGATTTAGAAAAATTTGTTTATTTGAAATATTTTTGAGAGACTAAACTCAATTAAAAAATCTACGAGGATAAGAATTGATTCATTAGTCTAAAATCTGAATTTAATTATTTAAAGAAACTTTTATCAAACATTACTTCTGGAATGGAAGAATTTGATACAATTTATTCTCAAATTTGTCCTCAAAGAAATAGATATTGGATTGGTTACTCTCATCCAAAACTAGTTTTTAGTCAAAATTATATTTTCCCTAATATTTCCCCACTATATAGTAAGTTTCAAAGTGGTGGACATTGGGAGAAAGACTGTTCTTTAATTAAAATTCAATCCTTTGGATTTTATAAATCCCATTTTTCTAAACAGATGTTGATTCTTAAGATTTTACAGTATAAGAAATTTATTTACATACGTTTTTTGATTCAAAAAACCTAAATGTTTTTTTTTTCAGGAGGAAATTGAATATCCTAAAAATAATATATGGTACATAGATAGTGGATATTCTCAGAAAATGATTATTAACCAAATCATCTTTCAAACAATTGTCAAGATGAATGGTGGAAAAGTATATTCTGGAGATAATGTACAAGATAAGATTATTGGTATAGTTAATATTATTCTTCATAGAAAATCTTTAATTTGAAATGTTTTATTTGTTAAATTTCTTTAAAAAACATTATAAGTATAAGTCAACTCTGTGATAAATGATACCCTTTTAATTTTAGAAATAATAAATTCTTAGTTCACAATTCCAAGGATGATTTCATTCTTTTTTCCCATTGGTATGAGAATTTTTAGTCATTTAACTTAGGAGACCTTAGGATCAACTACATAACTTTCCAAAGCGCAATGGAAGATCAATCTTAGTTATGAAATAGAATACTAGGTCACTATAACCTTAGGATATTTTTTAAACTGTCTAATAAATGAATTGTTAAGGATCAACCATATCTTAGATTTGATTATTTATTAGTTTTTTATCCTTATCATTATATATGGAAAGAAAAATCGAGATTTAAATCCATTACTGAAGTCTCAACATCTGCTTCATTATAGTTAGTTCACATGGATCTTTTCATTCCTACTCAAACTGGATGTATTGGAGGAAAGTACTATATATATGATTTAGTTGTTGAATACACAAGATTTTCATGGGTCTATTTTCTAGAAAAGAAATATGATGCCTTTTATTATTTCAAAACAATTATACCCAAAGTTAAAAATGATAAAAACCATTAGTGGATGACTATTTCTAATGATTAAGGTATAGAATTTGAGAATTTGGATTTTGAAAATTTTTGTAGTAAGAAAGGCATTACTCACAACTACTCAAATCTAAGAACTCCCCTGTTAAATGTCACTATTTAAATAATAAATTGAATTCATTAAGAGATAACAAGAACCATGTTGAGTGATTACTCTATTTCTAAAAATTTTGGGCTGAAGCTGTATGAACAACATGTTTTACTATAAATTGAGTTTTAATCAGGACATTTATTAATAAAAAAACCTAATAAATTGTGGACGTTCCAAAAACCAAAAGTATCATACTTCCATGTATTTGGATAAAAATTATTCATTTTGAATACAAAAGATAATTTACATAAATTCTCACCTAAATGTGATAAAATAGTTTTCATATGCAATTCTACTACTTCTAAGGCTTATAGAGTTTTCAATGAAAATTACTGTATTGTTGAGGAAACAGTACATGTTAAATTTGATAAAGCTGATCATTTTTAAAAAAAAAATCCCATCCTATATATTTTGATGTGTTTTCCAAAATTCATTATAATCCTTTGATAGATTACTCTTCCAATTAGAAGAATAATCATGAATATTTTTATAAATTATTCACTCCAAAATACATTATACCGTATGATGATGAAAAAGTTTTACAAAACCGATGTCAATTGTTTTTATGGAATAATCCTAATGATAACATCATCGGTGATGTAAACCAACATATAAATAGTAGATTTAAATTATTAAATGGAGTAGATAATAGAACTTTTCTTTCCCAGTTCGATCAAAAAAGTCCTCATGAGGCTTTATGTATTGAAGATTGGATTAATGATATGTAAGATGTGCTAGTTGAATTCAAATGAATAATGTCTCGATCATGGTAGGAAGGGAAAAATAAACCTCTATTTTGGGGGTAAAGTGGGTCTATAGAAATAAATTTCATGAAAATGGAATCATGTAATTTCTTATTCATTAAGAATCATTTATATTTTTAAAATGATTCAAAAATAAAATATGATCTCCAATTTACATGTAATTGTATTTTTTAAAACTCCACAATATGAAAAGAATGTCAACTTTTAATTTTCAAAGAAAAGTTGAAATTATTCTATAAAAGATATATTTAATCTATGTCCACAACCAGTACGTATTGTAACAATTAACTAGGGATATGATATCTAATAAAATAAACATTTATATTTCTTATTATAATGATTTTGTAATTATGTTTTCAAGAAAACAATTTATTTTAATTTGTTAATTAACAGAGGATGGGATTATAATGTTTTAAGAAGATTTCATAATCTATGTTTCATTACCATGGGTTAATTTATGCTATGATGAAATAATAAATATTTTTGTTATGTCTCCCCAATTATTTTATCTAGAAGTATTATGATTATAGGATGATGTATGTAACATCCCGGTTCTGGAAGCTGCCTAGAGTCACCTTGTACTCAGGTGGTCAAAGGGCCTCAAGCACATTTCTCCAAAATCCAGAGGCTGGCGACTAGCAGCAAGGGCCTTCGGTGTGATAGTGGGAAAACTATGCCCTCATTGGAAGAGTAAGATAGTGGATGTAAAAAAATAGACAATAATGGAAGAAATAGTAATCCGAAACAATAAGAAACAACTGAATAATGAAGAAATAAAAATTTAGAGAACATATATATAAAAAATGCATGATACATATGTCTAGAAAAGTATCCAAACAAATCGCACTGCTGAAATACAAAATAGTACAAATCCCAAGTTCAAAACAAAAATAGATAAACATCTCTTCATCATCGCAAGCCTCAACTTGTTCCCATGCCCTCCATCTCCACAACAGTAAAGTAGCTGAAGTTGAAGGGCACTTACCCTTATCTATACCTGCAATAATATAATCCATTTTGGCCCAAAAGCATGGCCCAAATAGGGTGTGAGACTAAATCGCAGTAGGCAACCACCACAAGATCTGTGCCTAATAGTCAGTGAATATATGCTAGGTAATAAATAATAGGAAGTAGTAAACAAGGAAGTACTGAGTAGTAAACAATCAACATTTTCACAGGCATTCAGTTTCCTATATCAAGTAAACAACTAATCAAACAGGAAAACACAAATAGGTAACCCTATGGGAAGTACTCACAACATATCCCCTCTAGTCATACCTAGCCAACAAGAAACCCTTGGGAAAAAACATACAGTCTACCCCTCTTGTTCAAATTATAAGGATCTAACAAAGAATTTCAAAGAAAGCACTCGCAGTCAATTCCTCTTATTGTCTAAAGTGATAATGACTCTACAAGGATGCTCACATGGTCAATTCCTCTTATAATAAAAACAGGTGAAATACTCTCTGAGGAAGATGACACGGTCTATTCCCCTTAGTCTACTACACTAGGTTCTCACGACCCTATGTAAGTCAACGAGCAAATAAATACAATACAGCCAATGTAAACATCAAGAACTAATTGACTAAATATTCTACAACATATCAAGCATGTGAGATAAAAATAATCACCCCATCCTATTGTACTAGGCATGGGAAAACAAAAAGGAATCCTAACTGGATAAACATTATGAAATTGTCATAAACATAACATGGATGGAGAAACACTTCCAAGGCATAGAAATCAACCCTATTAGCATCCAATTAACCCTTACTCATGCATACCAGCATAGCTGGAAATTAACAGGGTTAAAACGGTAAACACGCAACACCCTGTTCAAGGGAATTGGACAAAATTGGATATATAACTCAAGATTTTACAACATAAAGGCAGAAACCACCTACCTCGGTGTTAGGAGATCACTATATGGGAACCTCAAGCCTTGAATCACCCAAGAAAACGGTAGATCTACAAAAACATCTAAAAAATTCTACTGAGGATAACTTGAGAAGGAGTAGGAATCCTGTAATGAAGATCTAGCAGATGGAAGAGCATACCGAAGAGATCCCAATGCAATCAACGGTGGTCGAATCGGATATTAGATTCTCGATCGGTGGATCAGAGAAATATCATGATCGTACGAGCTCTCTCGGAAGAACTAAGTCGAGAAGGACTTTCTGGTGATTAGACGTGACCCCAGTATGTTTAATGAAAAAAATAAAGTACATGACGTGTACTTTTGAAGTACATGGCATGTACTTTCCCTTACCAAGACCCACTTTTTGCAACCTCCAGGTCACCACACATGGCCGTGTGCAAGGCCGCTACATTGGCAGCACACAGCCAGCACACGGCTACCCGCAGTAACCAATTATACGGCGTGTATTCATAAAGTACAAGATGTGTACTTAAAAAATTTCCATAAATTCCTCTTTTTATCAAAAATGACCTGAAAAAGAAAAACATACCTCAAAAGAAGATCCAGGTTCTTACAATCTTCTCCCCTTAAAAGATATCCATCCCTGAATTTCCCTAGAATGGTGACATAGAAGAAGAACCCCCAAACAGTTCCGGCCACTATGATCGTACATCAGTCTCCCTTTCCCAAGTCTCGTCCTATACTCGTCAGTGCTGCCATAGCACTCGTACAAGAGGAACGAACCAACCACATAGAAGCTTTGTTCTTCAATCGACAATCCAGATATGATACTCCTTAAAAGACGCATCCACTTCTAACGTAACCTACTTGGGTTGAAAGACATGAGATAGGATTGAGAAGTAATGTCGAAGCTGAGAAACGTGGAAGATGACATGCATATCCTGGTACCTATGAGATAACTGCAACCGATAGGAAACCTTCCCAACTCTCTGCAACACCTCAAATGTCCCAAGGTACCTCGATGAAAGCATACCCTGACTCCTAATCTTTCTGTGTGCCAACCTTGGTGTGACATGCAGGAAAACCAAATCTCCGACCTCGAAATCTAGAGGTCATCTCCGCTGATCAGCATAAGATTTCTGTCGAGACTGTACAGTATCCATCCTCTTCTGAATCAACTTTTTCTGCAATGTGGGTTCTTGAACAAGACGAGGTCCCAACATAGTTGCCTCTTTTGCCTCCAGCCAACATAAGGTTGATCGGCATGGCCTACCATACAAAGCCTCATAAGAAGCCATCTTAATAGTTTCTTGAAAACTATTATTGTTGGAAAACTCCACAAGATATATGTGCTTCTCCTAAGAACCTCCAAATTCCAGAATTCATGCTCATAGAATGTCCTCAAGCACTTGAATCGTATGCTTGGACTGGCTATCTGTCTGGGGATGGTAAGCTTTACTCAAAAGGACATGTGTACCCAAAGCTTTCTGAAGCCCCTTCCAGTCCCGAGAAGTAAAACATGAATCTCTATAAAAAAATGGAGTGTGTAACTCCATGTAAGAACACAATCTTCCTGATGTACAACCGTCCCAACTCATCCACATTGAAGGGCTCTTGATCAGCAAGAAGTGAGAAACCTTCGTGAGTCTGTTAATGACAACCCATACTGCATCATTCCTTCATGTCGACCTCAGCAACCCTATCACAAAATTCATCGCGACATTATTCCGCTTCCACTCGAGAATCGGTAACTGCTGCAAAAGCCATGTTGGTCATTTATGCTCTACCTTCACATGTTGATAGATGGAAAACATCATGAAGAAACCAAGAACATCTGTTTTCATACCAGGCAACCAATATTAACATTGTAGATCACGATACATCATGGTGAGACTAGGATGAACAGCCCATACTGAGGAATGAAAGACACATATCATCTCCTCGCGTATGTCTACTGAAACCCATACACACCACTAGAAATGGAAGATCTCATCCTCGCATATGGTACATCCAGGAATAGCGTTCCCTCCAAACACACTTTCTCGTAGGACTAAGAATTCATAATCTGATAGATGCCTCATTCTCACTCGATCAATAAGAGTAGAGGTAACAAATACATAAGAAATAAACGTCTGCCCCTATCTGTCGTGCACCTCCAAATGAAACTCAGATAATAGAGCCATAAGCTACAACTCACTTCTGGCCTCCGAAACTGCATGTACCTAAGTCCTCCTTCCCAAATCATCATCCAAAGTGTTGCCATTCTCAGGCATTTATAAAAGTTCAAAGTCAAAGGATTGAAGGTACTCAACCCACATTCGATGTCTCAAATTCTAGTCACGCTGATTGAAGATGTACTTGAGGCTTTTTTGGTCAGTGAAAAGCATAAAATTCTCTCACGGAAGGTAATTTCTCTAATGGCATTAAGCATGAACAAGAACAACCAACTCGAGATCGTGTGTTGGGTAGTTCCTCTCATGTGGCCTCAACTTCCGAGACCCGTACGTGAAAAATCCTTCCCCCTGCATAAGAACAGCTTCTAGCCAAAAACCTAATGCATTATAGTAAACAATATAGCTCTTTCCCAGATCTGGAAAGACTAGTATTAGTGCTGAAGTCTATCTCCCTATCACTTACTGAAAGGCTGACTCACAGGAATCTGACCACGAGAACATTTCATCCTTCTTAGTCAAACCCGTTAGTGGTGCTGCAAAGCATGAAATGTCTTGTATAAAAGGTCTTTAGTATCTATCCAGCCCTAGAAAACTCTACACCACAAAGACATTCATCAACTGCTCCTATGAAACCACTTCTCCCATTTTTTATGGGTCTACTGATAATCCCAACTCTCAGATAACATGACCCAAGAAGTGAATCTCATCTATCCAAAAGTGTCATTTTGAGAGCTTAGAATATAACTAATGCTCTCTTAGTTTACTCAGAATGATCTAATGATGGGTAGCATGGTCGTGTCGAGTGTCAGAGTACACCAAGATATCATCCACGAAGAACACCACGAAGGAATCCAAGTATGGATGGAACACTTAGTCCATCAGTTCCATGAAGACTGCAGTCATGTTCGTGAGACCAAACGGCATAACCACATACTTGTACAGACCATTAATACTCAGAAAATAAGTAATAGGTATATCATATCATCCAATGCATAACTAATGATAACTTAATATCATATTAATCATCAAGAACACCCGAGCTCCTTGAAGCTGATCAACGAGATCATCAATCCTTGACAAGGGATATCAGTTCTTGACCTTCAACAGGGTCAACATCCGATAATCCATACAAAGCATAAGGGTATCGTCTGCCTTCTTCACAAAGAATATAGGTGAACCCCACAGAGATGTGCTGGGTCGGATGAAACCCTTTGCTTGTAACTCCTCCAACTACTTCTTGAGCTCCTATAACTCTGTTGTAGCCAACCTATAAGGAAGAATATAAACTCGTTCCACTCTTGGCATAAGAAAAAAAGATAATTCCACCTCCTTCTCTAGAATAAAACTTGAAAAGTCCTCTGGAAAGACGTCCTTGAAACAATCCACTACTAGAGGAAAGTCTAACTGTGAAGTCCCCTGGTCATATAGATATAGACTAGAGATAGAGGCTGTAACTCCTCCCAACCCATGATGCTCGGGTCCCGTTCTGCTTGCCTGGACATCCCATTCACCCTTATGAATAAATGATCTGCCCTCTGGTGATGTGAAACCCACCCTACGATGATAATAGTCGACCACTACCTGGAAGGGAACTAACCAATCCATTTTGATAATGAAGTCAAAGCCTATCATCTATAGGACATATAGGTCCCCTAAAAAGTGAAACCCACCAACCTCAATATGGAACTCCTTACATTAATGTACACTAGCCATTATAGTCCTCAACAGAGTTTCTAGGATCAAGATATCAGTATAAAAAATATGGAGAGCCCAAGGCTCTCCAAAAAAGCAATAGATATAAAGCTATGTGAAACCCCTGTATCGAAAAGAGCAGAAGATAAAACTGAGGAAAATAAGATTGTACATCAAATTGTAGAAGGTCCATGATCCTGTTCCTATTGGGTCTGCACCACTACAAAATTCTGGACCATACCACGACCATGTGACATTGCCTGACCACTCATAGCTGATCTGCCCGATTGTCACTGAAAACCGGGTGACTGGCTTCCATGACCATGACCTCGACCTCAGTCTGATTGGCCAGAAAAACTCCATTTATATGACTGGTGAGAAATTGTTGGTGCTTCTCTTGAATGATTAGTCTTAAAAGAACCCCTATGATGAGTTACTTGTGAAAATAATTGACAGAAACGGTGAAAATGACCTATCTTTCCGCAAGATCGGCACTCCAATGGGTCCCTGAGGAAATGTAGCCTCATATGCTTGATCTTACCACACTAGTAGCACACCACCTGGCTACCAGAAGATACATCCTGCCTACTAAGATCTCCACATGTAGTCTCCCTATGGTGCTTCCTACTATCAAATGGGGGAGAACTAACTCTGGATGTTGAATCGTCCTGGTTCACATCTCTATAATCCCTTAGATTACACTCAACGATCAACGCTTGGTTGACTATAGAAGATATCAAAGTCAAACTGAAGATGTTCACATGAGATCGGATATCATACCTAAGACCATCCTCAATCTTTTGTGTAAGTAACTACTCATCTCCCTCAATAAAGGATACAAAGCACTGCAACTCAGTGAAGTGAGAGGAATACTCCGTAACAGAATGAGTACCCTACTCCAAAATCATAAACTAACAGTCTCAATTGTCCCTCAATGTCTCTGTGTAGGAGTATTCATAGAAGATGTTTAGAAACACATCCCAAGCCATGACTTGCTGGAATTCTGCCTATGAGATCACATCCCAGCACCTCTTGGAGCAGTCTCGAAGCATGTACGTAGCGAGATTTACCCTCCTCTCTATAGGTATCTCTAGATGCTCGAAGATCATTAGCATGGCTTCTAGCCACAACTCTGTAGCCTGAGGTCCTCCTTCCCCTATAAATGTGGGGGGATACTGCTGTTGGAAAACCCGCATATGCTCTACCATCTACGGGGAAGGAGGAGGTACTCCCTGGAATGTTTGTATCATCCTCAGAAATCCCTCCCTAAACTACACATCAGCACCTATATCAAGTATAACTGCTTGTTCGAAGACTGACACAGCTAGATTTTCTTCTAGCTGTCCTTGATCAGCCATAACTGGTGTCTGATCACAGCCCTATAACTGGCGTACAACTGGCGGAAGTCTCAGTGGCATGACTCTGTAAGGTCAAGCACACACCTTAGATCAAGATTGATAGGTACTGAAACCTAGAAGTGTAAGAAGGGATAAAGATAAAGAAAACATTCATGTTTTACAAAACATGGATACACTACTTGTATAATGCCTACACTGTGTGTTCCCTTAAGCCTTTCTGATTGGTGTGTACTTTTACCAAACTAGGTCGTGTAACACCCCATACAAACGACACGTTTTCCTAACACACGGTGTGTACTTGACTTCTCTTCCCCTGCCTGATTCCTTCTACATGACTAGGCTACACGGTTCTCCTAGAACAATACTACACAACATGTTTATGCCAGACACAGAATCTGCTAGACGATATTCGCCGACCCGTGTTGTTAGTGATATGGTCAGATATACGGCACACACTACACGGAATTTTCCATATGTACATGGTGTGTACTAAAGGAGACCCGAAAAACAAATGTTGTTAGTGACATGATTGATTACATGGTTCTACGACACAACATGTACATCTTTTACACGTCATGTTTTACTATAAACTCCAACCCCGTGTCTTTTCTCACACAGTCTGAGAAACTATTAGAGGCTACACGATGTGTACATGCGGTAAATTGTGTGTAATTAATAAAAATAGTTTCTTCCTGAACAGACAAACACATGGTTTGTATTTAACATTACACAACATGTATTCTAGGTTTATCTAGGAAGTAATCCTCAGAAACTACTCTAGAACCCATTAAAACACTAAAAGGAAGATTGAATGTTCCAAACTCTGATCCATGAGGACCCATACTCCTCGCGAATCAAATATTGGAATCTTATACATGATATAAACTAGGAAAAAAAGACAACGATCTACCAAATTCTGGTCCATGAGGACCCATAACCCCTCAGGAAAAAAAGTTTGGTGTTCATTCAAAGAAATCCTTAGTCAAAGTAATACCCTATCAAAAGTAGGTATTTTATCAAGGCATCTATCACACCAACATTCATATCAAGAACAACATCTATCACAACAACATGCAATATCTAAGGCACCCTAAATGGCATTGTAAGAATGCAAGACATGTGATTTCTAGAAAGTGCCTATATGATGCATGGGATGGAATACCCTCATATCATTAGGTTTCTATAGAAATAGAACCTCAATATCATCTACAATAATAGTAAAAAACACGTTAATCATCCAATGGTGAAATCAAATGAACTGTAAAATTGAAAAACCCAAAAAATTGTAATAAATGGGGTAGATTGGCTTTTCCCTGTAAACATGATAGCTACCCCCAGGCACAACTTATTAAAAAGTACCTATTCCATCCTACCCCTGGCTATAGACTCCAAACAGTATGTCAAGAAGAAAATAATTCCTCTGATACCACTTTGTAACGTCCCGGTTTCGGAAGCCACCAAGAGATTCCCCGTACCCAGTTGGTCACATGGACTCAAGCGGATTTCCCCTAATTTTAGAGGCTCCCTACTAGCAGTGAGGGCCTTGAGTGTGATAGTGCATAAGTAATTCCCTAGTTGGAAAAGTTACATAGTGGAAGTAAAACAGATATACAATAGCAGAAGAAATAGTAATTCCAAACAACAAGAAACAACGGAAGACTGGAGAAATAAACAACTGGAGCACATATATAAAAAATGCATGATACATATGTCTAGGAAAGTAACCAAACAAATCACAATGCTGGAATACAAATTAGTATTAAGCCCAAGTACAAAAGAAAAATAGATAAACAGCTCCTCAGCATCACAAGACTTAGCCTGATCCCATGCTCTCTAGCTCCACAAAAGTCAAGTACTTGAAGTAGAAGGGAACTTACCCTTATCTATACCTACAACATTATAATATGTTTGGGCCCTAAATCATGGCCCAAAAAGGGTGTGAGACTAAATCCTAGTAAGAAACCACCACTAGATCTATGCCTAAATTTCGGTGAATATATGGAAGGTAATAAATAAGAGGATGTAGTAAACAAGTAAATAGATAATCTTCTAGGAAAATAGAAATAGGTAACCCTATGGGAATTACCCACAGCCTATCTCCATTGGTCATACCTAGAAACACATGAAACCCTCTGGGAAGCACACACAGTCTACCCCTCTAGTTTAAATTACAAGGATATAACAAAGACTCTCTGAAGAAGCACTCGTAGTCAATTCCTCTTATAGTATAATGTGATAAATAATCTCCGAGGAAGCTCACATTGTCAATTCCCATTATAGTCAAAAGTGGTTCAGGACTCTCTGAGGAAGCTATCATGGTCAATTCCCCTCGGTCTACTACACTAGGTTCTTATGGACCTGGGTAATTCAATGAGAATAACAATGAAATATGTCCAATGTAAACCTCACTAACTATGTGGCTAAATAGTATACAACATATCAAGCATGTCAGATAAATCAAATCACCCCATCCTATAGTAGAAGGCATGGGAAAACATCAAGTAAGCCTAACAGTCTAAAAAGGCCCAAATGGTCTTAAACAGAACATGCATGGGAAACACATCAAAGGAATAAAAATCAAACCTATGTGCATCCAATTATCCTATACACATGCATACCAACATAGCAGGAAATTAAAAGTGTTAAAACAATAAAAATGTATCACGCCGTTCAAAGGTATTGGACAAAATTTCACATATAACACAATAACTTTAAACAGAATGGCACAAACCACCTACCTCGGAGTTGGAAGATCTCCATATGTGAACCTCAATCCATGAATCACCCAAGAACACCATATATATACAAAAATGTCTAAATCATTCAATATAGGATAAATTGAGGAGGAGGAATCATGAAATGATGATCTAGAAGAAGGAAGAGGTTACTGAGGTGATCACAATGCAATTGATGACATTCAAATCAGAGATTAGATTCGCACTCAGGGGCTCGGAGAATGATTGCGGCCATTTGGGAACTCTCAGATGAACTAGGTTGAGAAGAAGGACTTTTTTGTGATTAGGCATGACCCCGATACGATTAAAGAAAAAAATGAAAGTACACGGCGTGCACTTTTTAAGTACACGGCTTGTACTTGTGCTTACCGAGCCCCACTTTAGGCGGCCTCCAGGTCACCACACATGGACGTGTGCAAGATTTCTACACAGCCAGCACACGACTATCCACGGTAACCGAGTACACAGTGTGTACTCTAAAAGAACATGGCATGTACTTCAAAAATTTCAAGAAATTCCTCTTTTTCTCAAAAATGACCAGAAAAGGAAAACATACCTTAAAATAAGATCCTTGTTCTAACAATATATTTTTTATGAAACCTAATTCTTTTTACATTTGTTATGTTATGATTAATGTTTCTTATGATATTGTGTCACAATTCAGTATCATATTCATTATATTTGTGGTGGTCCCAACATTATATACTAATCCAATTTATTTGGTATCAAATGATATCTCATTAGATAATATTAAATATAATGGGGATTGAACCCCTTATAATAAGTGAATCTATTCACTATGATTATCTTGGTAGTGAGCCTGGATTGGAGAAATGATGGAATATGAAGTGAAACCAAACCACTATGGGGCTTTTTACACTTTCATAATCACAATAGTGGGCCTCAAATAAGTAAATAATTTTCTATACATATGTTTTTATGAAAAATTTATGTCTAATTGTTATAATATTTTATCATGGATCATGATTTATTATTTATGATTTCTCACTCTTAAAAAATATGTATTTTGTAATGACAATTATTTAGACCATCACTCATGACTAATTTCCATTGGCCATGACTTATGATATCTCACTCTTAAAAAATATTACTTTTAAGTATTGTACATCTAAGAGAATTACTATTTAAGAAAAACATTGTGTATGATGTTTATGATATTTCATGAAATATACTAAATCTGTGTCTAGTATTCAATTAAAATAAACCTTTATAGTTATTTAGAATGTGTAATTATGATATGTAATGAATATTCATTTAAAATTATGTACTAGTTATGAAAATAATCCCTGGTTCACCTCACCAGGTGTTTATTTTTATGTTTTTATGTGAGTGGATTTATATTTTTATTATTTATTATGGAATGGTTTTATGATTACCTTGATGCGAAATGTTGAATGTGTGTCTGCCTGAAAAATATATTTAATGAGACAATTAACTTGGGTATAAAATGGGACCTTAAGACTAATTTGTGAAATAATATTTTATTATTCGAAATGTTTCATTTGATTACAAAATTTGAAATGTTATTTTTTTATAAACAAATTTTAAATGTCATAAATGTTTAAAGTAAGATTGATTTAAAAAATAATCTAGTTAATTTAAAATCATTACTTTAGAATGAATAGGTGAATGAAGAGTTGGGTAGAGTTAGATTTACATTTAAAGTAGAGCCTTTGATTTCTGAAACATGTTTTTTAGGATTTTTTGGGTTTTGAACCAAGGTGTGTATTTATATTGTTGATGATTTGAAAATGTTTTAAAATGAAATTTTTTTGAAAATATGAAAAATAATTTTTGAAAATATTTTTAATATGTGTTTTCATATTTATTGGTATCATATGTGGCATTTTCCTCTCATTCTGTTATGGTTCTCTATAAAAAATTCTCTGTGGTTTTAATAGATGAATGTTTGAATGAATTTTAAACATTTTGGTGAATAATATGATTTAAGAGTCATGTCCAGGTTAATATAATGCCCCAAATTTTTTGATATATGAAAACCAGAAATGTATAGTATATAGGAATATAGCTAACATCCATCTATCTTAAAAATTTTAAATTTAAAACATCGATCAAACTCTATACAAAGTGTTAGATATTATTTTATAATATTTGGGAAATGTATTGACCTTTTTTCATGTCATCAACTGGGGTAGGTTTTCTTAGAAGTTGTTTTCATCAAGTGGTTTATAATATTTATCTATATTTGGATAGTTTTTTTAGGTGATTATTAGTTTTAGTGGATAAATTTTATGTTTTTGAGGTTGTTATAATTTGATTAACCCCACAAATGATTAGTTGATTATCTTACAATACAAGTGAATTTTCAATTGATAAAATTATTTTGTATATCTTTTTTTTGGAGACATATTTGAATAAATAAATTCTATCAATGTGTTTTCTTGTGTACTATGTTAGTATATATCTATGAGTGGTGGGTGATTTTGGGATGTTCTTACCACATTACCGGATGTCGTTATGTTTCTTGTGCATAGTGAAGACCATGGGCATTCCATAGGATTGTTGGAATAAAAATGTTGAATCCTAGGGATAATGGATGAGTGAAAATGGATATGGTTTGTTCTAGTTAGATTATGGAATCCCTTGAGATGATGTTTCTATTGGTATCAATAAGGGATGTTATTACATTTGTTTGGACCAAAGTACCCTTATATGGAACTCATTGAACTACGAATAAACCAAAAAAAATTCTTCATGATGTATATATCCAATTTTTTTCACCTAGTATATGGGTTTCCTTGTATTTATTGATATGATATTTCTATCATCTAGGATTTTTAATAGTTTAGTACTCCCTTTGTAGATTCCAGTTGGTTGTTTATGGTTGGATGTGGATGGAGGATTTTTTTACTCCCTTTGGATTTTTGGGGCTAGTGAATATGGGGTGATGTGATCCATTCAATGTAGATAAATTACATGTTTTTACACCATTATATATGAGTTTTATATGATGGGGATACCAAGGTTTGGTCTATATCATCTAAGACTTTCATTTTTATTATTTGTAGATCAGTTTCAACGAGAGGTTCTATGGTATTTTTAGGGGTTTATCTTTTACATGAGGGGTATTTTTGGTTTGGGAACCTTGTTTTCCAATGAATCATACTTGGGTGTTATTTTTTTATAATCTTAGTATTTATTTTCCTCTACACTATTATTTTTTATGAGACTTTTTTTTGGGGGAAATGTGTCATGGTTAGGAGAATGATGACACCTACCAAGCCCCTATTGCGTTTATATTTTATTTATTTATTTTAACTTGGAGTCTTACTATCCATTTATATTTTTCATATATAATATTTATTATTTTTTATATTTTACTAATTTTCATTATTTCATCGAGGTTTTAGAGGAAACCATGTGTTTAGCCCTATTTAAGGATTTTTTATTTCATTTTGTTCAGCACACAACTTTTCTAGATAAGAAACACCTCGTTCAGTCCAAACCATTATAAGAATAATATTTTTTGTTTCTTTTATAGATTAAAGGTACTAGAATAAGGTGTTATCTTGGTCAGTATAAACCAGGAAACCAATATAAAAATGGTTCTCCAGATTTTTAGTACGAGTTTCAACAATTAGTGCCTAGTCAATTTAATCACATGGAGTCCCTAGGAGTTACCATGTGTGGTGGTTTATACTAGTTTATGGCACCCATATATATATTTTAATATATTAAAAACTTGTTTCCAAATGTTATGTTTTTCCTAGGATAAATAAGAAAATTACGCTTTATTCCCCAACTCGATTTTAACACTACACTACTACCCCTTCCTCTCCCTCTCACTCAAATTAACCATATTAATCCAAAGGGATAATCATCCATTCCACTCATTTTGGTGGTCATTATACTTCTATTAAAAAATATTTAACCTGTCTAACTACCACTAAACCCAGTTATGTCTCTTATTTCATCAATTTCCTATGGTTTTCCTTCCTCCTAAAAACCCTCAAATCAATGCAGTCCAATTTAATGGTTGGGATTGGACCTAATCCTGGAGATATGAATTTGTAGGGTTTATATGGGAATTTAATTATTTTTTAGGAAATTATATTTCTATGGAATATTTTTATAGTTTCCAATTGAATGATGTAAGGGTTTAATTTTTTTCATTTCAATACATGTCATAAAATGATTGAGTTTTCCAAAATGAATCTTTTCTAAAATTATTATTTTTTATGTGTCCCATGAGGGACTAATGATGATTTAAAAAATTAATCCTTTTAATGGAATTTATTCCATGCCATGAATTTGTAAATATTCCCACATTTACTTAAATGTTTGAAATTAATTTTAAATGATATGGTGAGTATTTTTTTATGTATTTCAAAGGGTTGTTACAAATCAATTGAATTCTAAAAATAGTGAATACAGTGTTTAATGTGTATGAAGTGTTTTATATGGGATGTTTTACTTGAAAAAATACGTTTTGAACTATGTGGCATACCATTAAATACATTTTGGTAGCATTAAATTATTTCAATTGTGGTTTTAAGGGATGTTTGAATTCTAAAAAAATAATTTTATTAATTTATTCTCCAGATATGATTGGGACAAGATTCAAATCAGTGAGAGATATCTTGAAATATCAATCATGTATTTATTATAATTTATCATTTTTTATTTTATGAAAATAAATTTTTAGATGAACACTTTAAAAACCTATTGTGGACATATATTTTGTTCCCATATATGGGTGCTGATTTGGGAATGTAGTGTTCATGTGGAGATGAGATTTTATATTTTGTATAATGTAATTTGAGATGGGGTGAGAATTTATTTACATAAGGTTATTTTGAAAATTATAGATGATGTATAAATATTTTTCATTGATATCATCTTTTTTTAATGTATTGGGATTCCTAATGTACTATCCAAATATCTAGATAATTGAAATCACTATAATGTATATTTGACTGACTAAATATTTTGTCTCGCTATATAAGGGAGCTAGTTTCTTTTATTGTGTCATTCTAGATTTAGTGAACTATTATGAATATATTGTGTCCCATGGTATAATCATGAACCAATGAAATTTATCTATATATAGTTCAATGAGAAAATTTGGTACATGATAGGTTTGTTTGCACCAACATGGGATCCTCATCAATAGGGTGGACCCTTGTTACCTATGTACTATGTAGATTCACATGATGTTAGGATCATATTTTGGATTATTTTAGGTGATTTAGTCTTTTTCTATGGTTTTCCCTCAGATTATGGTGTGATTACAATTATCCAATTTTTATGGTTTGTTATCTTTTCATCCTCATTGATATTATAGTTCAATCTTTCATTTTTTACCATTATTCTTTTTGTTGTTGATATTTTTTCAAATTGATTTTTAAATGAATTTTTAAATGTGTAATCATTGAAAATTAATTATTTTTAATGTTTTATTAGAATGTTTCCATAAAAAATTGATGGAATGAATTTATTATAACTCTAATGGGTAGGGTTTTTTGAAATAATTTTTTAGGTTGATGTTCCTATTTTATTAGTAAATTGGTTTTAAAATAGGTTTTTGTAAACTTTTTTAAAATGGGATGTGTATTTTTGGTTTTATTCATAAATAGGTGTTAATAAAGATTTATAAAAGTTCAATGTTATAATGTTTGTTTATAAATAGAGGCTTCGACCATGGAAACATTTTTCCTAGTAATTATTTAAATTTAATGTAAATGAGTAAAAAATGACACACCATTTCATTTTTTATACAGGTAAATTATAATGGAAATTTTATATTTTTATATTTTATTTAAATAATGTATTATTAGGATTTAATATAAATTTTACTCCATAGTTCATGAATATGGATACATACTAGGATATAAATCATCATGCCTATATTTTATAGGTTCCATGTTATAGGCCTATTTAAGTTTTTATTATAGATAAAATTAGTGTTTTGAGATATTTTGGGTTGGATTGTGATTGTGGGTCCTGAGAGGGATTTATGAAGAATTTTAGGTCCTAATTTCTGTTTTGGGATTTTTATAATCCACTTTATTATAGAACAGTTAATAAATTGAATTTATTTTTATCTGCTACTTTTTTCCATTCCTTTTTCTTCCAATGGTTTATTTTTATTGGATTCCAACTTTTTATTCTCTTATGTTTCTTTTTAATCATTGATATTATTGTTCTAGTTATTTATAATATTTTGTGATGGTGAAATAATTCCCATATGAATTTTAGTATTACTATGAACATTTTTCTCTCCCTAAGGGATCGAGAATGTCCTTTTGGTCTGTGGATTGAGTTTTTGGGTGTCTTTTTAAGTGAAAACATGATATGTTTCATTAGAAATGATTTTTGATAAATTTATCACATATATTAAATTAACTAATCATAATTTAATAGAATGGATACATGTTCTATTATAAAATTAATATGAATAAAATTTCAAGGAATGGATGAAAATTTTGGTTAGCTCACTAGTGGGTAGATTATCATATAGTTGAGAAGGGTTTTTGATATACAGTGATAAATAAATAAAGTTGTTGGAATATTTTCAAATGAAAAATGAAATTTTAGTATTGTATTAATCACTCCAATTAATGGTTTATGAGATAATTATTTTGACTCGTGATTTAGAGCCAGAAACTATAATATTTTATTTGAAATTTTGAATTCTTTATCTGTATAGTTAAACATATGATATATATATAGATCATAAAATCATTTTGTATATATTCACATAGAATTATTTTAATGTGTACTTATAGAGATATTGGGATTTTATTATTGATTAGTACTGGTCAATACATTACCACTATGTGAAGGTAAGCATGATGGATGATGTTCTGAGCAGGGAGGTAACATTTTATTTATCTATGGTGAGGATTGGGAAAGATAAAATATATAGTAATTTATAGATGATATACCAGGAAATTATAAGGGTTGGTTATATGTCTTGTTTTTCTCAAATTAGACCTCAACCATCGGTCCCTATAAGGATTAAGGTGGCAGAGGTCAAAGACGTTGAACTAAAAAAATAAGGAATGTTATGGTGTTCATACATGACCATGATGGTGTGATAAGATTAAATAATAATATTTGTTTACAATTAATAATATAATTAAATAGGTATATTTTGGATAGATAATATGGACCTTTGATTTTTATCCTTCCTCAAATGATAATTATGTATAAATAACTATGGTTGTGATTCTTGGGGGAGAAGAATAAATGTAATATCAAGAAGTCTGTCTCTCGATTATTGGTATTCTAGTAAGTTACAGTTGAGCTTTATATGTCTATGTGGATGATGAAACATTACCCATACTAGTATTGAAATCGGAAAAAAATCATAATGAGATTCATCTATGGAATCGCCATGATATCTAAAGGCTATAACATTTTTTAGAGTATATTCATTTTACTTACCATGTTTTTGAATTTCATTGATATCTGTTACAACCCAAATAAAATTTCTTTCAAAATTTGTTTATTTAATGATTTATTTGATAATTAAAACAAAATAATGTATGATTTAACAGAAGTTAAAAAAATTTCCCTAATAAAATCATGTTTTGTTTATAAATTATGATAACAAATTAAATTTTCTGGAATATGTATGTTTATGTTGATTCTTTTATATTGTTTATAATTTAATGATTAATTTAAAAATAATTTAATACCTGCCCTTATAAATTTATTTGTTAATATGATGGTTAAAATATAAAATTCAACAGAAAAAATAATATTTACATTGAATATAAATTTATCAAATTAATGTCGAACAATATTATCAAGGTATATGAAATGGAATAAATAATTATAATTGTATTATGAATATATATATATCAATAAAATAATTATTTATTTTTTAAATTACATAAAAATGGAAGGTTGAGAATTTAAACTAAAATAAAAATATGAAATATGATAGTGACACATTAAATGTTATTCTTTTTAGATTAAATTAATTAAAAAAATATATAAATAATGACATAATAATTAAAATGAGAAATGAAATATTATGATATACACATATTTATAGATATATAAAACTAAATAATTAAAAAATGAAAATGAATCAAAATAAAAAAAATTATGATTAACTTAACATGGAGAATTATAATAATAATGTTGATAATGTTTTATTTTATGAAAATTGGGTTGATGGATAGTAAAATAATAATGATGTTTTAATTTTTAAATTTAACATAATAGGAATATATTATTAATTAAAAAAGTGATTTTATTTAATGCACATAAATATTTACCTATATATATAGGCTAACAGAACAAAATAATTTATTTCATTTAGTATAATAATGATATATTATAATAATATATGATATTGCTATTTCTATATTTATTTCGTATATATATATATAACTTATTATGTACAAAAAATGAATCATATGAACAAAAGTTGTGTCGTCTTTCCCCAAGACACCCGCTAGACCTACCGAAACCAAACCCCTATGATTCCACAATGAAATTGATCGAACTAACTTATCTCCCATCTATCAACTACCAACACTAAGCATCACCACACCAACCCCGATATACTACATGGCTTCTGTTGACCCTAAATGTATTCATCACTATATATGAATTTTCCTCCTTCCTTGATCCACTTTTATGATTATCTCGAATGCCACAACAATTGAACATCTTCATCTTCCTTTTTCCACTCATGAACACATGATTCAAGAATTATACATCACCCTCATCCACATGTTATGGTGACGCCAACAACCCCAGCCATTTACATTATGGACTTCTTGTCCCGCATGTAACATGAAGCATATTACAATATATTTTTAGATATTTTTCATATATTCTCCTTGAAGCTAAATGTGTATCTATATATAAGTAGAATTCTGCATCGGGATGACCTCGGTTGGAAAAAATAAGTTTAAGCCCTCTCCATATGCATTCCTTCCTTCTAATTTTTTTCTGTTTCGAGTTCCCTTGTGGCAGAAAAATCTACTTCCACCAGTTTGAGTACCTACAGATAAGACATAAGTTCATTTCCTTCATTTGGTTCGAACACCCAAAGGCAAAAGAGTTGTGTCCCTGTGGTTTCCATTCACATCAATGTAAAGAATATTTTTATAAAACTATTATATCAATATCCTCAGTTTATATATATATATATATATATATATATTCTTATGTTGGATACAAATTTCATGTTCATTTTATACGCATCCATATTTATCAATTCTAGGATAACTCATTTATTCAAGAGTTCAACAATCAAAATGATTATAATGTACTAGTTTTTTATGTTATCATTCTAAATTTATATTTTTTTAGGTATATAAGTATATATATATATACATACATATATATATATGATTTCATTTTTTTCAAACACACATAAATACATATATAGATATATATTTTATATGCAAGATGATTATAAATTGCACCAAGTTCATGTTTTTTATTTAAATCAATGATTTATTTATATATATGAATGACATTGTATTTTTACCAAAAAAATATATGTTAGTATATATGAGAATATACCACATATGATATAATAATTTTCCATACTTATGTTTAAGAAATTGTGGTGTACATGTGATAAATAATTTTAAAAATCATATATGTTCATATTATTATTATATATATATATACATAAACATATACTAATTCTAAAATACATATTTTTATATTTATTATATCTTCTTCAAATATTCTAATGAGGAATTAATGTTATTTAAATTTATTAAAATAATTTCTTTTATTATATATATATATATATTTCTTATTGTAATTTCATTATTTTTAAAGAATTGGTAGTTTATTTCAAAATGCGAGACCATCTTGTTTAATCTTTCTAAATTACGAAGTAAATAATTATATATATTTTAAAAATAAATGTAATATTTATTATGTGTGTTTTATTTTTTTCATTTAATGGTATTATTTTAGGGTATATTTACTTTTACCTATAATTATTCATTAAAGAAAAATTATATAATTATATATATTTATATGAATACATCATCAATGGAATTATTTTGTGACATTAGTAATTTTATAATTATGATTACCTATACCCTTAGTTATTTTATTAAATTTTTTATTCTCATGATAATTATAATAAAACGAAAATGATGCCTATTACTTCTTATTAAATTCACAAAGCATTGCAATCATTTTATGTAAGAGGTTTATATATTATAATGATTCAAAAACTAAATTTATTTTTATGAAAATGAGTATTTAATATGTTTATTTAGGAATGATTTTTAAAAGATGATGTTTAACTTTTAAATTAATAAAAAATTATCAGAAATTTTAATTACATGGATGTTAATTATTTTATTAACAAACCTTGTAAAAGAAAAATGGCATGATATTTTTTAGTGAAAAATCTAACAACTTATTCTCTGAAGAAAATAAATATTTATATATTTATAAATTTGTATATGTATTCAAATTATAGTTATGTTTTTAAGTAAAAAATACAATGGAAATTGTATATGTGTAAATCAAGATAAAAAGGTTGTCTTAAAAGAATCAGCACATTGAAATTGTAAAATAATAAGGGGATGATGAGTTAACTCATTCATAATGAAGTGGGTGGGCCCAAGACATCAATCAATGTTTAAGTGGCACTATTGTTTTGTTTTGAAAATATTGCAAACTATTTTTTTAAATACCACTAGATTATTTTAATGTTTTTTCTAGGAATATTTAGTTTCAAAAGAAATATAATGTGCTCAAAATCATAACTATATTCACATGCGTTAACTCATTTTCAAAAGATTATATTTATATGTTTTCAAAGGAGTTATTATTTAAAAAGGAATTTTGAAAATCATGTTTTCAAATGAAATTTCAAAAGAGTTTTCAAAAAGGTATTATATTTTGAAAGGTGTTGTAAAAATTATATTTTCAAAATAATATGTACTTTTAAAAGGATTTATATATTTTTTCCAAATATATGTATCTTTAAAAATACTTATCTAAATAAATTTTGAAATATATTTTTAAATGTATTTATCTAAGGTGTTTTAAAAGCTATATTTCAGAAACAAATTTCAAAATATAGAAGTTTTTTCAAAATTGGGTTTTACTATCTTTTCAAAAACCTCATACTGGGAAATTTTTGTCACCGTATGTTTTTATAATTTTATTTGAGGTTCATATAGATGTATGATGGTGTTTAGCTTCATTAAAGATTTAGCATGAGAAAATTATGATCAATAATTTTTTATTTAATTTTTTAACATTGATAATATTTAAGAATGGCCCTTTTCCTCTAATTTCTAAAGTAGAAAATTTCCTCAGATTTAAATGTATGTATATTTTTTAGTTACTTTTTTATAACAACATACACCATTTTTATGTATTGGATTAAGAACTGTGGGTATGCGACTTTATAGTTGGAATCAAATTTAATGTTTTGATAACATTGAAGATTAGAATGTTAGGTTTATATAAGTTTAGTTTCAAAGTATAATCCTTTAGTATTTTTTTCTATACTTTTAGATTGGGGAAGAACATAAGAGTCAATTTTTTTTTATTTACCAGGATGTTGAGAACCCTTTAAGAATATATAATTCTAGAAATTCTATTTCACTAAATTATGAATGTTGAATTCTAGAATTTTTCTTCAATACGATAAATGAATTTGGAGAACAAAATTCTATTTAATAGGTTTAGAATGTAACTTCCATGAAATATAATCTTTTAATATGTGTTTATTTAATGATTTATTTGATAAATAAAAAAAATTAAATTTTAATTTAACATGAAGTTAAATGTTTTCCATAATAAAATTTTGTTTTGTTAATAAATTATGATAAAATATTCCCTTTATTTTTCTTGGTAATATTAAATTGTTTGTTGATTATTTTATAATGTTTAAAATTAATGATTAATTGGGAAATAATTTAATATTTTATCTCTAAATTACGGTTATAAAATGATAATTTAAATATATAATTTAATTTAAGAAATAATATTATTGGTGAATATAAATTTATCAAATTAAATGAAAACCATATTATTATGGTAAATGAAATAAAATAAATTATTATAATATTATTATAAACATGTCTATATATAAATAAATAAAAGAATTATATGTGTTAAAAATTATATAATAATGGATGGATAAGAAGTTAAACTAAATGAAATATATAAAATATGTTATTGAAACATTAAATACTGTTCTCTATAGACTAAATTAATTTCCCCAATTTAAAATAAATAATGAAATATTAATAAAAATGATAAACGAAATATTAAGATAAATAGAAAAGTATAGATACGTAAAACAATAGTATCTAAACTTGATAATATTTTGAAATAAAATGATTATGATTAACCTAGAATTGGAAATAATAATAAAATTTTGATAATGTTTGATAGTATAAAAAATTGGTTAAAGTGTAGTAAAATAATTATGAAGTTTTAATATAAAAATTTAACTTTAAAATAATATTTTATTAATCAAATAAGTGGTTATATTTAATCCAAATATATATTTATTTACCTATATATAAAGTCCAATTAAATCATATAATTGAGTTCTGTTAATATAATATCCATATACTTTAATCATATAATATATTGATTTGGTTTTAATAATTTCACATATATATATATGAGTGATTATGTAAAAAAAATAATTCAAAAAAATATTAAAAAATGAAAAATAAAATTATATGTCATATTTCCCCGATCCACCTATTGGAACCACATTCACCAAGGCACTTTGATCCCACAACATAAGTTTCCAATATTCTCGATCTCCATTCCATCGACCACCAACATCAATCATCAATATGACATCCTTGATCTACCATACAGTCACTATCGTCCCTTGATCTCAACACCACCTTATCCAAAGTTTTCCCCCCTCAATGTACAATGATACTTACCCTATATGATAAGATGAAAAAACCTCATTATATTCATCCACCCCTTTGTGACCACATGATTCAATGAATGTACATCACCCTCGTCCGCAACTTACTGTGAATCTGGAAACCCCACATGTTGTCTTCATCTACTCCTTCCATATTTAACAAAAAAAATATTTCCATTTATGTTTATTTATTATTCTGAGTTAATTATGAATGGAAAATGTATACCTTTATGTAAATAGCATTCTACATAGGGAGAACCCTGGTTGGACAGCCTAAGTTGAAGCTCCCTCCCTCTAATTTTCTTCCTTCAAAATTTCATCTAGTTGGAGTTCCCTCGAGTAGGTAGAAGCTACTTATATTAGTTTATGTACCTACAAACAAGAAAAAAATACAGTTCCTTATTTTACTTCAAACACCCGATTATAGAAGATTTGTCTCCCTTGGGTTTCTATTCACATCAATATAAGAGTAAATTTTTAGAATTATTATTTCAAAATTCATAGTTTTTTTATATTTATTTTTTTTATATACGAATTTCAAGTTCCTTTAATACAAATCCATATTTATCTATTACATGATAACTGATTTCTGCAAGATCTCAAATTTATAAATGATTATCATGTAAGTGTATATTAGGTAATCATTCCAAATTTATATATTTTTCAAGTATATAAACACAAATTTATATATTGTTTGTATTTTCATTTTTTCAAACCTATATATATATATATATATATATTATATGAATGATGACTATCAATTTCATCATGTTCATGTTATTGTATTTAAATCTATGATTTATATATATATATATATAAACATGGGTTTAATTACATTTTTATCATCCAAATATATGTTAATACTTCAGATATAATACCTCATATGAATTAATTATTTCTCATAATTCTATTTAATAAATGTTCGTACAAAAGGGATACATAATTTTAATAAATCGTCCTTTTTTGTATTCACATATATATACATAAACATGTACTAATTCTAAAATTCCCATTTTAATAAAACATTATATCTTCTTCTAATTTTTTAATAAATAATATATGTTATTTAAATTTATGTAAAGGGTTTCTTTCATCACACACACACACACATTCTGACACACATATATTCTTTGATGTAATTTCACTTTTTGAAAGGAACTTTTAATTTATTTCAAAAATAGAAATAATCTATTTTAATATTTTTAATTTTAGCAATGAATATTTGTTTATTTTGAAAATATTATTTTTTATATTTTTTATATGAATTATATAGTTTTTTATTTTATGTTAAAAGTTAAGTGTATATTTAATTTTACATATAATTATTCCTGGGTGTAAAATAATACATATATGTATATTCAAACATCGTTAATTGAATAAATCTTTGAAAATAAAATTTTTACAATAACCATTTCCTACAAAATTAAATTAAGTTATTTTATTTTATGCTGTCATGATAATTAAAATAAAATTAAATTGATACCTTTTATTCACATGACATTAAATTTACAATTTAAATCATTTTATGAGAAAGGTTTATACATTATAATGTTTCAAAAAATCAAATTGTGATTAAAGATAATGAGTATTTATTTCTTTTAGTTAAGGATATGTTTTAAAATATATCATTTAGTGTTTTCATAAAGAGTAATTTATAGGATTATTTAATTAAATGGATGATAATTATTATATTGAAATACCATGATTAAGGAAGATTTCTTCAGATTGGGTAGTGGCAAATCTAAAAATTCAATTTCCTACCAAAAAAAATATTTTTATATTTATAAATGTATATATGTATTCAATGAATTGTAATATATATAAATAAATAAACTAGTGGAATATATATATATATATATATATATATAAAACCAAAAATGTTTTTATAAAAAAATTGGCACATGCAATTTGTAAAAAATAAGGTGATCAGAAGTGAAATCATTCCAATAGAAGTGGATGGGCCCAATAAAACTTTAAATGTTTAATTGGCCCTATTGTTTGGTTTTAAGAAACATTCTTAGTAATTTCTGGAAAATCACTAGATTATTTTAATGTTTTTTAAAAGTTAAATTATTTAAAATATATATATAATGAAATCAAAATAAAAAGTATTTTCAGAGGATTTTAATCATTTAAATATGTTTACATATTTTCAAAAGAGTATATTTATATATTTTGAAAGGATAAATTTTTATAAAAGGCATTTCAAAAATTATGTTTTCAAATGATTTTTAAGAGAGTTTTAAAAATCCTATTATATTATGAAAAGTGATTTCAGTATTATATTTTATAGATTATAATAATTTCTAAAATGTTTTTTATTTCCAAATATATTTATTAATAATAATATTTAAGAATGTTATTTAGAAAGACTATTTTTAAATGTATTTCTCAAATGTATTTTCAAAATATTTTTTAGAAGTATTTATCAATGGTATTTTAAAGATATATCTTCAAAATAAATTTCAAAATTATTTTTCAAAATGTATTATTATTTTCAAAATGTTTTTCACTATTATTTAAAAACCCCCTATGGGGAAATTCTTATCTCCCTATGTTTTAAAAAAAATTATTTTCATATAGAGCTTTCATGGAGTTCATCATCAATAAGGAGTTAGTGTGAGAAATGTATGATTGTTGACTTTTAATATATATTTTTTCACTTTGATAATATTTAAGAATAATTATTTCCATCCAAAAACAAAAACGTAAAATTTCCTGATATTTAAATGTTTTTATATTTTTTAGTGACTTAAAAAAAATTACATCGTTTTTATGTATTGGATCCAAAAGCGCGGGTCTGCGGATTTACAATATCAGCGTATGTGTATCAATTCACCAAAATTATAGTATAAAACTTAAATAATTGGTAGGGTATCATTTTTTAAATCCCATATAATTTATAAATTATTTTCTTCAAATGTTTCAATTTTATTCGTATATTGGGTTATATGAAACACTGAGCATTAATGAACTACAGTATACTGTTAATAATATTATTTGAACATGATTGTTATAACATATCCATTAAACATGGAAGATTAAATATGAGTAAAAAACATTGGAATATTTTGTATAATGGTTTTATATAAATAAAAAATATTCTTAAAAATACTTAGTTTTTTGAAAATCCATTATATACTTCAAAAATACTATTCTTTTTAAAAACGATTAACATTTATTTTGGTGAATAAATAAAAAAATTATTTTTTTGAAATTTTAAAAAATTTATTTGAAAAAATTAACATAATTGTTTAATTAAAAAAATAAATATTAACATATTTTGAGTGTTGGATAATTTTATAGAAACAATAATTTTTTATGAATAGTGAAAATACAAATATTTATTAGAAACTGCCTTTTCATTTAATGTCTTTACAAAGTGAAATCTATGTTTGAAATAGTTTAAATGTAAAATTAGATAATAAAACTTCTTATTAATGAAAATTATTTAATTGGACTCAATTTCATTTTTAATTTTTATATGAATGATTTTTATACTTTTGAATGTTTTTTCATTGGAAAACTGTTTTTTGTTATGATTTTGAGTTTAATTTTAAATTAAATTATACAACTTATATAGGGTAAATTTAAAAAAAATTAATTCCATAAATTTAATAATAAATATTATTATTATATAACATGTTAAACTTAATTTTTTTCATAATGAATAGTCAAAATTAGTAAAAATTAATTACTTTGATTAAGGTTAAAAAACGTTTTGCAATGGTTAAACTAAAAATAAATTTTGTAAAATGAACTTTTACTTTTACAAATACAATTTTATATCCATATTTAAAAATTATATCATATAATTTTAAAAAATGATTCATTTTGGCTTGTTTTTTTCATGTTTAAAACATGTGTAAATGTTTTTCAATTCAATAATTCCATGTGTATCCTCTCCCACACATATAAAAGGGAACCACATATCTTCTCCTCTCCACACTGCCAAAAACTTATGTTTTAGATAATTACTAAATAAATACCTTCACTACATCAATACCCGTATCATATAATCCTTATTTTTTTATTAAACCATCTTAAAAAGGCTTTTGGAGCCCACATATTGAGGTTTTCTAAAGAAGAGGTTTCGTTCTTGACATAGATTTTTTATTATATTTTTTATTACACATCATTAAAATATTATTCAAATATGATGATATAATAAAATCAATATTTACCATATAATTATATTTTATTATTTTAATAGCATAACCTTCCACCATATCCACATCCCATAAGTGGGAAACCAAATTTTTGATCTTGTGAATGACAGACTATCGACTCGCGAACTGATGTTACTAGTTTTCCATCTCCACCACTCATGGGTAGATATAATGATAGATTTAACATATTTATATTATATTTAACACATAGTTATAATTATTTAATTATAATATCACATCCACCTCCTTAAATTTTATTATATTTTTAAAATGATAATTTTTATCGTGCATAAGTGTGGTTTACCATCCACTATGAAGTAATGTGATACATTTTTCATTTAATTTTGACAAGGATAGTTAAAATGATTGAATATATATATATATAATATATGATTTAAAAATTATTCTATAAATTTAAATTACTATTTACCATTATTTCATTCCATCAATCGAGAAAATAGAAACAACAATCCTGCATACATACGATCTACAGTGTGCATGAATAGTGTAATTCATTTTCTATCACTAAATTTTATGTATTAATCTAAATAAATATATTTATATATATATTATATTTATGTAATGGTTAAAATTATTGATATTATTGAACCATGATCAATTTAGAAGGACCAAAAATACCAAACCTGATCATACACGAAATATAGTGTAGTTATTAACAGAAATGGGATTTTAACAAAAATTGTTAATAAAATTTAAAGAAAAGGTTATAAAAAAATTTATTAAATAATAAATATTTTTATGGCTCTAAAATTTACATAAAATAATCCTATAATTGTTATATATTATTTTTAATGTGTTAAAATAAATTTCATATATGATGTAAGGGATTTTTATGACAATTTCTTTTTTATGGGACACATGCCATATAAAATAGTTGTTATTTTTTGGGTTGTATGTATAGAAATTTGATGAATTATGTTATTATTATCATTAATATTATAATATATAAAAATAAATATCGGTTTCATTATTTCATATTTCCCATGATTCAACATATACCAAATTCATATAGGTCTGATGATATAATCTCATTGTTTATTATGGTGATATACAATTATGCTTTAGAAGATCAAATACTATTATATATCTCTCAAGAAATTCATTTATTTTTCTTATAATATGGCTATTTATTTATAATACAAGTTTTCCTTTCATTTTACACTAATTATGGTCGAAAGAGACCAAAATAATGTTTTTTAATGAAAATCCACTTTATTTTTCTCATCTATCAAAAATCCATTTGTTCAACATCTATGATTATAAGGATAATTTTTTAATGATTTTTTTTAAAATTACTGATTTTGTAATAAATTTTTACCCATGGTTTAATTTATAAAAAATGGTTTTAAAATAATCTTCTTATAATTTTACACATGATTAACTTTTGACATTTTGTTGAAAATATCAATGGAATACTTGTTTTAACTAGTACGACATGAATGGTATTTCCCACCCCAATGATAGATCAATAATTTAAATATTAATTTAAAATTATCAGAAGGCTATTTTAAAAGAAATATATTTCTTTAACGTTTATTATGTTTTTATTTTTCAAAGAAGTTATTTTCTAGTGGAAATGATATTTTCTAAAATAAATGGTCTGATTCATATTTTAACATAATTTCCCATATAAGATGATATGATTTATTTCTACTTAACCCTTACTGGGGATATGATCTAATGAAATGATCCTTATTTTTTCTCAAGATGGTTTATGTTTTTCAATATTTTTTTGAATCCCATTTCTATCCATAGTTTATGATATGATTAAATTTGTATGAAACCCATTCATTTTTAATAGGTTATGCTATGATGAAATGATGTACATTTTATAGAACCCATTCCTTTTCAATAGGTTATGATATGATAAAATTTTTATGAAACCTATTTATATACATGGGTTTGGATATTAGGAATGCTTCAAGATATTGTTGTAAACATATTTTTTACTTTCATTATGTGATGGGTGGTACAAATATCTCCCTCCAATGCATTGGGTAAAGATTGATATCTCAAGAGATAAATTTGTAATGGAACACGAAGTGAACCCAATTCAGTAAGGACACTAAACATTATGATATTCTTGGAAGTGAACAATGACTACTCTGACAGTTTGGGGAGTAAAACCAATCATCCATAAAAATCTTGGGAATGATCCATTACTTCTAATGATATGACTTTATATGGTTATTTTTATTCCACTTATCCATATCTTATTCCAATACTATCTTACCACCAATTATGTTCTTTGATACATTTATGATTCATGTTTAATGAGCAATCATAATTAATTACTAACTCAATATTGTATTATATGATATGTGGGATGTGGTTTTCAAATGTTTTTTTGCATGTTCGCATACTATTATGTAATTTTTATGTTTATATCTAAATTATTTAACCTTACTTAGAATATTATCTCACCCTTTATTGGGGTTACTTTCCCTATGTTATTAATAATGGTATTAATGTATGATATTTCTATAAAAGTTACATGATATGAAGAGATTAGTGGTTTTTATGTTGTTCACTTGTGAACCACTGCTTTATATATCCATGTTTATAAAAAATTGTACCTTTTTTTTGATCATGTTTTTTATTTATAATGGAAATAATATTTATCTATTAAGATTTAATATCAATGTATGAAAATACTATTTCACTTTAGTTGGTATCAATTTAATGGTTTTGGTACAAATTATAACTAGTATTAAAAATAGTAGTGACAACCATTAGGATATTTCTAAGGATAAGTCTAAGGATATATAATAATGAATATTTTTTGTGTGGAGGTTTTAATGAGTTATGTAAATTAATTTACATCAATTTTTTGGAAACTAAAAATGGATGAGGCTCAAGAAAATTTGTACCTTGTGATCATCACTCTGAAAATGGATTATTTGGATTTGACATAATCATCACCTGATGCATGACAATGAGTCTTACTACTAATGAAGCCAATATTTTCACTATTATTATTCAATAATTACATGTTTATAATTCCACAAGAGCGTTATTTTATGGTAATGATTCACATCTTTAGGGTTTTGAAGTATTTAAAGCTTAATTGAAAAAATGGACTAATTTTGGATTTTAAGTGTTTTATTTTTGTTTTGTATTTCATACATATATTTTTCTACACTAATTTAAATTGAGAAATTAATTTTTTTTAGGATTCCATAAATGATGGGATATATTTTATTCTTGTGGTACCAATGATCAATCCATCATTTGGAGTCCCAAAACTAGATCAAAATCTAGGCAAAAAAAATATGAGCCAAAAATGGATCATTTTTATTGATAGGCCCATATCTCCTAAAATTATGGCCCAATATAGATGAATGTTTTCATTGAGACCTAGAATAATATGCAAATAATGTTTCTCTTCTATAAAAATGTGAGAATTAAACTTCCTCAATTCCATAAATTGCTAGGAACTTGGTTCATTTGAATTTGAATAGTTACCAGGAGTAAATCATTTTAGAAATTACAGCTAGTGTAACTCCTTCATATATAGGCCATATATATGAATGATTGTGAGTGAAAAGAAATGAAAAATTATAAAATCATTATATAGGGAATTTGATGTGTTATTCCTTGAAATTTGACGATGATTAATAATTTTTAATCGTCTACTAACTGCAATATAGTTGCAAGTACGGTTGAACGCATAATACAGATAAGAAAATGTTTTTCCAAATAAAGATTCAAAATAAAATCTAAATTATAATGTGGGGAAATATATTTTTTATTTTGATAAAAGTAAATTAATGATGACATTATTTTGAATCAAATGAGCTAGTTGATAAATATGAAAAGATTAAAAACCAACGAGCAATAGAGAAAATTATAATGGAAGAAAACAATTCAATAAAAATATCAGGGTAATTAACAGTACTAGTAATAAAATGAATATCTTCATCTCATAAATGTCAAATTAATTCTAGACCTTGGTAAATTATTTCATTAACCTTCATATCCAAAATATTGAAACCCCAGTAGAATGAAACCTAGAAATTCACCAATTTAATAACATAATACAATAATATAATTTTAATAGTTTTCTATAGATATTTCCTCACATAGTGTTTCTACAGATTTTGAAAATATAAATTTGAATAATTGTTTCCATGAACTCTCTCAACTAATGATCATGGAGTTATAATTATAAAAATATAAGTCCAATATTTTTGAAGTTTTATGATTCAGAATTAACTTAATGAGTTGGTTTTAATTCATTGTTGAAATAATTAATAGAAGATAATAAAGAAAATTAATAGTATAAATTCAATTACTTAAAGTAAAATTTTATCCAATTATCATTAAATAAGCATGAACTGAAAAAAAATCAATTTTATGCTAACAAATTGAAAAGTGGATAAATAATTATCCCCCTAAAATCTTGTATTGCTACTCTACTTCTTCAGTTTTACCAATATCTCAAGTCAATATCTCTAACCCTCTATTACTTATGATCCCAATGAATGATGTGTCCAACTATCTTTCATCATCAATTTTTTAATATCCTTAGTTGAGTCCTCTCTTGGTCACCGACATCACACACCAAATTAATTTGGTTCTCTCAAATTAGAAAACCAAGATCATAAATCGTCACTTGAAATCATCCACTAAATGAGAACATAACAGAACACCTCTATCAAATTATACTCCATTGTTACTTAAGAACCTATAAATCTATCCATTATTTGACAGAATTTTAGCATTGGCTGCAAATCACATTGTAGGGTGTAGGTTTTGTTTGATGAAGCAAAGCTTAGTCTTCATTGGAAAGGTGATTACGACTGTGGACTCATAGTCTCCACCTCATTTTATAGATCTACACTAGGGGTGGTGATGAATCTTAGACAATAATTATGGGGGTTAAATCATTGGAAGAAAGTGGATTAACTTTGAATATGTGTGTTGTTTTGGGAGAGTAGTGAGAATTTGGTGGATGGTCTGATTTATGGTGGTAGCTTGTTAGTGTTTTTCTCTTGGAAGTGAGTTGTTATAGTACTAAGAAATTGAAGTAGCTGGTTGTATGAGAATGAAATAGTGATTCATAGAGGGTTAGGTTCTGTATGTGTGTGTGTGTCATTTATTCTCAATAGCTGGCAATGTTTTAAATGACTCAAAGTTAGAAATCCCAACAGTGGGTGAGAAAAATTAGAAAAAGGGTTGGGCAGTGAGTAATGAATCATCACCATGAAAATATATTTTTTGTAAAGGAATAATTGAGTCACCTTCTGGAAACCAATAGTGACTCATCAATCTAGTGGTGATTAAATTTTTTTCGTGCTAGTGTTAAACTATTTTAACCTTCTTAGAGTGGCTGCGAGTGACAATTTCACAAAACATTATAAAAAATATTGATGACTACACCTATTGTAATAAATAATATATAACATAATAATAATGAACAAACAATAATTATAAAAATTAATTTAAAAAAAAGTTTAAGTAGATACAAATTATAATAAAATAAAATCAAATAAAAAAAAACAATATTAAAATTTAAAATGAAATAATTAATTAAGAAAATAATAAAATAAAAAATTAGAATGAAAAAAATTTAAAACCTCAAATATTAAATTGAATTAAAAAATTAAACAAAAAATATATTGAATATTTTTTTAGATCCAACAAATTAAAAGAAATGAATAATGATAAATAAAAATTTAGAATATTGAATGATGGACATTTAAATTAACGATTTAGTGAATTGAATAAATAAAGGTTAATTTCTTAATAATTAGAAAAAAAATTACTATTTTAAAAAGATTTATAATTATAAAAAATAAGTATGAAGAATAAAAAACTAGAAAATTATGTATTAAAAAATTTATTACTTTAAGTTCTGAAAATAAAAAAAAATTATGAAATTGGTTATTTATTAAATTTAATAATAAAATTACAAAAGTGAAATAATTTAACAAAAACACCAAAAACAATCAATTAAATGAAAAAATATATATAAAATATGTGGAAAATAATGTGATTTAAGGACACATATAATTCCTTAACATGTAATCATTGATTTTCGTCAATCAAATCCATGTTTTCCATATTTTTGAAACCGAAATATGTTCCTTTTAAAGCATAGAATAACTAATAGAGTCTTTCCTAAATTCAAATAACAAATAAGAGATCAAGAGAGTGTAGATTTATTCAATATTGAGTATTCTATTTCTCATAGATGACTCAATTACCGACCTACTTCATGTAAATTTCATGTCATAAAACAAAGAGTGATAACATGGTACATAAATGTGGAAATTAAATCATAACAAATGGAACATTCAACATTTAATTTCCCCTAGGTTTTGAAATGAATTGTTTAATAAAATTTATTTTAATCTCTTTATTGATCTTTTTTGATAAAATTTATGTAGTATTCATATATGTAAATTGTCTGCTTCTTCATCTAACATTCAAAATCCCCCTTCCGTTAATAAAATATTACTTGAAAACTACATAATACATATATTTTTTTTCTCTTATTTATTTTTACCATCCATATAACTAATCAAAGGAACTATGTAGATGAACATTTTAGAATTTTAAAAAGGGATTACACACACACACACACTCACACTTAGTGAAAGGTGACTTAGATCTTCACAGTGGGTTCCCATTATCCAAATTTACTACAGATTCAAAATAATGAAATTGATATCATTTAAGTCGACTTAATAAAAAGAAATTTTTTAATTTTAAAAAGAAATTCCCCTATATTGAAGTTAAAATATTTAGTTTCATATGGGTATGGACCTAATTCCACAAAAATATATCCTATATCACTCTCATTCATAGTTCCTAACTAGAATATACATAAAATCAGTAAGCATATTAATTATCAATCATTCATCCAAAAAAAATTTCGATTCAAAACATACCAAAAAAAAATTAAGTATTATTCACAAATAAAGAGATATTTTATGTTATAATAATGACTGAAGAACTCATATTTTGAAAGAATTCAGGGAAAATTTGTCCATTTTTTAAATAAAATTTTTAAAGGGAGGACGGATTTGATGTGATGATGTTAAAGGAAAGATAGGATCTAAATATATAAACTCTCTATCCACAATTAAAACACAACATCCTAACCAAAGTTGACTTCAGATTCTAGAGAAAATAATTTGAGTGTTAATGCACAAATCATATTTTCAATTAAGAAATTATGCGATATTTTTAACGGATTAAAGTGAATATCAAGAAGTATGATTTTCAATAATAATATTTTAAAATAGAAACACATTAATTTTTATTATAGTCAGTGAATATAAATTTTCAATTACATTTTTACAAGTATCATGTAAAAAATATGTTTAGTGTAAAGGGTGTATGAAACCTTAACAAATTTATTTTAGTTTTATTTTCAATAGCATAGTAAATGTTTATTCTAAAAAACCCGAATATATAAACATATTCACTTAAAACAAGCTCCCCAAAATGCCAGTAATCGTCCCCACACTAAATTTAAAATAATGAATGAATTTAAAAGAAAAGAAGAAAATCATCTCATCATACTAGAACATGTAGAAAATTTTCCAATAAAAATAGAAGCAATACAGTTTCCAGGAGTAGTAATAAGTTGGTTTAGTAATAATGTAGCATAGAAATGATGCCTGAATGAAAATATGAAACTTCCCTAATTATTTTTTATTTAGAGATTATTTATTAAGTAGATTATTTTGACTTGAGAACAATAAGAATTTTTTATATCTTATGACACAAACAAAAAAATTCTTAAAATATAAATACCAGGAAGATCAATGACTCCTTTTTAGAAAAATATGAACCAATGAAAATAAAATAAACATTTTATTAAAAAATAAAACAAAAACAAAAGTGAAAATATATACAATCCATGGGTTGACTCTCATAATGAATTAAATTTTAAGTATTTAGTTAGACGTTATTTAAATCACAAAATGTTTTCCATTGAATGTGAAAAAATCAAGGGTTGCCTTATATGCAGTGCTAGTTATAACATCCCCATACAAACTGCCATAGAAATTAACTGAATTTACTAGGAAATTGTGTGTATTTTTTCATGAACCACCACATGTTTTTTTCAATTCATTTTCAATAAATAATTGAAAATTTTTGGCTACTAAAATAACAGAAACTGAAATTGAACTCTCAACATCTAAAAATGTCCCCAAGAAACACCCTTTAATAGTTTTAGTCATGTTGATATCATCATAGTAATTGTTTCAGAATAATATATTTTTAATCTTAGAAGAATTGAAAAAATTTAATGGGGAGATCTATAGGTTGGGAAAAAGTCCCCAAAGTTTTTATCATCTCTTATATCCTAAAATGTTTCATAAAAAGGGATGTAATGAACAGAATTTTGATTGAAAATTTCTTAAATAGTTTATCATGTCCAATTTTAGACGATTCATGAATGTTTTAAATTAGTTATGATTCCCCTTCCACTATTATCTCAAACGGGTCAATAAAATCAAGAAAAAAAATTTATAATAAGGTAAATAAAGGATTGTTATTTATATGGTATAAGGCATCTAATTAATTCTCCATTAAAACAAACTCCACAACTAGAACATCATAATCATCTCTTTAACAACTTTTTGTGTGAATGTTTCACTAACCTTTACCAATTCTAGATGGAACTCAAGGGTTTTACAAATGTGACCAAACTAACTTAATAAATATACAATTAATTAAATTTCTAAAATATTATCATGCGAAATTGAAATAATTTAATATATATAAAAATTGGTCATAACGTCAGTATTATGGAATTTTAGTTTTAACTCTGTATTCTGATAATTTATCCACTAAGAATTTTCATGACACAATTTCTTATATTTTATGGACATTAAGACAAATATTTCATAAGGAATTTAATAAAAATTGTTAATCCATTTTCATACTTATCATAAAATATATGTAACAAATTATAAATGATTATTTCAAATATTATTAGTTCCAAAAAAATTAAATCATTTTTATTTTTTTGTGTGTTTTAAAAATTTATGTATTTTTAAGTATATAATTTTTTTGTTTTAAATAACCGATTGCATGAATTTTTCCGCATAAATAACACAAAAAACATGATACATTTTTCCTCGAAATGTGGTGATGATTAAATTTTTTAAACTCTTACTAACTGCACTATAATTGTATGTATGGTCGAACCAATGAGATGGCTAAAAAAGTGTTTGGGAAACAGATGTTTCAAAACAAAACCCACTATAAATAGTGGGTAAAGACATTCACTTATTAAATATTACTATTTTATTTTTTTTTATGTAAAGATAGAAATGATGATACTATTTCTTAACAAAATAACTAGTTGGTAAAGAAGAAGAGGTGAACACGTAACAAGAAGTATAAGAAACAATACTATATTGATTGATTATTTTAATTATTTTATTTCACTTAAAATGTTTTATTAAATTTGTTTTTTAATAAACTTAATTATTATTTTTGTTAATATTTTAATATCTCAATCAATTTTCTAAAATTTAATAGATTATTAAGACTTATTAATTTATTTTAGTAATTATAATATATATTTTTTATTTCATTTAATGATGTTATTTTATAATTTATAAATAATTTATTAATAAATATTAATTATCTGTATTAAATTTTAATTGATTAAGGTTATGATGTGATAATTATTCAATAGAATAAATTATTAATTCTATATTTTTATTATTTATTTTATTTTATTGATTTGATTTGATTCAATTTTGATAATAGATTTTTTTCTCCACTTATTTAACCGATTCTGAGTGAGGGAAGGGGTTTCAATTTCCCTAGAGGTGTTTGAAAAACTGAGGTGACTCTTCTACATGGGTGAAGCTTCTCAGATTGTTATATAAAATGTCTCCTTCAATCAACAACAACAATAGGAAGAAGATTCAGTGACTCTCAACCATGGTGAGGTGACTTGAAAATATTTCAGCTATTATTCCTCCTCTATAAAACATGGATACCATCCCTATGTTTGATCAAATACTCAACAATGGTTTCATATCACAGAGTTAGGCAGAGTTTTGGTTGCAAATAGTGATGTTTTCGATTCCTTGGAAAGACAAAAAAAATTTCGCTTCATGGTCTCAGCCTCATATTTTAGATCTACGAAAGTAGGAAGAAATGAATCTTGGTTGTAGAAATGGAGCTTCAATTAGTGTATTATAGTGGATTAACATTGAATATATTTTTGATTTTTTCCTGGCGGGGAGAATTTGGTGGGTGGTCGGATCTGTGGTGGTAGCTTGTTGATGTTTTCTCTTACTGTTGGGTTGTTAGAGTGTGGAGAAATTTATGTGGCTCACAATGTTTGGATTAATTGTTGATTCAAGGATGGGAATGTGTTTTCTTCCATTGTGATGCTGATTTTCTGTATTTGGCAGTGTAAAAATTGAATCATTGTTGGAAAAATGGAATGGTGAGGAAGAAATATTGTCAAAGGTGGTAGGGTAGTGAGTAATGACTCCCCACTAGTTTTTTTTGAAGAATGGATAATTGAGTCACCATTGGGACACTAATGGTGACTAATATATCTAGGGTGAGTGAATATTTCTTAGTCCTAAAGTGTCTTATTTTAATCGAATTGTTGTGGCTATGCTAGACTATTTCAATACACTTAATAAAAAATAATAATGATTACAAATAGAATGTTGAAAAAAATTAAAACCAATTAGAATAAAGAAAAATTAATTATTTAAATTAAATGGAAAAAGTTTGAATTGATAAAATGTTTAAAATAATAAATAAATAAATTCAATAATAGAACATCAAAATATAAAATAAAAACATATGTTAAAACCAAAAAAAATAATAGTAGGATAAATAAAAGTTTTAATTATTAAAATATTAAATTGAATTGAATCATTAAACTAAAATGATTTCAATTATATATTTCGATGAAATTAATAAATAAAATTTATTAAGGTTAAATATAAAAAATAATAAGATGATAAATAATGAAAAAATAAATTAAATCTTCACTAAATAAAATAATAAAAGGATAAATTATTAAACAATATTTAAAAAATTAAATTAATATTTTTAGAAAATTTTATATTATAAAATGTAATTAGGAGAATAAATCAAGAAAAATTATTTATGATAAATATAATAGCATTAAAATATATAAATACGAAAATTTATTATAAAAAATTATAATTTATTAAATTTAAAAAGTGAAATTATTTAACAAAAAAAATGAAAAATAATTAATTAAATGTTTGAAAACATATATAAAAGATGTGGAAAATAATGTGATTTTATGGCCACATCAACAACATTCCCAAATTTAGGAATTTAATGGGTATACAATGCCTGATATTTTTAGGGACAAAATTATAGATGAAATTTTTGTATCTTTTTCTATTAATTTTCAAATACCCTCCAATTCAAAAGGATATCCTTTCTCTGGAGGATAAGGTGGATTTTTTATTTCTATATTAGTTCTTTATGATTTAATTATATATTATATTGTAAATCTTTTTTATACCTCCTATAATTGTTTTCATTTTTATGTTTTCTTCCACCATATTTCCATTCTCAATTCTAATAATAATGGAGAACTATAATTGAAATTTTTTCGATGGAGAAAATAGTGTTTCAATTTTCATTTATTATGATTTAATTTCAATGTTTTTTTTAAATTTTGGGAATTTTGGTTGTGGTAAAATTGATTACAGTTAAAATTCATCTTATTTTCCTAGTCATCAATGTCTTCTTCTTGTTCACCAATAATCATATTCTTATCTATTGCTGTCATCCGTTTGGTGGATCATTACATAGATAGAGAAGGTTAGAAAATAGATCTCATAAATTACATTTAGAAGAGGGTTACCCTATATGTGGAAGCAATGTGATAAGTTTTGATCACCTCATTGAGTTGAACATCAAGAGCCTTTTGAAAATAATGATTTTAATTACTGTAACCTAACAAGAACAATTTTCTTATTTCAGTATTCTTGATCATTTTGTTTCGGATTCAATATATATATATTTATATATTTATATATATTTCATGAATTTCAAACCCCACATTTATATTAGTTTTATAGATTTATCTTATTTAGATTTATTATATTGATAATATGGAGAAAATGTTTTATGAATGGCCTCTTTGAGATATAAACCCTAGGATGCGCATTATGTTTACTTCAATTGAAAATAAAAATTTATTTTATTTTGGATCCAGAAAAAATTCTTTTCCACCAATATGAATCCATTTTTGAGGAATCTTGTTTATTGAAGACTTAGTTTAATAAAACTAAAAAATATAAAAAGATAAAAATCTTAAAAAAAATGAATCATTTCATTTAATAGTTTTTATAGGTTGAGATGGTTTTCTTTAATGATTTTTCATATTCACAGTATAATGATGATTATTTTAGTATGGATATGTTTTTGTTGTATCATTGTTCACTCAACTATAATAGAATAGAATAGATGAGAATTAACTTCAACAAAAATTCTACATTCATTCAAGAATTCAATGTCTAATTCTTAGAACAACAACGCCAAAAAGAAATTAAACTAGGAGATATCAATCCCGATCAACCCACATTTGATGTTGAAGAACCCATGAAAGTCCTAAAAATTAAAACTTTAGATCAAATCATCTATACTTGAAAATTTCATTAGGAGGTTATTGAAGATTTCATACTTGCTGATACAACTATTAGAGCACAACATGATTCTGAAGAAAATTGGTTATATTTAATTGAACAAAAATTGGAATGTCATTCTCCAATATTTCACAATGATAAATTGTATCCTCTATACCTCACAATTGCATTGTTAGAAAATAAATATGATTCCATTACTGATACCGAGTCTCTAGGGTCCTTTACAAAGGGCATTGTCATTTGATCTTCTTTAAATTATGTGGATGATTTATTTCATGATACTAATTGGTTTAATTCTCATGAAATTGAAATTTTCACTGATTTTACACTTTTTAATATTATGGTTGTAGAAAATTCACCCATTCAGGCCCTATATGTTATTAATTAAGACCCCAAAGGGGCCTTTTCCAATGAAAAGGGTGACCAAATCTTTCACCTCCCCCATCTTCTATATTGTACCTTACCACAAATTGGGAAGAATTCATGTACACTATTCATTCGTTTCGTTTCATATGGTGTATGTTTAATAGAACCTGAATAATGATATTTTAGTAGTTTCCAACTCAATAATATCTTGGATAATCCATTGGATGTACAATCCCAGTGTCTATAAAAACCTAACACCCTCATGGGGGACCAAACCATGTTTTATCCTCTTTTCAATTTCTCTTTATTTTTCCTTATTTTTATTATCTATTTATTTATTTCAATATTTCTAGGTGTATGTTGTATTATCTATGAGCTTAACTCAAATAATCCACTGATGAATAATATATTTCCAAATTAGTTAGGTATTATAAAAAATTTATACATATTCATCCTAATACATACACTTTCTTGAAACATACATTGATTTTTTGTGAGAACCAAAACATATGATGGTTCTATTTCAATGTCCTGGTATTCATGAAATATTTTTGATATGATGGAGGTATTTGTCTTCTAGCCACATTTTTACTTTAGAAACACCTATATACCTAACATAATTGTCACAAAGATTCCATTATTTTTCTTGTATGTATAATATTAATTACAAGATCAATTTCCCTTACCTACTCGCACTCTAAATTTTTTTGCATGTATAATTCATGTTTGAGTGTGAGGGAAGGTCCTCTCTTGTGCATTCTTTGGCATTTGTTTTATTTATTAATTTCATGTGGTGTGGTTAATAATTTTGGGGAGTTTTGAATGATAAAATTTATAATTATTCATCATTACATCTAACTTTAATTCAATAATATGGTTATTCATTAAAAAATAATATAGAATGAGAAAAAAGGTACTAAGCTTGAATTTCATTCATTTTGATTTTATTTAAAGACACATGTACTCTCCAAAATTAATTTTATTAATTTTTATTAATTTTTTGTAGTAAATATTATTCTATTCCTTAATGAAAAAAATAAATAAAACAAAAATAATGATAATAAATATGAGCCTTTCTAGAGAATTAGAAAAATAGGGAGAATTTGGATGATTTTATTCATTTTAATCATTGAAAAATTAATATTCCACATCAAAATTTCTATTTTTATGTTTCAAATTTATGTAAATTTAATATTAAGTTCGAATTTTTTTACTTAATTATTCATGTATTGTACTTAAAATTTCAACCACTTAATTTAAGCCTTGATTTTTTTAATGGTTTTAACCACCAACCCTAAGACACAAAAATTTATTATAAAATTCCTCATAATTAAATTTACATGTATGTATTATGATATATATAAATGATTATTGTCACATAGCTATGTTGATACATGCATTTCCCAAGAATGATTATAAATATAGATTTAATTTAACTTTATTGAAGAGTGGCATAAAATTTATTTTGATGTAGGTTTTAATTATGTTGTGTATGGAATTTTTTGGTTGAAAAATTATAAATATGAGGGATCAAAATGTTAGGGTATTTTATTTCATAGATGAGACAAGATAGAATTCTGTTTTGAAAAATATCATTGATTTTCTCTCAATTTCTAATATTGTTCTTATTTTGATTTCAAAAATTTACGATTTCACAACAGTGCAAGGGTTTTATTTATGGAGAGTGATGAAGCTAATATTTTATATTATATTATATTATAATTAAACATTTATAATCCCATCATAAATTTATTTTATCGAAAAATGTAACATTTTTGGGTTTTTGAAGTATTTTGAAATTAATTAAAAAAATGTCTTAATTTTTAATTTTAATTGTTTAATTTGTTTTCATTATTTTGGAAATAAAGTTTTCTAAACTAATTTAAATTCCTTTTTTATAATTCAATAATTATTGGGTGTCATTTTATTTTTCATGAACCAAATCTTAATCTATAATATGGATTCCCAAAACCAGCTCACAATCCAAGCACATAAATCTGTTCATAGAATGGATAATTTTTAATGATGGTTTCATATGTCCCAAAAAATCCAAAATGTTCTAAAGTCTCACATGATGGTTGAGAATAATTTTCAGAACATTTTCCCTTATATTATTATGAGATATTCTACCTTCATCAATTCTATTAATTAAATCCAATATTCAATTGGAAAGTATAATTTTCCATAATTAGTCTTCCAAAAATCATTCATCTACTGTCTAATTGAGGTGAAATTTTATTGGTGTATGTGAAATACATATCAAATCAATAGTTATGAATATACCATTCCCAAAGTAATTTATTCAGCCAACTATGTCACCTTAGTTGAACATATTATTTTTGTTAAGAAGAACAATGTATTGATGAGGCTCTATATTTATTATCAAGAACTAAACACAATTACAACTAAGAACAGGTATCCTCGCCCCCTAATTTGGGAATTATTTGATTAGTTACAATGATTTGAATACTTTTCTAATATTGATATTCATTTCGGATATCATAAATTATGTGTCATGAAATTGGATATACCAAATATATAATTTCATCCAAGGTATCAAAACATTGAATATACTGTGATTCCATTTGACCGTACTAATTAAACCATAATCTTCATGGATTTAATGAATATAGTCTTTAGGGATTAAATTGATCAGTATTTGGAAGTATTTATAGATTATAGTCTTATCGATTCAATGATCAAGGAATAACATGATGAATACTTCATAATTTTACAAAAGTCTCTAAGGAAGGATACTTTTTATGAAAAAATTTAAAATTTTGAATTTTATCTATAAAGGGATTCATTTTTGGTTCATATAATCTCAAGAGAGGGTATCTTTATTGATCTATAAAATATATAAGTTATGGAATGTTTTCCTAGACTAACAATGGTAATTGAAACTATTTTTTTATAGTTTGTATGGATATTATCGATGGGCTATGTTAAATTTTTCATGACTTTCTAATCCACTCACCAAATAAACTAGGAAGCGAGATATGTTCCTTTACACATATGAATGTGAATAATATTTAATGGATGTAAAGGGAATTCTATTTATTCAAACTATTCTTACATTACCTGATTTTGGATAAGGGGTTTTAATCTATAGCGATTCATACAAGAGGGTATTGGTATGTTTCCTTGTGGAAAATGAAATTGTTATAGATTATGCCAAATGAAAATTGATTGTTCTTGAGAAAAATTACCAAACTCATCATTTAAAGATAACTATAGAAAATTTTCATTAAATACATTGAAGAATAATCTGCATTTAGAATTGTATGATATCTATAATAATCAAAGGAGTTTAATTTATATATTCACATTGAATAAGTTGAACATGAACTAGATAAGATCATTAGAGAAAACATAATATTTTTAAATCCGAATACATTAACCCACATGGAAATTAGACATTGTGGATGATTCATTCAGTAAAAAGGATTGTGCTAGCATATCCGTGATGATTATTAAAATATATCTAATATTTCAGGATTTTAAAAGTTTGTATCTCAAAATAATGAAGGAATGAGGAAAATATAATGTTTCTCAAATAAATATTCAACAATCTATCCAATTCTTCATTAAATATTTGAAACATGATGATGTAGAATAGAAGAAGAAGGTTAGAAATTTTCCTTAGTTTATCCTTGACTATGATGGAATGATATGGTCTAGGAATATTGTATGATTTTCTTTAATACCTGATTTGAAAAAGGATACATTAGAGAAACCTCATAGTTCTTTGATCTCTATTCATAATGGAATTAAAAAAGAAGAACATATATTTGATATATTATTACTAGTGGGATGGAATGGAGATAGATATTGTAGAATTTTTATCATGGTTATTGGTATGTTAGAATGTTAAACATGAGGGGAAAATTATAAGGTTATATTACAACTACTACCCATACTATAATGGAAATAGGTAAACATCACCATTGAATTTGTTTTTGGAATCCCAAAAATATCTAAATGGAATAATTATATTTGTGTTGTATTCAATCCCTTTACAAAGGAATCACATATAATTTATATCAGAAAATATTTCACTCTTGATCATATTAGCATGATATAAATTAAGGGAGAGGTAGCGTTTCATGGAGTGGCACATTATATTGCATATGATTGCAATATGAGGTTGCCTTGATGTTTCAACAATGTCTTCAATAGGATTTCGATACAAGGTTATGTTTCATCACAAATTATCATCCTATGAAATATGGATTGTCTGATAGAAAAATGAAAACCTAATATGATATTGTTAGGTCTTATTCTATGGATTTCAATGGTGGTTTTGATTAACACCGACAACTTTTCTAGTTTTCGTGTAATAATAGAATTCACTCAATAATTCAGATGGAACTGTATGAAGCCCTATATTAGAATAAATTTATATCTCAAACATTCATGGGAAAATTTTGATAAATAAAGCTATTTTGACCTAAGTTATCTAGAAAAATGGAATAAAACGTTACATCCATTCAATAACTCTCCATGGAACCACAAAGATGAAAAAATTTATGCTAATAATCATTAATGTGATTTGGAATTTAAATATGCTGAGATAGAGTTTTATGAATTTTTCAGTGGAATAAATTTATGATATATCAAAAAAATGATAATTTGTCCCTAGGTATATTATCCCATCCATGATTGTTGATCATGTAGTGAGAGTTTCTTATCCATTGGCACTTCCACAAATCCTCTCCCATGTCCATGATATGGTCTATATATCTAACCTGACGAAGTACATACATGATCCTTTAAATATATTGAAATCACATTTCCTACCAATGTATCATGATATTTACTATGAGGATTGTTTTTGAGATTTTGGATCATATAGATAATGTCATCTGAAACAACACCACTAACATGGTAATGGTTTTATTGAGAAACTATCAATACGAGGAAGCTATATAGGAATATGGGGATATGATGATGAAAAAATATTATTATTTTTTCATATCATATTTATTTAATTTTTAGTGTTATATTCCTTTTACATGGGTTAAAATGTTCCAATTTTCAATTTTAAGAAACATATTTTTCATATAAATTTAATTTCTTCAATTGTATGCATTAAACATAACATTAGGTTTTAACGAACACAATATAAAATTAATATTATTATTTAAACATGACCATTTTAACATTGCTATTAAACTTGCTATTATGAATTGTATTAACAATATTCTAGAAAATATACATAATGGTCTCAAATATTGAAACCATCCAATAAAAAAGTAACTAATTTTTAGTAAATCCTTTATATACTATGTAAATAATTTTTTTCGAAAAAAATTATTCTTATTGAAATTAGTGAATAAATAATAGAATATATTTTGTTTGAATTTTACAATATTTATTTTTATAACATAACTCCAATTTGTGAATAAGAAACTAAAAATTATTATAGAGTGATTTTTCTACAATTTCACAGAATTATGAACATTTCATTGAATAGTAAAAACATAAGTTTTTATTAAAAAAATTAATTATCATTTAATGTATTTACCAAGTTAAATATTTTCATATTATGGTTTAAAAGTAAAAAATATTTAATTTATATTATTTTTAATCCAATATAGGATAGTGGAATCAATTTCATGTAGGATGTTTATATAAAAAAGTTTTAGACTTTAAATTTTTCACTTTCAAAAACTGAATTTTCCTTGCATCTACAGGATTTATTTCAAATTAAATTATTTCTAATATATGAATTGAATTTTAAATAATGTATTATATATTTTTAATCAGAATAATTAATATTATATAATAAGGTAAACTTATTTTTTGGTCATTATGAGTAATAAAAATAGAAAAAATTAATTATTGTGGTTGAGGATAAAATTTGATTACCGTGGGTGAAAGAAAAAATATAATTGTTCTAATTATTTAAAAACATTCCCAATTTATATTTTATGAACATATTTAGACGAAATATAATATAATATTTATAATTATCCATTTTTATCCATTATTCACATGTAAAATGTTGGTAGAAATGTTTATTTTCAAAAATCACAATTGTGTTATCTCCCCCACTTATAAAATAGAACCCGTTATCCAATACACATCAAAATCTGAAAGAATTTAAGATAAAAAATACCTACCGAAATATATTACTCACATCATTACCACATCCTATAATCCTTATTTTTAATTGTTTTTTCAGCTATGAAGTATCATGTTGCTAACATAAAGAGGTTGTCTAATGATTAAGTATTATTCTTAACTGAAGGTTATTATTTTATTTTTTTCATCCAAATCCTTGAAATATGTTTATATAATATAATAATTATATCCAATATTATGATATTTTATTATGGTGAAATATCAAATTATATCCATTCCCACTTCTATAAAATTGGAAAAAAATGTGTCGATCATGTGTATGAAGGACATCCACATCATGTACTGATGCGGTTTGTTTTTCCTAAACTCATCTCCTAGATGGATATAATGATTTATTTAACATACTAATATGATATTTGTGATATAATAATACCTCTTGAATTATAATTTCATATATATTATATTACCATTCAATTTTTTGGAAAATGATAATGTCGCTCACTCGTAAATGTGGACTACCAATTCCACAAATCCTGGTTATATATTTTTCATTTTTTGAAAATATTGGTAACAATGATATATTAAGTGAATATATATGATATCTATGATATATAAATTATTTTTCACGTTTAATTAATACATATTTTTTATTTATACCACCTATTTTGAAAATGATAATAGTGTTCATGCATATATATGACCTACTATATCCATTAACAGTGTAATTTATTTTCTATCTATAACTTGTGTAGATTTATAAAGACAACTATATAAATATTGTATATTATATTTATATAATTGTTAAATATATTGAGATTATAGAACATTGTTTTATGTAAAATGAGTGAAAATATCAATGTAAAACATACCTGAAAAATAATGTAGATATTACCCAAGACATGATTTTAACAAGGAATTGTTAATAAATGGGACTAAAAGGTTATAAGAGAATTATATATGGTACTATATATATATATATATAATATTATGGTTCTATAATAGATGTATAAAATAATTATATTTAATTATACATTAGGTTTGAATATATATAGAAAAATTCATGACATCATGTATGGGATTTTCAAATAATTTTTATTTTTGTACGACACATGCCTTACAAACCACATGTTATTTTTTTATATAGAACCCTTGAATGAATACTGTGATTAATTTCTTAAAAATTATGGGATATATATATCTATATCATTATTTATCAGGATTGTTATGAATATTAATTTTCTATTGAAATCATATGGTATAACTCTGTTTAAACTCATTAATTTTATACTTCTCTGGTTATTTTTGGAGAATACAAAATATTCTTTAATTTCCCACATTTCAGAAACTAAAGAGTCCAAAATAAATTTTTTATTATGGAAAATAAACTTTATTTCGCACTTCGTTCAAACATCTTTTTTCTTCCAAATTTTCAAAGGAATAATAGATTTAACTAGAATACTATGAATGTTATTTATTTCCACCATGAGCACTTAATGATTTAAATATTAAATTATATGTTTAAAAGTTTATTTTCAAATAAAATACTTTCTTTAATATTTGGGATGTTTTTAGAGTGTAGTGATGTGATTTAAAATTGTAAATGATATTTTCATCAAGAAATGTTCAAAGTGATCATTCAAATTAATTTTCCATCATAGTTGAAATAATTTGATGTTAATTAAGATTTAATGATGATATGATATAATGATACCATTCTTATTCATTCAATGTATGGTTTATGTTTAAGATAACAGAATGATTATGAAACCTATTTCTTTTCTATGGAGCATGCTATGATAAAATTTTTATGGAACTTATTCCTTCTCTATGGTTTATTGTAGGAATAAAAGAAGAAATATTTAAGAGAACCATTCCTTTTTCAGGGTTTATGGTATTATTAAATGTTTATGATATCGATTTCTTGTCATGGGTTCGGATATAATGATTTTTATGATCTTTTGGTAAACAAATGTATAATTTTAATCATGTAATGGGTGGGAATTATATATCAATCAAATTTATTGGTTTAAAATTGATATCTACTTAGATAAACCAGACAATAATGTGGTGTTAACCAATATTATTAAGGATTATTGTCCACTATGATAGTATTGTGTGTGAACTGTGACTACTAAATTAATTTGTGGATTGGACCTTATCCACTATGATAAACTTATAAATTATACATTACTACAAAGAAAATTATTTTCTTGGCTTATTTTTATGGCACAGATCTATGAATTATGAAAATGTTATTATCTAATTTCTGGTGTTCTTGGATTATATTATGATTTGTGAATTTTTAATGGCCAAGATATATTCGATGAGTTGTTTTTTGGATTTATGTATATTGGGTATACTTTTAAAACGTTATTATCATGTTATCATACCTTATGATCAATTTATCTTGATATATCCCTTGTTTAACATTATTGAGAATATGATATCACCCTTTCTTTTGTTCTCTTTACCTGGTTATAAATAAAGGTATTATTTATTATAAGTATAAGAAGGGTCATCAATTAGAATAAACTAGTCAGAGATGATGCAGTTCACTTACAAATTAGTTGTTTATGTATGCTTGTTTCCAAAGAAACTAAACATTTTTGGTCCTCAAGTGTTTTTTTATAATGGAATGAATATTCATCTAATACGATAATATTTATATATTATTAGTATCGGTAACATTACATGGATTACCACTCTCGAAAATATTTTATTGAAATATGTTTTTTACTTCAATGTTCTAATGATCTATTGAACAAGAATTTAATATAGTAGAGTTCAATATTAACATTGCGTACCATCCTCAAAAATATTGTGAAACTATAAGGGAAATTTAAACCCTATACGACATTATTGGATCATGATCTATGGATATTAAATGTATTTGGGATAAACAGCTTCCTCTAGAAAAATATTATAATAAAAATATATTTTTCTCATGATTATAGATGGATCGTTATGATGTACTCTATGGAAATAAGTGAAAAACTCCATAATTCTATGATAATGTTTGAGAAAATAAGTTATTGGGAGATTCAATAGATAACCAAATGGTATAGAGGGTAGGATCCATTTATCGAAACATCATGGAAGCTTAGAGTAAAAAACATTTATGTTAAATATCATCATTGAGATAGGGATTTTGAGGTTAGTGATAAGGCAATCCTTCAAATAGATCATTTATTAAATGTATTATGATTTACAAATAAAGGAAATTTTTCCCCAACATATTTCAAACCCCTTAATATTATTGGTTATATCTATATGGTACCATATCACTTAGAACATCCAAGGAACCTCTCTCATGTACATTATATGTTCCATGTAACAATATTTCAGAAGAAAATACATAATACATAAAACATTTTGACCTTAGAGGTTGTACCACTATAGTGTGATAAATATTATAAAGAACAACTGATGAAAATTTTGGATCAAAGGGATAATTTATTATGTAATTATTTCACATATTTTCTTACTATCTTTATGGAGAAACTGCACATTTGTGGAAGACATATATGAACCCAATGTTATAATGATGTATAAGATTCCTTATTTGTTTTCATTAATGAAATTGAATTTAGAGGGTGAAATTATTACAAGGGTACAGAACATTACACCAGGTTATTTTATAATATATTTCCTTTAAAATAAATTTGTTTCGTTCAATATCTTTTTATGTGTAGAACATCGAACATAAGTGAATAATACATTTCTACTAAACTTAATGAAATAAATTACTTGATATTTGAATAGAAATTTTAAATAAATGGGATTGTAAATTAAAAGCGGTCAAATTCTGTTTTTAAAACCCAATTCATTCTAAAGATTTTGATTGGAATAATTTTTTTTTGAATTATGTATTTTTTAAATTTTTATACTTTTGAGAAATGATATCAAAAAAATTATTTATAAATTTCCTGTAATAATTTATATTATAAATTAATAACATCTCAAAAATGGGTATTTTATTATATAAAATAATTCTCCAATAATTTATTTATAAATATAATTGTTTTGATTAAAAAATCAATTTATTTTATATGAATTTATTTAAAAGATAATTTATATTATTTAATGTACTAAAATTATAGATATTTATTTTTTATAAATATATAAAAATTAATTATCATTCATACATTCATAATAAATTATTTATAAATTAATATAAATTCATTTAAAGGTAATAAAGTGATACTTTTCATTAAATAATTTTTATCTGCATAATATAGTTTTTTATTTATAAATTAAATTATTTAGAATTAATGATTGAATTTAATGAAATTTTTAGATAATATATTCAATTATATATATTAATATAGATTTAATTTTTATTACTTACCAAGTATTAAAAATAGATTCATTTTATGCTTTAATTATATAATTTTTTTTTCTAAAAAAGAGGGTTTTAAAATTTTGTTCTTGAATATAAGAAATAATTTATACCACTATTAGAATTTTTATTTGAAAATATGAATTATTAATTTTGAATCAATATGTTAAAAAATATAATGAGGTATAACTTTTTTTTATTCATTAAAAATAGTTACGATAGTAAAACTTATGTTATCATGGAAGGGGTTAAAATGGGATTAAAATTTTTAAAAATAAAGAATAAGGAACCAAAAAACTCAAAATATTATCCATATTTTTTTATTTCATGAGTTATTTTTGACCTAACTCATCTTATATAAGAAAATTAATTATCTTGGATCCACTCTCCAATAGAATGAAATTTATTATATTTAAAAGTTCTCAATATTTAAAAGGGTTCCATTCATCTAACATATAAAAGTTAACCTCCAATCCTCACTTATCTATACACATTTATAATATTATCTCAACTAAGCTCTACCCAAATAAATTCTTAACACCCTTTACCACATCCTTGATGTTTTTTTCTTACCATAAGACTAAATTGGAAGGATTAAGGTATAATCCAATAGAAGATACCCATAGAAGATTTAAATGTATTACCATATATGATTAATGTTTTTTTATTCTTCCACAACCTTTAAATATTATATAAACACCCTAAAATAAGTTCTTAGTATCTTTATTACCCTAAAATTCTATTATTTTATTTGAACATTCATTATCTACCTTGTCTCTATATAATGTAAAATGAATATGTTGATCCTGCATACATTAATAATGCCCCCTCAATGAAGTGAAATATTTCATTTTTCATCACCCTTAATTTGTATTTTTATAAATATGGATATAGTAAATAAATATAATATATATGATATAATTTTTCTTTTTTAAAGTTCAATTACTATTTAACTTTCTCTCATTCAATACATTTAAAAATGAAAAATCAGCCCTTTGTACGTGTGGACTATAACCTTCACAGAGTGATGTATTCCATTTTCCATCACCACCTAACAGGGATGATTATAAAAGAGTATATAAAAAATAAATGTGATATTTATTATATTATTAATTCTCTAAAACAATGGCCATGATTGAATGACTATAACCATTGAACACAATCGTGCATGGAAAATGAAACTGTCAACACCTAAATATTAATTTTAATAAAGTATTTTCACTATAGGTATAATTTTAAAATACAAGGTAATGACATATAAACAGATAATAATTTTAATGGTTTTGGTATAGATTTATAAAAATTATTTATTTATTTTAAAGGTTAATAGAACATGTACAAATCAAGTTTGGGCCTAAGGTAAGGGTTTAGGTTAAAATAACTCTTTTTATAAATATTTATGATGTATTAATATTCATTAGGTGAATTTTAATATAAATCATTTTTATAGAAATAATTTATTACACTCTATCCATTTCTAGGGTTTTTATGTATTTTTCCTATTTACCCCTCTTTGGTACTCAAAAAGGCAGATTTTGTTTTTTAAAAGCCAAAATTATTTCTCAATTAAATGAAGAATTTTTTTCAATCATATCTAAATTCATTATTAAATATTAAAAATATTCTTCTCCCTTGTTAAATCAAATTGTAAATATCTAATTTTCAAAGAAAACTGGGATGATTTGAAACAACGTGATTATCTAAAGTAAAATAAATCATTTTCTAAACTTGAGGAAACCATTAAATTACCTACCGCCATGTCTTTGGGAGCTTCAATTGTATCATTCAACATTGATATCCTCTTTCTTCCCCTTGAAATCACGAGCTTGGTGGCCTTTTTCCCCACACATGTAACAGAATCACATTCCCTTCAGGCAAGTATCGAGTTGTTTCTTCCCACATTTACTGTAGGATGGATATTCAACTTTTCCCTTCTTCCCCATATTTCCATTTCCAGAGTGTTCAGTAGATCTCTTCTTCTCTTGCTTTTCATTAATGTCGCAAGACATAGAGAATTATTTTTCTATCTTGATAGCACATGAGACAATATCTTCGTACGACGAGAAGGATTGTGAGAGTAATTCTTGATAGGGAAATGTTTTTTAACCATAAATGAAACAATAAATATTACTTATTGGGTTACGTATATAATCTGATGCATGCCTTGCTAACCTAGTAAAGTTAGCCTCATACATTACGACATTATTATCCTCCTTTTGCATCAGACTCAAAAATTACATTTCCATATCTGTTCAATGGTCAAAAGGAAAGTATTTTTCTAAGAAAAGATCTTTAAAATCCCTCCATTACATATTTTATACATCATCATCTTACATTGTGTTTTGAATTAATGACCACCATTGATCAGCATCTCCAGTGAGGTGGTAAACTGCCATGACATCTTTTTCGCTTTCGCTACTCCCCAATGCATGGGATATTTTCTCTAAGGAATTTATCCATTGCTCAGCTACTACTGGATTTGTACTCCTATTGAATGTTGGTGGTTGTTTCCACATGAAGCAGTTTAACATTGATCGTACACGTTGTGGATCAGGGTGATCCATACGGGTAAGGTTATTATTCATAACCTGAGTGATTTTTTCCAGTATGGTGATAAGCTGATCAGCACCAGTTGTATCACCATATCAACTATAATTATCTTGAGTAGGAGGGAAATAACTAAATGGAGTGCATGCATTTATATGATTTCCATTCCCACTACAAGGTTCCATTTCTATACAATGACATAAAATAAATTAGTTTATGAACCGAAATACATAATTCCAAACTTGTAAAACACTGAACATAATTTGAACAGTTTATGGATATAATCCATAATCATAAATAATATTTTCTTTGAGGAATTATATACTCATAAAACCTTCATAATGTTTTGTAATGAAAATTAGAACTACCCTAAGTATATCCCCCAAGAGTGTCGTACCCAAAAGTGCAATAAGGCCTGTTGTCATGCACCAGTTCCCATTCAAGTCTATCTCAAAGCGGTGTTTTCAGGTTTTACCCCTAGGTACATCTATGCCATAGTCACCGATACCTGCTCATATCCAGACAGGGATGTATTTCTTGGAAAACTCACAAAATATCTATAATACCAAAATTCTAGGAAGTCATTCTATACTAATCCTCAAAGTCTTTATTAGGGTAATTTGATTCAATCAGAGTTTATCTAAATCTAGATTCCAAGGTTCATACTAAACTTCCTCTGATACCAACTGTAACTCCCCAACCCTAGTTACCCTGAGTCGGTTCATTTTTACATAACATTGTCATGATCACAAAAGATCATTTCTTGAAAGACCGATTAGTTTAGTAGCCTTGGAAGTACTAGATACATACAAAAGGTTTACATTACATCATAAAATGAAAAAATACAACAACATTGTTTACATAGATCACACTCATATCCCCTCATAATATCCATGTCGGTCAGTTATAAAAATACTTCTTCACATCTAGGAAAAAATAAAACATTGAAAGGGGTGAGCTAAAATGCTCATTAAGGATAACAATATTGCGGAAACTTTCATAAATAAGCATAAACATTTAAGTTAATGTATATGACTAAAAAAGTATTTTAAACATGAACATCAGCATAATATGGAAAAGATAAAATCAAATAATTCCATTTACTTACACACATGGATATTCTAGTAGTCAAATAATCACATGTCATATCAATAGCCACTTTTATAATGATGGAATTCATTATGACAGTCTTTCGTAACCACACAGTCAAGGCCATGTGCCAAAACCACAAATAATATCTTTTCAAGGCCTTGTGCCAAGACACTAGTTTGTCTCATGAGACCTACTGATGCATCGATGAGCTATAGCGGGCTGTACCCGTCACTTATTAAGTCCAATGCATTCCTCATATGAAAATGTTTAAATATAACATAAACATTCATATTCAAACTAACTTAGGAAATGTCATAACATTATTTATAAACCATTAATTGTATAAAAATAACTCATCCACTGTTAAACATATCACAAAACCTTTAATACAATATGAATGTTTTGTATCATAATAAATCAACTTCAAATAATCTTAAAATCAATCAAAGGATGTCGACATAGAGGAAATCAAATCCCTTTTTATAGAAATATCTCTTTATATTTGGAAATCAATTAAGAATCACATAATTTATAAAGAAAACATTTATTTTGAAAATATTATTATAAGATTGTAATTGAATATTTGATGATGTTATAATGGCGCAAAATAGCCTCACCCACGGTATAAGTTAAAAAAACATTCTTACCTTAAATTTGACGAAAATGCCAAAAAGTACCTTGTTTAGAAAATTACTAAAAGATTCTTTTATAAACATCTTATAAAAGTCAAAAAAGGGTATAAATGACTTTAACACATAGTCTATAAAATATTAAGAATGTTTTGAAATAAATTTTTAAGAACATGTATGTGGATGATAAAGGGGCCCCAGTAGATACTTATGTAAAAACAACCTCGGATAATAATGATATTGTGAAATTAACCCTTACCTTGTACTTTTCCTTGGTCGAGGTTAGGTTAACCTACTGTATAATGGGGAAATAATTTTTTTTTAAATTATAAAAGAATCATATACAATATTATGATATCATATATTTTCTTTTAACATTGGTTTTTTATTAATATCATAGTATTATCGTTGTTTCGGGTGTTAACGAATTCATTTTCATTTGTATTATTTATAATGTGAGTCATATTTTTTATGGATGGGATGTATCTTATTCATATCTAGAATTATATCAAGTCTTTAAACATTATTTTTAATCATCTAATTAAATGTAATCATGAATTCATATGATGGGGAATGAATCTCATCGCGTTCGTGGAGATGGTAATCTATACGTACGCACGATCGACGATATCATTATTTTGATATTAAAATAAAATTTAATTGGGTGTTATATCATATATACAGAATCATTATAATGTTATATTTATTATTTTAATCAATTAAACATCATTATTATACCCATCCAAATAATAATGTATTGAATAAAAATTACACCACAACGTGGAGACGGTGAGCTGTATGTACGCACGTACAGTGACATGTCATTCAAAGGATGGATAGAATAATGAATTTGGTTATACAATATTTATAATGGAATCACAGTATAAATAATATACTGGAGTTATTGTTTTAGAATATAAAAAATAATAAAAATGGATGTGAACGAAAAAGGAACATGAAAGAGGTGATGAAATATTTACCTCTTTTCGGGTTCTACCATTTGATTTGATCAATAGGGCCCCTTAGGTTGTCATTCTGACTAAAGAAAGGCCTCTAGGATGAATGAAGGATAGTTTAGACGTTATTTGGGTAGAGTTTGGCTAATCCAAATGGATTTGAAGGTGTTAATTAGAGAGAAGGTGGAGTGACCTTTTATAAAAGGGGTGAGGGGTAAATTAGGAAAAGCTAGAAATATTATTTTATAATAAAATATTGTTCGGTTTATAATGGGTAAAAATAGTTTATTTAAATTCTAATGTGGGTATGGGTCAATAATCTCTCAACCAATAGGTTTTAAATAGGTTTGGGTCACTATATTAACTTTATATTTTAGATTTAACTCTTAGTTAAATAGTTGGACATTTATAACGTCTCTTTGTATTTTTATATTATATGGTTACTAAACATACTATATACTTACAAGAGAACCCCAAGTAGTTCATTACTGATAAAAATCTCATAATATAAGTCTTTTGGCCGAACCTTAGATTTTTATGAATAGAATATCAATTAATAATAGAATATTTGTTTTAAAAACTCTTTTATGTAAATTTTGACACTATTTGGTATGTTGTTTTTTCTAAATTTAAATAGCATTATCAATTCGAATAAAATTCATCTAACCAACCCTATCATGTCATATTAACCTAAAAAACAAGTGGAATTCATAAAAAGTCTCAAATTACATATATCTGGTTATTTATAATAATAATTATTTTAATATTTCATTAATTAAGTAATTACTACATCATCATTGTGTCATAAATAAATTAAATTATTTAATTTTTAAAAAATATAAATCAAATACCAGTATTTATGAAATCATATTATCTTTCTAATAAATATTTATAGTCAAATTTATCTTATGTGCAACCTTCTATTAAAAATGTTTTAGTTATTAAACCTTGATTTTATCTCTTTTAACACTTCTTTGAATTAAATAATAATAAATGTTCTAATATAATCCAAGTGGACCAAAGAGGTTCATATTTTAATCCTAAGGTTTATTTTGGTCGAATTAAACTTATCCAATAGAATTAAGACATGTGTTAGGGTAATAATAATACCAGTTTTACCCTTAATTACCCTATTTACTTTTAACTGTTGTAAATAAAATTAAAAGGTTACTATTCCCCAAAAATTCTGTTCATCTTATTGAATGAAATATTACTTAATTATATCAACCATTTCTCTTGGATTTTTGAAATTCAACTCATAGAAGCAGTAAAATTATGTTTTATGTAAATTTTCAAATGCTCCTTGGAGGTGGGTAAAAGACGGTGAAAAGTTCAACAACATTTTTATATATAAAAAATTATTATAAAATGACTCCAATGAATTACATTTAACTTATATATGTATTATTTATCTATTTGAACCTAAAATGAATTTATAGAAAACAAATAATTATTTAAATAAAAAATTGGTTTTAAACTATAACTCAGTGTTTTCACTATTCATCCAAAATTGAAAGTTTTCAGAAAAATAACAAAAATTCACCCTTAGCTAATTTCGATATTCAGAATCCAAAAATGAAGTACATTTTGAAAGATAAAATTTATAAAATTTCAAAAAGTGGTATTACTATTCATAATGGATAGTTTTATTGGTTTTGGTGTGTTAGAACTTTATGTTGCGTACAACACACGCTATTGTATTATTCAAAGATAAGCGTACCGTGGAAGTGTGGGGTGTTAAATCTCATAAGAGGGTCTAGTTTGGGTACATGGTTAGGAGCCTACCATAAGGACAACTATATAAATCATGGCATCATGTAGTCCCCAAAAATTTATTATTGGGTATGGATTGAGATTTATGGAATGAGGTTTTTTATAAGGAAATGTCTAAAGAATGTATGTTTTGATATTGTGGTGGCATAGAAAAAACTCAACATATGAACTCATATTATTGTAAATTTCATTTATATTATTTAAATTTCCCATACATACAAGTTTATGATTTCATATAGTTAGGTCCCTAAATGACGCCCTATTGATTTTATTTCTCCCACACTACATGTCAACCATATTAGTAATGAAAATACCATATTTATAATAATGATCAGATAAAAATATGTGCATTGGATCATGATATAGAAACAAGATATGGATTTAGATATGAAATAGTGGTGACACTTATGGATAGTAGTAGAGACTATATGTATTTTATTTTCACTTTTATATTTTTATTTATGATCAGCCTGGTGGGTTTTCATCCAAATGAATGTGTGTGCGACTATATTTTTTTAATGATGATGGCTATTTTTTTGAACATTAATTATTTAGTTGGGATCATTATTGGCTATTTATTTTTATTCATGATTATTATATGAAAATTATATTCCCCCTAACATTTGCCTTAATCCCACTCCTCCAATAAGTAACCTCTCATGTAAATGGAGGTGCACTTGAGGTCTTTTTGTGTAAAAATCTCATTATTGTAATGTGAGGCATGTAAATGTGTTATAAATAGTATTAAGAATCCTTTCATTTCTCGTATTATTTTTTATACGGCATATATGAAATATAAATGCAATATATCTTATGATGGACCTCATACCAGTGAGCCATGAACACATTTCTTATGGGAAGTATTTCTGACTTGGATAGGTGATTATTATTATTGGTTTTCACAATTACAATTTCGATATTTAGTTAATTATGTTTTCTAAATTTAGGATTTATGTTTTTTGGTTTTGTATCTTGTATCATAGTGAGAATAGTTGTGTATACATGCATTATTTTTGGGCATGTAGGATTTACCAGACACATGTATGCATGTATCCAATTTAAATAACTGAATATAGTGAGTTCAATTTTTTTCACTATATAATGAAATATACAGTGTTAAAATATATATCACATGAAAGAAATTATAATAAATTTAACCATGACAACATTTTCTATTATAACATTTCATACAAACCTTATAAAGTTATATTATCTAATAATGGATATATAGTCCCACCATACGATGTGTGTATAGAAAACCCTAGTGCATTGGTTTATGAATTAGATTCCTTGAATATGGTTTGGTTCTTGGGATGTATATCTATAATATGGCTTAATATGATAATGGGATTACATGACGTTTTGGATACCCGTAATAGGGTTGAGGGAAGGTATATAGAATTATTAATTAATTTGAGATTCAAAGCGCTCTAAGTTCATTTGGAATTATAGTGGGGTTTTAGAGAGTTGTATGGATTAGATGCATGACCCTATTAGATGGTGATAGTAGGTGAAAAAATATGGGATGGTAATAACATCACCAGATGAACTAAGTTTTTTTTAAGGTTTCTCAAGTGATATGTGGTTTTTTGGTATGACTCAGCCTAAGTGATCATTCATCGACTTTTTGGAAATAAATCAATACTAGATGATTTTGGCTATATTATATAGACATTTGTGTGAATCATGGTATGTTTTCAGGATTATGGGCCAAGGTTGGATGAAATGACACTCATGGGGGCTTGATTTAACATGTATGATCGATCATAAATATTCATAAACTAATTATGGTTAGATGAGTCTGAGATGGATAGGGGTTGAAATTAAATGAATGGTTTCATAGAGGTTTAGTCTACCTATGAAGAGAGAAAGTGGTTTCTTAATTTTTTATGAGAATCAACAATGTGTAACTAAATGTTCTTGTCATTAATATATAATTCCAATTATTTTTTGATGAATAGTGAGGCACTCTATATGGGTTAAGGACTAATGGATATGATGATAATCATATAGAAATTTTAGCCCACGGTTATGATGGGAATGAGAGGTGTCCCTTTATTGTATGAATTCATGTTAAAAATATATTAGGGTAATATGGTATGGTAAGTAAGATATTGATCATTAATATTATTTATTAGTATGGTATGAGTATATAATAGGAAGATTATCATCTATGTCGTGTTGGGACTGATATAGTATATTGCTCTAGGTGTAGTGTAAGGGAAAATATATGGTGGGATATTATAGTGACCCAGGATTAACGTGCATGGATATTAAATTAATTTATTTAAATATTCAGCACAATAAAAAATTATATGGTTCATGACTTTAATATTTTACTGTCTTTGTAAACATGGAAAAAAATATTCTATCATGGTGAAATATATTCGACATCTCCCTTAAAGATCATCCCTTTTAGTAATCCAACTTAAATAGTGTCTTCATTAGCTTGGGAAAAGAATCCTAAGAAATGGGTGATATCAGATGGTCAGTAAGGGTATCAAAGGTATATATATAAGCATAACATGCGGATAAGGGTATTAGAACATGATAATAACATTATAGGAGCATACCCTTTATATCAAAGATCATAATCCGGATTCATGGAATAATGATTGGATGTTCAAAAAATAGAAATCATCAGGGATTCAGGAGAATAATGCATAAATGGATGATTGAAGAATAAGATATTTAATTTTGTATTACACATAAGTATAGAAAATAATACGTCTAGGGTTACGATGACCCTCACAACATGTTAGTCTTATGATTATCATCTATGTACCTTGATTGGGATTGGGATAACCACTCACGTACCATCTTATTTCGGGTGTGGGATTTCCTCCCCTGAAACCTCTTATTATATGCATGGGATTCCCTCTTATATAACCTTTTTTATAGGCATGTGATTCCCTCCTATATGACCCCTTATTATGGGCATGGGATTCCCTCTTGTATACCCTCTTGTTATAGGAATGGGATGTGCCCCAATTTAGACTCTTATTACAGGCTTGGGATTCCCTCAAATATTCCTTATTTCTATGCTCTTGGGTTGACCTCTCATATACCCTCTTGTGTAAGTGTAGGGAATCCCTTCCATATAACCTATTGTTATGGGATTGGGATTCCCTCCCATATAACATTTGTTCTCATTGAACTTTTAGCATTACCCAATGCATTGGGGGAGACATAGGCCTTTCCATTAATATAAGGAAAACCATATCTTTGTGCTCCACAAGATCATAAAAACGTAATCATTTCATAACCCATAAAATAATATGGGTATGATAAATGTTTCATAACAGCATATCCCTTGTAAAATTAATAGGTTTCATATTCAATTCACCCAAGAATAACCCATGAAAAGTAGTGGGTTTCATCGTGGTATAATTCATATATGGGAAATGGGATCTGTAAATAACATGTTATTATAAAAAAAATACATTCAAAGAAATTATAATAATGGTTTCCTTGGATTATATCCCTTGTAACTCATAAAATATTGATGCATTAAATTCTTGGGGCTTGGAAAAAAATATTTTAAATTACCTATGTATTGTAAAATAGTTAACTCAAGGTAGCCCCCTAAAGAGGAGTGCACACAAAAAAATTTTGTCTCTTATTATTGGTTTTCAGAAGTTATTTGTTTTTATTAAATTTTTAATAATATCATAGAATCAAAAAAAATTTGTATTTATTTTAAAAAAACGAGAAAAATGGTGATCAAAATGGGTTTGGAAAGACCAAGTGTCGTGCTATCATAGTTTCTGAGATTTTTCCCTTATTCATCCACTGACTGGGAAGAGAGAGATTCATCTTATAATTTCTTTCTCTACCTTAGAGATATGATTATGATGAGAATATTCATATCTAAAACCATTGGTAGGTCTACCCTCCATCCCATGATTATAACTATGATGTATGTTTTATTGATTAATCTTGGTAAACCATTACCAGGGATTGTTATTACCTGTTAAACCAATATTCCAACATACAATATTAAAAATGTGCTAATCACCATAATGAACTCACAAAAAAAAGAGTAATATATTAAACTCTATACAGAAAATTCTTGGTAGGAGGGAGATATATATCATCGACCAATGTAATTAAAAATATCCTAATCCAAATCTAACACAACCATATTCATAATTTAAAACTAAATTATTAATTAAAACTATATTTATAAATAAGAAGGGTTATTATTTAATTAAATCATCCTATCTCAAAAAAAGAACATATTTATATCCTCCCCTTTCCCGATCACTCAATGAAACTACCTCTCAATGTTTGGGGAATTCTAGATGGTGCGGGAGAGGGGAGACAATATAGAGTAAAGAAAATAAAATAAGAACATATTAGAGAAAAAAATATGTAGGATTCCAACATCCAATGAATCCCTATTAGGACAATTTAATCTTCAATATACCCATATCTATTTATTTATATGCATATAAGTTTCTTTGGGTTTTCATAATGGAACATTTAATGAGTACTAAATCATTATGGGTCGTAAATTGTTGAAAATTTTAATCTATAATGTTTCCCAAAAGTATTCTACATGGTACCCCCTCGGTGTGAACGAATAATTGAATTTAGTTTTCTTGAAAGAGGCTCTAAAATATGATGGGAGTTTCTCCTAAAATTTTTCACTTCATTCTACATGTTTATAAAATTGTTTCCCTAAATTACTCTTCAATTTTATTCTTCCCAAATGTTTCAAAAATCGTCATTCAGTGTTGAAAATCATTTAGCCTTATTAATGAGTTAATAGATCCTTGAAATTTATTAGTGAAACTAAAAATTGAATTATAATTCCATTCATAGTGGATAAAATTTAATTTGAGTTCTGTATCCCAATATATTTAAAATTAACTGAAGTGGGGTCCACATAACCTACCGGAATAATTTTTCAAATTGGTTGACTTTTTCAGGGATTCATATTGATGAATTAGCATCTCATCCCTTAGAAAAATATGTATCCAACACATCATGTAATTCATTAAAAAAAATAATCACATTAATTGGATTTCAATTTCAATATTTATTCAAAAATGAACAAAGTGATTAAATCATTTCATATTTTCAAAATTAAACAATTTTCAATTTTTAGAACAAAACACTACCGAAATTTTAAATGGTTGCATATCAAATAAAATTGATATATTTTGAGGGTTTAAATAAATTAAATAGATAAATAAAAATAAATAAAATATTACTTCTATCAATTTCCCCATATATAATGCATGCCTATCCTCAAGCACGAAATCTTAACATGGAATACAAAGGGCACCAATGTTACAAATATTCAAATTCCAAATCAATAAAATCAGAAAATTATCAATTTATAATCTAATTTTATAAATTATAGGTAAAATATCAATTTAATTTCTCAAATTTCAAAGGAAAAAGAATCAATTCATATATTTTAATTTCCCCATATATCAAATAATGGAATTTATCATTTCTTTCATTCAAGGTCCTTAATTAATTATTATAAAACATGCTAAATCTTGATCCCCCTTTATTATAATTTTTTATCTCATCCCTATAGATAATATTTATGTAGTATTCTTATAATATCATTATAACATTATCCTTATCAATATTCTTATATAGTAACATGTTTTTCCTCTTTTTAAAGAAAAAATTCATAATAAATCAGGAAGTATTTGACTAATGGTACATATGACTCTGAGGATTAAGGTTGGTAGGAATTAATTTATTTTAAATTAAGGCTCAAGGAGGAGGATTATATCTTCATTAAAAATCTGTACAAAAAAATTTATTCTTAAAATGTCCCCTTTAGTGTAAAAATACAATTTACCAAAAACTCAAAGTAATTGTCATGAATAATGAATTCATAATGAATGATGTCAAACTTATTGAATTTATATATATTTTTTCTTTTTTGAAATTATATTTTTTCTTTTTTTATATAATTTTATTATTAGAATAAACATTAAATCGACCACCTAAACACATATGATAAAATCCATCAGTCCAATGATGGCGATTTTTCATTCTTATAAGTCACAACACATTCAACTTTTTTATATTTATTTCTGTTTTCAAGAAGTGAAAACAATTAATTGCATTGAATGAATAAATAAAATTTCTTTATTCCCACCACTGACCCACAAAACTTCTTCCTTACTATGTAATTCATCCTTTCCACCCTAAATCCCTTTACCCAAACACATCTTCTTTATAATATCATGAACAATATCAGGAGGAGGGTAGGTATTGAAAAAAATGGATTGAAACTAGGATCATCTCTATAAATTCAATTCTTAGTTTATTTATGCTAATGAAGTATTGATATAAAGGATGTATTTCAATTATAAGTGGTTTATCAAAATATGACTCAATCATTTCGAATTTTTTTAATAGTTATATATTTTATAAGTTCAAATGAATGTTCTATCTTGTGAATTTGTTCAATAACACTCATGAAATGTGATACAGAGCAATATAATAAGATCATGTTCTTTAAATAATCCCAATAATGAGATTTTTGACATTAGAAAATCACTAAAGGCCGGATTAATAACAAAAAAAATAAATTCACATAAATTTTAGAAATTTAAAGAATGAAAGAATTGTTGGGAAATTTTACTTACACAAATCAACCAATTACATCAAATAATAATTCCTCATATTAATATTGAAGATTCAATTTAATCATCCAATTCTATATTTTACTCAATCAATTTCATTATCCTTGAAATCCATAACATGTTATCATAGGATTCCATTGAAACTCATGTCTCCTAGATAAGTCATGTAAAGCATAAATCCAAGTGTCTCCATGATTTTTTCTATGAATGTTCAAGAAAATATTTTCAAACTAGATTATAGGGAATTAAAAGGAATTTTAACCTAAAATATAACTCCCATGAAAAATGATTCTTTTTTTAGGTGGTGCAATTCCTATTCCTCTAGCTCTATTTTGCAGTATATTCACGATGTGTGTTCTGTTCTGTTTCTCCATTTTTGAACATTGCATCGACATCATTAATGGAAATAAAAAAATTACAATGAAATCTAGTTCAATATTGGTAGAATATTGCTAAGTTGAAGATTGGTTTAAGGTAATAATTTTGGTTTCCTCTTAGAAGTAGTTTGATTTAATGTCTTTGGCTCAACTCAATAAGTTAGTTTTTTTGAAAAAATCATAGATTAAAAGATTACGTCCCATGTAATTAATTAATGAAGTTTACTTGATTAATTTAAATGATTTTTTTAATTTATGTTTATAAAAAATAGAGTTAATTATTTTAATCAAGTGTAAAGGAAATATGAAACCCCATAGGTTTTCGATGGAAATTAGGGTAGAGGAGTGTGATCTCCTCCCCGGGTTCATATGTTATAGTCCCTTGTAACATATTTAACCTCTTCACATTTATAGTAAATGGATTTTCTCTTCCTTCATTTTTTAAATTCATATCACCCAAGGGGTATATGCTAGTAACATTAAATATACCTTCACATTTGAAACAAAATTTACCTTTAAATAGCTTCATTCATGATTTTTATAATAGGACTTGATCTCCATGGTTGAAGGATCTTGGTTGAATCAACCTCTCATAGAACATCTGTGTTCTCTTATTGTAGAACATTGTATTTTTAAAATTCTCCATTTTGATTTCCTTTATCTCTTGTAATAATAATCTACTCTTTTTCCTACCTTTATCATGGTCCAGATTCTTCTCTCTTTCCGCCTAGTAGGATTTGTTCAATAATTCAACAGTAAGTTGAAACTCTTTCCATAAATTAATATATTGGGGATCATACCTAGGGGTGTTTTGTAGGATATTATGTATTCCTAAAATGTTTAATCAAATTTATGGCTCTATTCCTTCCTATTGGGTTTAACATCCTTTTCCAGAATGCTTTTGTTTTTTCTATTTGAGACTTATCCTTTTCCATTTGTTTGGGGATGGTATGGGGTTGATATTTTATGATGTAACCCATAATTTTTCAGAAATGCTTCCATTTTCTTATTTCATAAATTATATCCTAGGTCTCTGATTATTTCTCATGGATCTCCAAACCTACCAAATTTGTTATACCTTTAAAAATCACAAACAACATTTTTATTAAAAGTCTCGGTATAATTTTCATCCACCCATTTTGTAGAATAGTATATAGCTAACAAAATATAATAATATCCATATTAAATTGGTAATATTTTCATGACATCTATTCCATATTCTTCAAAAAAGATCACTAAAAGTTATTGGTTTTTGAGTCATTTCCTATCTTTTTGAGATATTTCCAAATAAGTGGAATTTATACATCCTTTATAGAATACAAAAGAGACTTTGAATAAGGCATGCCAATAAATTCTAGATTCTAAAACTTTTGGGCCATCCTATGAGTTCATAGGTGGACTCCATAAGATAATTTATTATATAATTCAAACACTCATTGAATATAATATTCTGATAAGCATATTTTTATTATTTTATCATTAAAAATTTTCTACAGAAATTGGTCTTCCCAAATAAAAAATCTCGATTCAGATTTAATATTATATTTTTGATGTGATCTTAGATATTAATTAACCTAATGTGAAACCAAAAAAATTGACAATTTTGTGACAACATGGTACTATATTGTTGATAATGTATATTTTTTCTCCAAGAATCTCATCATTAAGTGGGTTTTAGTTTTGACTTTTACTTCACTGGTGCGAGGTAGTCGACATAGATGATTGACAACCTAATTTACAATTCTATTGGTATAATAAATTTCCCCATTGAGCTCATGTAAGAGTTTCATCCGTCTCACCAACTTTAGTTTAGAATCCACCATTCTCATTAAATACTTTAGTGATGTGTGATCATAGAAAACTAATTTAGTTCTAAGAAGATATTATCAGAATTTATCTAAATAAAATATAATGGAAAGAAAATCTTTCTCTGTGGTTGTGATATTTCTTTTTTTGAAATACAAGGTCCTTGATGCATAAGATATGTGTTTAGTCTTGTTTTCATTTTGTTGTGATAGAGTTTATGCCATCACATAGTCGGATTCATTGAAAATTAACTCAAAAGGGTGCTCCCAGTTGGGTGACTGTATTATTGGATGTGTTATCAACCCTTTCATCAATTCTTAAAATGGTTTCTTGCATGAATAATTAATATTAAGTTCATCATCATTTAGCTTTAATATTTATAGAGGGAGATAAAACTTCCTAAAATCCTTGATGAATGATCTGTAAAATCATGCATGTCAAAAATATTATCTAAAATGTTCTATACAAGTTGGATATGGAATGGAATATTTTAATTGATCTTTTGATTTATCATCCTCAATAACTTTTTTCAAAATTATTTTCTCCAACAGTATTCCATTTTCAACCATGAAATGAAAATTTTCAAAAAAAATTATAACATTCTATTTAATGCATATTTCCAAAATATTTTTCAAATTTCCTATCCAACGATCAAATGAATTTCAGAAAACAATAAAATTATCAAGAAATAAATCCAAGAAGTCCCCAATATGGTATGAGAAAATACTCACCACACACCATTGAAATGTTTCTAAGCCATTTTACATCGCAAAAGGCATCCTTTTATAGGTGTATTTTCCAAAAGTATAGGTTAATGCTTTATTTTTAGGGTCTTTTGGTGTGATTGGTATGTGGAAGTATCATGAGAATACATCTAAAAAAACGTAATGTGTTTTTCTAACTAAGATTTCTTGCATCTGATTGATGAAATGAATGGGAAAGTGTATTTTTGTGGTAACATGATTTATCCTCTATTAACCTATAAACACTCTCAAAATGTTTTTTACTATCATGGGTATCCGTTCGTTTTATTAATTTTTAATAGTGGGAAGGTCGAAATTCTTAGGGACTACATGAATTGGGATACCCCACTGAGAACCATATATAGGGTAAACTATGTAATCATCTAAAAATGTATCTATAACTTTCTTAACAAACTCTATGAATGTGGGACTGGGTCTTCTATGAGGTATTCTAATTGGTCAATAATCACATTACAAATATATTTTATGAGATTATACCTTGCTATTTATTCTTGGTATATCACCAAAACTCCATCATAAAACTTTGAAATTTCTTTTGAGAAGGTCAATCAATTATTTTTCTTGTGAATACAATAGATGATTGTAAGTTATTATCAGTAATTTAGTTGCATTAATTTAGAAAGAATACATAAAATAACCTGAAAATGGATTAATTTACACTTATTGGATTTGTTCAAGGGATGATATTGAATTTAGGTTTCCTACTTCTACGTTTGGAATCTCTAGTATCATATAATTCTCCTTTAATAAATCATTGAAAATGTAAGATTTTATATCTTGTTTTAATATGATGTCAGGATTTTTAGGTTCATGGGATTTGGAACATTCAAATGATAATTTTCCACTAATGATAAGAAGTCATGAACCATACACAATTCTTCAATTCATTCTATACCTTCTTCATGGGAGATCACATAAATGCGTTGATTACTAGAAGTATGTCTCATCAAATCATGAATTTTGAAGTGTACAGTACTCTCTACAAGCTCCATTTTCAGTGTTCCATCATAGACATTGATGATAGTCCTTACAATTTTAAGGTAGGGTCATCCCAGGATTATATAAGATTAGACCGGTGCTCTGCCTTCTTCCATGGTAAGGGAATAAAAGTTTATTGAAAATGAAACTCCATTTACTCCCACACTTAAATATTCAACAAATTCAGATGAGAAAATGTTGGATCTCTTTGCTAATTGTATCACAACTCAACTTGGTTTTAGTTCTCTGATATGAAAGGATAAAAAATTCACAGTGAGGAATAAAATTTATTTACTCTCCTATATCATATAATGTATCAATAAAATTTAATGACCAAATAGTGTAGGGAATAGAGAATATCCTTAGATTTTGACATATTTATGGTATCAGTGGTGTGATCAGTTCTAAGATTCTTCTTTCTTTATTAATTCTCTCATTACCATCCACCAACATTCATTAAGTGAAATACACCTTCAAATTTTTTTCATACATTAGAATTTTTTAGATTTACTCATTTAGTGTGATGTTAATCACAACATTCAATAAGGTTTCTAGAATTTCCCATTGAATTTGGTCTTCTTAACCAATCATTGACTAAACGAATACAGATGGGAATGGTTTGTGGATATCATTTTATCATTTTGATATTTTTTTCAAAAATGTTTATGGGATTCACTTCCTTGAAATATTTCTTTATCCTTTATTGATATGGTATCCTTATTTAGGATGCATGGGTTTTTCTTTTCAAGGAATATCAAAATCATCATACTCACTTTTATCATGTGTTGTGTGCTCCTTCTATATTCAGATAGTGATTACAATGAAATTATACTATGGATTCAGAAAATATTTTGTTGGGAGTCTACATTGGATCCTGGTTAGAATTTCAATAATTAATACAAAATGATTAATTTTCTTATCTATTATATAATCCAATCCCTTATCTTTGGCCTTTAATTACAACTCTTCAGCTGTTGGTGCACTTGTTGAAGGTTTCTCATAATTTTATCATTAGAAAGGTGGTGGTTGAAAATTATTTTATTATTAGAAGGGATACTTGAATTGTTGTTGGAATAGTGTCAGGTTATGAAATTAATGTTGAAAAGGTGGCATGACATGGTTCTGTTGAAATCCATATCTCAGTTGAGACTAGGTTCAATGTGGTTTATTTCACTAGAATTTACTTTTCAAATAACTAGTATCATAACTTTTAGTCCCCTATACTTTTGGACACCAATTTAGTGTAATGATAAGTAGAAGAGCATAAAACACATAATTGAGTTGGGTTTTGTTATTCCTTTACTTGGTTTATAGTATGTTCGATCAGCAAACTGGTCATTTACTTTAGTATTTCTTCATTTAAGGGTGAAGAAGAATACAAAATCCATACCTCATGTATGCAACTAGTTCTTGTATCTCTTGTCCCGAATTTCATTGAGATTTGTGCAATCTTTTCAATGTGACCTTTGGAATATTCTAGTTACTTTTAAATCAAGATTCATCCTGTTGATGCATCTAAAATGTAATTATCATTATTGAAATGTCCTTGATATATGAAAAAAAGGAAATGGTGTTCTTCCACATTCTGAGGTGGGATGCTATCATAATGACTATTGAATTGATCCAAATTCTCAAAATGTGCCTCACCAGTTGAGTGGTGAATAACATAGACATCTTTTTGGATAGATTTTATCCTGGATATGGGAAAAATCATTTGCATGAAGCATCATTAAAGATCTTCTTAGTATTGTACATCTCCTAGGTGTAGAATATACAATCATTCCATTGCCACTCCCTCATTTGAGAAGGGAAATTCCCTCCACTCTTCGTATTAGTTTGAAAATCCTTGGGATCTACAACTAGATCACACATCTATTAATTCTGTAATATGTCAGTTTGGGTATTCTCTAATAAGACCATGGATTTTAGGTATAGTTTTAATCATGTTAATCAAATATTCAAAATTATTATCTTATGTGGGAATAACTAGTTGAGTTTGTGGGTTTACAAGTTGTGGTATGCAATGATCGTGCAGAGTTGTTTTGGATTTCTAGCCATTACTTTAGAGTCAAAGTGATCACTGAATCAATCACGTAAATATATGTGGTGTATTTCTTCAAACTCTATTTTTAAATTTTATTTTCTCAATTGGGTTATTCTCCAATCAGTATTAGTATCAAATTCAATTAAATGTTTTTTTAAATATGCGTAATTCGAATAATTTTTTTTTTGAGTTTTTAGGAACCTCCTCCCTATCAATGGTAGAAAGTTTGATCAATTCCTTTCATGGGTCACAAAAGGACAATATTTTGAATTACCTATGTATATTATAGTAGATAACACTATGATGTCTTCTAAAGTGGAGTTCACACAAAACAAGGGTTTAAATATTTATTGGTTTTCTTAAAATAATTGATTTTATTTAATTTTGAATAATGTGTGAGAGAAAAATTAGTTTCATTTGATAGGTTTTATGAATTGAGAAAGATGGTGATATGAGCAGCTTTTTCTAGACCTAGTGTTGTGCTATCATGGTTTATATGTTTGATAAATTTTTCATCCACTGACTAGTAAGAAATAGATTCATTAACCAAGTTCTTTATTATAATTTTATAGGATGGTTTTGAAGAAAATATTCCTATATGAATCCTTCGGTAGGTCTTCCCTCCTTTTTATGTGTGTGGAATTGGACTTGGATTTCTTGATTAATTAGGGGAATCATTTTCCATGGATTTTCATTACCTAATAATACAACATGCCACTATACAATGTTATAAACGTGCTAATGACCATTAGACATTCAAAATCCATACATAATTTTTTCCACTATATACCAAAACGAATTGGGATGAGGGAGATGAATCATTGATCAAAGCAATTAAAAATAACAGAATAAAAATCTAATGCAAGAACATTCAAAATATAAAATTGAATTACAAATTTAAAATACATTTATAAAGAAGAAGGGATATTATTAAATTGAATCGTAATAGATCAAGAAAAGAACAATGGTACAACCACCCCCTTTACCAATCACGTAGTGAAACTATCACTCCATTGATGAGGAAGTCCAGATGATGCGGGAGAGGGGAGACATTACAATGCAACAAAAATAAAATAAGAAGAAAGTAGTAAAATTTATCATTAGGAATCCATACTTCACTGTTTCCCTCATCGGGCGATATTCTCTTAAATCCACCAAAATCCTATTATTTATTGTCATTTAAGTGTACTTGGGTTGTCATAATGCACCATTTAATGAATTTAGGGTCATAATGGGTTGTCAATGGTTTAAAATTTGACTCTATATTGTTTCTTCAAAATATTACACATTATAACCCATAGCTTTTCCAAATACTTAAGTGTAGTATTCTAGAAATTCATTCACAAATTTTTTCAGTATTTTACCTAAAAATTAAAGCTTCATCATCCATTTTTGGGAAAATTCATCTCACCATTACTCATCAATTTTATTCTTCTATATTGTTAAAAAAATATAAATTCAATGATCTGAATCCATTTCCCCCCTTAATGAGTTACTAACTCTTATAGGTTTATTGGAGAAATGTGACGTCAAATTATAAACCTATTCTTGGTGGATTCACATTAATTGGTGTTGTGTATCTTGATATATGGTAAATTTACTAAGGTGGAGTCCACACGTTCCTCCAAATTAATTTTACAACTTGATTGATTTTTATGTTATTTAGATGTCCTAAATAGCTTCTAGTTCAGAAGGAAAAATTTTAACCCACACCTCAAGGAGTCTTGAAAAAATAATAAAATTAATTTGATCGATATTTTAAATATAACTCTCAAATTACTAAAGTTAATGAAATCGATTAAATTTCAATAATTTTTCTTTTTTCTTTTTTTAGTTTAAAACATAAAATAAATCCAAATTGGAGAAGAACAAGCTCCTATAGATAAATTATGACGGTTTAGATAATTTAAATAATTATTAAAATCAGGAAAAATTTCCTCTATCAGCTATTTAAAATCATATCATCTTTGATAGAGAAGAAATTGGAAATATCACTTGTAACATTTCTCATGGAAAATAACCTTTCATTGAACATCACTTATAGAAAACATTTTAAAAAACAATTTCATTGAAAAAATATAAAACATTAAAATAAATCATTAAAAAATCATTTAAAAAATTTTCTTCCTGAAAATATCCTTTACCCTTTGAAAAAAATTTAAAACATAACACATTTTGAAATCCATTTTATTTTAAACCAATTGGGAAAAATTATCATGGAGTCTTTGAAAGCAATTTTAAAAACAAGTTAAAATATTGAAAAATTGTAAAAAAGATTCCTTGAAAATTATCTCAAAAAGTCATTTAAAAAAATTGAAAACATTTTTAGAAAACAAGGTTTCTCAAAAGCAACATATTTTCGAATTAATAGAGAAATTTCGTATGATTTTCATAAAAGCATTTTCTTAATTTTATTAAGTATATAAAATGGTAAAAATAGTACTAATACATGAATATATCGTGAATATATAGATGAAAAAAATATTTCATGACATTTATTTAGAGATAGATCATAGTATTTTATCAATTGAAGCATAATAATTTGCAATTATGATAAATAATGAGATTATAGCCTAAAATTGATACCAGTTTTGTAATTTTGAATCCCAATCTCCATGAAATAATAAAATTATATGAAGCATAAAATATCATGGAAAAATTATATTCATGATATAAAATTTAAATGTGATTTATTCACACCTTGTAAAAGAATATAGGTGTATAACATAACATGTATCTCAGAGAATAAAAATTGAGACAAATTTACATCATTGGTCTGGTAACTTTTTAACCACAAATCCCATGAATGAGATATCATAAAGTATATAGGAAGATATGAATTTATTTTTATAACAATAAAATACATTCATGGTAATTATATACACCAAACAAAACAAATGAGGGGGGAATATTGAAGAAATATTGCAAAAATAAAAGTGGGATTAGAAATCCCTTTACTACATGTGTAACATTTGAATTGTGATATCAGTCATGGAATAACTTAAATTAAAAAATTTAATATATTTATATAAAGAAAATTAATTATATAAAATGGAATGGGGTATTATATTCACCCAAAAACAATAATAATTGGTGAATATAGCATATATCTCAAAGAATAAAAGGTGATATGAGAAAACCCTTACTTTAAGCCTTGAATTTCATTATACACATTAAAAACTACAGTAAAACAAATATAAGTTTATTATAAATAAAAATTGATAATCATATTATTATATATTATTACATATATGATTTGATTATGATGTTATATTACCTGTTTATTATAAATTTCATTAATTATACGTTTCAGGTAATAAATGATTTATTTTTCATATATGTTTTGAATTTCTATTCTTGATCCTCTTACATACATCCTGATTCACTTATTTAAAGAGTATAAAACATTAAATAAATATCATTTAGATTAATATTATATGTATTTATAATAATCTATTAAATATAAAAACATGAAATGAGGTACACTATTTATAGAGATGATAGGCTATACATATGCATGAACATTGTTTTTATTTTCCTGTCATACGTTTAATCAGTTAAATGTAAATAAAATATATATAAATATAATTTATTTCAATTAGAATTTTTTTAGTATATATATTGTTTTATTAATAAAAAAATCATTAATGTGTTCCGTGTAAAGTGTGAACGAATCACATTGCTTTGGGAGGCAGTATTTCGAACGTTTCCAAATAAAGTTATCCTATTCTCACAAAATGGAAGTTGTGAAGCTATGTTTTTTATAATAATTCAATATGAATAAATATATCATATATTTCATATTAAAAACAATTCTCATCATTATTCAAAACATTGAGATGCTGTAAGGGATGTACAAATGGCATCCATTCATGAGATGGTAGTCCACTTTATGCATGAATGATGAATTAGTATACCATTTGATGGAATTTTATATGATTTAATCTCATAAACTTGACATAAAAACATATAATTATATTTATTATGATTATTTTATTATATAATAATGTTATAATAATAATTATGTGGTGGAGAAATAGATAAAACAAAAGAGATTGTAAACAGTTGTTGCCTTTTTTTCAGTATCACCTAGTGGTTTTCACCAAAGCGCTCCCTTGGTATGATTTATACTCAAAGGTATAATTTTAGAATTATGGGAGGTAATTTGGTAAGAAATTTTGGTAGTTTATTTCGGAACCTAATTTCTTGAAAGGCATGATGAATTGAGGGACATGAGTTACCTTTTATATGTGGGAGAATAGACACACACGTAACTTTTCAAAGGAATTGTGTTATGACCATGTTTATACCAAAAAAGAGGCTTCCATAATACACCAAAATAAATAGATTATGGTTTATGGTCGAAATAAGTCCATACAATTTGTTTTTTGGTAAAGTTAAATGTCATTTTTACAAGTGAAATTTTTCATTTATTCATTATGTAAACTTGTTTTTACCTTAATAATCGTAATTAATTTTTACTTCTTTCACTAATCACATTGATGAATATTAATTTGGACCTATTTGAAATTATATATTATTCATATTATATATATTCGTTCCATATATCATAATTTTAATCATATAAGTGGATAAATTAATTTAAAATTAATCTTGTAGACGAGATGATAGAACAACTTTTTAAAGTAAAAAAGTTCAAACATTTGAAATGTTATTCAAACCAATTTCAATTTTTAATTGATTCCAATGAAATAAATTATATTAATAAATTTATATTTAATCTAAATATTCATTAAAAAAATTTAAAATATAACTTAACTATATAAATAAATTAGACTAAAATGTATTTTTCAATTAAAATATGATATTTTTCACTATTAATCCAAAAATGAAAATACTCAAAAACGTATGAAAAATGAAACCAATGTAAATTTTAATATTTTTATTTCAAAAATGATGTTTATTTTTTAAAATAATATATATTGCAGTGTAAATAATGCTAATTATAATAGGTGCAGCATTAAAAGGCTCTAAAATTTCATGTTAGAAAAATATATTTCTTTTTGTGTAGAATTTGATTTATTTTTATTTCATAAGTAGAAAAACCAGAATAATAAACTTAAATATTTTATTATATAATATATATATATATATTTGATTTAAGAAATTATCAAAATTTTTAAATTAATTTATTGATGTAAATGGTGTTTAATTCCATAATTATTGTATGGATGAAATTTTTTTACTATGTTTTAAAAAGGGTTTTTTTTCATCTATAGATAATTGTTCTTGAAATAATTCTTTATATATACATGTGTAAACCATATTTTAAAATTTTAATTAGTATTATTCATAACCACCATTCCAACATCTTGGTGAAAACTATAGTAATATAATAATAAAAATATTAATTGTGAATTATATATTGGTAAAACTAGAACTTGCGTGTCAAAAAAGTTATCAATGAAATTAGAAATATAGTTTAACACAACAAAACATAGTTTTGGGATAACTGAATTCTTTACTATTTTTTGTGTTGTAAAATATTTACTTGAAAATCCATACAATGTACGAATAACTTGGTTCTTTCATAAAATATAAGATATATTTATTATAGTGTGAAATGGAAAATATAGAAAAGAATAAATTAATTAGTAAAAAAAGAAAATGATTAATTTATAAGAACTCAAGGTTTTACATTATTCCCCTTTAAACTAAATTTTCCATTGAAATTTATTCAGATTATCAAATATTTAGTGTTTGAAAGTTCATTTTAAATAAATGCACATCATAAATATTTATAGTAAAACCTATTCCAAAATGGAATATTTGGAAAAATAATAGTTTCTCAATTTAACACATAACTAGGTTAAAACATTGGAGAAAAATGATGGAAAGAGAAAACATAGACCTAAAATAGAAATATAACTATAAACAATTAATGGAGAGTAATATAGAACAATGGTCATAAGAATTGGGTGATCCAGAGAGTGTTAATGAACATAAAACCATAAATCAATGGAGATTTATGGGACCATTTGATTCATTGGAAATGAAGGTAATAGGATTAAATTTTTATTCAAGATCATTCTACTAAAGCTGAATCACTTTAACCATAAGATATAATTATGTTATTTCAGCACAATCTCAGCCTTTTTTGTTCCTTGATCAATTTCCACTTCTTCTCTTATTCCATGAAATATAGGTGTATTTTTTGTTACTGAAATAATTAATATATCTTGAGACCCATAATTTTAATTATATATCACTTCATCCATCTTTAATTACCATCACAAAAAAATTGTTATCACATGTTATCCAATATGAATAAATCTTAATGTAGATATATAATACTCCAATCTATTAACGCTCATTTGATGCTTCAACCTACAACATTCGATAAATAGTTTACCATATAACCCTTCCAAAAAATAAATATCTAAAAAGTTATAAATAAGGTCACTACATTTCTCAATATTAATTTAACAATGAACCCCAATATATCATTTTGTAGACCTTAGTTGTCACATTCGAAGCATATGAATAACTTCATCAGAGATATTGGAATTCTCATGTTAATTTTAATAATGTTTTAATGTTCACAAATTGTTACTCCTATTTAATTTATCTTATATCATGTTTATATATGCTTGGTTTTTTTATGCTTCAATTAAATTTTCTCAAGATATCGATTCCTATAAATCATGACTGATTATTGTAAACTATATTTAACTTTGGTCAATAGTTATTCCTTTTATGAATAATTATGTCTAATTTACTCAGTGAATATTTCTTCTTATGTCTGTATATAAATATTTAGATAAGTCTAAGAGACCATGAGTCTGCCACTGGTTCTAGTTTTCTAGAGAAGGACCTAGACACCGTGACCCAGACACCGTGTTGTAGACACTGTGACGAGGAACTGTGACCCAGACACCATAACCAGTTTCAGATCTCATGATATCTATGACACTGGTTCCTTTCTAAAAAATTGTTCAAAGGTTGGCAATGGACCAGACACCAGTATCCTAACACCATATCTATGATACTAGTTCCGTATCTTAACACGTCTGTGACATCATTAATGTCTCACCGCTCAACGGAAAATAAGAAGACACCATTTCTTGGTGACACAGTTTCCAAGTAACACCATTTCTAGAAAAACTATGACATTATTCATTAATCTATTTTGTCGTTTTCAATTTAAATTATAACAATCATATCTGAGTCCTTTAAATGCAATAAAATAATTAATATTTCTTTGTGTACATGTCACCTGACAATACAAAGTAAGAGCTGCATGATACATGCATAATTTCATCTCTATCACATGCACTAAAAGAAAACAAATGTATTGACCTGAAACTAGTGACAAGTAGTAGTGTGTAGCAGAAGCATGAGCATTGTTGAAAAGTGGACTGATACCTGAACTATTATATATCAAAAGAACACACAAAGAATTCTTGAATAAAAAAGCTGCAATACCACATATCAGAGTTAAATATTTTTCGCAATACCAACTCCACAAAGAACACGAGCAAGATCTAACTGGAAACTAGAGCTCTAGACTTGCGATACTCTATTTCTTGAAAAAAGACTCGATACTTTCATCTGCCTCATCCTAGAAGTCCAAAGCTGCATAAAATAACACTCAGAGACCTTCTAACCTTTTCTCATCATATTTGATCTATTGTGTATTGTTTTTAGCTTTTGAGCTGTGTGTGTCTGTATCTGTATTAAAAACACAAACTGTCTCCTACATTAAACTGAAGGATACAAGTTATCCTTCCTCAAATATCTTTTGAAATTTTTTTACACCCATGGATAAGTGTTGAAGAGGTACTTGTGTGACCTGGTTGTTTATACCCATGATGAACAATGGAAAAGGTTGTGTGACCTAGATAGTCATGTTCACTATTGTTTATCCCAATCCAGGGTGTGGATCAAGATTATTAATATAAACTGCTGGGTTATAGGTGATCACTAAGTGTAGTGGATTAGTTCTCAGCTTGATACTGAACCAAATTTTTTATCCACTATGTTGTTTAATTTAGGATTGCTTTATTTTACTATATATTTTCGAAATCACTCGATTTACATTCATAGTTAATCTTGGATAGAAGTTATAATTGTTATCCCTCATTATAATATCTTCCAAAGAGGAATCAATATGTCATACTGATATTACTAATAATTAATCAGTATTACGAGAGGTCATTTGAATAGTAAATCCTTAATAACCGTATAACCTTAATTGATTGGGTTGTATTCAAATTTATTGGTGAAAATTTGTATGAATAATTTTAAATAGAAATTTTTATAGATAGACAATTCACCCCCCACCCTTGAGTACTCTACCAAAACAAAACTTTGGTATTAGAGGTGTGTATTAAGACTCGAGTTGTTTAAACTATTCAAATATGATTTTAGTTGTACTTTAATGATCTATAAATTTTTGCTAATTCTAAATTTCTAGATATTTAAAATTATTTCTTTATTACGAATAATAGATAGGATGGTGCTACAACGAACATCCCACAATTCATTAGTGGTACTAATTATTCCCAATGGACGATTAAAATGAAAATTTATTTAGGATGTATGGGCTTTGAAATTTGTTTTTCAATTATAGATATGAATAATATTCCAGCTACTTATAGAATTACTTGGATTGAACCAACCATGAAGGCATACAATAATAATTACAAATCCATGAATGATTTATATTTCTCTTTAGGAGATGGGGAATTTAATAGAATTTATGTATGTAAAACTACCCATGAAATTTGGGAAACCTTGTCAGTTTCACATTATAGAACATATATTGTGAAATAAATGAGTGTTAACAATTATACTATTTAATATGATAGCTCTAAAATGAAACCAGATGACCCTATTTCTGATATGTATCTCATGTTCAATGAAATAGTCAATACAATTATCTCTCATGGAAGAGAAGTTATTGTCAAAGAATAAATCAGGAGGATTCTCAAATGAGTACCTGATAGATAGAGAGGAACCTCTGTCTCTATTAGAGAGCCATGTGACATCAAAAAATAACTTATCAAAGAACTCATTGGGAAACTAATTTTGTATGAAGAGGAGGTGAAATTCAATAAGGAATAAGAGGATGAACCCAAAAGGAAATTTGTTTCACTCAAGAATACCACTTATATACCCAAAGATAAAGGGAAATTAGATGTCTCTTTAGAATGTTTCATCTGTGAACAATCATCACCTGACATTGATGGGGAGTTGTGTCAATTATCTATAAGGTTTAATAAATTTTACAAGAAGACAAATTTCTTCAGAAATCCTAACTTCAAAGAATTAAATGATCAAAAGGGTACCTGGAAGAAAGATTGGAAATGAAGTGACAAGTCTAATGAGATAGTACGCTATGATTTTTCGTGAAAAATACATATAAAGGCTGACTTTACCAAGTTCATGTATAAAAATAAATACAAGTACAAAGATAAAAATTATAAAAAGGAAATGAAAGCAACTTGGTGTGATTATGAAGATAGATCAAGTGACTCAGAGTCGTCACATGATGAACAGGCTAACAAAGCCAATATTTGTTTCATGAAAAACACATCTCAGGTAACCCTGGAATATCTTTAAAAAATTTCTATTATTATAGGGATCAAAGTGACTCTAAAAACATGTCTAAAGAAGAAATGTTTGATTATTGTAACATTATTGAAGAGATATGTAATGAACTAAAAGATAAATACAAATTTTTATAAAAATTGCATGATCTAACCTCCACTACTAAATCTAAACTTATTGTAGAATGAGACAAAAATGATCCTTTACTCTAAGAAAAAAAGTGAACTAAATATATATAATGATCAATTGAAATAGGACCTTGAATGGTTTACAAAGGGTAATGATAAATTGAAACAAATTCTAGGTAAACAAATAGATATAAAATATACCAATGATATTGGATATCAAACTAGTAAAAGTAATTTTTGAAAAACCAATTTTGTTTCTAAATATAGTACATACATATTTATTCCTAGTTCGGGAAAATAATCTAGTAGTTCAAGATATGAAACACTATCTACTATATCAATGTTTTTGTTACCAAATAGGGTTTATTTTTCATGTACATTACATAGTACTTATAGGAAACATATGAGGAAGATGTTGGTTCCCAAAGCACTAGTCACTAATATTACTGGACCCAAAAAAATATGGGTACTGAAGTCAGTTTTTATTTGACTGTTTTTGAGGGAAATTGATTAATGTGATCCTGTAAAAGCATAGGGTACTTTCACAGTGGCTGTTCAAGACAAATGACAGTAGAATATTCATGCTTCAAGAAATTAATAAAAATTGATGGTGGACATGTCACTTTTGGTGACAATGCCGAAATAAAAATCATTGGTCATAGCCAAATTAGTAACTCTATCTCAGTTTTCATTTCCAAAGTACTTTTTGTAAATGTATTTAAATATAATCTACTTAGTATTTCACAACTATGTGATGATGTATTTCATGTTAAATATGATAATTATTCTTGAAATTTTTTTAATTCTACAAATGTATTAGTGTTTTCTACATTGATGAATGAAAATGTATACTTTTTTAACATAGATTCTTTAGTTTTATAATATAATTCATGTTTAAGTGTTTTTTCAAGAAGAATCATAGATTTGGAAAAGGATACATAGACAATGTAATATTCACTCCCTTATAAAAATAACTAGAATAATATTAGATAAATACCTACCCATACTTGAGTTTTGAAATGATAAAGTGTGTAATCCTTGTCAAAATGGAAAGAAACACAAAATTTCCTTCAAACCAAAAAAATAAGTGTTAACTTCTCAGAATCTTGAACATGATCACACGGATTTGATTGGACCATCTAGATATTCTAGTTTAAATGGGAAAAATTATGTTTATATTCTTGTAGATGGCTTTTCTAGGTATACTTAGACTGTCTTTTTGGCTCACAACATTGAATCGTGCTCTCATTTCTCCAAATATGATAAAACTGTAAATAATATCAATGGACATAGAATTAAATCCTTATGAAGTGATCATGTTTTAGAATTTGGAAATCACGATTTTTAATCATTTTGTTCACAAAAGGGATATATTCATAATTTATCTACCCCTAGAACAACTCAATGAAATGGAGTGGTAGAAAGAAGAAATAGAACCTTACAAGATATTTCTAGAACTATTCTTAGTGAATCTGACTGAATTATTTATTTCTAGGATGAAGAATTAAATATATTATTATATATCACTAATAGAGTGTTGATTAAACCTAATATTGAAATAATTTCATATTATTTGTAGAAATATATAATACCACAAGTATTCTACTTCATTTTTTTGGGTTGCAATGTTTATATCCTTAATAATAAGGAAAATCTTGACCAAGTATTAATCATAGAGTAATGAAGGATTTTTTCTAGTATATTCAATCTCTAATAAATCCTAGAGACTATTCTACCGAAGAACTTAATGTGTGGAAGAATCTATCAATGTCATGTTTGATGAGATAGATCCACAAGCGCCTCAGACCACTCTAGAGAACCTAGAGGATGATATATCAAATCCGGACATCAATTCTAATTTCTCTAACCATTATATATTGGAATCTATGAAAACTTCCAGTTCTATAAATTCTCCATATTCATGTTATAATTAACCCAAAGCTGCTGATGAACCAGAAATAACAATTCCCACTTTTTCTAGAGCTGTTATAACCCTTAAGAACCATTCTTTAGATTGTTTAGTAGAAGATTTAGATAAAAGAACTCAAACTAGATCTCCTCTTAGTAATTTGGTTGAACATCAAGTTTTACTGTCACAACATGAACCTAAAATAATTAATGAAGCAATCAATGGTGAATTTTGGGTGATATCTATGCATGAAGAACGTAATCGGTTTGAAAGGAAATATGTTTGGAAACTTGTTGATAGACCCAAAGATATATTTACCATAGGAAGAAAGTGGGTATTTATAAAATAGGTATATGAATATAGTAATATAGCTAGAAACAAGGCTATTTTGGTTGCACAAGGCAATAGTCATGAAGAAGGAATTGACTGTGAGGAAACCATTGCACAATTAGCTAGACATGAAGCCATACCAATCATGATTTATTATGCTGATCATGTGAGTTTAAAACAATATCAAATGGATTTTATGATTTCATTCCTATATTGGTATATAAATGATGATGAATTTGTTGAGAAACCCATTGGTTTTACAAATCCTAATTTTCCGAATCATGTTTTTAAATTATCAAAATCATTGTTTGTTTTAAAACAAGATCCAACAGCTTGGTGTGATATATTAAGTACATTTATAATTTCAAAAGGTTTTAAAAAAGGAGTATATGATCCTACAATTTTTATAAAACAAACTTCCAATGATGTTTTAGTAGTTAAAATTAATGTAAATGATATTATTTTTAGATCATCAACAAATTATTTATGTTTTTAATTTTCTAAAATGATGCAAAACGAATTTGAAATGAGTTTAATGGGTGAACTAAAATTTTTTATAAGATTTAAAATCATTCAAAATAAATTTGGTATTATTGTAAATCAAAGAATATATACTAAATATCTTCAAAAGCTTTTTGGATTGGATTGCACTAAAATTAGTGACATTCTAATGAGTACAACATGTATGTTTTATCTTGATAATGATAGAAAATATGTTGATGAAACCACTTATAGAGGAATGATTTATGTTTACTCTACATAACTACTAGCCAAACTGATATTATGATTAGTGTATGTTTGTGTGCTCGCTTTCATGAAAACACTTAGGAGACTCATTTGAATGCTATTAAATGAATTTTTAAATACCTAAAACATACACCAAATCTAGGACAGTAGTATCCCAGAGGAAAATCATTTGAGTTAGTTTGTTATTATGATTTTGATTTTTGTGGTTGTTAGTTAGATAGAAAAAGAACTTATGGAACATTTCACCTTTTAGGAACGTCTCTTGTATCATGTTATAGTAAGAAAGAAAACTCTTTTGCATTATCTAAAGCCCAAGATGAGTACATAGATACTAGTAGTTACTGTGCACAATTTTTGGTAATGAAACACACATTACTAGATTACAGATATTAATTTAGGCAGGTACCTATAATTTTTGACAATACAAGTGATATTAATATCTCAAAAAATCATGTTTTTCACTTTAGAAAAAAACATACAGATGTGGGACATGAATTTTTGAAAGACCATTATCAAAATTGTGATATCAATTTGGAGTTAATTGTAACTGAGTATAATCTTGTTGATATATTCACCAAACTATTAAATTATGAAAGAATAGATTGCATCATACAAGAATTGTGAATGATAAATCTTAAGTACAAAGCGTACTGATTTCAAAAAATACAATTTCACAGCTTATAGTTTCACAATTTATGGTTTCATGAGTAACTGTCATTGATGTGTTGTCTCACTATCACAGTTTTGCATGTTAATCTATTAAAGTTGTTGTATCATGTTTACTACTTTATGATTACTGTCTCTCGGTTACCATTTTTCACATACTATTTCAAACAATACTATCTCACCATTTTGAAGTCACATAGTAAAGATGACATCGTTAAAACCTTTTACAGTCTCACTATGACAACCTATTCTGGTATCACCGTGAAAGTCTATTCTTGTCACACCATCACAACCTATTCTGGTCTCACCATGAAAGTCTTTTCTGGTCTCACCATAATAACACCATTTTATTTTATTTATATACTATAACCCTAATTGATGTGATTGATTATTATTTTTTTTTTCTTTACTGTGCCTTTTAATTTGAGATGCTTGATATCTCAAAAGAAAAAAATAGAAAGAGATTTTACTCATTTCCTCCCTCAAAATATCTTCTCACAAATCACGAGTCCTCCTCCAACCCTTCAATTCTATCTCTCTCTCAATATCTCTCTCTTTCAAACTCTCATTGAATTCCCAAAATTAAACTGTCGTCCTCATAAACTCTTGAGAAGCATATATTAATGAAGAAAATGAAAAGAGAACCAAAGATAGCTCCCAAAGGTCCTTTGAATATTAATCTTTTTAATATAATAGTGGTACCATAAATGGAAATCTATTCTAATTGGTTTCTATCAAGTAAGACATTAGAGTAAAAAGTACTGAAAGATCACGAATGGATTACCTGGTTCACAAAAGAAAAATGGCTAATTTACCCAAAGAAATTTTCTCAGTTCTATAGAATTTTTTCAATTCCCATTCAATATCAAATATGATTTTGATGTAATAAAGTGGATCAATGGAAAAATATGTAACTTTTATTCAACGTTATGGGATGATTGCCTAGGGATACCTCATGAAGTAATTTTTGATGACTATAAGAGAGGTGCTCCTCCTCCTAGTGATATCTCTGTTTTAGAAGAACCCCGGAGAAGATTTACTGAAAAAAAAACAATGATAAGAGCTATTTCTATAGCGCTGTATGGGGAAACCATATTGTTGTTTATGTTTATTCATAATATGATTTTTCCAGGAGAAAATAATTTTTCTACCCTCAAATAACAATATATATTTTTGATACATCTTATGAAGAATGGACACAAGATTAACTTGTGCAAGTATTTTACACATCATTTGTGATAATTAATTAAGGAAACCTTAATTTCTACCTTCTTGTTATACACTAGGTTAATAACTTCTTTGTTTTATGCTAAAGGAATGATTATTCCGAATGAATAAGTCATTAATGACTGTGAATTCTGTATCTCAAAGGTTACAGTCAAAATAATGAAAATTATTTGGAATCCATGGAAAAAGGGTTGTGTGGATGGCAATGAATCGTTGTATGAAATGTTTAATATGGTTAATCATTCTTCAAAACTAATGGACATCTACGATCTTGGTTTGGAACTAGAAGAAATTTTTTACTATAATGTTGAAGAAGTAGAAGAGGAAGTCATTGCACCTACATGGGAAACTATCTTAGGCTTGGGAGATGGTGGACATATTCATCAAGACATAGTTGAGACAGAATTACATGTTCCTCTATAAAATGTTGATTTTCAAGAGGAACATTCTTCTAGAGAATACTATGTTGTTAATATAAGGGAAAATTCTATTTTGGGAGAAAATACAAAAGAATAACTTTTTCTTGAAAAGGAAGTTTCTTTTGAGGAACAATTAGAGGAACATGTTGATCTTGCTATTATCTTATCAAATGGGGAATTAATGGAGAAAGCCTTTCAGTTTTCTAAAAAATAAATGGCTGAGGTTATTGGAGGTGAAATTTTGGAAACAAATAAATAAACCTAATGTCTTATTCACATGAGAGATGCATTTGTTGAGGGGGGGGGGGGCACCCTAGTCTAGGAAGTATTGAAATTATTAACCCTAATGATCAAAGCACACTGGAAACCAAGTATAATATCCCTAGATACATTTATGAGAATGATACAGAGGAAGGAACGATTAATGGCATAGACTTGTCTACTGTATTCTAATTGAAATCGGTCTCTGTTATAGAAGTAATCCCTGCCAAGAAACCTGTGTCTGTATCAACTTCTATTCATGAACCTTCACATGAAAATTTTACTTTTGTGACTCAGAATAATCTAAAATCCTTTAGGGATACTTTGTTGGATGGAGTTGAAAATCTCATGAACACTCAACCTAATCCTATAAAAAAACATAAGTAAAAGAGGTGTTTCACTACTGTTAGAAATGTTCATATGATAGATTCATCCAAAAAATGCATCATGAAATTCATGAGGTCAGAATTGAGAACAAAAATCATTGTGATGAAGTGACGTCTCTCAGAACTATAGTTGAAGATATATAGCAAGTGTTGAAATCAGGACTAGATCGTATTGCTCAACCTGTTGAGTATGTTAGTGGTCAGATTCCAAAGGAAGATGCCTCATTGATTCAAAAAGTACTAAATCCACTCAAATCCCTCTCTATAGCTGTTGCAGCCTCTAATACCTATGAAATTTCATCTCAACCCTTTGACAGTGATGATTTAATAATTATTACTAAGGAGGAACTTAAATTAGTACTAAGTGGCTTTGTCAAGGAGAGTCTATCTATGTTTTCCAAAAAGATCGATGGAGTCCTTGATTTGGTAAGGATTCATTCAATGATTGAAAATGATGTTCCAGAAGAAATTACTAAGAAGGTGGATTTCTATATCAATGGGATTTTCCCTATGCATGATATTAAAAACCATTTCAAGTACCTTGTAGAGAATTTCAAAATTCTTCTTGCCACTCAAGCCTTCAAAACCCATGTTTATAAGCTAAAATATTTCACTCATTTGTTGTACAAGTTCATGGAATAAAATGATGATTTTGAGAAAGAGATGTGGTATGGTGGTGAGATTATTGCAGACTTTGTCAGGTTATTTTGGTCTTATCTTCATGTGCAGAGCACTGTAATTGTGTGTCCTATAGCTAAAACCTTGTGGCTTGGTTTTCCTCCTTCCACATCCAATTCCTCTGCCTTTGCCTATATGTCTGTGTCTCCTGATCTGAGTCTTAATAGACGTATTATCCTTGACCATAAATTAACTCATTCTTCCACCAAACCTACCCTGGTACCCTCTATTTTGAAGGGCTCCCTATTCCTTCTCTGACAATTGGTTCACTCCCTTATTCATCATCTACCTCTGCTCCTGTGGCTCCCCCTAATATTGCTTCCAAGGGAAAAGAGAAGATAACTAGTGCTAAAAAAAGTTAACACAATCTTTTTATTAGTATTATTTGTATTTTTTTGTCTAATACTTATAAAGACACATATTTCTCCATCTAATGAAATGTGAAATCTTATTGTCTCTTATCATATTTACTTTTGCACCCTTTTTTATAATCACTAAAGGGGGAGACCCACATACACTAATGGAGAGACAACACACTAAGAAGAAATATCTCACTCATATGATTTGTGATCTTCAAAAGGTGTATATTGTTGGACTCATCATGTTTTAATCATATTTTAATGATCACAAGTTTTACTCCTATTTAAAATATCTCACATCATGTGTAGATATGCATGGTTTCATTATTCTTCAAATAATTTTTCTCTATATCTTGATTACTATAAATAACTAATGATTATTGTAAAATATATTTCACTTTAGTCTATAGTTATTTCTTTTTTGAATGATTATATCTAATTTATTCGGTAAATATCACTACTTAATTATATATACAAATATTTGGAAAAGTCTGAGAAACTGTGAGTCTCCCACCAATTCTGGTTTTCTGGAAAATGACCCAAACATCTTGACCCTGACGCCAAGACCCAAACACCGTGACCCAGACACCATGACCTAGTCATCGTAACCAGTTTCAGATCTCATGAAGTCTGTGACTCCAATTCCTTTCTAATACACTGATCAAAGTTTTGAAAAGGACAAGACACATTGATCCTAACACTGCATATATGCAACCAGTTCCTAATCTAAACCCAACTATTCCATTCTGACTGTCTCACTGCTCAAAGGAAAAAAATTATTCACTATTTCATTGTGACACTATTTCAAAGTGACATCATTTCTAGATAGACTGTGTCACTATTATTTAATCTATTTTTTCATTTTCAATTTAATTTGTAACGATCATATTTGATTATTTTATATTCACTTGAATAATTAATATTTCTCTATAGACATGTCACTTGATAGTTCAAAGTACGAGGGGATGGATAAATGCATCCTGTCGGCTCAAACACATGAAATCCATGAATAAAAATAAATAAATTCCTTGAAACAAGTGATGAGTAGTAGTCTGTTACAGAAGCACGGGAATTCTTGAAAAGCAGACCAATATATGCACCAAGATACAACTGAAGATCACACGAATCACTCTCAAATCAAAAATCTAGAATACCACATATCTGAACTAAATCATCTTCTAAATACAAACTCTATGATGAACATGATATTAGATCTAACTAGAAACCAGTGAACCATAACTATGATACTCTATTTCTCAAAATAGGACTTGATACATGCATCTAATTCATCATAGAAGTCCATATATGCATAGAGTAACACTCAGAGCACTTATAAACTTTTCTCAGCATCTTTTCTCTGTTGTGTACTGTTTTTAGCTTTCAAATAGTGTGTGTGTATCTGTTTTAAAAACACGCACTATCTCTTAAATCAAAGTAAAGGATACTAGATAGCATTCCTATAATATATTTTGATATTTTTTTACTCCCATAGATAAGGGTGGAATTGGTGTTTGTGTGACCTATTAGTTTATACCCACAATGAAATGTGGAAGAGGTCGTGTGACCAGGACAGTCATGCACACTATTGTTTACCTCGATCCACGGTGTGGATCAAGTTTATTAATATAAACTGCTTGGGGGTAGGTGATCACCAAGTGGAGTGGATTATGTCTTATCTTGAGACCGAACCACATATTTTATCCACGGTGTTGTTTAATTTTGTTTTACTGTATTTTATAGTATAATTCTGAAATCCCTATATTTATTTTGATATTTAATCTTCTATAGAAGTTATATTTTTTTCCTTATTAGAATATCTTCAAAACTAGTATCAATAACTCAAACTGACATTACTGAGAATTAATCAATATTTTGAGTGGTTATTTGAACTATCAAACCATTATAACTGTATTACCTTGATTGACTAGACTGTATTCAATTTTATCGGGGAACCATTTTAAGAAAACTTTTTAACACAAATTTTTTTAGATACTCAATTCACCCCTCCCCTGCTTGGGTACACTACTCTGACCGACAATATATTCTTTTAAAAATTGTAATAACATGATCAATCATAAATCCTTGTTGAAAGAATGAATTCTTTCTTATTCCAATGACTATTGGATATATTCCATATATCCAAAAATGTCATAGACTCCATCTGTGATAGCATAAACCTCTTTGTGAACCAATCTAAAATCAGATCCAAGGTTATCCACACTACCCAATTTACTTATACATATACAACATATCATTATCCATAAATCATTATCTCGACATCAGGAACGTGCTAGGGGTTATCCTTCCATTAATCATGTGTTTCCTATGAATATCACCTTTCAATTAAATCGATTTTCTAGTCCATTTGAACCATTTAACTTTTTTTTGAAAATGCTGAATGAAAAATATATACATTATGATTTTTATAACATAAATCTTGAATTCATATACATATAAATATAAATAATTCAAATTTATTCTCAAACCATTACTGTAGCTTCATTATTTTATTCCTTAATACCTCTTTACTAGAATATTTAATATGAATCATTTCTTAAGGTCCATGCACTTCAATTTAATCATGAAAAGAATGTTTTGAAAAAATAACATACCTTTTATATGTCATTCACATTTTATTTTCCCTCAATAGTATAACCAATACTCATTCCACCATCCTAATTCTCTTTATGATATTTCCACTTAGGACTTTGATATTCATAATTCCCTTACTTTCCATATATACAACATTCAATGATAATGTAGTTCCTTTTAGTTCCTACTATTTATGAAGACAACAGATCATTATATGAGAAAGACTTATCCTAGTAGAAAACCACATTATTGAGAAAATCAAGATACCTTTTTTTAAATACATTACACTTTAGAATTATACATAGAGACATCCCAACATATATCCTTATAAATATCCATACAGATCACACCAATATTGTCCCATCCTATTTTCCAAAGGCTGACTAAACCAATCCTTTAATGCTGAATACAACGACCCCGACCTAACATACATGGATATTACAACATTTTCGATAAATATTCAGAATATTAAAAAATTACCTGCATGGAGACCATAATAGTTTAGTCTCTTTGAAAACTTGTAAACATAATCTTTGAACTTAGTAAAATATCTTCAAATCATCCATAATGATCTTCACCTTTATTACCCCTATGTAAAACCTTTCTCCATAAACTTCAATAATAACACATAATAAATGGGTTATCTTAGATTCTTAGTAAAGGTGAAAAAAGGAGACATGTAATCATTAAATGAGAATATGGGTGTAAGAACATGATCCAAACATTAAAAGATCATACCATGTATATCAAAAATTATAATCAAGAGTCATGGAAAAAATATTGGTAGTTTAAAAGATATAAATCATATGAGATTAAAGAGTATAATCCCTGAGAGTGTAACATATTAATAAGTCATGGTATTATGTAATACACATAAGAATAGAAAATTATATGTCATGGATACCTACCAAGATCATCATAACATGTTAGGCTTGGGAAAATAACTAATGTACCTTATTTGAGCTTGGGAAGAACTCCCATGTAAATTCTTGTTTCGAGCAAGGGATGACCTCACATGTACCCACTTTCTATGATATTGTGATTCCCTTCTTTTTAACCTCATGTTATGGGCCCATGATTCCCTACTTTATACCCTCTTGTTACGAGATAGGGATTCCCTCCGGTATACCCATTTATTAGTGGCTTGGGATGCCCTCATGTATATCCTTTATTTATAGCCTTGGGATACCCTCCTATGTACCCTCTTATTATTGGATTTGGTTTCCATAATGCGTACCCACTTGTTCTGTGATTGGGATTCACTCATGTATTAGAACTTTTTATGGTCATGGGATTCCCTCTAGTATATGCTTTTATCTCATTGATCACATATCATTAACTAATGTATTTGAGGAAGATATAGGTACCACCAGTCACATAATGAAAACAAATATCTATGTGCGCCACATGATCATAATACATTATTCATATTATAACCCATGAAATGAAATGGGTATTATAAATATTCAATAATATCATAAACTATGAAAAAGAGACTTGTTTCAAAATTAATTCATCCCAGCATAACCCATGAGAAAAAGTGTATTTCATCATGGTATAAATCATGGAAGAGAAATGGGTTTTATAAACAACTTTTTATCAAAAATAAAATAATTTGAAAAAAATAATTGTTTTTTGGGATCATATCCATAGTAAATCATAAAACATATCAAATAATTACATCTTACATGGAGAATAAATTTAAAAGATCACCTGGAACATTTCATAATGAAAACAACCCTTCATCAGGCATCAATCACATAAACATTATTCAAAATCCCCTTCATTGGAAATAACATATCAAACTATTAAATATTTTTTTGAAAATTCATGAAAATTTTGTCTTGGGGAAATTTTTTTTCCACCTTGAAAAAAACTTTTTAAAACATAAAAAATTTTGGATACATTTTTCTTTGATAATAACTATGCAAACTTATAAAATATTATTTTAAAAAAAATTAAACAAAATTTAAAACATATATTTTTTATAAAAACCAATTAAATAATAAATATCTTAAAATATAATTTAAATAATATTTAAAAAAATCTATAAACACATGTTTTTTTCAATTAAATAAATATTTGTCCGAAGAGAGAAATAATATCAAATTTTCCAAAAAATATTTTTTAATTATCATTAGTAACACAAAGTGGAAAATTGTTATCATCACATGAATATATCATGGATAAAAAGAGTATAATATAATTCATTATTTTTTTCGGAGATATTTATCATATATTTTATTATTGGATGTATAATCAACAATAATATCGATAAATGATGAGATTGTAGAATACGATTTTTACAACTTTTATAACATTGAATCAAAATCCCCATAATTGAATAAAATTACATAAAGAATAAAATATCATTAAAAGAATTATATTGATGATATAATATGTAAAATGGAGATATATTCACCTTTTAATAGAATATTGGTGCATTACATAACTTGTATCTAAAAGAATAAAAATTGGGACAAAATTACATTACTAATTTGGTGACTTTTGAAACATAAACCACATAAAATAGAGAACAAAAAATGTTTATTTAAATTCATATAAAATAAAATATATGTATCATATAATATATTATTGGGTATTATGTTCACCACAAAAAATAAACAAGTGGTGAATATGGCATAAGTCTCACAGAAATAAATGTGGGACTAGAAATATCCTTACTATCTTAGTAACTTTTGAAACACGATATAAATGAAATAAATACATAAATTTGAACATATAATATTGTCAAAAAATTTAAATTCATGATATAAAATGTAATATTTATGTATATAAACCACACAACAAGAATAAGTGGTGAATATATCATATATATCACAAACATGAAAGTGAGACGAGAAAACCCTTACTATAACTTTCTTCATCAACAATAAAACCTCAGGTAAAATAATTTTCATCTATTATAAATATACCAATGAAACATATTCTTATATTTAATTCCATATATTATTTCATTATGAGGTTAATTTACCATTTTATTAGTAATTTCATCTAAAAAGTATGTTTCAGGTAATAACCAGTTTGTTTTTCATATATGTTTTGACTTTTTTATTCTTGATCCTGTTACTTAGATCATGATTTACTTATTTTCATAAAATAAAAAACAATATAATTATAATACATATATATATATATTCATTATATAATTATGTATAATAATATCTAAAATTTATAAATATGAAATGAAATACACGTTCATAGAGACCGTATACTAAACTTAAGGGTAAATGTCGTTTCCATTTTCATATAATATTATTAAAGAAAGAAAATTAATTGATATATATATAGGTATGTTATTTTAAAATAGTAATTATTATCTCATATATATCTCATACTTTTATCAAACCCATCCTTAATACATTCAACCTAAAGTGTGAATGAATCACATATCATTGTAGAGGCAGTAGACAGCATGTCCAAAAATAAAGTTATCATATTCTCTAAAAAAATTAAAGAAGTAATGTATGGTTATATAATAAAACATAAACAAAAATATTTCATAAATATCATATATATCATATAAAAATAGTAACCCATAATTATTACCAACATTGAGAGGTAGTAATGGAATAACAGACGACACCAGTTCATGAGGTGGTAGTACGTCGTACACACAAAGGATGATGTGTATCCCATTTGATGGAATAGTTTGTAAGTGTAGTTTGTAATATTATCATTAAATAAACTTTTAATATTTATTATATTTATGATAATATATAATAATTTAATAAGAATAATTTTTTGGTGGAGAGGGAAATAAAACAAAAGTTCTTATTGACGAATGTTTCCTCTTGTTTGGGACACTCATTTTGGATTTCTATAGTGGGAATCCTTGGTTAGAATTATATAAAAAATGAAGATTGTTGGAATAATTTAACGAATTTGTGAGGATGTTTGGGTAGGGTTCTTTTGAGACAAATTTATTGATAAGTGTGAATAAGGTAGGGGTTGAGTTCCCTTTTATAAGTTTAGGAAAGGATAGACTTTAAATTTTTTAAAATAATTTTGTTCTTCCAACATTTTTAAAATCCAATAGGCTTCTATAACACTTAAAATTATATCCATTAACTATTATTGTCTAAATATGGAAATAAAATGTGATTTGGACAAGTTTATATTTCTTTTTTTACATCTTCTATTCTATGTTTAATCATTAAGTGAACTTGATTTTACCTGAATCACTGTAATTAATTTTAACTGCCTTTAATAAAAAATTTGGTAAAAAATTAATTAGTATTGATTATAAATAAGAAATAATTATAATTAATAATATTAAAATAATTTTTATAAATTATAATCATAGAGGTGGAAGAAATTGTTTTAAAATTAATCCCACAGACCAGAAGAGATAAAATGGTTTTAAAGTGAAAATGTTAAAAAATATGAAATTTTTTAAATAAAAATTCATTGGGAAATTAATTCCAATGTAAAAAATTATATTACTAGATTTATTTATGATCTAATTATACATTATTCCAATTTAAAATATATTTTATTTATATAATTAAATTATAATAAAAATTAGTTTCCAATTAAAATTTGATGTTTTGACTATTCATCACGAAATGAATCTTCTTAGGAAAGAACTATATAATTAACCAAAATATATTTTTATATTATGATTTCAAAAATAAATTATATTTTGAATTATAAAATTTATAAAAGTTTCAAAAATTATATTTAAAATATGTGCACCATTAAGAGGTGATAAAACTGGATTTTCAAAAAATAAATATCATTATGTGGAAACTTGGATTTATTCATATCACTTTCTTAAAAATAAGTTGACTTTTGAATAGTTAAATAATATATATATATATATATTGTTAAAATAATATTTCTATTGTAAAATAATTATATTATTGAGGGAAAATGTGTTAGATTTCATAAATATCGTATTCCAGTAAAAGGGTTGCTATATTTTCAAAAACTATTTTTTGTCATTACTAGTTTATTAGTGACAATATAATTTTTATTATATAAAAGTGTAAACCATAATATCATAAATTAATTAATCTTCTACCTAACCACCATTCCAAATTTTGGTGACATCTATAATAAAATTCTAATAATATTATTAATACTAAATTTTAGTTTAGTAAAACTAGGTCTTTCCTCACATGTAATTTCTCAATGGAACTCTGCATTGTGCGTAACACAAGAAAAACATAGTTTTATATATATAAGATGATAATTTTTGTGTTTCATGCAGTGTGTGATTGATTTTTTGTTGGATACAATGCATGAAAAACATGGTGCTTTAATATAATCCAAGATATATTATGTGTTTCTTGAAATGAACAATATCGAAATGATTAAATTAATTTAAAAAAATAAATATGATAATATATATAAACTCATGCTATTAAATATCACACAATTGGATCTTGGGTGGCCTATCCCACTTTGTTGATGAATTTAGAAAAATTATGGAATGAAATTCCTTGTGAGTTGTAGATTGGTAGGGTTGGATGATCCATATTGATACTATTATTTCAGTAGGAAAATCATTCTTTCTCATTACACTTATTAATTGAAAAGACCTGGGTAAGATATATCAGGTGTTTTTAGTAGGATGATGATGATGATGATAATCTTGTGGTAGAGAACATTTAATGGGTCACATAGGTAAAACCCTCATGTTGGTAGGGTAATGAAAGAGGCTATATAGGTTAGTTCTCACTTGAGATGAAATCAGAATATTAGTGGGAAATTATATTCAATTTTTCTAGTTCCATAAAGAATACTATTTTTCGAAAAATAATGAGATTTTGAATAGAGTTTGAGTATCATCATCCAACACATGATGGATATTGTTGTGATCTAAAGGAATGTAAGATCAAAATTTCATTAGTCAATAGTGAGAGAGTTTGAATAATAGTATAAGTGTTTGAGGACCTAAGAAATAATTAAACATTATTTAGGCTTCAAACACTAGTCTTGGGGATAGTATATTTTTATGTTGCCTCCAGTAATTGAGGAATTTTGATCATGTGATATAATAATGTGTTGTTGGGTATGGCCAGTTTTTTTGGGATAAACGAGATAGTAGAGGATCATCATATGTTTTTTTAATATGATATGTTGCGGTGAGGTGAAAAATTCATTGAACACATTAGTGGAGAAAAACAATCTTAATTTTAATTAGTGATTACTATGGTGGAGACTTCCATGGCGTAGAATAAGCATTTTTGAATGGTTTCTTATAGTGATATTCATTATAAAAATAAGGATTAATAGGTTGAAGAAACTCCAATTTTATTGAATAGATTGGTTTGATTGAGTATAATCTCTGTACTAGTGATGGTAATGTGTATATAACCCATATGTCGTATAATGATTCACCTCATTAGTTATATTTTCACAATAGAAGTGCATTTAGAATTTTTGGATAGAGTTTTATGGGTTAGTGGACAATTGATTATTGATGATTTTCGGGATAGATGGAAGGAGGACCATATCATCTTCTTGAGGACGAGAATCATTAGGGTGGGGGTTTGTAACAACATATGTCCTAATATGAACTGAAATTTATATCATTTGAATTTACGGTCAAGAAGAATAGGAAATTTCATGAATTCAGATTAAGCTCGATATTTTGATGGTTGGAAAATCTCAAGGAGATGTTTTTTGAAGAGTTCCTTATCATGGGAGGTAAATTGGATTATTGGGAGAATGTTAGAGAGTGGTCGTAATGGACCTATTGTAGAATTATTTGCAGTTGAAGGCTCTTCGTGTTGTGGTGGGTGATGTTCATTTCATTTAATGGACAAGTTAAAGGGATAACATGATAGTTAACGAACGAACCACGTCATTAAGTAAACAATTCCCACCATGAATAGTGGGTATCATATCATTGATTATTTTTCTTAAGATTTTATGAAGAAAAAAGTTAAACAGATATAATAATATAATTTCACCCCGTTCAACTAATACAGTATACAAATAATGACACAAAACAACTATATATATGTTTATTATCCTGGAGAACAACTACATAACATCTTATTTACCGACAGTTAGGAAAAAATCTCCATTACCAGTGTCATCGTGAACAACTTATAGAAATCATTTATGAAATACCCATCCCCATGACATTGTGAATATAAACATAAAAAGGGGTGAACATGGATTCTCTATAAGGGAAACATACCTAACATCTATAATTTTTTGATATAAAATAATATGCAAAACATGAGTAATATATTAATTACAAATAAAAAAATCATGAGGTCATAAGTGACAATAAAACATGATTGGTGATTAAGGATAATGTCATATAGACATAAGACCAATGAAATATTATCAAAATCACATCTTAGAAACATATAAAAAACATGAAATAAATGCATAATAAGGTATAGTATATTCAGAAAATGGAATAACATAAATATTTGACATAGTTTGAAATTAAGGAACATTTTAGTGAATTATTGGTATAAACATATATTGTCACAAAAATATCATATGAGGCCTCATGTAGTGAGTTTTTGTTAACCCATGCATTCACACAACCCAAAAGCACCATCATGCGGCTGATGAAGAGTTTTTTCAATACATTTGGTTAATGCATTAAATGATTTAATTCGAAAAACAATGATCATGCATGCCCAATAAAATGTATAATTCTAGATAAAATATGTAGGAATAATAAATTAATAATTATACTACATGTGTGGATTCCTTAATTTAGGAAATAAGTAATTATGGTATGAAAATCCATGTTCAATTTTCCCATTTTCTTGCAAAATACGACATCAATTCTGAGGATTTGTACAAAAAAATTCAAGAAAAAATGGAAAAATTACCACACAAAGATGATTATGCACCCATGAAATCACACACCAGTAGAATATTGTTTCAAATATAAATAAAATCACCCCTAGAGGATCTCCTAAGAATAAAATGTGATGTTCATCTATGCGCAACTCCCCTTCTTCTACAGAAGAATGAATAACCAACAACCATGTATCCTAAACGGTAGGGTATTTGAACAACATGCCTCTCATGGGCCTAAAAATGACTAGGAATGTATTAGACTGATCCTATCATAATTATAAATAAGGATGGTTGGGTAAAAATTAACAACCTTCCTATATGAAACTGGGATCTTGCATACAACTCTTGATCACGCTCACAACAAATATTCATTGTTCCATTTGTTGCTGTTGCGCTAAATCCCCTTTCCTACAAAACATTTTCCCATATCTCAAGCTACATGTATGTACTAATTTCCTAGTCCCCCTAATTTACATCCCCAAATCCACTAGAAACAAATTTTCCTAAATTTTATTTAAAATAATTGGTATAACTAACCCTTTTACTTCTAAGAATAGTGACCATAACATAGAATTTAGTATTGACCAAACATCCCTGGAAGATATAATTCCTTTTCCAACCATAATGGATGAGTCAGTGGTCACATAATCCATTCAAGTGAGGAGTGATTCCCCCATCTCTAAGCTACATTAGGTAAAGTACCAACTCTTGTATAATAGTCATATGACATTAAAATACAGGACAACATCTTTAAAACATAACATTAAGCGATATTTTTACCTGATGAACTATATGTGGGATTCCTCATGTATAATCATCATGGGATTCCTCCCTCTCCCCAATAGAGTATATTTCACCCTTTGAGGAGTAAAATACACCCTCAAAGGAGAACAAGATACCATCTGAGGGAAGTTTTCATGTGTCATCTCCACACCATTCCCCCAATAACAATCCTCTAATAAAGGGAAGCTTCAAAGAATAATCCCCACTCCATCCCTCATCGATGTTGCTTTGATAACATGAGAATACATACCACATGACATTAAACTACATGGATGGGTATTATCGCATGAACTAACAATATGGCATCGAACATCGTTCATTTTTTATCATGGTATTCTAAAAAAGGTACGTAGGATGCCTCATGTGGTTTAATCCCCACAACTGTAAACATTAAGGTGTGGCATCATCCCTTTTAGGGACATTCCTTCTACATCTGCATACATAAGTAATTCTGATCCACTGGAAAATGATATAGGTGGGAAATGTTCCCTCATAGAAACACATCACCTCGATCAACCTTTGTGGGGAATTCAAATAAACCTCATTCCATCTCCACAAAATAGTAAACATGCGACCATATCTGCCACAATAATATATTTTGATCCTTCTCTACAAGATGTAGAACATGAGACCTTACCCAAACACCAACCACATGAATAGTATGGGTGGAGTAAGATAAAAAAATTAGAATACAAACACCCATATATTGAATTGCCTCATGATCGATGCATGATTCCATGGGTTATATTCTTATGATTCCATATATGAGATTCCCTCCAAAGTTGATGATTAAAAGGTGAATAAGGTTCCCAAATTCCCGTCATGTCTAGTTATTCCCAATGTGACTACTATCATAACTGAATGTTTTTGACCAATCAAAAAAGAATTAGTGTAATTAAACAGTGTCAAAAAATAGATATCATCAGAAATGAGTTCGATGAACATGACTAAAATCTATGAGGGAGACTCAGACATGGGAATGAGCTCCAAGAAAGAATCTGTGGAAGGAGAAACCAACAAACCATCACCCAGTTTCAATGAAGGAGATTATATTTACAATGAATATGATGAAATCCACCCACCTTTAGAAAGTGGGAATGTGGGGAAAGATAAATCCAATGGGTGCATCTGTGTTGACACATATTCATGCCCCAAAAAAAGAGTCATAAACAGAAATTGTGTAACTGACATGAATAAACAATACACAATATATTAATTATTAACTTCTAGGGAATTAGTAGATTACCATTTCTTTGGACTCGAACATTTTTTCCATGTACCACTATGAAAATGAATTTCCTATCATGTAAGTCACCAAAGAATTGGGGCTGTTAGAAATGGGGAAACCTTGGTCTACGCCATTTTTAGTGTGGATATATATTTATCTTCGGATGATTTGATGATGTCGAGGTATTGGAAATAAATTTCCATGTACTAAACTAGCTTAAAAACCCACCCACTTTATTGGACCCCAACTAAAAGAAATAATCAACCCATCACCCGGAGAATATAAGGAAGGATAAGAAATTATACTTCAATCTCATACATCCATAATACCACCACAACATCCACAATGACTTCGACTACAAAGAGACCTTGTCCAGTATCACAATCGTAGTTCATGTTATAGATGGTTATTGATACTCCTGTATTCCAGTACAAATAGGAGGGGTTATTTAAAGAAGGTAAGTTTCCCACAGGAACCTAGAGGCATGAATTCCTCATTGGCATCACCATCCAATAAGGATGTTCTATGGTATCCACCCTCGTTCCAATAAAAAAACCCTTTTGATCCTTCCATTAGAGCGGTCCTTTTACACGCTCCCCTATGCTGAGGATTTGGGGTATTCTCATATACCCACATCCATGATTACTACCCATGAGCCAACATATAGGTCTCCCTCTAATATAGGTCAACACTAGCCATGATAGGTCCCTGAGGCCGAAGAAATGGTGGAAATTACCCCTACTCTGTTGGCCCGAGTCTGAAGAACTCGATGCCATCATCGGTAGAAGGATTAATAAAATAACTAAAAATGGGAATAATCTATAACTCCTGCATACATTTCCACCACCAGAGCATAACACCGGGTTATTTTAATAGGAGAATTATGATCTATATTTTCTCAATTAGGATAAAGAACCTAACCACATCATATGATGTTTAGAATGACTCTTTCAATTACTTGAACCATGGAAATAATTGTGGTTTAACCAGTGATGATGAAACTCAATATATAGTCGCTCCCTATACCATCATAAAAAAAAAGTTCATCCTCAATCCTTTGACAATTCACAAGGAGTTCCTCCACATGTTGTTCTAAGATCAAGTGGATTTACTCCTTGCTCCAATGGCAACCAAGACAAAGGCTCTCCCCACTTCAATGATGGATCAAGTGGAGGTCTTCGATACTATCGACATATATATAGTCCTTGTACTCTAGATTAATGACACAAAGGTACTACATGTGTCCTAATAAACAAATATAATGTTCCTCCTCATGTTCTTAATGTTGATGTCCTCTCTAGTCCGTCAACATCCAAATCAGATGTCCTCCCCAATTCGATGACAACGGATACAGAGGCCCTCCTGAAATCCCTTACAATCAAAGTGGAGTCCCTTCCCACATTATCACCCACCAGCATGGAGGTCCTACCCGTTCTAAATAGGTATCCATCCTAGATGAATCATCTCAGGTAATATGGGTGAACACTAACTATCGAAGGTGAGATCCTAGAAAATTCCTAGTCGCCATCGAACTTGTCGAACTATAAGAATCCAAGGAAATATAATAATAAATGATGGGACCCTCACCCCTATAATTATATTCTGGTTAAGGAGTATGAGAAATGAATTTATCCTTCCCATATGACTTGATCCACTAGATCCCAAGATCCTTCCACTGATACTTGTAGGAGGTGGATGTTCGAGCCCCCTTATAGGGGCTCACAGTGTATTCCTTCACATCACCATTAGCATCCATTTTATTTACCTCTAAAAAATATGTAGAAGATCTGTTAGGGCCCAGGATGTCTCCTCTATATGGAGATAACCTTTTTGATCCACAAATGAGTGTCACCACCTTAGCACACAATGTGTTGGTAAATACATTTTCTTATAAGGATGTGATGAAGCGCTTTGTACCACCCATGAGAGACTTCCCATCATGAAGTGAAAAGTTAACTCAGATAGTGGATCCTCTTCTACAAATCCATCCATATAATATATCTGTATTGTTACCACCAACCATATATTAGCAAGCACTAATTGGAATAGGGGCCCACCATGAAGATGACCATTTCTCTGAGAAATAGGGCCCATGGGATTTTCTAGTTTTCCGCCACTATTCAATGGTGTTTTGGACACCAGTTTATCCTAAAATAAATAACTAGGAGTTCCAGACTAAGGTCCATGCTAATCTTTTCTTCATGGTGATTAGGGGGATGTTTCAATACCTCCATAATCCTTAGTTTTTCTAATGAGGATGTCAGATGAATCTTAAGGACATCGAACTACAGTTCTGAATGCTCGAGTTGGAAGCACTCCTAGTGGCCTATGGACTTGAGTCGTATGGCAACCCCCAGACCCACCAATAATGATTCTTCAAAATCCTTATAGTTCACTTCTGAATTGTCGAAGATTCATATCCAAATGTGTATATCAAAGGCTGGGGAGAATACTCTACTCTCCATTTCATCCATATCTAGCCACAACCTGACCTACCAATCGATAATGAAAATTCCCCACTAAGTTCCATTATGTTAAACATGGTCATACCCAACCTAAAAAAGGATTATAGGGGTTGGTTCATTAACAATGTTAATGTATGAGATGATATTCCCCAAGGGGCAGCATAGTAACAAGCATACCATCATATAGGTGTCCTTAATTTCTAGCGGAGGAAATCAAATGGCCTCATGGATTCATCCAATGAAACAAAATATGTCCATACAATCATCAAAAATGTTAAACAGTGTGTTAGGACCTCTGATCCATATGAGGATTCATAAATTATTATTTTTTATGTCCTACATTTTTTTTTCTCTAACTGGTTGACTAGTAGAAAAGCATCATTGATGGGCTAATTGTTTATCAACTCTCGGACTATGACACTTCCAGATGAGATCCAATTTATCCACTAACATGGAACACATTACATCTTGGATAGATTCCACCAGTTGAACCAGGTAATCCAACACATCTATATAGGTAATTTGAATGTGTATATGGAAAATGACTGAGTTATGAGTCACCAAACCCACCCAAGTATCATAATTATCCACCTCTAGATCTTGGTTGAGCTACTCTATAATAAACTAAGCCCACTTATAGAGATGATTATCTATTCAATAGATTAGTGGTAACGAATCCCCATTATGAATGATACCCTAACCAAGATTATTTGATTGACACTCTCACCACTCACCATGTGGCCCAAGAGAAATGACAAGTGGTTATCCCCATTGATGGAATGTTGTACCGAGTATGGGTTGATGACATGACATCACCCCCAAATTTTGGGAAAGAATGGTTTTATTTGTTTAATGGGTTTGGAAGCCCAATGTATCGTTTGGATTAAATCATCTCAAGATGTAGACCCTTTTTAGGAACCCTATATAGTATGAGGCATCTATTCTTCTTTGTTTTTCAGAAACTGGAGAGACCTGCATTTATCTAGTACAACTAGCTACCTTTAGAGCTCATCTCTATTTGTTAAGAACATCATAGAATATTCATTTACCAATTCATCTCCACAATTTTTATGAAAATAATTTCTTTCCTCTTCAAGTACAATAAACGATGTGATCACCAAGTTGTAGATTTGATCACACATTAGAAAGGCCTCACATACTCACTCGACATGTCATTGGATAAAGGAAAACTTCAAATGCTGTGAATCAAGATTGTGGATAATATTTTGGTCCCTAACCTCATCACCTAGATCATTTTATTCTTTTTCTAGGATTTTGTTTGATAAATCTCATCCTCTCAAATAGAGTTTTTATTAGGCTAAATAATCATTATTGTTTCCTCTTCTAGCACATTAAATAAGGTCATAAAAAGTAGAGACTACCATAACAGTACACATTGAGGCCCCAATCCTGATTGATTTGATATACCCTTTTCCTAAATGACCTCACCATGTACTTTAACCACACCATGAAGTGAATTTCCTAACACAAAATCATAAGGAACCACCTCACTTGGTATAACAGTCAGGATGCGAGAATGTGTCTCTAGCCCCTCATTATGGAATGGTCCTTAGAGTAACTTTTCCATACACAAAAAGAAAAATATTATTATTTAAATAGTTTAAATGTTATCATATAGTTAATGTTTTCCCTAGAGAAGAGGATTCAAAAGGATCGAGAGTGTAAGAATCCATAGGAATCCAGACACACTAACTTCCCCTACCATTTCCCGTACCATAAGATCCTCATTCATACCATCATGGAATGATATGTGTTAAATTTTTTGATCTAGGACCAATTTGATCATGTTTGGTTAGGATTAGTGATGCACTATCACATGTGACCTATATCTCTACTAAGACTGAGAGCAATAGTGTGGGTTTAGGTGAATTACAGTGGGATTCCATCCATGGAACCCAGAAGTATGATTACTGGATGGCTCGTAGAGAATTATTTCATACAATGGTATCATTGGTTCCTACATTGAAAGGATATATCCTTCTACACTTTTTGTAGACCCCCTACCCTCTACTTTTTCATCTACATTGTATCCCTACAAATCCTAGAAGGGAAGGAACCAATGGTATAATGAAAAATATATCCCCTCATCAATGTTGAATTCATCCCGCACTCTTAGTGATATTGTTCCACCTAAGCTAGTAATCATTCCTATGTATTGAATACATTTGGATATACCCTTTAATAATGAGCTATGGTATACCTCATTTTAATTTCATTGAGATGGTCGACCACTACATCATGCTTGGTGATGTGGAATGCTCTACGAACCCCCCAGATATCTCTTACATATATAATCAAATGAATAGCCTAGGACATGTGGGATTCTAGAATGATCATGATAGAACCTGAAAATGAGACATGCAAGCTACTAAAACAAGGAATAATGTTATGTGAATTCATTAGTAGGTGAATTCCTCCATGGAATATTAATCTAGTATGCCACCACATCTGATTATGTTAACTGATAGGGTAGATAATCTATTACTACACCATGATCATCCCTGACTAGCCTAGATCAGCCTTAGTTATCTAATAGTCATATATAAATGCTTTAGAGTGGTTTAACTAGTTAGAATAAAGATATCTCTTGTACAATATAGAGCCTCGTGGCACGACCAAAAACATCTGTTGCGCCTCCTACATGGAGTTCCCTATGGGAAAAAATGATTTTGGCATGAAAGTAATATGGATTGAAGAACCACTCCATCATATATTGAAGTATTTCTTTTCTCGATGCCCCCAACTTGATGAAATAAATCTGTGCGGCCCTAGTAGAAGCCTTGAATATCCCCCACCAATTTTAAGTAGACGTAAAATTTTCAAATACCAACAATGAAGATGAGGTTGAGAAAGAGGAAACCCAATCCATTATCTTGTTCTCAAGATAAGTTGAGGGAACCCTCATACAAGAGAAATTGCTTCCATTGTACATCACATAATAGTTCAATGGCATGAATAACCATCACTATGTATTGGAAAAATGTTATTAGATAAACCTCATCCCAACCAATATGTTCTGTAAGCTGAGACTAATTAAATAGATTTGACTCCCCCCAACCTGAACATTCAGGATTATGACCAGACCAAGAAAAAATTGTGTGGTAGGATTTGATTGAAGAACCAGTTGGGTGTCTTGGAATAATGTTGTGAATTCATGGTAATTTCATAGAATACCTCCTATAATAAATTATTGGGTAAGCTCTGTAATAATTTTCATGTGGTTGTCCCCTCTTCTTGTCACCAATTCTTCAAATACACACAAGATAGTTGTGTAGGGGCACTTCAAAGTAATTCATCTTCCATTAACTCATACGAAGCCAACTATCTTGATTATGGATATTACAAGAGGTTGGGGAATTAAGCTAGTGCAAAATTTTCTGACCATAATAATGTTCTGATGGCATCCACATCTAGTCCATGGGAAGACATGGACAATTCTTTCATCCCCATGATCCATCACCTGGTGCCCATAATGAATGAATTATGATGTTTCTATTTTCCCATCAATAAATATGGTTTTATCATTCATAAAATGAAGGAACATCCACATATTACCTCATATTCTTTCATAGATAGGGAAAAGTGATACTAGAATCCCCTACCCATGTGATGTACTGAGAGGTTTAACATATGGGCACTATTTCATGAAATTTTAGCATGTTTCACAAGGAAGGGTTGAATTTCAAGATTCCAACTCACCACCATTTATTTATCATCATGAATTCGACCCACCGTCTGAATAAATAGAGAATTATCTCAACAGCTAATGTCTCTAAAGTCTCAGTAGAACAGGAACCCCATAGAAAGAATTATGTATCATCTAAAGTAGGCACCATTGCCCCCCCTCAGTTATCAGGCATAGAATATTTTTCTCCTCAAACTTATTCTCTTCCATGAAATGATATATATGATTTTAAATACTCTCATCCCACATTCTATGAGGGCCTCTCCACTAGTGATGATGAATTGGTTCAGGGGAACATGGTACCATGGAATATCTGAGGCCAATGAAAATCAGTGCATCCATTTCTCTAGTGGATTTACAAGAGAATGTGGATTTACTAAAGAAACTTCATTATGTATTTTCATAAAGATATAACAATATTATTTTACTATAACCTCATGGAACCATCCATATTCTTGGTCTCACAGGAAGTTAGAGTGGGTTTAGGCCTCTTCCAAGAAAATGGCATCCCTATCACGGTTCTATGGTTAAGGATAAGGTTGATAAGATTATCAAATCCATCATTGTTAGGTAATTCTAGTGCCCTAATTTTAAATCCAACATAATCCCATTCATAAATATGAATGGGAGTTTCATAGTATACAATTTCTTATGGAAATCCACCACTATTGTCTGAAGGAAGATTTTCCCCTTCTTGTGAAGGAGCTATTGATTGATGCTACAACTAGGTTCTATGACCTATTCTTTATGGATGGATACTACAAGTACAACCAGATCCAAATGGCCATAGATAATGAAGAGTCCACCACATTCAAAGTTCCACAAGAAACTATTTTCTATCAAGATATTCCATTAATCATGAAGAATTTAGGGGCCACCTATCTGCAGGCTATACACGACAACATTAAATTGATTCTTGGGATGTTGTTGGACTGCATCTTAAAAGACATGGTGGTAAAATCCCACCTCTTTTAAGAATATCATAAAGACATTGATAAAGTGTTCAGGTTCCTTATATCATGTATTTTGAAGATACAAACATTGAAGTTTGCATTTGGGGATACCTATAGGATGTTTGTTGGATTTATTATCTGATATAAAGGAATCAACATAGACTATGAGTATATCAAGGCCTTCATGAAAATTCCTCCCAACAACAACCATTGGGATCTATGAGGCTTCCTTGTTCACTTGGAATATAAATGTAGATTTATCAGAAATCTAGTGGTAAAGTGTAATCCATTTTTGATTAACATAAAAAGGAAATTGTGTACTAGTGGGATGTAGAATTACTGACTCCCACTGAGGACATAAATCTTTATTTCCTATAGAAATTATTTATAATGACACCTATTTATGGGAGGACTATAATATAACAACCATGGTCTTTATTAAACACATAAACATGATTTATTACAAAAAGACTTTACTTGATACAACATGGAAGATCGAGAGGTATGATGTATTTGGGGAATAGGAACATTACATAATAACATAAAACATGAAACAGAACATCTTTATTGTAAACATCATTTACATGACCACTAAATTCCCTCGTAGTTAGCATTGCATGGGATAACCTGAGGACATGCATAAGAATAGGGTCATCTATAAAGTCCAGCAAGTTAGTTAATAAGTATTAATAGGAAGAATACAATAAATGCTGGTAAATAGGAATATCAATGGAGCATAAAAGAAACACAAACATAAAGACATGATATATCATGATCATCATAACATGGAAGTGTGACAACAAAACATAACATGGAATTAGCACGAGCCAAGGCTCATTGCACATGGAGCATGAGTAAATACTTATTGCACAAGAAGCACGAGTAAAACCTCATTGAACTTGAATTAGAATGAGTCAACACTAATTGAACCTGACATATCATGATACTATACTTTACCAAATGCATTAGAGAGATATTAGGGTGAACCCTTCCTAAACATTTCATTTCAATCATAAGTGTGCCACATGGATCATAAAACATGGATTCATTAAACATCATCATTTATTTGACGATAAAAGAATGTGGAATTCGTTCCTGAAACTATATAATCAATAAGTAAATGTTCCTAAAAGTGAATAAACATGATAGAGAAATGGACATGGTATTCACAACTCAATGACTTGGGCTAGGAAAAATGTGGTGCAATTTCGCCAGCATAATGGCGTGACATAAGAATTCATAAAAAATGGCTGATGAGAGAGAAAGGGGTATATCATAATATGTACATGTAATGGAAAGTAATTTGGGTCATATATATACATTTCCCAACAATTGTAATGGAATTTAGATTCATGATACAAAAGAATTGCTTGAATTTAAATGAAGAGAGGGAAATTATTTTTGGAATTTCGGTGTAGTAATGTCTTTACATGGGAGGCATTTAATGAGAGAGAAAGGGGTCTCTCATAATTCAAAAATCATGAGGGAATTATGGGGGAGGTGAGAAATCAAAACCCATTATTCATAATTTAAAATGAAAGGGCATAACTATAAAAGGAAACTTGGACATAAATAAAGAAAGTGAGAATCCCTTACTAGGATGTGTTATCCCAAAAGCTTGGGAGAGGCCTGAGAGAGGCTTCGTGGGATCTTGGGGCACCATGGGAGGATTTTAGAGAGGGGAGGGAAGGGGTTGGTCGGACTTAAAAAGATTTTAGTGAAGAGTAAGTGGGAGATTGGTTGGGTTTATATAGGAATGAAGAACGAATTCTTTATTATTTAGGTTTGGGACACCTCACATTAATCAAATCAAAACCAGAAACTAGCCCATGGGGTTTCCCATGGTTTTTTATAAAGCAAAGTGTAAAAATATATATTTCATAAGGAGAATGTCCTAACTTCATTAAATTATAGGGTTTCTTATGTGGAGGTGAGTCACACTCTCAAGGAAAACAATTTAAAAATACAAAATGTTTTATAAGTCTTGGAGGGTCCACTAAGGCATATTAAAATTAATCAAACGAATATAAAATGAAAATAATTTAAGTAAAAACATATATTGGCATAAAAAATAATTTATAGTATTTTATTATATCTTTATTGGGTCATTATGATGTCATAAAACACATTATATATTGGAACGATATTCAATTTTTAACTAAAAAATTGACTCTCTCAGAAAATTATGAATAATTCACTGTTGGATAATTTCAACATCCTGATTTCAAAAATAATATTAATTTCATATAAATAATTTTCTAAATTTGTGAATTTTTATTTATAAAATTAAACTCAACATTAATCCAAAATTCATGGGTTTTTGACAAAAACAGTTTTCAAACCTTAATAAAAATTACAATTCCATTCATAAAATTATAAAATCATTTATATTTAATAAAAATTAATTTAATAATAATAATATTTTATTAAAATAGTGTTGAATTCAAAAATCCATTAATTCATCAAAATATATTTCTTTGTTGAATAGTAACTAAAAATTCTATTAGTGCTTCAAAAACTATTTACAAAGTAACTATTATAAAATGAATGTATATTCTCCATACAAGAATAATGTACATAATCATAGTACTAGGGTCTTGTTACGTAACCCCTTAAAAAAACCGCATAAGACCAAAGGGTAAGGTGTGCGATGGTGATAGTCTCTTGGGGTGGCTCGGATAACATTGCCCGGGTGATAATCTTGTTCAACTTTAACTTCACTTGTTGGTGGTTATCCTCGAGCTTAACGTATTAAATATCGGCTTGGGCTTGGTCAAGAATGAATCCCAGTGGTGCCACATCCTTTCTGAGCTCCGACAAATAGGCTTCGTATGGGGAAAGTCTATTCTATGAGGCCATCGCTTAATTTTTTTAGTAAATTGGATTTGTTAAATGCCTATATTTATACTATTCATGTGATAAATGTTCAATGGCTATATGAGAAACGATCACAATTCATAACGGCATTTTAAAATCTAAAACATAGAACCAAAAAAGTTAATACGTTTTACATAACCATATGATGACATTTAAATAGACCAAGAAGAATTTTGATTAATGAATTTTTAGGTTGTCACATACATTCCACTATGATACCCCACTATAATGAACCCTCAGTTCCCCTATCACCAAGATGAATAATTATGGTAGAGAGAGAAATTTAAACTATCATAATCACATGATCCATGATACAAAGAACAGATAATAACATTTCACAAATAGCTTCCCCGTACTAGTTTTTACATTTCATGATTTTCAGTATTATCTAATACATCATGAGACATAACTGGAGTCCCAGGTGGTACCATTTAAATATATCCTAAACCATCCCATAATGATGAGTTTATTGGAGTTCTGGGTAGTAATCCTATAATAGTTATATATTTGGTTCATTTGGTAGAAATACTACTTGTGGAGGGATTGAAAATCATCAAGGATGCCCATCATTCCCCTAAAGAACTATGACAATATGTTGTTTTTACCAGATGAGGCTATCCTTTTAGCAGACCAAGCCATACCATATTGGAAAAACCATTTAGATGGAACCTACCAAAATAGAATCATTAGAAAGATCAAGATTACCAAGATCAACAAAGTAGGTTTAAGGACCATCTTCATCAACCCAACACTTGATGTCCTTTCACACTCATTCCTATTATCAAAAGGCTACTCCAACAATGAGTCAGAGTATTAAAATCTCACTAATAGTATCCAGATGGGACCAAATATTGTTTTATCCTACTTTTATTTGAATGGAAACTCCTAATTATTCATCAAATATATTAATGGTTAATACATCATAAAAAACAAGAGATCATTCCCCTTCCGGAGAACACTCATTATTTGATGGCCTAGTTTCCTACTCATCCATTAGTGACTCATATCCATCAATATTAGAATAGTCGAGCTGAAAAATTGGTTAGTTATCTACCGCTCTTATAAAACATGACCATGATGACCTATTCAATCTTGTGGTACATAAGAGGTTTTTGGAACCCATCATTTTAGACAATAATGAAATTTAAAATGTAAATCATATTGATACCAGTTCTTCTACATCAACTCCCATTGGACCCATAGTATAAGGAACACCTTACTTGAAATGTTCTTATATTTAGTATCTATAGAATGGAATTCTACATCCAGATAATGATGATAATTAGTGAATATATTTGTTTGAATTGTAGTTTACCTTTCACAGTTGAATAATCCTTGAATTAATGCTCCATAATTTTTTTTAAGGATTTATACAATTTTGAATCCCATGAGATAAGGTTCTTTATTTTATGCATGATTTCCATTATGGGTTTGGTGGTTACCATCAGGTTGGATTGATGTTCTCCACAAGATTCGAATGTTGGTCTACATTTGGACCACTATGGTCTATAGTTTCATTGATTATTCCATGTTGTTTTATTTTTGTTCAATTAAAGAAAAAATTGTTCCTTGGCTACCAGAGCTACTCCGCACCAGCATGTTTTCTTAGACCTTTATATTATGGGGCCTCGAAGTCATGGTATTGTACCTAAAATCAACACCTCACCTAGGATGTTTTATTTTGACTGTGATGGATTACTTATCCATGTGGGAAGAAGTGATTCCGGTAAATTATGTAATGGCCGAATCTTTGATTGATTTAAGGATCAATCACATCATCCAATGATTTAGAGTCACTCGTGTGATTCTTAGAGAAAACGGAATGAACGTATGTGAATTTGAGATGATGAATTTGTACACCATGTACCATATTCTGTCCAACCATACTTCCTACTACAATGTGTATGGAAATAGATATATCAAGGCATTCAATAAGACCGTCTCTAAAATCATTTAGAAGTTGATGGGCCGGAATATGAAATGTTGGTCAGAAAAGATAACCAACTACCTTTAGGAGTATCATATAACAACTTGGAATTACACCAAGGTGACTGCATGCTACCTTTTATATAGAAGAGAGCAATTCCTCTCCATCAAGGTTCAATTTCCATCACTCTGAACGCCTATTAATATCTATAAGATGCTATAAATATAGATGAATTATATATAGGTGAGATAGAAGCCCTTGAAGAGGACATGCTAGTGTCCTTGAACTATATAGAGAGGAACCAGAGAAAAATAGTGAGAGTTTTCAATAATAAGGTTCAATTTTGTTCCTTCCTCTTTGGTTACATGGTATTTGCCCTCAAAACACCAATGATACCTGGGAAGAATCCACCAAAGTTGGATCTGAAATGGGAAGGACCATAAATCTTTCATAAGTTATATTACAATATTTCTTATTATTATTTCACCATGGATGAATATTGTATCACTCCTCTATCTAATTAAAAATTTAATAAGAAGTATTTCAATTAAGGGGAGTCACATGTCCAAACTCAATGACCTTAAAATTGGAGTCTAAGCCCATGAATAATGATTTAAATTGTATATGGGTAATATTTGGAGTTTTTTATGTGTTTTCGGTCCTCTATACCCATATATTCATTTAAGGATTCTCACTCCTCTACACTGCACATATATATTTCAGATTCCCATGGTGGGTCTAAAATATATTTACATTAACTATGAGTTCAAGTCCATGCAACATGAAAATAAACTATGTGAGAGTCTTCTAAGGACTATATGGTGTAGAATTAGGCCTCATTGGTCCAATTTGACATCCAATTTGACATTCCACCATATTAAACATATTTTATTTAGAAGTACCTCCCTACAGTCCATCATTATAACTTTAAACTAAGATTTTTTGGTATATGTAATAAGACCTTAAACTATTTTCAATAGGTCCACACATTATGAACTTAAGCTATCTGCAGACCCTACAGTCCGAGTTGTATGCATTAAACTAAAAATCATAAAATCTTCAATGTATAATGTTAAATTGCTGCCTTTCCCCACCCGTGTTAGGGATAACTCATAAATTTAAAACAGGAGATGATTTGTAAACCATCTTAAACTAGGATACATCATGTGATATGTATGTGCTGGTCAAAAAACCTTACCCCATTCCCTAAACATGGGATGTCCCATAATAACCATGGGATTCCCCAAATTCCCTCACCAAAGTGAACCCCCTAAATGTGTCTCTATTCTACCATGCCATGTTTTATATGTACAAATGGCTTGATTCCCATCCAAATGTGATATGTAGTGATGCCTATACATCTCCTCTACCCGTCGAGGAAAAAATTCATCAACTCTTCGTACCTCTTTCCCTATTTGTGGTATGAGATAATCCTTTAGATATATTCACAAAAATTTAACCCACTATCATGCCAGATAGGTCCCAATTTTTCCAATATCCCATAAGTCCATGAATCATGAAGTTAAACTATTTACTACCTTTTCTCTTGACTTAGAATTATGATCATAAACTTGGTTTCATTTGACTCTTGATACATATGTGGTACCTAATCTTTATATGCCTCATTCACATTAAGTTTTACCTCTATAATTACACACAATAACTCATGAAACTATTACTTTTGTTCTCCACATGTCTTGACTATAATCTTACTTCTAGTCCAACAAACACGACATTAAATTGTTTTCCATGGCCCAAATTGTATGACCTTAAAATGTGAATAGATTTTAGAACTAAGTGAGACTTGATTCCCATCCTTAAGAGATATATAGTGATGCCCGAACATTCTATATCTAGGACCAACTATATATTCACAACAATACAATAATTTATCTATAGTGTAATCACCCTGAACTTTTCCACAAGCCTCCTTCCTGGTATAAGACCCATTAAATTACCTTGAACCATTAGTGGGTTGATATGAACTCATAACCTTATATGATGAAGAAGAATATTTCTATCCCATGTGAAACCATATTTAAGTCTTATGTTCATGATGTTAAACCATTGTCATACACTGGACAAGATCAGGATGCCTTTAAATAAGAGTTGATTTTATAGTGTATCAAACTAGGATTCCCCATATGAATAATGGGGGATGGAAAAAACTAATGTCCTCAACAAATGATGTAAACCTATCTACCTACCTCATATAAATTTTGGACTCCTCATATCCAAATATGAGAAGATCCAATACCATCATTTGACAGGATAACCCCCATCGACGCCAACCTTCTACCATGTCTTATTTTAGAAATAGAAGTTGATTATTTCCCATCCTCATGGGATATATAGTGGAAATTAGAAATTTTATCATGGATTTTTCACCTTTATTGATTCTTTATCCACATTCTTAGAAAAACATTTATGGTCTTAAACTAGAATCTGATGTCCAAGAAGTTTGACCTCAAAACTAATTACAACCTACCACTTATCTTACACATGACATGCATTCCTCCCTTGGATCCCAACACACAATGGGATACTCCTCCTTCGTTATATATAAAACACATTCGTGTGCCTCATAATCTATAATCTACTACTTTAAACTGAGAGTATATCCATAGTCCAAACACCAAAACCTTAAACTGTGCACGATTCATCTTAGAGATGATTTGTGTGGTATCGAGTGGCCTCCTTGGACACTATATTCATGTTATGTAGCTTTACTTCAATGTCATATACATTACTTCGATACACCCTCCCCATGGCCCAAGCAGCACGACCTTAAAAATTTTCTAATAGTTCGAAAATTTATGACCTTAAACATAATGATGTTGTCCAAACATCCTAACCTTAAACTGTATGAATCCCGCCCAAGATTGCATTTCATGGTGAAAGGTATAATTTCATGGTACCCTACATCACCCTCAACTCTCATGGTTGGATATCTATCATTCAAATAAGTTCACTACGTCTATTTTGATGACACTAATATGTGAATCTACATAATGCATTGGACATGGGAATCCCTCGTGTCATGGAATTAAGAAGAAATGTTGTGAATATCAACATATAATCCCCCCACTCTCCATATACTAGTAATATTAATTTAAACATTGAGATGAATCCTGATCACAGAAGTTAAACTGTGCAATTCCCCATCCTTATCTTATGACATTAAACTATGTTTCCAACATCCTCAATGTAGAAGGTGATGTTGTGTGTTTATTTTCATTATTTCAAGACAAAAAAATATAGGGTAACTAAGGCCCTCACCCATAAATCCTTAACCTCTAGTGGTGTTTATCTACCAAATCATTTAGTTTCTCTGACCATCATTCAGTATTCAAGATTATCATTCCTCTAGAAGAAGAGTTTGAATAATTTCCCAATCGACATACTTAACCAATGTGATTCATGTCACATTTTCATAGTTCTAAAAGTGTCGGAATCCATTTGAACATTCAATCAATTCATTTCCATGCTTTGGGATCACTGTATTTGGATCCACATCCTCCTTTAAATCTAAAGGGACCCGCAAAGTTCAGGGTTACTAGCCAAAATGTCTCATATACCATCCATGGGCAAACCCTTAATGAACTTTAGATGAAATTTTTATACATGTCCTATGTTTTAAAACTTGGTTTGCAGTTGATATTTTTGTGTATGTCCCCATTCCTAGCTAAGTGATGAAAATGATGTGTGTCAAAACTGATCGATATTTATCCTATTTCATCACACCACTCTCATTACATTCGTAATTTTGAGCATCCCGATTAATACTCTTCATTACCCTTTTTCCAGGTAGAATTCAAAACCCTTGGAATTACTCGATTCATCCACTAGAAAATATTATAATTGAAGGTTTTCTACTCATAGTCCCCATTCTCCATCCATGGATCATATTAGTCTAAACATCCCTATCACTTATTCAATGATAATATGCCTCAAGCTTTTCAAATATATATTCAAACTCCCAAATAAATGAACAGTAATATGGTCAAACCTGGTTTCTCACATTGATCATGACTCACATGTTCATAGAGATTGGTCATTGGTTATTCTAAAAATATGATAGAGGTTCTATAATTTAATGCATTGAAAGAAATATGTCCATGCATATAGAAGGTTTAAAACTACATGCTTTGATGATTGGATCAGGTCATCCACATATTGGAGCCTTTATTAAATCAATGAAAAATTTCCCCTATGGATCCATCCCAGCAATTAAGTAGTTAACCTCTTCCAACATCAATCCTGTAGCCCCAAAGACCTATTTACAGCTCTCGATCTCTGCTTCCCCATCAGTTAATGCTGAAAAAATATCATCATCCCTAATCTCTACCTGGTCCCAATCATCATGAAGCATAGTTATGTGAGATATCAGATGATTTCTTGGATTCATGGCCTCCTCTAATAGATACATCAATTTACTTATTTCCAATGACTAGGAAATGAGGAAGAATGTATGCTCATTTTATTTCTAGTCCATAGGTTATATTTTTGAGTTTCCTACTTAGATCTTCCAGGTACTGTCAGATCTCTACTTGTGACTAAAAACACATAAATGTTAGTGTTTTTCATGAATCTAATTAACAAGGAAGTCATAGAACTGTACACAAATACCATTAACTTCCACCCCTTTGGCACCCATATTGCATAACTAATGGTGTTGGTACCCCATATGGATCACCAAATGTGGTTGTGAAGTTTTTGAGATAAAATGTGGTACTCTCATCTATGCCATGAACTAGACTATGTGATTCTCCTCAGTGACATCATAACCCATGTTTTCTATCAATGCAATTAGAGAAGGCTCATACAAAAGGAAAATGCCAAGGATAGTGGTAGAAGAGTCCTATTATCAAAACCACTCGGTTAGGTTAGAAACCATATCAAGTGGAAAGTCATCTTCACATGATCCTACCTCTATAATATAACATATTTCAGCCTAGAGATCCACCCTACCAATGAACTCACTCCAGACTACAGTTGATTGCTTTCTTAGGATCAAGGTCAGGTCATCTTGAGTGATTGGCTCCTCAAGGGATGAAAACACCATTACGGATGGGACCCTTATTGTTCTAGACTTTTTGTTTTATTGGGAACATATCCATTTTATTATCATATATAACAAGTCCATGTTATTCAATTTGATAAGAAAATGAAAAATTGGGATTGTGTGAGAGAAAATGACTTATAGAGTCCAATAATCTGAAGGTTTGGTCCTTGAACCTCAGTAGGTTATTCCACTATGAGGATTCCGAGACTATTTCTATACCTCAATAGCTAAAAACTGAACTCCAAGTGATGGTTGTAAGAATCTAAATATGTAAAGAAAAAAAGTTGAATTCAAAGTTTTGTAATGAGTCTAGAAGGACGAATAAAATTGAAATTAAATATTTCCTTAGGAAAGTTGGATTTTGATGATGATAGACCTTAATAAAACCACATATTTATCAATAGGTTCTTCCTTTTAAATACTAGTGTTTGGTCCACCATAAATGATAAGGATGACTTGAGGCTTCATGGTTTCATGTCTTACCTCCTCGACCAGCCCACTAGTCAACTCATCCATGGAAATATTCCCAATATAGTTCTCTCTAGAACCTGATGGTTCACCTTCACCCCCTCTAGTGGCATCCACTATCTCATTTACATGTTTTGGGGTACAAAAAATTCTTCAAGTAATGATTCTGAATAATAAAGTAGAATTATTGAGAGAGGAATGTATGTTAGTGGGCGTACCATTATAATTAAGACCAAGTTTCCATCAGAGGCCACAATTTCTCAACTCTCCCATAGACTCCCTTAATTGTTGGTTGATCCCTAGGATTATTCATTGCTGGATCATTATGCGTCCATTTCTACCAATTCCTCCTAAGATGTGTCATCGATATGTGGTGTCTCCTCGAATATTTTCTCACCACCAATCATTTCCCTCAGTGAGGTAGAAGTAACATCTGGTTCCCCTAATTGGCATGTGAAGGTGTTCATGGTCATTAGGTACACATGCATATCATGCAAGATCACCATTGATATGATATAAGTAGGTTTGACCTATGGAAGCATGATTCCATCCTATATTATCTTCCACCATATGTTATCTATAATCAGGGACACTAGTAGTGTCCTCTAAGCTATCCATACCATGGGGAAGGCAGTATACATAACTTGCTACAATATATATTTTATCTTTTTGTTGAGATCCACTCCTTCCTCTACCTTTCCAGGCCTAGGATGCCCCTCCATTCTCCCGATATCATTTCGGGTATTCCTTCTATAAATAAAATGGGGGTAGAGTAGCGCCATGTGCCGAACCCGCCACATATTATCATTGAGCTTCTCTTAATGTCTTCTATTCCCCTTTGAGAGAAAATCATATATTTCCCGACTTTTTGTTGCCTCAATCTCTTGCATGATCACTCTTATTTATTACTACACGTACTCTCTTGGAAAACATGACTGAGTTATTGACCTAATCCTGAAATAGACCAATGTTCATGTTTGTGGGTGGATGTGTGATTTACTCTCCCTAGCCCACACATGTTAGCATCCAACACTACTGATGAATGATAAATGGATTTAACTCTTCAAAAAATCCATTGTATACTCTATTTGATATATTGTAAAGTAAATAAACTACATAAAGAACTCGGATTTTGTGTACATCTCAAAGTTGGTATTACCATCAATCTATGAAAACTAAGACCTCTCCCCAAGAGGGAATAAAGTATATATTTTCTCAATTTTCACATTTATGTTATCCAATAGTGTTCCAACCGAGGTTTAGAATAATTGTATTTTTAAATTCATATGATTCCCAATATCGTCTGTGACCCCAATATCATAGAGCACAACTGGACCAAACCTAGGGATGCTGACCATTGACAACCACTTTCCTACGTTTGGCGGGCTGATGGAATTCAGAGACGCATATCCTTTGATATGTGCCTTGATCCAGCTAATATGGAAATATAATAGTATAGAAAGACACATGTTCATGTATCACATTGCCATATGTACCAACTAGAAATATAGACATTCCAACACTAGTACATCAACGTTCACTCTGTTTTAAGCTGCCACAATTGTTGCCATCACTATTGTCCCTGAGCGCAGGCCCATACATGTATCTCTAACTGGAAGTATCCATCCACTGAGTAATTTCACATGAAATATGGTATATAGAAATAGTTTTTTTCCATCCCTCAAAGATACAGAAACTTTACATCTCATGCACCCCCCTCTCTAGAAGCAACAAATTTGATTCGGAACCCCTCCTATGTGGCCCCCACATAGATCACTTTGGTCACCCTGTCATCATCACATCAAGATCCTCTATCAAGAGAATTCATAGACACTTATGGAATATGATATCCTTGTGGAAGAGGGTATAATTCATTATCACTCGAGTTAATTTATCTATCAGTTATTACACTGGAAGAGGGGAATACAACCTATCACCACAAAATTTAGTGTTGGGAGAAATTTTTTATACTAGAAGTTGTTGAGTGGGATTCCATTGATGCAATATAAATCCCATAATATGATTCACACCAACCTATGGTGAATACAATTTTTTTTCTCATTTGGAGAACAATGGCTCTAGTGCTCTAGATGTATATCCGGTTGACTGTATCTCTAAAATTGGGACATTCACACGACCAAATATAGTATGATTTGGAATATCCCAGACTCATATTCCAATAAGGTGTTTTATACCCAATACAAAAAATTCACAATTATAAGACAATTTACCTTATACATACAATCCTAGTCATTAAATTTGACTAGGATACTATCTAGCATGCTATAATGGAAAATGCTAGTGTACTGGGATGGGGATTCATCAACCTATAGATGCTCCACCACAACTATCCTCATCCTTCCACTCACTGTGTAGACGATGATGTCCCCATGCTCCCAGGTAGGGTGTCTATTAATTGTAACATTAAAGAGGATGATCTCACCCCCCTACGTGATCCCAAAGCATGGTGTGTTAAAATCTGGACCCAAGATGTTCACTTTAATTGAAAATCAAAAATTACATAGGGGAAGGTGGTCACTCAACATGTAGTTTCTTTGTGCATCATTAAGAATACACAACAGTTGATGATTGTTTGAAATGATCCTTTATGTTTTAGGAATATATAGTTTTCCCACCATTTTGGCCATCCAAGAAGTGAGAACCATGGGAACATCAATCTCTGCCTGATCTCGTAGATTTTCCATTTTAGAAGAATATCGAGGGTCAAGGTAAGTGTATAGAAAATATCTTACTTACTGGTTTAAATGTGATGCCAGGAACAATTTTAAAGTTGTGATTATAAAATCTCAATGTCTCGAAAATGATATGTGGAAGACTTATTGTGTGGAAATGCAGTCAAATGCTTGGATCTGTGATCAAAAGGAGAACTACACACATGATAGAGAAGGATTGTCATGTGAGAGGTCTTAGTACGGTACATGGTTCCCCTCAATCTATTTAATGATGATGACCATCGGTTTCACCGAGTTCATAACCCAAATTGTATTCCTTAGGCCCAACATTGCACATAAAAGTGGAAATGAGACACCATATTTGGCATTACACTCAGAACCTAGTGTTATGGTCCCCTATCTACATAGATTCAATGCGGGTCATTTATTAGAATCAAAATATCATCTAAGGCCTTAACCATAAATTTTATGTAAACCAATGACACACACCACCAAGAAGGACCATCAGGGGGCCAATAAAGGGGTTTCAGGAAACTTTCAGTAAATGTGTGCTATGATTCAATGTCATGATATTTGTTACCTTAAATAATGTATAATATTCCCTTAATACACGACATCACATACCTTTATAAAACATCATTATGACTAAGGGTGAATCTCAGATCATTCTTCCCTGATAATTGGATCATTGAATGATCTGATTCAATACATCACATTTGATATCTTTTTGAAATCTTCTTAATGTCCAGAGAAATAGTAAAAATTTATACAAATAATTATTCCTATTAAATCACTATAATAATTTATGAATAATGTGACTCTACCTATTTCCCTTCATAACATTGTTTAAACATTTGGGAAGTCAATTAAACCACACTTCCACAATCTGACGAGTTACTTCTGAACCCTTTTTTTCCATTGAATTTGAACAAAAAAATATCTGTTGGAAAAGCCACATACATCTATCTATAATTCATATAACAACTTATCATCATGAAATCATTAATATTTAACTGATAGTCCTTATAAAAGTAAAAACATCTTTTAATAACTGAAGTTGTGTTTCTGATGGAATCTAACTGATGACATTAAAAATGTCCTTTGATATTCTTAATCTGATTCATATTCATGTATAGTCATTCCTCAACCATGTCAATTTTTCCTTAGAAATCTTATTTATGATTTATAAAGCTATAAAAAAAACAAATGAAAACATAATAGCTTTTAATTTACCCTTACCATCCATATAAAAATGAGTTGTACCTTTATGAATCATGCCAAGCTACCCCTACAAGGTGAATAACATCACAACGTCATTCAAAAAACATCGTCCAACCAAATATCTACTCATACAAATATATACCTAATAACCAATGTTTAGTAAACCTCAACTACATATTAATTTTAGTATGAACCCTGTAAATAAAAATTATTTTCACAACTATTTGAATTAATATTGGATCATAAAAACATATAGTGGTCCTGATATTATGAACATTAATAAGATCAATGAATATCTAATTTTTATCATTAAGCACTCTCTCTGAAGGAACATGTTAATAAGAAAATATAATTATTCAGCATAATTTCAGTCCAACCAACTCATTCTAGTAACATCCATATAATGAACTTCAGTTTCCCTTTTAGTATTTTCTTCACTATCTGTTCACCTTTGTTGGAAGGTTTAAAAAAGTATGGTGATGTATATTAGAAAAAAATGGAAATTATTTTTATAAAACCTCCTATATTCACTAAAAACATAACAAGCATTTCATTATCATCAACTTTATTTTTAAAAATACCTTAATACCACTTGGTCTCAACAATCCCCCATTTCAAAAATTATTTTCAATAAATGAATAAATATCTCTAAAACATTTTCACTTAGTAAATTTATTTTTTATCCAAAAATTCAAAGCCTCTATGATAAAAATCAGTGTAATAAACAATAATCATTTTGAAAAAAATACATTAATTTCAATAATATTTAAAAAACATTTTCAGTACCTCTTATAGAATATAAGTATGATACATTTTGAAAATGTATTTCTACTTGGAACTTTCCAAAAAAATAACATTACACTACAAAAAAACATTTCAAATATCCAAATTAATAAAAAGATAAAAAAGTTCGAACATATGTTGAAATTATAGCTTACCCCTATTAAGAACTACCACTAAATACTTGTTGTCTCGTGAAAGGTAAAACCCATACCAATCGATATATTTATGTTACATAATTTTTATTCCCCTATGAAAACACTATCCAAAGAGAGGATGATAGTGGGGATATAGTCACTTTCCTTATCCTCAAAGTGAATGAGGTTTCACACAATTCATCAACCTCAGATTCTTAAATATTTATCTTGACAATGGATTTGTAATTTGTTTTTGGTAATTTCTCTATTATAGGAAAAATATATGGAATTGGTTATTTATTTTCAACATTGTCATTGATGAAGTGATATTTTACATCAATGATCTTTGAATAATAATGCTTCACTAGATTCATAGTATGATTTTTATTGCTTTGATTATTTCAAAATAATAGTATGGGTTACTTCACCTCAACTAAGAAATATTCCATCTATAATACCATCTTTAAAAAATATGTTGTGGCTTTAGTAGTAGCTATGTACTCTAGTTCTGGAATACTAAGATTCACTAAATTCTATTTCATTGTATTCCAAATGAAGTAATATTTTCCCTAAAAAATCACTATATGTGGATTTTAAATCTTCTACACTTCCTTCCAAATCTACATCGATATAACAAAATCGATCAATATTACATGAAAATTCTTATATAAATCCAAAATTACAAATGACTTTAATATATTTTTAATTCATTTTACATCTATTATATGAGATTCTTATGCTGAACATTGAAATGTAGAACTATTTTTGATAACATACACTATATCTATCCTTGAAGCTATTTGATATAATAATTTTACAACAAATATTTTAACCAATTTAGGGTCAACCCCATTTCCTTCCCCACATTTTCAAAGTTATTTCTAACTAAAATAGTTATACAAAATGGAATTCAATATTTCTTGAAAGGATACATAATATGTTCCTTATCATACTAATTCTAATGTATAAAAATACACTTCTTATTATTGGATATTTTTATTATATGAAAATAAATCATTTCTTTTAACATGTAGATTTAAATTAACATTTTCATATCCATAATTTTTTTTATATTTTTCATCATTATTACAAGGGAATATGATGTAATTATAATAAAAATCATATGGAAGGAAACCTAATGATTTTATTTTAACATAGATATTACAATCAAAACTAATTTTCATGAAGTTAATCATTATTAATAAAGTATTCAGATTATAATCTTGTGCTCTTTCATATCATATAAACTCATAAAATGCCTTATATATATTGAACATGTATATTTCGTATTTACCAAGCCTCAAGCCACATAGCTGTTCAATATAAACATCTTTATTGATCACTCCATTAAAAAAAGATAACTTGACAGTCATTTGGAAAATCATAAAACTATGTTTTTCAATGATAGGAAAAAACATTATAAGAGTTTTTAATCATGACACTTGAGAAATCTTCTCATAAAAGTAAATGGAATCATTTTGTGAGTGATAATTATAGACTAGTTGTTCCATGTTTCTGATCGCATCACCTTTTTCATTAAACTTGTTTTGTAATGAAAACTTTATAAATATCAAACTCCTAGTGTTTGGTTTGGGTTGAAGTTCCCATTTTTCATTTTGTTCAATATGATATTTCTTATCATTCATAAATGTTATCTATTCATGATTCTATAATTCTTCACCAATAACTTTTGGACCAACCTATGAATATAATGAAGTATGTGAAAATAAAATTTATGTTCTTATGGTTTGAACCAATTTTAATTGATCTCTAATAATGTTTTAGACACCAACATTCTTGTTTGGCGTAAGATTAGATGTTTGTATTTTTTCTTCATAACATGAGATGTTTGAGTAGGAATCTTCAATTCAAGCTACATCAATATTTTTACTATAATTAATAATACTTTTAGGTTTTTCAACTCTCACCACTGCATATTCATTTTCATTCACATCTATAATCAATTGTGAAAGTTTATTATTTGAATTATCAAAATATTTCTTATCTATAGAGTCAAAAACCATTCTAGTAACTTTATTATAACACATGTATGATCTAACATTAGTATATTCTCTGTGGAATTAGGAAAACATGTTATGGGCCATGCATAACTTTTTTTTCTTGATCAATGATAAATTTGATACTTACACAACAATAAATATCTTGTTCAACATAATTAAATTAGTGAATATAGAGAATTGATAAAATAATGAATCTAAATTAAAATATTTTTACACATTATTTATAATTTATTTACAAAATTAAGAATTACCATTTTAGAAATATTATTCATTAATGTAACTGAAAATTGATCAACATCATTCCATAATTTCATTGTAATGAAGAAGAATATATTTCATTTATTAGTAATCCTTACGTGTTCAACAAATACCTACACATACCTGTATGATTCAGTAGATTCTAGCATGTCAGGTCTTATTGATTACATAATTTTCCTTTGATACCACAAAATAACTTCCAAAGGATGGTCATTTAACTCTCTTGACTGAAGAGTAAAAGGTAGAGGAATATTACTCTCTATTCATGGGAGTGTTTTGGGAGAAGGGAGAACCTTAGGTATTTTAAGGGGATTCTTTAAGGTTTTTTTGTATAACAAAATAAATGAATTAGTTCTCATGAAAAATATTATAATTGTGTTCATATATTGAAAGGGTTATAAATAAATATTTTCACCAGTCACCATTAATATTGTCATTATCCTTACAGATCCCCATGTCTATAATAATAATAATAATATTATTTCTCTACATATGGTATAATTTAAAATAAAGTTAAATATTATTTTAAAAAATAATTGTCAATATATATTATTTCTTAGTAGACATATAAACATGGTTCTCCATTCATCCACAAACTCTGTCAGGACAAGAGTAAGTTATATGTATTTAATAAAGAAATATCACTAAACTATTCAACTATAAATAAGAAAATATTATATTCAATATATATATAAAAAATATTTATTATATATTCTTGTCACAAAGTATTCTATCGAATAACTAGTGAAGCAATATATGAGATTAAGAAAACATGAATAATTTTTAAACCATGTGAGGGAATAATATTAATTCAACATGTTAAATAATAAATAATAAATATTTTTTTTGGATAATAAGAGTTTATGACGGTTATAAGAGGGTGTAAATTTCAGTTTAAAATTTTAAAATAAAACCAAACACAAAAACCTTATGTAAAAAATGATCAAACTAAAATATTTTCCAATGATTAGAGTATCAAAATCAGATCCTATGACCGTTAGATTATATTAGATATTTTTATTGATATCGGAATCTGTCTGATAAAAGTAATATTAAAATGTTAATTATACATATAATTTCTAATGAATTTTCGTAATAGATAGTGAAACATATATAAATAATAATTACAAAATAATATAATATTAATAATGATTAAGAAACATTAATAACATAATTTAATCTTTATTATTAAGAGTTAAGGGATTCACAAATCTTGACTAATGATATCCATGTTTTTTACTTATTGTGAAGATATGTATTTCTATACAATAAAATCTGTCGATCTAATAGATCGGTACTACTCAATTTTTCAGTCCACTAGAATCCCATGATCTATTTGATTGGTATTATCAATTTATTTCTTAAATAATAAATTCTTCAATATTATGATCACTCTATATCTTCCTAGCTTCAAATTTGACAATATAATGGATTAGATTTACCATCATACTATCCTCAAATTCTCTCAATCAGTTCCCAGAACAGATTCACTGAACACAAAAGAAAATTATTCTAATGAATTTATAAACCTCATAAGTATTCTTGATAAATTTGACTTTCTAAAATATTTAAAAAAATTGGAATGAGATGTTTCTGAAAATAAATATTTTGATCACATGAGTTTAAAATGATTCATCTACCATCTCTTCAAATAACTTTATATTTATTGGAAATACAAAAATGATGATATTTTATAGTTGGCTCCAATAGCCTTGGATAGTTTTCAATTTGATAACTCATATTGATTTGGATCTTGATTCTTGACATCTAATAATGAGTTATAATTCATTTTTACTATGTCATTTATTTTAGCACCATTAAAATGATATTTTTTATTTTCAAAAATCAATATATATTTAATAATTTAGATTATAAACATTGGATATTCTGATGGAATTCACTATTGTTTTTCAATCTAGTAAACAGATCGAAGGAGAATTTGGGGTATCAGTACCTCATTCAGTCCAATGGTTAAAACTTTTCTGAATCATACAGATAGGAAATTATTCTATCCAATAATGAGTATAATAGTTCTTCCGATATATTAGGTTTACCATTAGTTTTATGTATTGGATTGAATAATAATATTTTATATTAATTTTATGTTAGAAAAGTTTATAACATCTCTTTAAAAAGAAACTTTCTACAAAAAAACATAAAAACTAGGGAAATATAAAGTTATTGATATGGTGTTTTGAGATGGTATTTATTATTTCCAATAATAAGGGGTGAAATATTTGAATGTATAAATTTTGAATCAACAATCACCCAATTTATGGAAACCACAAAATACAAAACATAAAATGAAAAAAATAACTTTGAAAAAATAATATACAAACATTTTTCTTTTATGAACTCCAATTATTGTAATTATATATTGACTACCCCTGAGTTCGTAATTTATTTTTGAATGGATGAAAATAATTACATAAAATTATATACCTTTTAAAAAATAATTCTTAAAATAACTATCCCCATTAAATAATTCCCAAAACATATCAAAATATCTCCCCCAAACTTATATAAATCAACTACAAGAAATCTCATCATTCATAATGACCCCCTTATGCATATCTTTTTAAAATATATCCCCCATTTTGATAATAAAAATCAATAGTGGAGGAACTATAATTTCTTTAAAATTTCAAAATATAATAAAATATTAAATAATTGTATATGAATTGGCTATTTGACTAATAAATTAGAGAAATAACATTCATCCAAACAAAATTAGAAAATAGCCTTGCAGAATAATTTAGAAAAAAAGAGATCTTTCACATTCACCATTCATTGATTTTTTTAAAAATAATAGTTGAAGTAATCAAATGAAAATGTTCAGTCTTTATTTAATAACTTTTTAATGATAATTTTAATCTTCATAACATCATCAGAACCATTATAAGAATCTTTGATTGATGATTCAGGCTTCAAAATCATGAAATCCAGAACTGCATTCTTTTTAACTTTTTCCTCTAACCTTTCAATATCCTCACAAATCATCTTATTTTCATCCTTCATATGGAATTACTCATATTAAAATTTTCATATTTTGTTTTTATCTACTAGCATGTTGTGAACCAATTATTTAAATAAATTAACATTTTTAACCTGGTCATCTATAATGTCTTTATTTTCTTCTACAAACATAACACTATCTGAAACATAATTGGAATGTTTTTTAAATAAATTATAAATATTAGTTGAGACTTTCATGAAATCCATTATATAATCCTAAATTTATTTTAAATAAATGTCATTGAGATTCACCCAAAAAACCATATTATTGATAAATGTTCATCAATCCTTTGTTTTAATTTATATTGTTTTCAATTTTTAGTAATTTTGAATGAAATTTTATGTTAATAACATCAACTATATTGATTTTTCATTCATCGCAGATTCAATTTTTCGTCTTGCTTGAATGTTCAGAATGCTTTTAGTTGTGGTGACTAACATTTTTCTTGTTAATAAAACATAATTAATGTTTTCCTAAGATTATGTAGTAGTTCAGTCTCATGAATTTTTTTTCACTTTTAAATAATTTTGTCTTGGATGTTTGGCATTTGGATTCTTTTAATTTGACTCTACTATTTTCCCAGTATCATTTTCAAATTAAAATACATTAATTCTATACATTTCAATATGTAACTCAACCTTGTCTGATTATTTTGTTCAAGAGTGAAAATATATCTCTTCATCTTTTACTGAGGAATTCACTTCCCATGAATGTTTAAGTCCATATACTTATTTGATAGGGAAGGTAATGGGGTTAAAGAAAAAGATGATTCCAATATAATTTTATTTTTCATTTCTCATCCTCGTGTTCTATTTCTTGTTCATCAATTTCATTATCTTCTTCTTCCTTTTCTTCATTTACTTCTTCAAATTATTCCTTTTCATCTTCTAATTCATTTTCTAACTACCAATAAATGTTATGAACACTTTTATTATATTTATTAACATACATTGGTTTTTAGTTCTAAACATTCATTGAAATATATAGTAGAACTATTCTTGTAACTTCTTTAATAACATTTTTACATATCACTTTTTTTAAAATATCGGTACTATTTCTAAACATATAGTTTCAAAAAACATCAATAAATGAATAATTTGATCAATATGATAGGTTATTCTTAATCGATGACTTCTATAGATCACTGATAAATGAGAATTTGATATAATTGGATAATCTGAAGCATTTTAAAAATAATTCATCAAACATTAAACTATTTTATCTTCAATAATATATTTTTTCCTTTTATTTTCTGCTTCCATTAACTCATCTTATTCTCTAATTTTTAATGATAAGGCCTCAACCTTTAGAAGATCAAACACTAGATCAGAAGGTTTCTTTTTGGGATTGTGAGTCATGAGTTTTTTGAACTCATCATCAATCATTATCTTTATTTTCATTTCATATTTTAGAGTATAAGATTCACCCTCTCTCTATTATTTCATATCGTCTTTCTTTTTATAAGGTCCTATATCGAACACAGTTCTTTATACTATATAAAATAAAACTTCAACATGTTATAAAAAATAATTATTTTCTTGGAATAGTGTTTTCTCTAATCAGGGAAATATTTTCCATCATTGCATAACTTCGATTCCTGATCATAAGGATTTCCATACAGTTCACTATCAACTGGTTTTGAAAATAATGAAACATTATGATCTTCTACACCATCAAGAACCTCCTAATTTATTCCTTCATAATGAAAACAAATTTTACGATGCTTTTTTACCTCAAATTCATCAGATAATAAATAAAAATCATGTTTGATAAATTGATGGTATCTCTATCACCCTTTCTCTGTATTAGGAAAACCTAAATCCATAAAGTGGCCAGTCATTCATCTAACGTAAGGTGGGATAACATCAATAATTACTTATAAGATGTAAACAACGATTATTTAGCCTTAATCTTCAGGAAAATTCCAATATTATTAGGTAATTCAGGACATGGGAGATAAACTTCACCCTCAAAAGGTACTTCTATGCACTTTGTGAGTTGTTGGTTGGAAATTTTACACTCTTAAAAAAATTAAAAATTATTTTTTCCTTACCATCATACAAATGCATTTTTAGTGAAGAATAAAATTATCTCAAAATTTCAGGATAGTATTTATCAAAAAAAAATATATGTTTTTCAAATAAAATTTTCTCCCAACCGTAAAAATTGATGATCTTTTTTAGAATGGAATAATTCATCTCATACTAGGATCCATCAAAAGGACATTCTCTAAAAACATTTTTATGTAAAATATTTATTTGTGGTCATATTCCTAAATTTAATGATGGAGATTTGATGAATTCCAAAACTTCGGAATGATCACTTAATGGAGTGGTGAGATTCAGGAAAAATATTTGAGAATAGATGTGGAACATGGGGTGACCCATCCTTCTAAATAATAAGAATGATGTTTTTTCTTCTAGATTAAATTCACCGACTATGATGAAAACATATTTTTTATCTTATGGTTGAGATTTAGTTGAAGAATATTTATAAATGTAAATTTTAACTCATAATTTTGGTACAAATTTTTTTATTAGATTGAGAAACATTTTGAGTAGAAAAAAACATTATGTTTGTAACAATAATTTTTAAAACTAAAAGTACATGTACAAAAAAATTTATAATCTAAATAAATGGATAAAACCCATAAAAAAATGAATTGAAGATCACCTTTTATATTAGAAATGTTACATCGGTTTGAGAATCAAATTATTCTTATTTTGTTTAATGATATTGATTAAAAATATGTTTATAATGAATACATTGTATAAAAAATTATTAATAACAATTATTCAATATAAAAAATTTAGAATAATTATTTATTCCGGATAATGTTTTTTTGAAACAATAATTAATAAAATAATTTTGTTGTGGGGATTGTATAAAAATTTTGAATCCTAAAAAATATTTATAAAAATTCTGAATTTGAAAATTTTATTATGGTAAAATATTTATAAAAATATTTTTCTTGAGAAAAAAATGTTTTATAAAAATAGACTTATTTTGATAACATAAAAATTTTAGAGATGTAAAAGTAAAAGAAAAACAAAATATTTATATTATACATAACAAATGTAATTCCACTTGGAAATATCTTTCATTAATACTAGAAGATTAGTAAAATAGAAGTCGAAATGATGAATCACATGATATTGTTATTTCCTATATTCCCATTAATATATTCTAATTTTTTATAAGTAAGAGTTTTAGTAAAAATATCATCTAGTTTTCTTCCATTTTTATGAATTATAAAATTATATCACTTTTTTTGATATCCTGAAGGAAATAATGTGTTATATCTATGTTTTTATAATGTTATTGATGTCCTAGGTATTTAATTTAAGAAATGGAACTTTTGTTATCACAAAAAAGTTAATTTTTTTTGTAAAAATCATTCAAATGTTTGTGAGTGTTTTTTTCATCCACAACACTTGAGCACAACAACTTCCAGCTGCCACATATTTGGATTTAATAGTGGAATGATTTTCTAATTGTTGTTTTGTAAAAGACCATGATTATAATTATTATTCTATGAAATAACTTTTTTATATGTATTTTTAGATTCCATATTACATCCAACAAATCCATCATCCAAAAACATTTCAACTAAAAATCTTTTTGAGAGGAGTAAAACCAACCTAAAGACATAGTTCCCGTAAGGTAAAAAAATATTATTTAACCAACATTAATATGTGAATTTTTTGGATTGGATTGATATCTAGACTATAAGAATATTGATAGTATTAAATCCATATGAATTTTTATGACCCTTCCCCTGGGGCCCATGCAGTGACTACCCCAAGCCCACCTTCTGTAGGCCAGGGGCTGACGACTAGAACCAAAAAGGCATATCCCTATACTGAGAAGGCATTTACTTTAAACATGTACAAACACAAAATTAAAGAACACAAAAAGGAGAAACCATAAATTAAAAGACTCATCCCACACTTGGTTTAAGTTAAGTATATAAGTACAGATGATTAGTCATTAATCAAGATCATATTTTCCTCTCAAGAGGCTCTCCTACTGGATGACACATGATCAGTATGCGCTAACCCACGCAAGATAACTAAGCACTGACCCACATAGGATATAACCCACAAAAGATTCATATGAAATGACCTATACATGATCATTTAGTGATGACCCACACAGGATCGATATGTACTTACACACACAGGATTGCTATTCATTTATCATGTCACAACCAATCTCCTCATCCTTATTGCCAACCACTGGATTCCTACTCATAGTACACTTGATTTAGGGAGAACCACTCTTAAATCTATCATTTTTATTTAAATAGGCATAATTTTCCATGAATAAGTATCCCAAAGGACCATCATGTAATAAGGGTACCAACGCGACATACATCACATAAATCAGACGCCCGGTCTGTGACTTATAAGCGTTTTAGCACTGAGGACCCGGTAAGATTCGGGTTTGATCCACCCCAAATATAGTCAAAGTTTAACTAAAACCCACGTTTAGTTTACAAAATGTTCCTTCTCTCTCCAAGGATCCTAGTTCCATAGACAGTTTGTCAAACGGACGCCTGATTCACATGTTACGACTCTTTTAGGGAAACTGGGCATGGAAGGGATCAGTTCGGGTGCAACCCAGCCCGACCTGGTATGGGCTGACCCGACCTCGTCTGGTTCTGAACTGGACCAGTTGGGCTGGGCCACGACGATCTTGGCCTGCTGGGCCACAGATCGGCTCGACCCACCTGGGTGGTGTAGCCCACTGGGCTGGCGTGGCCCAACCAACGGAGGGGCGTGGCCCATTGTGCTTGCGCGACCCAACCCTCGAAGGGAGCGCCATGATGGGCTCGAGCAACCAGACCATTATGAGGCACAACCCAATAGTGCGGGGTCCTCCAGAGCTGGCGCGAGGTGGGGATCAGCCCTCCGATTTTCCCGAACGGCTGCGGCCCTGTTGGATGAGCGCCGACCAAGCTGGCGTGGGTGGGGAGTGGCCCCTAGGTCACCTGCGGGACCCGTTGTGGGTCCCGGACCTCCGCCGCACCTTCTGAGCCGTGACCACATTTACCGGTGTACGACGACATGCCACATGCTTCCGTCTGCAGTCGGCCGATTCCGGTCACCACTGTTCACCACCGTTGTAGGCCGTGCCCCCCCCCTTCTTCGGTGGCACACGACAACGTACTGCCACCTCCTTCACTGTTGGTTATTGTCATCCACCACCATCACCCATCGTACTAGATTTTGTTCAACCCTAATACAAATGCCCACGAATAAACCCACCATGTTTCTAGAAAAGGTTGGAGGTTCTAGGACTTTTTAATTTGGCCCATGCTCTCTGCGTTAGCATGATATTAATAGGGTAGTAATGATTCCACGACTCTTGAAATCATAGAAGAAAATAAACCCTAACTCAGAATTGTTGGAGAACGATCTTATTTTGGGGGTAGTGTCGATTTTCGTATTTCCCAAAACAATCCACCAATGACGTCGCTCAATCTCACTCCTCAGTTCATCATTTGGTGGTGATCATCACTGCTCACAAGAACTGGTCATGTCCTCCAAGTGGTTAGCATTGTATCACTTTACCATATCATCTTCGCTTGGTGAAGCCGTGCCAATACTCCTCCCCAAGATCCATATAAATAGAAGAGGGGGAGGGTGAGTAACCCACGTGGAATTTATGGGTTTAAATTAATTAGGGAACCTTCCTAATTCCAACGGTGCTGATACAATGAAATGATTAGTCCAATTATTTAATGGCTTGACACAACGTTGGTTCTTCTACTGCCGCTTTCCCATTGGAGGAAAAAAATTAAATAAAATAAATTTGTAATTTTATTATTCTTTTAAAAGTTCCAAAATATATATTTTTCTCCCGGCCTACTACGGTTGAAGTGAAGTCTCCCTTAAGAGAATCCATGCATTGCAGATTCAACGGTGCCCTCATATTTTTAATCTGATCACGGGTTCTGAAGATAGAAAATTTCGCCTACACGTTTACATAATGTACTTTAAATAAAGTTGATAAATTTATTCCGAGCACACCTAGCCTAGGAATCATGCGCTTTCAATTTTTGCAGACATGTAATAATTCCATATAATTCAAAAAAATTACATTGAAAATCTGGTTCCTTACATTATCTCTTCCATAGGGATTTTTATCCACAAAAGACACAACAATGACTAAGGGAAAAAAATGGGGGTACTGAGCACAAATATGATCCTCCTGCTCCTATGTTCTCTCCTGGAGGTTCCCGTGCTACAAGCAAAGACACGCCAGATGTATTGATCGCCCACAAGGGACCCGCTCTTGTCAATACTCAATCTCCACTAGAACATCCTGAAGCATTTCTCCATCATCAAAGTCCAGCTCTCCATTGTAGATGATGTGAGATGGGTCATGTACATATATCATCATCTAGGATATGTGGAAGATGTTGCGAACCCTCTGCAATTTCATTAGAAGTGCCAAGCGGTATTCCACCTCTCCAATCCTTTGAAGTATCAGAAATAATCTGATAAACCAAAAAGATAACTTTCTGACCCGATCAAATATCTGCCAACCTCTTCGAGGTGACACCGTTAGGAATACATGGTCTCCATCTTCTAACTCTAAATGTATTCGTCTCCTTTCAATATATGATTTATGTCTGCTCTGTGTAGTCTTCATCTGCACCTGGATGATATTCACCTTCTCAATGGTTTCCAGTACCAACTATAGACGCATATGTGCTAAATCCCATAGGTATTTCCAACATATAGGTGATTTTAAAGGTCTACCGTACAAGGCCTCAAAATTGTGCCATACCAAAGGTGGAGTGATAAATGTTTTTTTATATGAACTCCACCAAGGGAAAGTGATCCTCCCAACTATGGACAACATTGAGGATGCTACCATGAAGAATGTCCTCCAGTGTTTGTATCACTACTAGAAATGACGGTTATACCAATGGTTTAAAACCATTGGTATAGGCTAGAAAACCATTGGTATAGCCTATACCAATGGTTTTCCAAACCGTAGGGCAGTAAGCGGTGAGGAAATCCCTATACCAATGGTCTGAAATATACCATTGGTATATGCCACTGGATGTATTGATTTACCGATGGTTATAGACTAACCATTGGTATATGTTTGTATAGCATTTTTACCAATGTTTTCATTGAAACCGTTGGTATATATGGAAGACTAAACATTATACCAACGGTTCTAAAACCATTGGGATAGTCATTAAATTTCTCTCAAAGTATACCAACAGTTTAAAACCATTGGTATTGTGTATTTCCAGAACTATTGCACAGTGGCCCCTCTAGTAGCCCCTCTAGTTTACACCTGCATAAAAAATAGCACAAAAAACACATACAAACAGACTTAAAACAACATAAAAAACTCATACAATAGAAAAAAACACATAAAACCATCAAAATCGTCCAACCATGTCATGTACTAAAATTCCTTATTTAGATCTTCATATGAAAAAAATCATCCAGTAGAGTTGAATAACAGTTTCAATAACTCAAACATTATTTACACCAATTTAAATCTTCATATGACAACCTCTCATCCAGTAGTAATTCACCCCACCCCTGCACAACCCCCCTAACCAGCACAACCCCCCCCCCACCTCCCCATCACATTTTAATAGGTAGAATAGTGTGAGAAATACTTATTAGAGTTGAATAAGAGTTTGAAACTGGCTCAAATCCCATTTTTTCTGATCATAGATTTGGGTATGTATTGATTTGTGATGAATTTTTCATTGAACATGTATTTTTTATAATATATAGAGAAAAGGTATTTTCTTAGGATTATCGTCACTTATGATCCCAATAGTGAAACTACCCTACTCATGAAATAGAGTTTGCGATTATCATTGAGGAGTGTAAGTTTCAATTGTTGTATTCACTTAAAATGATGTCCTTTTGAAACAAAATTGAGACACTTTGAGTTTTTTCGGCCACACCACACTTTAGATTGAAGTGCGGATGACTCGTACACATCAAAAATGACCCATGGTTCAGTTTCCTAAAGTATCAACACAATCAAAATGCATTTTGTCAGTTTTCACTATGCTAGTTGTTTTTACATAAAAGTGTATCCATTTTAAACAAAACAAAGACACTTTGTGTGGTACCAGCCCCACCGTGCCCCAAATTGAGGCGGGGTTGACTTTTACATGTCACAAATGACCCATGGGTCATTTTACTAAATTATATACACAATCCAAATCTGTTTGGTCGGTTTTCCGTATGTCAGTTTGTTTTTTCACTTAAAATGTTGTCCACTTCAAATAAAATTGAGACAATTTTAGTGGTACCAGACACACCATGCCTCAGATTGAGGTGATTTTGACTCGTACTCATGAAAAATCACCCATGTATCATTGTATTAAAGTTTTAAAACAATCCTAATGCGTTTGTTCAGTTTTCCGTATGTCAGTTGTTGTTTTAACTTATAATGATGTCCAATTTAAACAAAAGAGAGACATTTTGAGTGGTGTCGGCCACAAAAAAACTTGGATTGAGGTGGAGTTGACTCGTACATGTCAAAATTACCCATGGATCGTTTTCCTAAAATATCAACAAAATCAAAATGCGTTTGGTCGGTTTTCTGTATGCCAGTTGTTGTTTTCACTTAAAATCTTGTCCATTTCAAATAAAAGTGAGACAGTTTGAGTGGTGTCGGCCACAGTTTCCCTCAGATGGAGGCGAGGATGACTCATAAACGTCATATAATATCCATGGATCATTTTCCTAATGTTTCAACCAAATATGAATGATTTGGTTTGTTTTCTGTATGTCAGTTTTCGTATTCACTTAAAATGATGTCCTTTTGAAACAATAGAGAGACACACTGAGTGGTGTTGGGAATACCGCCCCTCGGATTGAGGTGGGGTTTACTCTTAAAAGACAAAAACAAAAAATGGATCGTTTTCTTAAAGTACCAACATAATCCGAATGCATTTGGTCAGTTTTAGGTCTGCCAGTTGTTTTTACTTAAAAGCGTATCCATTTTAAACAAAAGAAATATACTTTGAGCGGTATCGGCCAGATCGTGCCTCAGATTGAGTCAAGGTTGACTCGTACATATCAAAAATGACCCATGGATCATTTTCCTAAAGTCTCAATAGAATATTAATTCATTTGGTTGGTTTTTCGTATAACAATTGTTGTTTTCACTTAAAATGCTGTCCATTTAAATGAAAAGTGAGACACTTTGAGTGGGGTCAGACACACCGCACCTCGGATTGAGGTAGGGTTGACTTTTACACGTCCAAAATGACCCATGTATCGTTTTCCTAATGTTTAAACAGAATCTGAATGCGTTTGGTCAGTTTTCCGTATGTCAGTTGTTGTTTTCACTTAAAATGATGTCAATTTTAAACAAAAGGGAGACATTTTGAGTGGTGTCGGCTGCAGTGCACCTCTTATTGAGGTGGGGTTGACTTATTCACCTCACAGATGACCCATGGATAATTTTCCTAAAATATCATCACAATCCTAATGCGTTTGGTTGGTTTTCCATATGGAAGTTGTTGTTTTCACTTAAAATATTGTCCATTTCATATAAAAGTGAGACAGTTTGAGTGGTGTCGGCCACACTGGCCCTCGAATTGATGTAGGGTTTACTCATACACGTCATATATGACCCATGGATCTTTTTCATAAAGTTTCAACCAAATCAGAATGCCTTTAGTTGGTTTTCTGTATGTCAGTTGTTGTATTAACTTCAAATGATGTCCTTTTGAAACAAAAGAGAGACACTTTGAGTAGTGTCGGCCACACCGCTCCACATATTGAGGCAGGGATGACACATAAACATAAAAAATGACCCATGGATCGTTTTCTCAAAGTATCAACACATTCCGAATGTGTTTGGTCGGTTTTCGATATGCCAGTTGTTATTTTGACTTAAAATCCTGTACATTTCAAATAAAAGTAAGACAGTTTGAGTGGTTCCGGCCACACTGGCCCTCGGATTGAGGTGGGATTGACTCATATATATCACATATGACCCATGGATCGTTTAATAATGTTTCAACAGAATCCGAATGCCTTTGGTCAGTTTTCCGTATGTCAGTTGTTGTATTCACTTAAAATGATGTCCTTTTGAAACAAAACAGAGACACTTTGAGTGGTGACAGCCTCACTACACCTCGGATTATGGCAGGGTTGACTCATACACGTTAAAAATGACCCATGGATTGTTTTACTAAAGTATCAACACAATCTGAATGTATTTGGTCAGTTTTCTGTATGCCAGTTTTTTTAATTAAAAGTGTAACCATTTTAAACAAAATAAATACACTTTGAGTGGTACCATCCACACCATGCCTTAGATTGAGGTGGGGTTGACTCATACACATCAAAAAAATGACCCATGTATCCTTGTCCTAAGGTATCAACAGAATCTGAATGTGTTTTTTTGTTTTCCAAATGTCAGTTTTTGGTTTGCACTTAAAATGTAGTCCATTTCAAAGAAACGTGATACACTTTGAGTGGTTCTGGCCACAATGCGCCTTAGATTAAGGTGAGGGTTTACTTGTACACGTCCAAAATGACCCACAGATTATTTACCTATTTTTTCAATAGAATCCGAATGCATTTGGTCAGTTTTCCGTATGTTAGTTGTTGTTTTCACTTAAAATGATGTCCATTTTAAACAAAAGAGATACATTTTGGGTGGTGTGGGCAGCACTGTGCCTCGGATTGAGGCAGGGTTGACTCATACATGTCACAAATGACCCATGGATCATTTTCCTAATTTATCAATACAATCTGAATGTGTTTGGCTAGTTTCCCATATGCCCGTTATTGTTTTCATTTAAAATCATGTCCATTTCAAATAAAAGTGAGACCGTTTGAGTGGTGTCGGCCACACCGACCCTTGGATTGAGGTGGGGTTGATGAATACTTGTCACATATGACCCATGGATCGTTTTTATAATGTTTCTAGTCAATAAAAATGCCTTTAGTCATGTTTCTGTATGTCAGTTGTTGTATTCACTTAAAATGATGTTCTTTTGAAACAAAAGAGATACATTTGGAGTGGTACAGACCACACCACACCTCGGATTGGGGTATGGATGAATCATACACATCACAAATGACCCTTTTATTGTTTTTCTAAGGTATCAACATAATCTTAATGAATTTGGTCTATTTTCTGTAAGCCATTTTTTGTTTTTACTTAAAATCAAGTCCATTTCAAATAAATGTGAGAAACTTCAAGTGATACTGGCCACACCATGCCTCAGATTTAGGAAGGGTTGACTCGTTCCCATCGCGTATGACCCCTGGATCTTTTTTCTAATGTTTCAATAGAATCAGAATTCCTTTGGCCGGTTTTCTGTATGACATTTGTTGTATTCACTTAAAATGATGTCCTTTTGAAACAAAAGAGAGACACATTGAGTGGTTCTGGCCACACCACACCTCAAATTGAGGCGGGGATGACTCGTAAATGCCAAAAATGACCCATGGATCGTTTCCCTAAAGTATCAACACAATCTGAATGTGTTTGGTTGGTTTTCCATATGCATGTTTTTGTTTTCACTTAAAATCCTGTCCATTCCAAATAAAAGTGAGACACTTCGAGTATTACAGGCCACACCGTGCCTTAGATTGAGGCGGGGATGACTCATACACATCACATATGACCCATGGATAATTTTCCTAACGTTTTAGAAAAATATGAATTCCGTTGGTTGGTTTTCTATATGTCAGTTGTTGTATTCAGTTAAAATGATGTGCTTTTGAAACAAAAGAGAGACACTTTGAGTAGTGTCAGCCACACTGATCCACATATTGTGGAAGGGATGACTCATACGCGTCAACAATGTCCCATGGATCGTTTTGCTAAAGTATCAACTTAATATGAATGCATTTGGTCGGTTTTCCATATGCCAGTTGTTGTTTTCACTTAAAATCCAGTCTATTTCAAAAAAAAAGTAATACATTTTGAGTGGTGCCAGCCACACTGGCCCTCAGATTGAGGTGGGGTTGACTCATACATGTCACATATGACCCATGGATTGTTTTCTAATGTTTCAACAGAATCTGAATGTCTTTGGTCGGTTTTTCGTATGTCAGTTGTTGTATTCACTTAAAATGATGTCCTTTTGAATCAAAAGAGAGAAATTTTGAGTGGTGCCAGCCACACCGCGCCTCGGATTAAGGCGGGGTTGACTCGTACACGTCAAAAAAGACCCATGTATTGTTTTCCTAATGTATATGAAAAATCTGAATGTGTTTAGTCAGTTTTCCGTATTCCAGTTGTTTTTACATAAATGTGTATCCATTTTAAACAAAAGAAAGACCCTTTGAGTGGTACCGTCCACACAATGCCCTAGATTGAGGCGAGGTTGACTCATACACATCAAAAAGGACCCATGTATTCTTTTCCTATAGTATCAATAGAATCCAATTGTGTTTGTTTGGTTTTATAAATGTCAGTTGTTGTTTGCACTTAAAATGTAGTCCATTTCAAAGAAAAGTGAGACACTTTGAGTGGTGCTGGCCACACCGCGCCACAGATTGAGGTGAGGGTTGACTTGTACAAGTCACAAATGACCCATGGATTATTTCCCTATTGTTTCAATAGAATCCGAATGCATTTGGTAAGTTTTCCGTATGTCAGATGTTGTTTTCACTTAAAATGATGTCCATTTTATCAAATGAAAAAATTAAATTAAAGAACCCTTATTCAAGATATGTAATTCAATATAATTAAGAATTAAGAATGAATCTAAATTCAATTTAAATCATTCTTAAATTAAAGAGGCTGTGAGAGGGACTCTACCTCATGGTGGAACCAAGCTGTCCACATCGGCTCTTGGAGCTTTCTAACTAAAAGATACTACCCCTCCACTGTGTATACGCACCTTCAAACACAGGTATGGACACCTATCCCCTATGAACACACATGTATGGCCATGAGCATGTGAAAGGGGATCCTTGCATATATTCTTATATGCATATGTCATTCTCCACTCACGTGCGTATGAATTTATATATATACACATGGGCACACCTAGCCCCATACGTGTATAATCAATACCATGGGTGACTATACACGTAACGGGGGAACCCACATACATATACTTACATACTTATGTACATACAGGCGAGTCTCCCTTGACTTGGCCACTCGAAACCATCAATCAAGGATCAACACACTACACAAAGGATATTAAGAACCATAAAACACATGAAGGACACTACATAACCAGTGAGAAACCAACCAATGGCATTAAAGCCTTACCTAGATCGGCAGCAGAGAACCAAATCCACCCAAACCAACACGAAACGATCCCACACCCTACCGAAAACATTATATGGAGTAAAACACACTAAATACCCAAATTCATAAGGTGGAAGACAAGTAGTAACCATAGAATCTTACCTCGGATCAAAGCCGATGGAATGAATCAATCTAAACTCATTCTGGCACACATCACATAATATAATTACCCTCTGCCCATAGAAAGCAGTCAAAGATCTTAGTGACCAATGCGACAAAGAAAATAAAATAAATACTAAACTAAAACATGTATTTCTCCTGGGACTATACCTATCATCGCCCAACATATAAGTACCACAGCACCCCAAGGGTCAAATCATGGTCCTTCAAGCAAAGGGGAAACAGATCAATGTTTCAAAATGATACTATCAAATAGTACATTCCTATTAATTAAAAATTACTCTTCCTATTAATGGTATGTAATCAATTTGACTCAAGTTTCATCTTAGTTTGGTTTTGTTTGATAAAATGGATGAGGTGTTATTATTCTTGTATATTTGGTTTACACTTGAGATATTCATTTAAAAATGATACATGTATTTGGCATTATTATTTATGGATTTAGTTCTTATCCTATTGTCATGGGGCCTGTCCACATGAATAATTCATGGAATGTTGGGTTCAGTTGACATTTATGCGCTTTACTGTGATTGATGTCACTAACGATGAGGATTTAGATCAAGTAAAACATTCATAAGAGTATTGGGCATTGTAGTGATAGGTGTGGAAATTGTACATTTAGTGTTTGATGTGGAAATAATTATGAGCATGGATTTGAATGTTGGTAGTTTCTTAGAGTGGTACGGTCCCTCTGTGTATATAAAATGTATTATTAAAGGTTTTACTCCATTTAATGATTCAAGAGTTCTACTAAAGAGATGGTGATTTAGTTGTTAGTGTGGGTATTGGGTATTGTCAGACAGATTGGCATTATAATTCCAAGAGGCTTGGTGTGAATTATGTTAGAATGGAACCTGGTTAGTGGGGCTGGGTTATAATACATAATTTTTATGAGGTTCTTGACCAGATTATTGGGAATATAATGTTTATGGGTACGACATGGTGTTCTTTTGTGATTAGGACAATCATAATGTGGATAATCCTCTTTGTCTAGTTGTATAATGAGATGTGCATCAAGGCATGGGATAATCCTAGAGAGAAGAGTTTAGACTATGTGACTGAGAGGATAGACTAGGATAGGTTTGATAGGATTAGGTGAGTGGCCAACCCAAGCGAGAAGGACACGATTTATGGAAACACTTAGAGACACGTGGGGTTATTTATGCTATCTCATGGAGACACTTGGGGTTATTTCATGACTCCGACATACTCCATAAATATTACCACATAATGTTTTAGAAAAACAATTCCATCTCATGGGATACCCCAAGGATCCTCTATCTTCCAATGTTTCCTCACACTGACACCTTGTGGTATTACAATACACCAGTGATCTACATCAACTAGTCAGGATAGAGTCACTACCATCCATCCTTATAAAGAATTAAAAAACCTATGTGGACAATTAGATATAGAAAATAAAAAAAACCAAAAAAAACAGACATGTATCCGGTGACTATACATGTCACCGCCCAATATATAAGAACCACACCACCCCATGGGTCAAATCTGGTTCCTGCAAGCAAGGGGGAAACAATTCCATTTATTGATCTCTTCATTTTTCATTATGTTCTTTATATAGAACGTTATTGGAAACACCATACTAGTACACGTATCCATTGAATATTCACCTATGATATATTAGTTGTGTTGACGATTGTGCACATAATTCTCTTAACAATGGAAAGAACCTCAAAGGGACCACAATCACTGTTTAGTAGTTGATCCTATTCTTGAACCTGGTTGGGCCCCAGTCCATGAACCAGATGGTCTACTTGGTCATGATGGTGTAAACAATTTCATTATACTATACTAAGAATAAAGGTGTTGGTATATTTTCCACCAGAATTTGGAATTTATCAAGTCTTGAGTGACAATACACTTCAGTTCATAAGTTCATGCCCCCTTAACTATCCATATATGTCAAGGGGTGTATCCCATGGGTGTCTTGTGGTGTGTAGTGTCTATCTATGTTTTTTGTGGGCTTCCGTATTGTGGGAAATGTGTATTGCATAGTCAGTTTAATAAATACAGTAGTCATTTAGAAAATATGCCCATAGTCAATAGAGATATACCCACTTTTGATAGAGAATACCATCCAAATAACCAATTCTGAAATCTGAGACCAAAATTTTACTTTACCAATTCCAATTACATAATATATGCAGCACCAACTTATGTTTTCTAACCAATCAATTAAAGGGAAAGAGACTCCTCACAATAACCCAAAAAATCTCATATAGCATCACTCACCTCCAATTAACTCACATCATTGCACATCTTAATTATGATACAACCTCATCACATATAGGTTAAATCAAAAAAGAAACAAAAACATATACACATCAAAATAAAAAATAAAAACTGAAATATTAGATAAATTTCAATACAAATAAGGTACCAGTTAAGAAAATACCTAATTTAGGATGGGTCAGATGGAGATTCAGCAAGAGATTTAGCAGCTTGGATGGGATGGAGGAAGAGGAAGCCAAAGGAGCTCCTATATCGCTGAGAGAGAGGGGGAATTTGGTGGAAGTTCTTTTTTAGGGTTCTGTATCGCGAATGGGGGAGATGAGGGGATGCTGTTAATTTGGGGGAAACTTTTCCCAACAGTTTTTAAAAACTATTGGTAAAAAATTTTTGGCCACACTTATACAAATAGTTTTAAGGACTCATTGATAAAAGGACCCATAAGGAATCCTTTTACCAACAGTACTATTTAAACCATTGGTAAATGTTTCTTAGGACTTGATTTACCAATTGTTTTATATAACCGTTGGTAAAACTCTTCTTTACCAATGGTTTTATGAAACCATTTGTATGGAAATTCTGGGAAAAACCCACATTCCAATAGTGTATGGTCCTCTATGTCTGACCATCTGTCTGAGGATGAATAGCGGTGCTCAAATGTAGCTGATTCTCAAAAACCTTCTATAATCCCTTCAACAACTGGGATGTAGAAGTGCATAATAGTCACAGACGATCGTTGATGGTTCCCAATGAAGTCGTACAATCTTTTTTATGTAGAGGCATCACAATCCCTCTACTGATCCCCACTCCTGGATTGGTAGGAAGTGAGCCGACATGATGAGTCTGTCAACAATCACTGAAATGGAATCATGTAGCATGGATATACATGGAAGCCCTATCACAAAGTCCATGGAGAGACCATCCCACTTCCAATCAGGTACCTTTAGTGGTTGTGCTAAGCCTGCTAGAACCTGATGATCATCCTTCAGTTGCTGACAAGTGAGGCATCATAAAACAAACTCTGCCACTGTTTTCTTTATCCCTGGCCACCAGTGCTAACACTATAGGTCTTGGTACATATTCACCACAACATGATGTACTGCTAGAGGGGACATATGCAACTCCCACAACACCTCCTCCTATTTCACCACTGGTACCATGGTGCGTCATCTAAAAGGGATGATGTGATCCCCACTTTCAAAAAAAACTATTCAGTGCATGTCTTGTGGATATCTGAGCACATCATGACTCACAGTCAATGCCCCAAAGTTGTGCCTCCTGAAATCACCGAAGAAGTGGAAGAGTGTCAGTCATAGACGATAGGTAAGCTACTCTATCATTATCCACAATGTATATAAGAAACACCACTTGTTTCTCTATCACCTCACTCAGTAGCTGTAATCAAGAAATCCTGCTAAGAGCGTCTACCACAACATTCCCCTTCCTAGGAGCATAGACTATCTCATAGTCATAGTCTTGGAGAAACTCCAACCAATGATACTATCCCAGGTTTAGGTACTTTAGTGAGAACATGATGTTATTAATATTTTCGTGACTTATTATATACTCCCTTTACTAATTTTAAATGAAATGTGCATAATTTGTTTTAAATATTAATGTTTTAATATTAAGTATAATTATTGAGTATTTTTAGAAGCAGTCCAATTGAGTCTGTTTACTGTGTTAATAATAACAATCACTATACTAATCCAAATTTTATGGTTCTTTTTTTTAGGATTTTCCTTTAAATATACAACATTTCATTATAAGGGATCATGGGCCAATTCTTTCATTTGAAGGATCATATTTACCACACAAGATGACCTATAGAATCTGTGAACAAACTGGATCATCCATGAATATTTATTTACTGGGATCACTCCAGAAGTCCAAAAACATTAAATCTAAACCATAATTTGGGATACAATATATGTAATCTTGGATAAAAATTTCAAGTCCCAAATCAAATTACAAGGGGCCCAAATGAAGCTTTGACTTCCAGCCCACCATTCTAGCCAAGAAATAAAATCTTTATTGTATTCATGACATATATCATGATGTAAGAATCCAATCGAGCTAATATTTTTCAGTGTGAAATAGAAGATATAGTCGGCCGACTTTGTTGAATATGTCATTCTGATTTGAAGGAATCTTACTATTCCAAAATCCATTAACATTTTCGCCATAAAAAAAGAATGGGTAGAAATGGACAGCTTACCTTTGTTTAATAAAACTGCCATAAAGTTGGATCCACTTCTCCAAATGCCTCCAACTTTTGACAGTAGTCGGCCGACTTTATTATCTACAACTCTTAAGTAGGAAAGATTTGGAGATTCGGATTTCCGAATAGCCAACTTGGCGATGCAAGTGGAAGGACATCTTGAGAATGAAAACAGTCCACTCCTTGGGCTATAAATACTCTCCCCTTCTCTCCTTGAGAGGGGTTGGAATTTCAGAAGAGAGGATAAAATATTTGCATGAACAAAGACTTTCCAAATTCTTGGGATGACCGACTATACTGAAGTTTTCACCTGAGAGAGACCTTTCCTCCTATCATTGTTTTTACTTACCTTCGTTTTCTTCATTTTTGTAATCTTGTAAGTCTCTTTGTTTGTAATTCTGCTTTAATGCAAGTTTCTTCTTCAATATATCATATTATTCTCCACCTTCGTTAGTTTAATATTAATGTTCTCAAAATAGTTTAAATTCTATTGATTCCCCTTCCCTTATTTTGCTTCCTCATTCAATCAAAAATCCGTTTTTAAGTATCATCATTGTTCGTGTGTGTGTGTTCGACGTACCAGTCTTTTCTAATCCCTTTAATTTTCTTATATTATTAATTTATCATCACAATTATTATAACCAGAATATTAAAAACCCAAATGGATGAGTAAATATCTCATTGGGGTGAGTTATAATTTAGGGATGTTAAGTGATTGAGAGTATTTGCTCGATGAGTATTCATTAATTTAACATTGTGTATGTTCGATTTAATCTGTCATGGATTAATGAAATATTTTGTTTAGCATGTGGTTTCCTTGGATTATTGGAACCACGAATACACTACCATAAACATGTACTAATTGATATTAGAATCCTACTTAAGTTAAGGTTTGGATTAAAGCTTTAACACTTAGGAATTCTAATCGACATCAACTTGTGATGTGGGTGTTAAGTTAAATGAAATATAATGCAAAGATCAAGGATATCACAAGCTTAACTACCTAATGAGGAACTCACCCAAATATTTATCAATTTGTGAAATCAATTATATACAATCAATAATTTCAATTAATCTCTGCAAACAAACTCCACTAATCAAAATACAATCAACTAAAAATAAACGACTATTTGAAAGTATCATGGCCGAGGATTCGACCCAAGTGATACTATACACATTAGCAGAGCACCGGAACTTTGACCGGTCGATAGGAGACAATCTTCCGTGCATTTAAAATGGCACCATTTCTGAGGATGGTGATTTATGTAGTCATTAGTTTCTGGTTATTGTAAAAAAAAATCCAAAAAACATAATTTAAAAAAATTGAAAAAAACACAATGAAAAACCCGTCTTCCTCTTAAAAATCATAAACTGAAAAAATACAAAGAAAAACTCATCTTCCCCTTTCTTCCAAAATCTCTCTTAATTCCCCGTAGCCTTCCAAACAATCCCTCAGATTTTTTTGACCCTAAAACTGAGCGAACACTTCGCCAACTTAGGTGGAACATAAGAGATAATCAAATAATTCAAGAGCTAGTCCTTGTCCAACCAGTTGAATAAGATATGGCCAATCCTAGGGAACAATCACTTAAAGAACTCACTTCCCCTAACAGGAATTACCAACCTGTTGGTATTCAATATCCAAATATAGAGGCTAACTTTGAACTCAAATCAGGTTTGATTCATCTTCTCCCTCATTTCCACGGGCTAGCCGGTGAGGATCCACATCTCCACCTTAAAGAGTTCCAAGTAGTGTGCTCTACCATGAAGCCTCAAGGGGTTTATGAAGAACAAATTAAACTCCAAGCATTCCCTTTCTCCCTAGATGACACTGCTTAGTCATGGCTCTACTACCTTCTTCCTGGTTCCATAACCACATGGAATGACATGAATCGACTCTTCTTAGAGAAATTCTTTCTTGCTTCTCGTACTGCTTCTATCCGAAAGGAAATAAGTTTTATCTGTCAGTTCTCATGTGAATCACTCCATGAGTACTGGGAGAGGTTCAAAAATCTTGTCACAACCTTCCCACACCATCAAATCCAAGACCAAATCTTGATCTAATACATCAATGAGGGGTTATTGGCTATGGAGAGAACTCTTATTGATGCCGCAAGTGGCGGTGCTCTTGTTGATAAAACACCTACAGCTACAAGAAATCTCATAAGTAACATGGCTGCAAACACACACAAAAATCCATACTCGAGCAAATTCACAAGTCAAACAAGCCTAAGATAATCAATCAATTGAGCCGAACACAATGACCGAGTGGATGAGTGAACTTAAAGGACTTGTGCAACAACTAGTTGTGGATACCAAATCTGCAACCTCGTTTTCTCCGCAATCAATATTTTCTGGACCTGTCAAAATATGTGGAATCTGTAACTCCCCATCTCATTCAACTGACACATGTCCACAACTTCAAGATGATCAATCCGATTCATCTAGACCAATGGAGCTCAATGAAGCATATGCTCAGCGGACCACTAATCCTCAACTATCAGTTCAGTTTGTTAGAAACTTTAACCAACCTCACTCTAAGCCCTTCTCTTCTTCCTATAACCAAGGCATTAGGTATGGTAATCCCTTATCTCACCCCCCTCAATTCCCTCCTCAAAACCCAAACCAATTCTAATATGGTCAAGGTGGTGGTAACTTCCATCAACCTTTTCTTTTTGTTCCTCAACCACAAACGAACAATCCTCCTCCTGGATTACATTATCCTAGTAAGCCTTCCCAATTCCAAAACCAATACAATCGATTTACCAAGAACCAAATTCAAGGCAATCCCAATTCGGGACAAGCCTCTTCTTCCAAGCAACCATTGGAATGTGTAGTGGAAGATCTTGCCTCCTTCAACCGTTCTATCCTTAAAAAAATTGAAACTCAAATAGGTCAACTTTCATCCCACCTGATCCATCAACATCAATAAAATTCTTCCCAACTCCCAGCTCAACCATTACCCAACCCTAAGGGTAATGTAAGTGCAATTTCACTTAGATTAGGAAAGAAACTTGCTATGCCTCAAGATAAATCCTCAAACCCTTCTTTGAATGTTGACCTAGAAAACGAAAATAAAAAGAAACTTGAAAAGGAACCTGAATCCATTCCCTCACCTCCTTCCATTCCACTTAGGAATCCAATTCCTCTTACTCAAGCTATTTCTAAACCAAAGAAGTCCTTTAAACCTGATTCTGAAATGCTCGACATGTTTTGACGTGTTAAAGTCAACATTCCCATCTTAGATTCCATAAAAAAAATTCCTAAGTATGCTAAGTTTCTCAAGGAGTTGTGTACCCACAAGAGGCAACTTAGGACCTTCAAAAATGTTTCCACCAAATAGTCTATTCCCATAAAGTGCAATGATCCAGGGACCTATACGGTCCCACGCAAAATTGGATGTTCAAACTTTGATGATGCACTCATAGACCTAGGAGCCTCAATTAATGTCATGCCCATATCCATATTCTTCAACCTTGGTATAGGTCCCTTACATCCAACAGTTGTTGTCATTCAGTTATCCAATCAAAGCACAGTGAGTCCTGAGGGAATAATTCAGGATGTCCTTGTCCGAGTTAATGATCGTATCTTACCTGCTGATTTCTATGTTCTTGACATGGAAGATGAGACGAACTCTTCTTGATCTCCACTAATTCTAGGAAGACCATTCCTCATGACGTCAAGAACCAAGATTTATGTCCATTCAAGAATATTATCCATGGAATTCGGTGACCAACTAGTCAAGTTTATCATTTTCCAATCCATGCGATACCCATCTGAGGATCACTCTGTATTCTCAATCCATGCTTCTGGGGACACTTTTAAGAGTCAATAGAACCCCAATCCACCATGTTCTTCATGTTCTAATGAAAAAGGATCTTGTGAAACCTGCACTAGGATTAACCAAGTCATAAATGGTGAAGTTGTTGTGGACCTCTCATTCATAGACTCCATCAATCTAGAGGAACTTGAAAAATCTCTTGAATCCCACATCAACTCTGATATCTACTGCTCCACCTTGGACAGTGTTAAGGAGAATGAGTCTGAAGCAACTAAACTCCCTTCATAAATTCCTGAGATATCTAACACACAAATAAAAGATGAGACCGGTCTGAAACCTCTTCCTAGAAACATGAAATATGCATTCCTTTTAAATGATCACTCTTATCCTGTTATTATCTCTTCTTCACTTACCGAAACTGAGGAGTCCAAACTTGTTCATGTGTTATAGGAAAACAAAAATGCCTTAGGGTGGACCCTAGATGACATACCAGGAATCAGCCCTGCCCTTTGTATGTATCACATCAATCTTGAGGAGTCATCCAAACCAATTAGACAACCATACAAAAGACTCAATCCACTCATCCTTGAGGCATTTAGGGAAGAGATCACCAAGATTCTTCAAGCTGGTATTATCTACCCAATTTTTTATAGTGAATGGGTTAGTCCAATTCATGTTGTACCTAAGAAGGGTGGGATAACTATTTTCTCAAATGAAGCTGGAGAGGTAGTCACAACTCGAGTGAAGAATAAATGGTGTGTATGCATCGATTATCAAAAATTGAATGCTGAAACACGAAAAGAGCACTACCCTCTTCCATTCCTTGATCAAATTCTAGAAATATTAGCCAGAAAATCACACTATTTCTTTCTTGATGGATACACCGGCAATTTTCAAATCCCTATCTCACCTCAGGACCATGAAAAGACTACTTTCACATGCCCCTTTGGAACATATGCATATAGAATAATGCCTTTTGGACATTGAAATGCTTCTACAACATTCCAGAGTTGTATGATGAGTATCGTTTCTGAATTCATTGAACAATTCCTGGAAGTCTTCATGGATAACTTCACCAATTATGGTGAGTCATTTGAATCTTGTTTGAATTCACTCTCTCTAGTCCTCCAAAAGTGTTTCAAGTGTAACCTTGTGTTAAATTTTGAAAAATGTCACTTCATGGTTTAAAATAGGGTTGTTCTAGGGAACATAATTTTAAAAGATGGTATTGAAGTCAATCCTGCCAAAATTGAAGCGATCCAATAACTTCCTGAACCCACTTCTGTTCGAGACATCCATTCATTTCTCAGTCATGCCGGTTTCTATCATAGATTCATCCATAACTTTAGTAGGATTTCCCCCCACTCACTAGGTTACTCCAAAATGATGTCACTATCCATTTAGATGAGTTTTTCAAGAGGTACTTCATTGAACTCAAAACTTCTCTTACATCTTCCCTGATAATCGAACCCTTAGATTGGTCGTTACCCTTTGAGTTGATGTGTGATGATTTTGATAGAGCTGTTGGGGCTGTTCTTGGTCAAATAAGAGAAAGAATTCCTCATGTAAACTATTATGCCTCAAAAACATTGTATGAAACTCAATCTCACTACACTGTGACTGAAAAAGAACTTCTAGCAGTGGTTTTTTCCTTAGATAAATTCTAGCACTATCTCTTAGGTTCCAAAATCATAATCTTCACAGACCATTCTGCTATAAATTTCTTACTCAAGAAAAGTGATTCAAAACCGGGGCTAATATGATGGATCCTAATGCTCCAAGAGTTTGACCTTGAATTCAATGATAGACTAGGAAAAGAAAACCCTATTTCTGATCACCTGAGTAGAATTTATAATTCTTCTCAATCTAAAATCATCGATCCTGAATTCCCCACTGAGCACCTTTCATCTCTCACTCCAAAAATACCATGGTATGCCCCAATTGTAAATTACTTGGTTTCGGGTGTTTTTCTTGAAAAGTTATCAAAAGAACAAAAAATGAAGTTGAAAAGTGATTCCAAATACTATTTTTGGGAAGAAGATAAACTTTGGAAAACTGGGGCTGACATGGTAATAAAGAGATGTGTCGATGAAAATGAACACTCTTCCATATTAGAATTCGTTCACTCACTTCTCAGAGGTGGCCACTTTGGACCACAAAGGACCTCTCGAAAGGTCCAAGACTCTGGATTCTTTTGGCCTTCACTCTTCAAGTACTCATATGAGTTATGTCAATCATGTCCCACTTGCCAAAAGTTTGGCACAATTTCCAAGAGAAATGAAATGCCCCAAAAGCCTATAATTTTTTGCGAGATCATCGATGTTTGGGGAATCAATTTCTTGGGACCATTTCCACATTCCAATGGATTCCCATACATTCTTCTTGCGGTCGATTATGTTTCAAGGTGGGTTGAATCCAAACCCGCTAGGAAGGATGATGCTCATACTGTTAGTGAGTTCCTAAAGACCCACATCATGCAAAGATTTGGCACACCATGTTCCTTGATCAGTGACTTAGGAACCCATTTTTGTAATAGAACCATGGAAGCTCTTCTGAAAAATAATGGGGTTATACATAATACTTCAACTACATATCACCCTCAAACAAATGGTATGGATGAACTCTCTAATAGAGAAGTGAAAAGGGTACTTGAGAGAATTGTTAATCCCACCAGAAAAGACTGTCCTAAGAGACATGGTGAAGCCCTTTTGGCTTATCTAACGGAATATAAAACACCTATTGGGATGTCTTCTTTTAGGCTAGTTTTTGGTAAAGCGTGTCACTTACCAGTTGAAATCCAACATAAGTCTTTTTGGGCTGTGAAAACTTATAATTTGGATTGTGAAAAATGTGGTGAAGAAATATTGTTGCAATTGGATGAACTGGAGGAGCTTCGCTTGAATCCTATGAGAATTCCAATCTGTACATAGAGAAGGCTAAGTTACTCCATGACAGACACATCCTGAGAAAGGTATTTCATGAAGGTGAAAAGGTAATTCTCTTCAATTCTCGATTCTGTCTTCACCCAGGTAAGCTTAATTACCGTTGGGAAGGTCATTTTGTTAGTACTAATGTTTACCCATTTGGTGCAGTGCAATTCCAAGACCCCTCTTCCAAAAGGACATTCATGGTTAATGGAAATCGGTTAAAGCATCCCTATGAGAGGACAAACAATCCTGGATCATCATCTACATCCATTGAATACCCAACTTCTCCAGTCAACCCACCACCGGAAGGAGACGACAACCCACCAAATCTAAACTAGGGGCACCTCTTTCCCTTTAACTCTCTCTTTATCTCTTCCTCTCTCTACCTCTTTCTTCTTTTTCCTCTCTCTTTAGTTTTTTTACCACTTTCATTATCATAACCTTTATTTTTTACTTTATGTTTTCTGTGGGTGTATCTTTATAAAAAAACAAAAATTCTAAAAACCTAAAAATATAAAAAAAACCAAGAAAACAATCACTCAAGAAAAAAATAATTAAAGAATCATTCTTACTAACCATAGTGTTTTGAAATTTTGTCCAACCATTTTGGGGAGTTAATAGACATATTTTCATCTCAAATTTTTTTTCTTTTCATCATGACTTTGGATAAATAATTTTGTGTCAAAATTAGCAAATTGTGAATGCTAATTTTTTGATTTGGAAAATGGTTTTCTCAAACTGTGAGGAACAACAGTTGCTTTCATGCCAAGGCCACCTATGGAAATCTTTTCATAATGTGTGTTTTCACCCCCATTTGTGAGTCTTGAGTTTGGGGACATTAGAGCTGAATTTCCTACCTTAGTGAGTATTAATATGATAACGGCATTTTTCTGAACCACATGAGAATTATAGTAGCCAAATAGCCTCCCATTGACCATACATTAATCCTCATTTTTAAAGCCCCTTCAATCTTATGAAAACCTTTTCTTTTATAGCCACATTACAAGCCCAATACTTTTTCCCACCCAATATCAACATGGATTTTCATTGCATAATTTTTTGAAATTTAAGTGTGGGGGGATGGATTTAATTTTGGGTACCATTTGTTGATTTCACCATGTTATCATATGCTTGAGGGAAAGCATCCATTTTAGTGTGGGGTAGAGGTTTTCATTAAGTGTGTTTTGGGGAATGTAATTAACTTCCATTTATTTAATTTTGTAAATGTTATTGACAAGTGTTCAAATAAAACGATGAAAAAAAATACAAACAAAATATGAAAAAATGGGTTGTGTCTTGGGTAGGTCAAAAATCACTCTTCCTCAACCTTTTATCTTGTTATAACTATTATAATTAGTGTCTTGAGGAGATCAATCATGGGTTGGGTTATGAGTGTGAGATCTTTTCCAAGTTCAACTTTCGAAAAAAAAGAAAAAAAAAGAAAAAAAAGGAACACGTGCATTATATTCTTTTTGGGTAATGTTTTGTGTTTTGTAAATATTTCATATTCTCATTACCTTCATATTTTCTTCCTCTATTGTGTCTTTATTCACATAATCATTCCCTTGTAAATATGTGTTTTCATTTCTTTCCACATTTTATTTCAAAAAAATGTGCATTGTTTTTCAATGTTGGTGTTTTACCCCTCTTCTTATCTCTTGAACATTATATTCTTACCATACCATAGCCACAGAAAAACCCCTCAAAAGTCCTCTTGATTCTTTTGCACTTTGGATAGGGATTGTAAGCTGAGAGCTCTATTCAAACTCTATGATTTTCACTTTTGGTTGGTGAAAGAGTGAACCTCCACAAATGAATTTTATCATCTTGAGAGGTGTGAGTTTTGAGTTTCCACATTTTCCATTTCTAAATTTTAGCATGAATACATGAATTAGTTTTGGAACATAGTTTCTGTAACAACTTGTGGTGGAATTCAAAATGGATGAGTGAAATAGTCTAAACCTCCCCTGATTGAAGGAAACAAAATTTTAATATTTGTTGGGGAGATAAAAATATTTTGTCAAGTTTTTATATTTGTTGCACCTGATGACATGCACAAAACTAAGTGTGGGGGAGTTGATGTTATTAATATTTTCATGACTTATTATATTCTCCCTTTACTGATTTTATATGAAATGTACATAATTTGTGTGAAATATTAATGTTTTAATGTTAAGTATAATTATTGAGTATTTTTAGAAGTAGTCCAATTGATTCATTTTACTGTTATAAAAATAATTATAACTATACTGATCCAAATTGTGTGTTTATTCTTTTTTAGGAATATCCTTTAAATATAAAACATTTCATTAGAAGGGATCATGGGCCAATTCTTCCATTTTAAGGATCACATTTACCACACAAAATGACCTACATAATCTATAAACTAACTGGACCAGCCTTGAAGATTGATTTACTGGGATCAATCCATAAGTCCAAAAACATTAACTCTCCACCATAATTCGGGGGACACTACATGTCATCTTGGATAAAAATTTCAAGTTCCAAATCAAAGTACAAGAGGCCCAAATTAAGCTTTGAAGTCCAGCCCACCATTATGGACGAGAAATAAAATCAGTATAGTATTCATGACATATCTCATGATGTAAGCATCAAATAGAGCTGATATTTTCAGTGTGAAAGAGGAGATATAGGCAGCCAACTTTTTTGAAGAAGTCATTCAGATTTGAAGGCATCTTACTATTCCAAAATCCATTAACATTTTGGTCATCGAAAAAGAATGGATAGAAATGGATAGTTTACCTTTGTTTGATAAAACCGCCATAACATTGGCTCCACATGTCCAAATGCCGCCAAAATTTGACAGTAGTTTTCCAACGTTATTATCTACAACTTTGAAGAAGGGGATATATGTTGATTCAGTTGTCGGAATATCCAACATGGAGAAGAAATTGGAAGGACATATTGGAAATGAAAACAGTCCACTCCTTGGGCTATAAATACTCTCTCCTTCTCTCCTTGAGAGGGGTTGGCATTTCAGAAGAGAGGATAACATATTGGTACGACCAAAGCCTTTCCAAAGGCTTGGTAGGAACTTCCACACTCATTTATTTACTTAAGATACCTTTCCACCTCTCTTTGTTTTTACTTACTTTCGTTTTCTTCATTTTTGTAATCTTGTAAGCCTCTTTGTTTGTAATTCTGTTTTAATGCAAGTTTTTTCTTAAATATATCTTATTCTTCCCCACCATATGTAGTTTAATATTAATGTTCTTAAAATATTTTAAATTTAGTTGAATCCCCTTCCCTTATTTTTCTTCCCCATTTAATCGATTTTTTTTAAGTATCATCATTTTTCTTGTGTGTGTGTGTGTTCAACGTACCACTCTTTTCTAATCCCTTTCTTTTTCTTCTATTATTAATTTATCATCATAATTATTATGACCAGAATATTAAAAACCCAAATTTTTGAGTCAATATCTCATTGGGGTGAGTTATAATTTAGTGATGTTAAGTGATTGAGAGTATTTGCTCGATGAGTATTCGTTAATTTAACATTGTGTATGTTGGACTTAATATGTCATGGATTAATGACATATTTTTTAGCATGTGGTTTCCAGGGATTATTGGACCAAAAAATACACTACCATAAACATATACTGATTGATATTAGAATTCTAATTAAGTTATGTCTTTGATTAAATTATTATCACTTAGGAATTCTAATCGACGCCAACTTGTGAAGTGGGTGTTAATTTAAATGCAATATAAAGCAAAGATCAAAGATATCACAACCTTAACTATCTAAAGATGAACTCACCCCAATATTTATCAATTTGTTAAATCAATTATATACAATCAATCATTTCATTTAATCTCTGTAATCAAACTCCCCTAATCAAAATACAATCAACTAAAAACAAAGGACTATTTCAAAGTATCATCGCTGAGGATTCGACCCGAGTGCTGATATACACAATAGCAGAGCACCAGAACTTTGACCAGTCGATATGCAACAATCAGACATGCATTTCTGAACATATTCCTGAGACTCTTGTGATCAGAGTAGACTATAAAGTGTTCGCCCATCAAGTAATATCAGCACATATTCATGGAAAATAGCACTGCTGCTAACTTCTAGTCATGGGTAGAGGAGTTATGCTTATAATATTTCCATTTTCAGGAACCATACTAGATAACTTCTTGCTTACACATTAGGACACATCCATGTATAGTCTCTAATTCATCTTAGTAGACTACATACCTAATGCCCTCTTCCAGTAGCCTCATGATAGAGGAACTCATCAGTCTCTGCCTCAACTCCTAAAAATTATAATGACATATCTCCATCCACACGAAAGGCTATACCTTCTTCGTCAAAACTGAAAAGGTTTCCACAACTGTAGAAATGTCTGGTACGAATCTCTGGTAGTACCTAGGAATCCCCACGAAACATTTCACCTCAGTCAATCTCCTGGGTGGCTCCCATGCTAGAATAACCTCAATCTTTACATGTTCCACTACAACTCCAGCTTCCATGATAATGTGTCCCAGAACATGGAACACTCATATCCAGAACTGAAACTTGGATATATTTCCATAAATATGGTGCTCTCAGAGTGTATCCTAATCTATCTACAGAAGACATGCATGCTCCTCCTCTTTATCTAAAAACACTAAGATGTCATCAATGAAGACCACCATGACGTGATCACGGTATGGGTGGAAGATACTGTTCATGAGTCCCATGAGCACTATTTGGGAATTTGTTATAACGAATGGCATAACCATGAAATCAATGTGGCCATACCGACATCTAAAGGCTATCTTATGCATATCATGTTCTACTGCCCTGAGCTGATGATAGCATGATCTGCGGAATATGTTCAAAAACTATCGAGCTCCCTTCAGATGATTGAAAAGATCATCAATCCTCAGAAGTGGATACTTATTTTTTACAGTCACCTGGTTCAATCGCCGATAGTCCACACAAAGTCTAAAACTCGAATCATCATTCTTGGAGAACAAAAATGGGGCTTCCATTGGTGAGATATTGTTCCTGATGAACCCCTTCCTCTACAAGTCCTCCAACTGTACCCATAACTCTTGAAGCTCTGCATGAGCCATCCGATATGCTGGTGTAGATATCAGTGTTGTCTCATGGTACAAGTCGATGTAAATGTCCACCTCTCTATTAGGAGGTTGTCCCGAAACATCATCAGGGAACACATTGACATACTGGTCTATAGCTATAGGATATATCAGACTCTCAACATCAACTTGTCTAGGGGTAAGGCTAGACAAATGTTGTCTAATCAGCTCCACTTTCTTTTAGGTAAGTCGATCCTATGATACAAAGGTTCCCTTCGCACAGGTAAAAAAACCTAGTCGAATCCTCATGGACACACAACACTTTACGTCTAATATAGTCAATCTACGAATGGACTATAGATAAACAATACATACCCAAGATGATGTCGTAAGGCCTTGATGATGCTACTAGAAGATCCCACCTAAGTATATCACCTCCTAGAGTATGCTCACACAGTCGTCACCAGTGTGTAATTGTCGAATCTTCTCTCGTAGGTGTCTATAGCCGTAAGGATCAAGACAACGGCTCCACCAGAATGTCCGAGCTCTGAACAAGGGTAATGGAACTAAAAGAGTAACTGGAATCTATGTCTACAAGTACTGCAGCTAGGGTTGAGTAGACATAGATCATACCTCTAATCTACTCTAGAGAACTGTGGTCGTAGGCCTTAGCTGCCTGAAGTTGAGTTCGTCCATGTCCTCCTGCTCACTATGGTAGGGGTGGACCACATAGATGTGGTAGCAGTAGAACATCGAATAACCTCCCACCACCTAACACATTTCCTGTGCCTTTTCCACAACCTCAACCCTATATACCTCTATTCTTGAACCTACTTCTCTTCCTCACTGGTCCCTCGACTGTCTATTGGTCGTCCGTTTGACGGGTCGGGAAATCCCGAGCAATGTGACCCTACCTTCTGCACAAGTAGCACTGCATGTTCCTCATCTATCCTTCTCTATAATGAGAGTCCCACACCACATACCCCATATCCTAAGGTCTCCCACCAGAAGGTCTATCCCTCTTGGGACCCTACACCATTTTTCTACTTCCTGTTGTAGATAACTCTGCTACATGATATCCAGTGGTGGCTATCGCTACCGGTGCCTTCTCACCTAGGATGCTCTCTAAAAAAAGTGCTCGCTCTAGCACCCCAGCATGCTTGATAATTATGAGCTACATCATCGTTTCTCAGATCTCCTATCAGAGACCCTTCTCAAAGGTCCGGGCCATGAAGAAAGGGTTTTTTACTATATTGGTTCAGTAGAGGGAGAGATTAGAGAAACTCGCTGAGTACTGGGCCATGATCATGATTCCCTGCAATAAGTGCAGCTACTCCTCTATATGCACTATGTGTTGGGTCGCTAAGACAAACCATGCATTAAAAGGGCCCTAAAATTCTCCCCATTTGAGGGTCACCTCATTGTGTAACTAGAGTGTCAGACTCCACCATCTCACAGCTACTCCTGGGAAGATACTGGAAGCTATGACCACCATCTGATCGGCCGATGTCCCAACTAAGTGAAAAACACTCGCCAAAACCTCCATCCAGTCCTTAGCCATCTAAGGATGCATCTCACCTTGGAACCTCAAAGGCCACTGCTATTGAATCTCATGCAACGCGCTCAGTCAGAATCCACCCTCTGCAGGTGGGGCTGGTGGCATCTGCTTCCCAACGAGTTGTGGTTCTACTGTTGCACCAAAGGATGGTAATATCACCGTAAGAGGGCCCTGCACTGATGCCTCATCTCTCTGTGGGCCTTCATCATGTAGTATCTCGGGAATCCTGGTTGGTTGTCTATGTGGAAACATCCTAAATGAAAATAGGTGAACCACCATCAATAAGTTATACATTGTGATATGAGTCAATGAAATCAAAAGTAAAACACTTCCAAAACAAACAAAATCTGTGTTTTCGTGTTCTGAGTCGGAAATCAGAATTCAGCATGCTGAAGTATGGATACTTCGGCCGCCACACCAACACTAGGTGTCCTAAAGTTAAAACCACACTCAAAACACATAACAATATTTCCACATAGAAAATAGCAGTGTCCAAGTTCTTTGGAAGAATCGACTCCTCATATTCCATGTCATCATGACCCATCCCCAGGGCCCATGCTGTGACTACCACAAGCCCACCTTCCATAGGCCAGGGGCTGGAATCTAGCACCGGAAAGTTGTATCCCTATACCAGGATATAATTTCCTTTCAACCTGTACAAACACACAATCCAATAACAGGATAAGAAGAAACCACGATGTAAAAGACTCATCTCACACCAGGTATAACTCAAGTATAGATGTTCAGATGATTAGTCATAAATATAGATAATATAATTCTATCGAGAGTCTCTACTGGTGACCCACACATGATCAGTATGAAATGAACCACATAGGATCGCTGAACGCTGTGCCACACAGGATCTGAACCACATTAGATCGGTATAAGCTGACCCACATAGGATCACAAATCACTGACCCGCACAGGATCAATAGGTGCTGACCCACATGAGATCTCTATTCATTCGTCATGTCATAACAAATCTCTTCCATCTCACTACCAGCCACTGGAATCCCGCTCATAGTACGCTTGATTCTAGAAGAACCACTCCTCAATCCATAAGTTGTATTTAAATCCACATGAAGTTACATGAAGAAGTATCCCAAAGGACCATCATGTTGTAATAGTTCCAATGGGATATACACTGCGTTAATCGGACACCCGGTCTATGACTTATAAGTGTTTTAGCACTGATGGCCTAGTTGGATTCTGTTTCGATCCAACCCAGCCATTCTCAAAAATTTTCCAAAACTCATGTAGAGTATACCCAAAGTAACTTCTCTCTCCAAGTATCCCCACACCACAAACTATTCTTCAAATAGATGCACGGTTCACATGTTATTGCTCTTTTAGAAAAACTGGTCCAGGAAGGGTCTTGGTCCGGTCTGACCCGGTCAAATCGACCTCGCCTGAATTAGTCAAAGCTGAACCCAACCAATCTGGGTCTGACCCAGCCCGGCCCAAATCGGCCCGGTTGGGTTGGGCCAGAGATCAGTCCGGCTAACCTGGGTTTTCGGGCCCACGGAGGGGCGCAACCAGCTGGGCTCGCATTTCCCGACCTGTTGGGCTTGCTTGACCCCACTCGTTGGGGGAGTGGCCCACAAGAGTCATGACCCGCAGGAGGCACGTCCCACTGGTGTGGGGTCCTCCCAAGCTAGCATGGGGGGGGGGGAGCGCCCCCATGTTTACTACGACCATTCTCTTCGAGCGGAGGCCACCCTTGATGGGGTCCGCCCTAACTGGAGGAGGGGGGGGGTGCCCATTTGGAAGGAAGAGCGTCAGAGCCTCTTGGAAATACCAGGTCACCCACAGGACCCATTACGGGTCATGGAACTTCACCGCGGCTTCGTATCCACAACCTCAATCAGTGGCGTGCGACGGCGCTCCGATCGCCTTCCTCTATGGCCGGATGATTCTATCCACTATGGCTATAGGCCACGACCTCTTTCTCTGGTGGCGCACTATGGCGTGCCTCCACCTTATTCATGGCTAGCTGTTTCTAGCCGCCACCATCACCCACCATACTGGAATTCTCTCAACGCGAATACAAATGCTTGAGAAGAACGCACCATGTTTCAACAAATGGTAAGAGGGTATGAGATTTATTCGATTGTCCCGCTCCCTCCATAGTATATTGATAGAAAAATGGTAGTAATGATTATACATCTCTTGAAATCAAACTTGAAAATAAACCCTACCATAATATCGTTGGAGAACGACCATGTTTTTTGGAAGAGTTACTGTTTGTCGTTCCTACAACAATCCTACAATGACGCCACTCAATCGTCACTCCTCGGTTCATGATTCGGTGGCACTCATCACCTCTCTCTAAAACCGGTCCTGTCATCTAAGTGGTTGGAATCATGGCACTTTATCATAACTTTTTCATTGGGTGAAGCCGTGACAGTACTCCTTCCGATGCACCATATAAATAAGTTAGGGGGTGGGTGAGTAATGCATGTGGAATTAATGGTGTTCAATAAAATAATGAACCTTTATAATTCCAACGGTGCTATTAGAAAGGATTGGGGAGTCAATCCATTTAATGGTTTGACGCATCATTGGTCCCACCACTGCTTCTTGTCCGTTGGAGGAAAAAAATGAAATAAAATAACATTGTTGTTTTATTATTCTTTTAAATGTTCCAAAAACTATCTTTTTCTCCAAAAATGTTGTTGTTGAAGTGAATCCTTCCTTAATAGAATCCCTACGCTATGTATTCAATGGTGTCCTCATATTTTTAATGTGAGCACCGGTTCAAATGATATAAAATGTCACCCAAGGGTTTACTAAAGGTAACATAGAAATAATTTTCAGAAATTTATTTTAGGAACACTGGGCCTCAGAATCATGCACTATCAATTTTCAGAGACTTATAATAATTCCAAATAGTTAAAATAAAATTACAAGGAAAATTCGGGTCTTTAAATGACTAGTTGTTATGTAATATATAATTTCCATGATACCCATAAATGTCTTTTGATCAACATGTTTATAAGATAAATAATTATCTAATGTATTTGAAGTACCAATATGAGTAGTAATATTTTTAGCGTTGTCATACAAAAATTTATTATGTAAATATTTTATAACATATGTTGACATATAAGAGGTCATTATGGTTTTTGTGAAATTGTGAAACATAGAAAGTCAATTAACACACCCATCAACCTCATTTCAAACTCAGATATCAAATGAGTATACATGAATTGTTAAATTCTTTTTAGTTGAACCACATCTAATGTCTTACACATATATTTTTACAGTCATTATAATTTTATTAGCTTATTTTATAAGATGTGGTGTGTCTGAAACTTCCATAAAAAAATTTTATTATAAAAATATAGCTAACATTTCCTTCCAAGATCATTGGGAATATTTAAGTTCATAAATTGTTTTTTATGTTTATAGAAATTTTTAGGATGTTTTTTGTTTTCGATACTAGGTGGTTGTTCCACATAAAATTCATCCTAAACACATCCATAATAGATATTATACATAAAATACATTTAAGATAGTTTTAAATTTAATTTTGCACCATAAGCTAGAAGTATACTAATAACTTCATTTCTTGTAACTAAAGAATAATTTTCATCATAGTCTATTGAATCATGTTTGTTATGTCCCCAAAAAAGTCTATATTTATTTCTAACTATTATACCGGATTCATCAAATTTATTTTTACAAAAGCATTTTACTATAAATATAGAATAATAATCATAGTGTTCAATTTATTTCTAGATATGGTTCCATTCAAATTGATAGATTTCATCATACATTTCATTTATCAAATAATCATGACCTAATTCTTTATTAGGATTCAAAGTTTTGAAAAGTGATAATAAAGATATATGATCAATTTCATTTCTAAAATCTCTTCTAGTTCTATCTAGTTGATCCACATCACCAATGATTTTATCAGTAGGATTATTACTAAGAAACAACTCAGTTATTAGGTTTCAAAAAATATGTTATTTAACAATATGCTGAAAATATTCTTTGGGAATAACTTCTTAAACATATTTTTCAGTTGTTTTCTCTTGATATGAACATTCGTACATAGAATGAAAATCAGTTTGGAAAATAAAATTTAAAGATCTAGTTTTTGGTTGTTTGAAAACAAGTGGATCGATTTTATTAAATGTAACATGTATTGTTTCTTCAATAGTACATGTATTTTTACCCAAAACTCTATAAGTGTTAGAAGTTATATAATAACCTTAAAATATTCCTTTATCATATTTTAGAGAAACCTTTTGTATGTTATCTATATTATTCAAGATTAATACTTTTCATCCAAAAAAAGAGAACTAAAAAACATTTTGGTTTTTTCTTGTTGAAAACTCATCAGGAGTTTTACTATAAATTGGTCCAATTAAAATTGAATTTATAAAATATTATGATGTACCTACTACTTCATCCCCAAAAAAAAATTTGTATCTATGTATTCAATCAGCATGGTTCTAGTAAAATCATGATGAAATAAATTACTTTCATTGACTAAACCATTTTTATATGGAGTTATAGGTTCTAAAATGATATATATAATACCTTTCTCACTACTAGTCATATAAAAATTATCATTTTCAAATTTTATTCCATGATCACTATGAATATTTATCAAGGGGATGTCTTTCCCATTTTTAACTCTAGCTATAAATGTTTTAAAATAACAAATGGGTTTAAATTTTCTTTATATCGAATATACCCCACATATATCTAGTGTAGTCATCAAAAAAGACATATAAACAGTATTTACACCACTATTTATATTCTTTTTAAGACCAAATAAGTCCATATTTACTAGCTATAAAGAATCAGAATTTGAGACTTCACCAATAGATTTAAAACATTACATATGTTTCTTTCCAAACTGATAAGGATCAAAAAATTTACAAGTATCAAATTTATATTCTATTAGATCCTTAAAAAGTCTTTTATGTGACAACATATATACTTTTCATTGGTTATAGTGTCCAACTTTCTACTTCACAACCATGATTGTTGTCCCATTCCACTATGTTTAGGCAGATCTTAGCTTCTAAGGTATTCTTAGTTTCATGTACAAGAAATATCATTCCAATGGTCAGTAAGAATAAAATCATATATTGAACTATAAACACTATATTTTTTATTCTTGAAGTTAAAAATATAACCCTCATCACAAAATTTTATAATTCATATAAGGTTTTTTGAAAATCCAAAGAAAAATAACATAATTTAATTTTTTTGTTTTTTTCAGTAAAAACAATGTTAGTCTATACCAATGATTTCTCATTGAGAATTATCTCTGAATGTTACTTTAACAATATTCATATTTATGACATTTTTAAGGAAATACTTATTGACTTTCATATATATGATGAAACCACTATCTGTGTATCAAATATTCTTGTTGTTGGTAAGTAATTTCTTTTCCTGAAAAAAGATATTAGTGTTCTGGAACCAAAATATCCCTGCTTCCAATATTATCATAAAATAAGATTTTTGGTAACCACATTTCTTCCACATTACTTCATTGAGAAAAATCCAAATCATTTTAAAGATATAATATATCAAAACCTAAATATTGAACCATATATAAATAAAATCCATTATTCGAATTTCTAATACTATGGCATTTTGTACATAATGTAGCACATTTGGGAATAACATAAATTTTATAATGGAGAGTTTTTTATTAGTGAAACCCACTATGAAAATATTCTCATGTTCTCTAAATTTCTTAATAAATTTATCAAATTTTTCCATATTTGTGGTAAACATAGATAAATGTTTCTTCATACTAGAAAATTCAGAATTTATTTTTACAACTAATTTTATATCCTTAGTTTTATTAGTAATTAGAATAATATTAAAAAAATAATTTTTTAATATATTTTTATCAAAAAAAATTATCAAGTTATTTTGAAAGGCAATATTGATCATAAATAGATTTTTCCAGATCTTTGAAAAGAATGGATATTTAATTAGTTAAAATAATTTTCCATGAAATTACTTTTTCACGTTTTTCTTAGACATTATCATGTTTTTATAAATTTTACAATTTTCATTTTCACGATGTTTTGAAAATATCCATAATTCATTAAATCTAGGAAAAGTGTTATACTTTTTATTTGAGAAATATTCATCCTAAAAATATTTATAAGTTTATCATAATTAAAATCGGGATAGTTTTCATTTACATTAGGTTCATATGATATTTAGCATTTTGTACATTTTCCAATAATACATTATTAACCTTTGGTATCTTACCATGTAAAAAAATGTTCCTATATCTGAAGCATTCATTGTCTAAAGAATAATATTAATAACTATCTCCACTCATTTAACTCCAAGTTTCTAATTTTCAAAATATTATTTTTTTTCTCCCTGATGTACTTATTATCATTTCAATTAGTATGTATCTCATAATTTTCAATACATTTATGTCTTGGAAAATACTATTGAATGTTTCATTTCATCTTACATTAATAATATATAACATTAGTATAATATTTCACTTCATTATTACCCGTATGAAATTTATTTCACATTTACTAAAAATGATTCTCTCCCAAAAATTCATTCACCCATATAGCAATATTTTCCAACTCATTCTCATATTTCTCTGACCAACTAGGATCAGTTTCAATAAATACATTCTTCTTTTTAAAAAATTTCACAACATTTTCAGTGGAATAATATTTTTTAATATCATTAGATGTTGTTTCAAAATAATCTATTGAATTTTTATTATTCATCATTTCAAAATCACTTTTCAATATACCTTCATATTGCATGAGGATGCCAATAAGATCATCAAGTGTTAGATTTTTAATGTTCCTTGTATTATACAAGTCTATCTTTTTGGATACAAATTCATTATACATGATTTCTATAATATTTACAACTGACATTCCATCTATTAGATATTTATCTTCATGAAAATTTAATCAATTAACAATAGTCATGATTCTTGGATGCATTTTTTCTACAGATTATTTAGGTATGAAATCAATTTCTTGATAATCATCTCTCATCATGACTCTTCTTGTATCATTAACATTATATTTTAAAAAGTGGGTAACTTCTAGATTTTTCTATATTCCATTTTCTACTTCATCTGAAGATATTTTCCTATATATATTCTTTATAATAGAAGAATGTATAGTATTAAAGACTCTAAAATTCCATTTATGTTGTTATTTTTCATGATTTTTAATGGTAGTTGCTTTTTTATAATGTATATTATAATCACCAGTAAACATGAAATTGTTATCAACACTGGTATTGATAAAGAAATATTTCATTTTGTCTCTCTAGAACACATAATAATTTTTTTAAAATAAAGTTGGTCAATTGGGATTCATATTTTCAAATGTACCCAAATTTAGAATAACCATCTTAAAGAGAAAATAAACTCTTTTTAAAAAACAAGTTAGTAAAAAAATTTATAAATGAGTTGTTTTTAAAAAAGATTAATAAACATGAAGTGGATAAATAAATTAATAACTCATCATGTAAAGAAGTATGACAATTATATGATACCAATTTTTGGATTGTAAAAGTCTACATTGTCCATAAGAGGTTTAGAGAATTATAGTTTACCAATTTGAACTAAGAAAGACACAAAACCGCTTATGTAATAAATAACGAGACTATGATATATCCTGATTATCAGAGTATCAAAATCTTATCTAATAACTATCTAATTATTTCAATTTTATTATATGTATCATAACATGTCTGATAACAATAAAATTATATTTCTAAGTATGAACATAGTTTCTAAAATACATTCACTACAAAAATTAAAACATCTGAAAACATTAAAAATGTAAGATTGAAATAGTAAGAATGATATTTTATATTTAGTAAAATAATTTACTCTAAAACCTTGATAGTTATGGTTGTTAGAAATCCTAACTAAAGATATCTATAGTTTTTTACATAATGTAAACGTCTATCATTCCATTCTAGGAAAACCCTTAGTTAGATATATCAGTACGGATCTGTCATCCTATCTATTAGAAGCCCTTGATATGATGGACTAGTATGAACATTATCTTTCTTAAACAATAAATCCTTCAATATATTGATCAATATCTATCTTCCTTTCCCAGTAATATCTTAATACAATTAATTGGATTCACCATATTCCCTTCCATATAATCCCTCGATCAATACCATGATCAGATTCAATGTCTAAAAAATAAAATTGTTCATGGGGATTTACAAACCACACAAGGATTCTATAGAACATTAACTCTCTTAAAGATTACAATACGTTAGAACATGATGTTCACATAGAAAAATATATTGAAAAGTTCATTTATGAATTATTAAACACATATCTCACCAAATGACCTCATATATTCAAGAAATACTCTAATGGTCATATTTTGGAGTTGGTAGAAATGAACATGGATAACATTCACTTTGACATCTCATAATGATATGGATCTAGAGTCTTGATAAATAATAATGATTTTTAGTTCATTTGAACAATGACATTTATTTATTCACCATTAAAATTATATTTTATATTGAAAATGATAGATATAATTCTAGTAATTTTTAGTATTAAGTTTGCATAGATTGATGGACTTCACTACTATTTATTTATATGATAAACTGAACAAAGGTAAATCCTCTTTATTGGTACCAAAGTCAGTCTCATGGTTACAAAAGTTTCCGTCTAATAGACATGAAGTTACTCTAACCATTGATCATCCCATTATTTATTTTTTTGTATCAGACACACCTTCAGTCAGATGAATCTGATTTAATAATAATAGTTTCATTTCATATTTCATATTTCCTTAGAGGTATTTTTATTTTTAATATAAAAAAATCTTCAAAAACATACTAAAAAACTTAGGAAATATATTTTTGTTATTGTGTTTTGAGAAGTTTTTTTGATTCCCAAAAATAAGGAATTCAAATTTAGAGAGTAAATGTTTCACCTCAAAAATTATTTAACTTCGATTCCGGATACACTCAATGTATGAACCTCTATGACACATTCTCAATAGCATTTGGAGAAGCAACCTAATGTCCCAGATTAACATTTAGTAACATGAAAATTCACCCAATGAGATTGGTGATAATTCTTAAGGAACATAATACCTTGTAGAGACACTCACCATGAAATATATCCCCTATATCACGACATATCAAATCAAGAAGGATGCTTGCTGATGCCCTAAACTTATGTGCTTGATGTGTCATTCATTTAATTTATAGAAATTGAACTTGCCTACTAAACACCATGGCCAGGGATTTATTTATGACATATCATTTTCATCAATGGAATAAAATATTAATCTTCCATCTAAGAATATAAGGGATAAATCCCATCTCATATTATTCATTAATGAAATATTACTCATGATATACCCAGTGTGTCCTACCTCTCCATGAACATGTGTTGTCATGGTTTTCATCAATAACAAAATGCATGACTTATAACACTATTTTATAAAAATATTATATTATAAAGATCAGTATATAAGTCTAGTGATAGTAACATCCAATGAAAAATACAAATAGGTATTTCCTTCTGGAAAATCTCATTCTCATAAAATCTTAAACTGGATGATACCATGGGTATAGACCATGAAAAGGTTCCTCAAAATCCAATGAGTCTCCTCCCCTTGATATAATGTATCATTTTTCCATAAAATGAGTTAATTAATATAAATATATATATATATAATAATAATAATACTATCATGGACCTTTTGGTCTCTCATCATAGAAGGGAACTACAATGACCTTTTAGTGTGATATCTACTCTTTGGACATTATCACATAATATGTTATAAATAATAAGAATAATTATGTGATAATAAGTTTGTTTATGTTCAAAACTAGGAATATAGGTAATCATAATGTATAAAGATTTTGGTTCTAGGGAACAAACTACAACATATTCCCACATAAACTAGTGCCAACAGCTAACAACCTTCAGTCCACTAGCTCTTACATGATACCAATTATTCTAATAATAAAGGAAATTAGTCAGGGGGGGTCTACCATTATATCCTTTTGGGGAAATATAAACACTTAAATTTAACCTCTATGAGAAATATATATCAGGAATTGATACTTATTGAATATGTTCTTTGTCTCTTGGTGTGACCCTGTCTCTTTCGGATGAGTCATAACTGAAGTATTATCTTAATAAAATGTGATATGGTCATTACTGCTAGGTTCCAAAACAAGCCCCTACATAAAGATTCATTTAAAAATGGAATCCTTGGTTGCAATATAAGACACTATATACTCCGAATCCACAATTAAATTTGCGACAACTTTCTATTTTGAACACTTATTATTCACAACTACTCTATTAATGAAAAAACATATCCTTAATACATGTTCATATTATTCTGATCTATTTAAAATCTAGCATTAATATAACCCTATATTACCATATCATAATCTCCTCTAATCACTAGGAACATATACTTAGTTCTTCTCAGATGCATTGAGGATATCCTTTATAGTAGACCGGTGTTATTCTCCAAGATCTAATTGATATCTCACTACCATGATCAATTCATAGTCCACCTAAATTATTATACATAACATCGCACTGATGGTTGATCCAATCAGTAATGTGTATATGATATTAGACATTCCCCCTTTCACCTTTTGTGACTGAGGGTGCATTTTCCAAGAAAGATGTACATTGTGTGACACTAGAACTAATCCCCACTAGTATTGTTCTATACAAAATTTCTGTTTTATATGTTCAATGTATGTACTTTTACTTCATCCATGTATCCTCTTAGATCTATAATTAATTATCTTGATACCTAGAATATAAGCTTCTTCATTAATGTCCTTCACAGAGAAATACTTTTTTCACAATTCTTAAAAAGACTATAAGATTGGTATGTCATTCCAAATAAGTAATATTTCATTGATATATAACAAGGGTAATGACCTCATTCCCATTAATTCTCTTGTAAACACATGAATTTCATTCATTCTTAATGAAACAAAATTACATTATAACATTATTAAATCAGATTTTACTTGACCTAGATGATTTCTCCAATCCATAAATGGATTTATTCAGCATTAAAATATATATGAAAAAACATGAAGTCACAAAACCATATATATGTGTCATGTAGACATATTTCTAAAGTGTCCCATTAAGGAATTTTGTTTTTTATCCATCTGTAAAATTTCATAGTCATGGTATGTTTCAATATCAAGTATAATTCTGATGGATTAAAACAAGGAAACTAATGAAAAGGATTCATCACAGTAAATTCATTTATGATGTTTAAACCCTCTATCGAATATCCATTATTTATAGATATTTACCTTACCTTCCATGTATACTTTTCTTTTTATTAACCATTATCACCCTACGGGCATTACATCAACTAGAACATCAACTAGAATCCGAACATGGTTTTGATACATGGATTCCATTCCAAAATCCATATATTATTACCATTTTAATAATTCGATATCACTACTGTATATTATTAGGTGATTTATTCATCATTTTCAAAAATTAATGTGTCACCAGATTTATGACTAGAAAATCATATCCTTCTAGTTCTTTCACCTCTCTAGTGGTCCTATGTAGTTAAAGTTTTTTAAGAACTACTTCTTCAATGAGGACTAATGGAATCTATTGTTATACAAAAAATTGTGCATCTTGATCATGAACGTAATAAAAATCAATATTTATTCCATGATTGTTTTTGAGTACGATACCCCCCTCACAAATTATTTCTTATCTAGTGATAGTCGTATTCTTTTATATGGGGTTGTATAAGTATTATCCCTTTGTTCCCTTGGGATACCCTACAAAGATACACCTTGTACCCCATAATACAAGTTTTTTATAGAAAGCCTATATTCTAATACATTAATATATTTTAACTTTAATGGAAAACTTACATCATTATACAAATATACATCCAAATAACATATTATTCTAGTTCCTTTGGAAACAATGAAAAAAATTATTACATAATAGAACCACATTATCTCTCAAAAGGTTATTTGTGAATGACACCCTTCTTATAAAAATCATACATAATACCTATATTCATAACATAATAAAGTAAATGTAAATATGGGTGAGTTTAGATTTTCATTATGGGTAAATAAAGGAGACATGTAAGCATAAATAAGAGCATAGTAGTATGAGAACATGATCATTACATTAGAAGATCAGACCTTAGATTTAATAAGATCATAAACATGAATCATGTAATAAATATCTCATGTTCATAATACATTAATCATAAGGAAATAAAGAATATAATATATAAGTGAAAAATATAGGAATTATAAATTGTATTATATTAGACAGAGAAGCATATAAAATTATTACCATTGTAGTGACGACATTTCTTCCGCAAACATCTTTGTAGTATGGGTTCACTCCACATATCATCATGGTAGTCATGGTTCACTCCCATGGAAATCATTGTAGTGTGGGTTCACTCAACATACCATCATTATGGTCAGGGTTCACTCCGATGTCCGTCTTAGTAGTCAATGTTCACTCCGAAGACCATCATAGTCTGCCTTATAAGATATAATTCATCATCCAATGAATTGTTGGGATATATAGGTACCACACATATCATAATGAAATCATACATTCATTTACCAAATATCCTAAAAATCATATCATAACACATGAAATGAATTGGGTGTCATAATCTTGTAGTCATATCTTAACCTTTGGAAAGTGATATGTTTCATAATAATTTTGTCATAGCATAACCCATAAAAGGAAGAGTGTTTACTAAACATTTAACAAGTGATATATAAATATATTTCATAAACATATAACCCCTGAAAAAGAACTAAATTTGTAAAATACATTCCATAATGTATAAACCATTACAATAATGAATATGAATGGATCCTTTGAATCATTTCCCAAAAAGCAATGGGAAAATAAACAGATTTCACATTAGATGAAATATAATTTTGAAGGACCCTCTAGAACAAAATAATGATGAAAATATACATTAATCATTGAAAATTTATTTTTAAAACATTAAAACTTTTGAAAAACAATTTCTTTTAAAATATACTTGAATTGATATATTAGAGTTGAGAAAACATTTGAAAACAAATCCCTTTAAAGGTTATAAAATAATTTTGAAATCATTTTTTTAAACCATTTTGTTTGAAAAACATTGAAAACTTATAAAGGAATCGTGAAACATTTTTAAACCCATTTTATAGAAAATGGATTTGAAAAGGTATTAATAAATATTGAAATATTTTAAATCATTTTCTATTAAAATAACCATTTAAAAACATATAAGGGTTTCTTTGAAAATCACTTTAAAAACCGTTGGAACATAAAACAAGTTTAAAAAAATTCTTTGAAAACCAATTTAAATCAAAAAAATTTCTATAATACTTGGAAAAATGTTCTTTAAAAACAACCTTGTATAAAAATGTATGATTCAGATAAATTAGGGTCACAAAAACGTGTATGTCCGTACATGTCAAACATTTTTTTTCAGCATAAATGTTTAGAAACGTGTCATTACAAGGAAATGACATCAACCTTTCATTAAAAAATATTTTTTAATAGGGGAAATAATTTGTGAAAAGTACCTTTAAACATCATATGATAATATGAAAACAATTTTGGAAATACACTTATAAAACAATATTTTTAAAGAATGTATATTTTTGAAAAAAATAAAATATATAGAAACGTTTTCATAAAAACATTTTCTTAAATTTTTCAACTACCAGCGAGTGAAAAAAATGGTAAAAATACATAGATATAATATTTTTATCCATATTATAATAAAATTCCTAAGATTGCATGAGATTTATATCATAATATTTCATCAATGAAATCACAATCATAAACAATCTATATAAATGATAATATTGTTTCTATAAACTCATTACACTTTGTGACATTGAATCATACCCCATATTTTTGAAAATTAAATTACATAAAGCCTAAAATATCAAGAAAAATAGGTATATTCATTAAATAATATTTCATTTTTAATTACATAGATATCATTAAAGAAAATAGGTTCACAACAAAACATGTGTCTCAAAGAAGGTAAATTTAGACAAAACTACTTTACTGATTGGTTAAATTTAAAAAAAAACTAGAAGGAAATATAATCAAATGGATATGTAAATACTAATAAATCTAATAATAATAATAATATATTACATTAATGGGAATTATATACCCCAAAAAAATAAATTAGCGGTGAATAAGGCATGTATCTCACAGAATTAAAAGCTAGATGAAATTCCCTTACATTGTGTCTCGACTCTCACCATAGACACACTAATTTCTTTTATAATAGATATAATTATAAAATAAACCATTAATAAACAACATTATAATATCTAATAACATATATTGTATGATTATGAAATTATGTAACTCGTTTGTTAATAATTCTATGTTATAATTTCACTTTGGATAATATCCGCTTTGTTCTTTGTACATGTTTTGACTTATTATTTTCCTGATCATCATACATATATCAGAATTTACAAACATAAATAATGTATAAAATTACATATATATATATATTTTTTATTCATTATTTATTTATTTTTAATAATAAAAATAAATATATAATGATATAATGGAACCCACCATTCATAGAGACGATATGTTGTACATACAAATGAACGATTTTTCAGCTTCTTTATCTTATTTAATGAAAGAATGTACACGAAATATAATTATATATGTATATAATATCATCAAAAAAATTATCATGTTATATATATCAAATATTTTCGATAAATCCATCCTTATCACATTCCATGCAATGTGTGAACAAATCACATTGCTTTGAGGATGCATTAGTCCACACATCCACAAATGATGTCATCAAATTTAAACAAGAAGTTATAAAGGTTTTTGTTGTAGAAGAATAATATAGGCATAAATACATAATATATATAATATATATCATATATAAATAATATTTCCATAATAATTTCCAACCGTTATTTTTGGTAAAAAAAACTGAACAATCATCGTTTCGTGAGGCGGTAGGTTTCCTTACACAAAAAAACATGTTTGTTACCAATTATATGGAATTTAATGTAATTGTATGTGTAAAAATTATCATAAAAAATAAATAATTATATATTTATTAACATTTTATTTTTGTATAATCATGGAATAAAGAGAGTTGAGGGGTTACAGAATGGAAATAAAACTAATGATCTTGATGAAATATGTTACCTCTTCTTTGGGTAACATCATTTGGTTTTCAAAAAAGGGGATTATTTGAAGGATTTATAACCATGGAGAGAAAAATATAATGAGTGGACAAATATTAATTTTCTATTAAAAAATATTTTTCTTGATCCAATATGGAATGAAATGTTTGATGAAGTGGGAGGATATGAGGCCTTTTAGAGTGGAGGAGGAGTGGATCTATTGTGAATTATCAAAAATTGAATTACACCAATTTTTATTCCATTTTAGGTGGATAAAATAATGGAAAAAATTTCATAAAATTTTGGATAGGGTCAAAATATGGACAACTAGTGGAGTTTTGAAATATTTCTAGGTCATTTTGTCCCTTATGTTTAATGTTTTGTCCATAGGTATGCGTAACTCACATGAATTGTTATAATTAATTATAATTACATTCATCGATATTTTTAGTCAAAAATATGTATAAATTATTAAAAATTATAAATTATTATTAATCCAAATGGGGAATCAATTTTTCCAAATTCTAATCATATAATTCGAATAAATTAATTTAAATTTAACACCATTGATGGGAAGACTCTGTAGGTTTTTAAAGTAAAAACATTTAAAAAGTTGATATTCATTTATATTTAATTTCAATGTGAAATTTAATTTAAATACATAAATTTAATTATTTTATAAATAATTTATATAAATTGACATTAAAAAAAGATAACATATAATTAATAACTATAAATAATTTATATGAAAAATTAGTTTTGAATTAAAATTCAGTATTTTTCATTATTCATTAAATATTGAAACATCACTGAGAAATAAAAAAATAACCCTAGATAATTATTATGCTTGTATATAAAATATTTTCTTTCATTTTACATATAATAATTATAAAATATCCGAAAATATTATTTAAAATATGTTCTTCATTAAATGGCGGTAAAAGTTCTTTTATAAAAATAATGATTTTTATATGAAATATTAGGTTCATTATTGTTCTTATCAAATCTATAGGATGAATATAAATATTTTTATGAATTTATAAAATATATATTTTATTAGTGTCGTAATCTAATTTTAATTTGGATTTTTAATACTCAGTCGACCTCAGTCCTAATTTTTTTTAATAAAATGATAGTATAGAGACACAACACGCGTACAACATTAGACGAACCGCCAAACAAATAAAATTGAAACAGTGCTACCCAAAAACATAAAAAAGGTCCCATAACCCACACACCATAACCCACATACCCATGTAGAGTCCTAATGTTTCTAAAACAATGGGCTAAAATAATACCTCAAAGCCACTTAGTCCAACAGGCTAGAATCACCTATATATACTCCAACGTAAGAACCAGAATTATATATATTAATATGGCATTATTTCCCCAAAGGAAAACCAATTTTTCACTATCTCACTCATGAGGTTGTCACCATCCACAAAATCCCGTGATTCTCACCACCCAAATGCACCACGCTGGTCCAAGGGGTCGAAACTAGCCTCAAATGGCTTCACCTGCCTACTTTCATCTTATAGATCCCACACGTGCACCAAATCCCGAGGTCACCCCACATACCCTTCCACATCCATCATGCCTCCTGCATTCCATGGTCACCTCATTTGTTCCACACTGCCTTTGAAAAAATCATGCACCTAGATCTGGTCACCGTCGGACTGGAGTGCCGACACCATCTGACCTAGCCGTCGGGCTTGTTCGCTCTCCATCTCACCGGAGACATCTCCTCTCCACCAATAAACATCGACGGAACTCAACAACACTTCCACATGTATCTCCAAAAACAACCACATACTTCTTACACAGAGGATCGCCTCTCGTGCCTCATTAACAAAGCCCTCCAATACTCTCTTTTTCATATGTAGTCAGTGGTTCAACAAAAGAACACATGCCTAGCCAATGCCACCGGGATCCCAAACCTCACCAATGCTTCCCCCTCTATGATCCTAGATCCGACTAGGATCCAAGATACTATTGTTTGTGTACATCATAGGTCTGAGCCTCGCATCCCACACATCACGATGTAACCGAATGTGGCTGAAATTCTCACGGGGAGACTCCCCCAAGAAACCTCACCCATTCAAATGATAAACACCACCAGCACTAGACTCCTGAAAAATAGTGGTCTGGGATAAGCTAGGGACTGAGAAGATATCATGGAATAATATACCATAATCCTCTTCATGCCTTCCAAATTCACATAGAGTCCTAATAATGAGGAACCAACCCACCATTTCTTCATGAGTTCACTTTGACTCATGCTTGATGCCGCATGTGGAAAAAATCTCATAGTATCCAAAAATACCATCTTAAAATATACTAGACCTTACTGAATTATGATTTAATGTGAAATCAACATTGAAATATCAAATTATAATTAATTAAATTTTTTATGTTAAAACAACTTAGTGAGTATAATAAGTGTTTTCTATAAAAATATTTCCTTCATATTAAATTAGTTCTTATATCCATTTATAAATAATTAGTAACCAATGAATTCATTTTATATTTTTTTGGAAACATATTTTCATAATTGGTTTTCATAATATTTAATACCATTTTTAACTGAAATGACATATCTTAATATATTAAATCATAATACTTCAATTATAAATAATTGTTTTGTAAAACTGGGTAAATCTTGTAACACAACTCATTATAGAAATGTGTTGTTCCATATGATGAACACTAAATTGTTATAGTGTGCATTGAATGCAATGAAGAATATATAAAATCTATTTAAAATAGTAAATATATTGTAAAGTATGAGGATATTATATTCCTCTATGTTTTTGGTGTTATGTGTTGTGTAATATTAACTTGGTGTTGTGTATAACTCAATCCAAACATAACACTTTCATATAACAAAATATTGAATGTAGTTTGAAAAGAAAAATATATAAAAAATATTAAACTAATTCAACAAAAAATTCACAAAAACATGGGGTGTTACATTCTACCCACTTGAAATGGATTTCTCCCTCAAAATTCACATAGGTTAATAAAGGATTACTCCATGACAGTTAATATCATCAAAACCAAAATTGTAAAAACAAATACACAAACTTATTTTAGAAAAAAAACTAGAAACATAATGGTTACCCAAAGTAACATATTACTAGGTTTCCACATATGAGAACATATCTCGTGAGTAACAAATGTTCATGGAGGAAATGTGTCAATAATTATAGGGGATATTGTGGTCATAAATCACAAACAAGTGAATGATCTGTGGAATATTTACGGACTCATAGTCATAAAAATGTGATGATTTAAAAGGATATCATTTCTAAATAATAAGGTATTATGAAAACACATTTTTATAATTTTTCTAATGTGAAGTAATTCTTTTATTTACCATGCATACATGTAAGTATACTTACAATATATATTTCTATATAAAAAATTCAATACATTGTTTGTAGGTAGATAAATATCCAATTCATCTATTTATTCAATAAATGAATGTCTTGAAATTAACATTGATTCTTGAATCTCTAAAATATCCTTCTTAAGGACCATAAAATATTAATAAGTCTAACTATTTTTCTATAACAATATTCCTTTAACTATTTTCCAAATTCAATATGTTTAACAAAGGAATCCCTGACCCTAAAAATTAACATCATTTGTTCATCATTAATATTTATCCACCAATTTTTCAACTAAAAAATGTCACATTAACCCAGAAATCCCATAGTCCAGTGGCACACATGAAATGATTAGGTTTATTCAACCATGGGTTTAAGTCCGATGATCATTCTTGACATGATGGATTGTTACATAATATACATTTTTTCCTTCTTTAAAACAACATTAATGTAGTTTCCAAAATAGATATGATGTAAATTCTTTAAATAAGTTTAATCACTTAATATGATTTTAACTATGTTATTTAATTCAAAATCAATACATAAAAACCTCATATGAGGATTAACAGAAACATTAAATAAATGTTTAAAATTATAAACATTATATAAGATGAAATTAAAAAACTTTTAGAAATAATTTCACGAAATAATATTAACATTTACTTCCATGTATCATAAGGTAGCGCATGGTTGTCACATTCATAACATTCGAATACCCTCACTATAAATTCGATTGAGAATGGGTAATAACATGAATTACAAAGAAAATCCTTATTCAAACATGCTTGATTATCTATTCCAAAGTATATTGGATATATTTATTAAATAAAAAAATTATTTAACCCTCACTAATGAATGTATTTAATGTTTTTAACATGTCAATAATTAGTTCCAAGGTAAAAAGTACCATCCAATTTACTTATTCATATTCAACATATATTGACCCACCAAAATATTATTTTAACTTAAGGACCATATTACTGGCCATCATCCTTAGTCAAAATGTCACCTTGAAATTAAATCAAATTTCAAGTTAATCAAAAACATTCACCATAATCATGTAAATTCTTTGTGAAAAAAATAAATTGAACGATTCATATATATTTCACCACAATTTGTGAATCAACATTCATAAAAACACCAAATATTCCACTACATAAATAAACCATAAAAAATTTACCCCATTCTTTTACATAATACCACTTTCCTTTCATAATTTATATGTAGTCTCATAATCATCCAAAATTTATCCATTAATTTTAATGCCTTTAAGATTTTCATTAAGATATTTCTTCTTAAGAGTTTTCTTTTCATAATGACCATTAATTCCAGAAATAAGAAATTTAACCTTCAATAATTTCATAGGGAGGAATATATTTTCATCCATTTCATTAGTCTAATTATTCATTTTTCCTTTACAGTTAATTTCTTTTTTAACTTCATTTCCACAGTTAGAAAAACTAATTTTCCCTCTAATACATTCACTTAGGAGACTATTTCCACATTCTTGAAACACATGAATCCAAATATTCTCCATTCAATAGACTCATTTACCCAAACTCTCAATGAACCCATTAATTATCTTATTTGTTCAGGGTGTGAGTTATCTAAGGTACATGTTTTTTATCATGTCCCTTGAAAACTAATTAGTCATGATCACAAGATGCTTTGCTCAAGTGGTCATCCCATTTAACTACTCATCAGCAGATTATCCATCACATTCTACATTAATCCAATTACTGTTAGTACCATCCATTGGATAAAATGTGAAGGATTTTATTAAGAAATTATTAACAAATATAGGAACCATATAATCATGAAAAACACTACTATGATGAATAAATCATGAAACATTTATTGATATATGACTCATCAATTTTATCCTAGGTTATTCATATCTAACATCCACTAAAATCCTTCACGATCATTTGTGTTGATTTTGTTAATTCATAAAGAATATCCACCGATATTTTCAACCTTGGTGTGTAGTAAGGCCCATTGTTATGTACTAGTTTACGCATTTGGTAGTTTTGACACACCTTGTCAGAGTTTTTACTCCTAGGTATATCTGTTCCAAATCCACATCCACTTTTAATATCCATATACGTATGTATTTCCTAAAAACCAATCACTCTATCCTTTAGAGAAATTATATGACATATTATTAAAATATAACTCATACTTATACAAATCTATAGAGACATCCCTATAAATATCCACAGAAAAATACCAAGGTGTCTCACAAATGTTTTATCATCATAGTTTTGAATGGTAACTAAACCATCAATCTGATACCAACTACAAAACCATTTATTTTCAAACATTATCATTATATAAAATTTTTATAATACATAAAAAATTATAAAAATAGATTCCCAAATATCATATTAGTCTATGCGTTTAGAAACAAGGAATGAAAAACATTGGTATATAAGTGAATGATATTATCTCATAGTAGGTTCTTCATTAATTGAACCCTTTATAAACACATCATTAATAATAAATATCTTTATAACCATGGATAAAAAACATAAAAATAGGTGATATCAGATTCTAAGTGATGGTAAACAAGGGATACATTTAAACATAAAAATGCGGATATGGGTAAGATATTGTGATGATAAAATTAGATGGTCATGTTCAGTATATATAAAATTCATAAATATGAATCATGGAACAAAGATGGTAGTTAAAAACACATGAAACATAAGGCAATAAATAACATAATCCATGAAATCATAACATTAAAAAAATACTTAGAATTGTGATAGACACATAATCATATAAAATTATTTCCATAATAGTCAAGGAATTTCAGACAAGGAAGTCTTAGTAGTATGGGATCAGTCCCCATAACATCTTGGTTGTCATGGTTCACTACCATGACCATCATAGTAATAGGATTTCACTGCCCATACCATCATGGTAGTCATGGTTCACTCCCATGACTATCGTAGAATTAATGGTTCAACCTCAATACCATCATAATCTATCTCATAAGATTTAAATCATTACATAACGAATTGTAGGGACAAATAGGTACCACCCATCTCAAAATGAAATCATATATACATCTTCCATAATAACATAAAAAATCACATCATAACCCATGAAACTAAATGGGTTATATAAATATTTAATCATATCTTAACCGATGAAAATTACCAAATTCATAATCAATTCATAAAGTAATAACCCATGAAAAGAAGCGGGATTTATAAACATATAACCAAAGAAATATAAACATATTTCAAAAAAATATAACTCATGAACTATAATTGAATTTATAAACATCATTCCATAATGTGTAAACCATTTAGAATATGAACAGAACCATTGGATCATTTCCTAGAAATTCATGAGTAAAATCAACGAATGACATCTTAAATATAAAATAATTTTGAAAGATTCATTAAAACCATTTCATGAAGAAAATATTTATTCTTATTTGAAAAATTAATTTTATAATAGAATACTATTTGAAAGCCATTTTTTTAAAATAAACTATAAAAAAGTTAAAGGAGTCTAAATAAAATTTGAAAACGTTTTTCCATTAAATATTGTTAAAGAATATCTTAAACATGTTTGAAAACCATTTTCATTGCAAACACTTTGAAATATTCTAAAGTAATCTTGATACTTTTCAAAAAACCCTTTTACTTAAAATGGATTTGAAAATATATAAATAAATCATGAAATCATTTAAATCATTTTCATTTAAAATAACATTTTAAAAAAAATATGGGAACCATTGAAAATCACTTAATACAATTTTTGAACAAATTTTTTTTGCAAACATTTATAATTGAAAAAAAACTTAAAATTAAACAAAATTAAAAAATAATAGGAATTTTTTCCAAAATAACCTTCTAAAAATTTAATTTAATCTTCACGGAAATGACGACCATGATGGTGGGTTAGTCTGTAAATGCGGAGCATTATTTGTGCACCTCAAAAGACTAGAAAAGTTCCTTGAATTGAATACAAAAATAATATTCACAATAAAAACATTTTGTGAAAAGGTAACAAATTTATAGAAATTCTCCTTAAACATCATAAGATAATATAAAAACGTATTTTTGAAAACCATTTAGAGAAATTTGTTTTAAAGAACATAAACTTTTCTCTGAAATGACTCATATAGACACATTTTTATAAAAAAATTTCTTACTTATCATAAGATTAAAATAGTGAAAAATGGAAACATTACATTAGTATGACATTCATAAGGATGTGTTAATAATATTCGTGAGTGATCTTGAGGAATTAATCAAAATATTTCATCAATGAAAGAATAATAATAAACTCTCTCAATTAACGTTGATATTTCTTTGATAAACTATTTCCACTTGGTAACGTGGATTCACACTCCCTATGTAAGAAAAATAAATTACATGGAACCTAAAATAACATGAAAAAAAGTATATTAATGATATAAAATTTCAATTAGAATCATATACACGTCATTAAAGAACATAGGTCAATAAAAAACATTAATCTCAAAGAGGGAAAATTGAGACAAAATTAGTTTACTAATTCTGTAACTTTTGAATCATAAAACTCATGAAATAAATATCATTAAATGGATATATAAATTCCAATAAATTTAATTATAATAATCATATAATACATTCATCTTTAGTATATACACCACACAAAAGAAATTAGTTTTTAATATGACTTGTATATCGTGGAATTAAAATGTGAGATTAAAATATCATACATAGTGTATTGACTCACATAATACTCGTACAAGCATCCTTTATAAAAAATAATTAATTATTATACATTTTTTTAAAAACCATATTATTATATAAAAGACTATATACGATGTGATTATGAAGTTATATTACTTGTTTATTAAAAATTGTATTTTAAGGTTTCACTTCGGGTAATATTCGATTCGTTCTTCGAAAATGTTTGACATGTTATTCCTGATCAATTTACATAGATCATATTATACTTAAATACAAAATGTAAAAAATTATTTAAATATAATAAATATTTTTTATTTATGTATTTTTAATCATCTTTAAAATATATAATTTTAAAATGTAATACACAGTTCATGGAGATGATATGTCGTACGTACGCATTAACGTTGTTTACATTTTATAGTCTTTTTGAATTAAGGTATGTAAATGAAATATATGTGTACATATATATAATGTAATTATTTTCTACTTATAATGTTACATATATCATATAATTACACAAAAACCGAACATAACTCATTCCATGTATAGTGTGAATGAATCACATTGCTTTGAGAAGGTGGTAGTCCATACATCCACAAACGTTGTTTTTATATCTATAGAAGATGGAAAGTATAAAGGTATGTGTTCTAAAATAATTAAATTATCATAAATAAATAATAAATATAATAGATATTATATATCAAAATAATTTCTATCATAATTCCAAACCATTAAATATGGTAAAGGAATGATGATCAACTATCATTTTGAGAGGCAGATGTTTACCGTACACATAAACAATATGTTTGTTACCCACAAGATGGATGTGTGTGCGTATATATGTATAAACTTTATAATAAATATATATATATATATATAATAATTTTTATTTTTTAGAATAGTGTAATAATTATTTTTTAAGGGTGGAGAATGTAAATAAAACTAAAGAGGCTAGGAAATGATGTTACATCTTCATGGGGTAACTTTTTTAAAGTAAAGATGTTGAAAAGATTAATATGTTTTTTTTATTGAATTTTAATATGAAATTAATTCCATTTGATTTAATTGGAAAATTTTATAAATATTTAGTATAATTTAACTTTAAAACAAATTTAAAATACAATTGAACTCAATAAATAAATTATTTGAAAAATAAATATAGAATTAATGTTTATTATTTTCGGTATTCATTCAAAAATGAAACATTGAATAATAATACTAAAAATTCAACATAAAATATATTTTATGTTAATATCATCAATATGAAGTTTATTTTAACATATAATATTTATAAAAATTACCAAAATTTTTATTTAATATAGTTTATCCATTAAAAGGTTGTAAAAGTGACTTGATAAAAATATTCATTTTTATGATAAATATTTGGATTGTTCTTATTGTATGATAATCAAATGTACTGGATGAATAAGAAAAACAACTTATTAAATATAAAAAAAATATTTCATTAATATCATTATCTATGTTTATTTATTTTAATTTATTTGGATAAAATTTCATTATGAGTAGAAAAATAGTTTTCTAAATAAATATTTTCATTATATTAATTCAGTTCCCATGTGAATTTCTAATAAATTTGTATCCAATAATTTAATTTTGTATTTTGTTCAAAAAAATATTTTTATTATTTGGTTAATCTTGTTCATGACAATCAATTTATTAGCTAGGTTTTATCTTGTTATATTAAATAATAATATTTGAATAATATATTGTTGTCTAGAAAAACTCGATAATGCATGTAACACAAATCCTTGAAAACACATATTGTGTGTGATTCATACTAACTCGATACTGCATACATTGAATAATATATATATATATATAATATTATTTGTATCTAAAATAATAAAAAAATATCAATGGAATTAGAATTATACCTCATCAGTTAGACATAGCCATATCTATTTAAGTCGTCTTAAAATGATATGATGTATGAATACCGACATATATATTCAATTACAAATAGTATAAACACATCAGTGTATAACAATCATAAAATATATATGGACCTTTAAATCATCACACTGAATGGTGGTTTGGTCATTTTTCCATCTAATCAGGAATGAATTGTTTCAAGTGGTTTTTGATTAGAAGAGTCCAAACACCCATTATGACAGAGTTTTGTGAAACTCTTCTCATTTAAACGATCATGATAGTGGTTCCATAACTAGTTGATATATGAGTTGTGTGAACACAATTTATTGTCTATTTCTAATACACAATTTTCATAATTTAATATATTTACACAATTATTTAAATGAACTATACTATAACATATGATGTCTTTATAAAATAAAAACATTTATTTCCATACATGATAATAAATTCATATATATCTATGCTTGATAAAGAAATTATGTTCTTCCTAATTGTTAGTACATAATTTAATTCGCTTAAAACCACTATCATTTATGTTTGTAGTGAATGGTGGTAGTCACCAATGGCCATAGTGTCTATCCTCACACCATTGGTATCTCACAAAACCACCATTCCTTTATATATATTTCAAAAGACACATAATAATTTTATTTTGTACAGATATAAGCATCAAAATATGTATCTAATACCCAATTAGTAGATATTGAAATATTACACTTGATAAAAAATACATCATTGGCTTCCCCTTGCTTTTGGGTAAAGTCATTCTTCCAGTGGCCATATGTTCCACAAGAAAAACATTATACCTCACTTTCCATTCCAAACATATGGATCTTCCACTTCATGTAAGTACATTGCTCAAGATCTTTAGACTTGTTATAAATATTGACCACTTAACATTTATCTTAATTTTCTTATTCACTATATAGATTATAGGTTTGTCACACCCAATGTCTCTATCCACATGGTGAATTAGAGTTACGTGTATCGAATGTATATTTTCATTATTTATCATGTTATAATTATTAATAAATCTATAAATGGTATTGGGTAGTGTGGAATGTATGTGATATGTTTACAGATAATCTGGAAATTTACTCCCAATGATTTCTAAGCATTCTATGTAGCCATTAATTTTGACTTGATGAGGCCTAGCTAAAATAATTCTCCAAATATAGATATAAATAGAGCATTGGGGATCTCATATCTGATATGTTTTTCCTTCTCTTGATAGTGATCCTAAAGGTGAGACATCAGGTTATAAACACCCCTATCCTCATATTTCATCAAAACCTCATTGTTCATATAATATTGCAGGAAACACTACACTTTTTTTAATTTTTAAAATGATTGTCAAAGACATATAACTCTTCCTCACTATACTCCTTATTAGGATCATTATTAATAAGTTCTTCCGGCATATAATATTTCCTTTCAAGTCATTGGATAACATATAATCACATTTTCAATTAATGGAAATTTGTGCATGTGAAAATGTTATCCTTCCCATGTATGAATAATGGGGATATGTTTTACGTCATTTTACAGTTGATTCAATAAATAACATGAGTAGTGTTTTTGTAAATTTTTTGATAGAATTTAGATTTTTAAATAAATATTATCTATATTAATCTCCCACTATTTTATTGAAACCAAAAATACCTCATAGTTGGCTTCATAATATCCTCTTTCTTAGACATTATAGTTGAAATGGTCCATATTTTCCTTATCAGTACCCCAACACTGGTTAGTCATGAAATTTTAAGCATTTTAGGTAGGCATTCCAAATTCCAACTACATTAACTAGTATTTATTTGATATTTTTAGTGGACTCCCCAATCATAAAATCCTTATGTTTATTTCATTAACCCTTTCTCTATTTTACTCCACATCCTTATATCGTATTCCACCCCCATTATAAAAATTATAATTCACCATCAAACATCATGTTTGAATTCCTTGACAATTAAAAGCACCCCAACTTTGTCTAGTCTTGCACTTTGAACAGTGGTTCAATTTTAACAGATGTTATTGAAGGCTATACAGACTTAATATATATAATTTAAGTATTTTATATTTATGTGTAAATTTCCAATTGTAATATTTATTAAATTAATGATAAAATTATGTGTATTTACATAAGTTATTCACCATGTCATAGATCATATTTGTGCGTAAGAGAGATTTTTAGTTATATCATGAATTCTTTTTAATTCATTATTTCAGGTGATTGCGACAAAATATGTATAATCGAATAACCTTTAAACAGAAAATAAATAAAATAATAATTTTTATGATCCAGATTATTTAATAATGGTTATTTTATCCAGCTAAGGATAAACTTGAATTCCGCCTAGTGTAAAATATGTTGAACCATTTATGGTTTTTATTGTAGTTTTCCATTTTTACACCTATGAATATCTCTTGTATTGGTTTCAGCTTGTCTCTAAACAAGAACCAACTCTACTAGAATGGGAGTTATATAGATTACATATTCATTTAATCACACATATATGAGGGGAATCATTTTACCTAAATGAAGTCATGGGCCTACATTCCATTACATAATAAGAGGAGAGACGAAACATAGGCTGAAAATTAAATTTGATAAGAAATTAAGATAAACCATCCACATTCCAAGGTTTAGCCTGTTCTCATGATCATTCATATTCATGCAATGAATTATAAATTTAATAAAATTAGCGTTACATTGTTAATAATTATTATTTAAGATAAATAGAGATAAAATAAATTACATATCATCTTTAATTAATTAGCTGTTTTATTTTAATTATCATCCATATTTCCATGAGATTCTCATCCACAATAAGTTATAAAAATTAAATAAATTCATAAAATAACTATATACAAAAAAATAACCTTATGGGAAACACAGTGAGTACCTGTTTGAACTTCCCAAACAAATATTATACTCTTATACAATTCACTATTTTGAGATGTAGCATACACGAATTATCATGTAATATCATAATGTTTACTCTCAAGTCAATGATAACACAGTTTACATGATTAATTTTTCTAATATAGAATTTAGGGCTTTAATGAAAAGAGTAGTAACTATAATACGACTTATAGCTGATATATATATTTTAACATTATTCAAAAATTAATTATGAATATATATAAATATATATATACACATCAAACAATGTGTATTTTCATCTAAATGTCTAAAAAAATCTAATGTCGATAAGTTTTACACAGTATAATAAATTAATTTATATTTTAATATAATTTGGTACGTGTAGATGGAATGCACAAGCTAGCTACATGGAGTGTACTATTCAAAATTTTTATCCGAGGTACACACCTAGGGACTCAGCATGAAACTATGCAAAAAAAATATTTTAGTATGCAACGTGTATATGTGATCTGTGACAGGTTGTCTCTGAGATACACGTGCAGCAATCAGGTAGTCCATGTAAGAATATGCACATTCCGTTTATGGAAAATGACTACAATCCGTGTATGTATGTTACATGATTTTTACTCCAAATGACTATGTGCTTGGATGGCTCAGTCAACATGTATTTTATAATTAAATTCATCATGATTAATAAATCCATAATACTTGATTTATTTATCAATTAATTCGTTGTGAATTAAACAATCGTATAAGGAGTTTACCTTGAAGTTACAAGGTGTGTATTCCTGTGTTATCTGGCCAGATTTCATGGCACATCCATATATGATTTTCAAATTTATTTATTTCATAAAATTAATCAATTTGATTTTATTTCTAAGAAAACAATTAGATGAATCTTGTAACACCCGAGACTTTTATGTGAAATATTTTGTTTTTATAAATCATCAAAGGAATATTTTACTACACACAACACTATCTTGGCTTTCTTTACACGCAATCGCGACCTTCCTCTATAGCTTTCGTCGTACACAATACCGAGTTTCACTAAACGACGATATGCTATTAAAAAATTATTAAAACTCGCCATTATGAATAGTAATAACCACTTTTTTAATTTTTTTTTAAAATTTTATCTTTCAAAATGGACTTCATTTTTGGATTCGTAATATCGAATTTAGCCTAGGGTAAAATTTTTGTATTTTTCTGAAAACTTTCAATTTTTGATGAATAGTGAAAACACTAGGTTACTATTTAAAAACCGACTTTTTATTTAAATATTTATTTATTTTATTTAGATTGTTTTAGGTACAAATTGATACATAATACCTATAGAAGTTCAACGCAATTCATTGGAGTCATTTTATAATAATTTTAGATATATAAAAATTTTATTGAACTTTTCACCGTCTTTTACCCACCTCCTAGGAGAATTAGCAAATTTACATAAAACATAATTTTACCGCTTCTGTGAGTGGAATTTCGAACATCCGAGAGACATGGTTAATATCAAGGACTAAAATTTGGTTCAATGAGATGAAAATAATTTTTGGCGAATAGTAACTTTTTACTTTTATTTACCACGGTTCAAAGTAAATAGGGTAATTAAGGGTAAAAATGATATTATTATTACCATAAAACATGTCCTAATTCTATTGTATAAGTTTAATTCAACCAAAAATAACCTTAGGAATAAAATATGACCATTTAGGTCCACTTGGATTAGATTAGGAAATTTAATATTATTTTATTTAATGAATATTTAAAATAGTTAAAATCATAGTTTTATAACTAAAACATTTTCAATATAGGGTTATACATAAGATAAATTCGACTATAAATATTCATTAGAAATATAAAATTATTTCCTACATAATGTTATTTTATTTATAATTTTGAGACGTTAAATAATTTAATTTATTTATGACACAATGATGATGCAGTAATTATCTTATTAACAAAATATTGACATAATTGATGTTATAAATACCCAAATAAATGTAATTTAATACTTTTTATGAATTAAAGTAATTTTATAGGTTAATATGACATGGTATTATTGATTTTATTAACTTTACTCTAACTAATATTTCTGTTATAATTTTCACAAAAATTAATTACCAAATACTGTCAAAATTGACAAAAAATAGTTTCCAAAACAAATATTATATTATTAATTGTAATTTTATTTCTAAAAATCTAAGGTTAGGACAAATGACTTATATAAGGTTATATATATTAATAATAAACAACTTGGGATTCGTTTGGCTTGTTATAGTAAGTTTATTAAGCTTATAGTGTAAGAAAACAAGAAGGCACGCTAAAAGTAAAATTATTTAACTTAAAGTTAAATCTAAATAATAAGGTTAAAATAGATACCTAAACTTGTCTTAATTCTATTGGATTAGATGCTTTCGACCCATCCCGACCTTAGCAATGAAATAAATCAATTTGGAGCTATTAAAAACCGAATATGACTTTATAATAAAATAATATTTTTAGTTTTTCCAAAGGTGCCCCTCTCCTCCCTTATAAAAGGGAACCACCTCCCTCTCTTCCTCACACCACATTGAGCCTTAAAGCTCAGCCAACCCCTACCAATTTATCTTCTCCACTTCCCTAGAAATATCCTAGAGGTCCTGGTCTTCTTCAAAGACCAATTTTAGTGCCCTAAGAGGAGGTCTCAAAGAGGTGTTTCAAAGAAGAGGTAATGTACGTTACCGATTCGTTCAACTTTATTTCTTCTTCCACTTATTCTTCATTAGTTGTTTCATTATGAAAAAATAACATAAGTATCACTAATATACTGGTATGATATTATAAGTATGAAACAACCCTATTTCACCATTTATCCATCCTACGGAAAATGAAATCACCGCGCGTGCGTACGTACGGAATACCGTCTCCATGCCGTGGTGTAAACTATTTTCCACCACTACCTTACTTGGATGGGTATAATGGTGTAAATAATAACTATATATGATTATTGTAAAGTTATATTGATTCTGAAATAGTATACATACCCTCCAAAACAATTCCACGATCATCGGAATGATATCATCACTCGTGCATACGTACGAAATACACTCTCCACGATGTGATGTGACTCGTTATACATGATCTTCATTTAATAATGATTATATAAATGAATTGAATGAATTAATATGATTTATATTACACTAATAACATTATTTAAATGATGTATCTATAACCTAAAGAGAAGAATATGAATTTATTTGACAAAACACGCATAAGAACAAAAAGTAATAAACACCAGAATAACAAGTAGAAATGAAATATTACTAATAAAAAGCTAAGAATATGACCATATATGATAACATAACAATGATTATTATTCTGGAAGAAGTCAATGAAATTTTTTAAATCATTATACAGGAGGTTCAGACACTTACGAAGCAAATCAGACCTAAGGTAAGGGAAAATATCGCAATCTCAATTTTTATCCGAGATTGTTTATACTTCAGAATTTACTGGGGAATATTTATCATCCACATACATGTTTCCTCAATATGTAATATCATTTCCATCCACATACAATGGTTTAAATCCAATTTTACCCTTCGGTGAGTTTTTAGTAAAATATATGAAAGGAATCTTTTGTCGTTTTTCGTACGAGGTCCCATTTGACTTATCCGACAAAAGTACGAGAAAAATGTTTTTTTAACTTATACGGCATGAATGGATTTTTAAAACATTATTTCCAAGAAGCATCCTTTACAATTTTTCATGATTATTTTTAATCAACTTCTTTTAGTTTAAAATTGTATCACATGTTATGAAATGAAAATATATTCGAAGTAGAATGGATATTTTCGTCAAGAATGGAGTTCAAGTGTTTTATCAAAATTATTTTCCATCTAAGATAATATAGGGTTCTGTTTCTATCCATTATTTACATTGATTGGATTATTTTGTGATGGAATTATTTTATGAATTACTTTATCTTATATGAATTGTTTTATGATGTCATGATGTTTAAGAATCCCATTTTTATTACATGGGTTATGCAATGATGTATAATTTATGATTTTGCGACACACATAAGAATGGTATCATTTTGAGATGGGTGAGACATATATCTCCCTCCAATGCATTGGGTAACGATTTATATCTCATGAGATAGACATGGTTGGAATGACAGGTTAATCTGGTTCAGTGAAACATGACTGAAATGAGGAGTGAACTCGGTTCAGAAATGGACTTTGTCCGCTAAGATAGTCTTGGCTATGAGTCTTGACTACTAAGAAATGATTCTCTATGATTATGTGTGTAATCCACAAAGTTTCATGTTTTATGTTATGATTATTGTGATTACATTTCCCTTATATTATTTATCCCATGACATGAAATTATGATTTCTTTTGTAGGTTATGATTTCCAAAATGTTATGTTCTTATGAATATGATGTGATTGATTTTTCTTTTGTTTACCCTTACTGAGAATTTTAGATCACCCTTTTGTATGTTTTCTTTCCCCCAGGTCAGGAAGAAGGTTATTAAGTAGGATATACCAAAAGGGACTCTAGATATGAAGAAATAAATGGGAGACAATGTAGAAGATTTATGAACCAGTTGTTTATGTTTTCATGTTTCTAAAGACATTATACCTATACAGCCCTTTCATGGTTTTGTTTTATGTTGTAATAAGTGTGCTTAAATTTTGAAGTATTAAAAATGTATGTAAATTATGGGTCGTTATAGTTGGTTTCAGAGGGAGGTTATAGTCAACCTTTGGAAACTAGGATGTGAATGCCTTAGTAAGAATCCTAAGGATATGTCTAAGCATAGAACACAATGTTAGTGTTTTAGAAATGGACATGAATAACCTATTATAAGACCTTATGTGTAAAATTTTATTCTTCATTATGTGGTTTTCCTATTGTAATTAGTGTTGATCACACTATTCTTCATGGTTTTAGTCAATGGCTGGAACCCGAAGGAACCGTGTTAATGCAGAATGTGACGGGCAATGCAATGATTGTCCCCTTGAGCAACCAAACGTTATGGGAGTTGGAATGAAAAATCTTGTAGCCATGATCACACAACTTTTTCAAGATATGAATCAAACAAGACTTCCAAACGAGCAAATGAAGAAGAAGCATTCTTTTGAATCCTTCATGAGGCCGCATCCACCTTCATTCAGCGGGTCTTCTGATCCATTAGTGGATGAACAATGGATCAGTACCACTGAAAATATATTTTCAGTTCATCAATGTTCTAAACATGATAATGTCATCTTAGTAGGGTATAGTTTGGAAGGTGATGCTGATCAATTGTGTAATCTTATTAAGAATACGAGGAAAAGGAATGAAATTGAGTCCATGGAGTTGGACGAGTTCAAGAACTTTTTTTTCAATAAGTACTTCCCTCGTATTCTCCGAAACAAAGATGGAGAAGGAGTTTCTTGAACTGAAGCAAAAGGATGATGAATCTGTTGGAACCTATGAAGCAAATTTTACAAGACTTGCAAGGCATGCTTCCGGAATTATTATCCAACCTGAGAGTAAGATCGATCAATTCTTTAGTGGCATACAACCAAGTCATCTAAGGGCGTTATCCATAAGGGAATTCCATAGTTATGAGGAAATTTTTTGATGTTCTCTCAAGGTTGAGATGGAGATTGGTGTAACCCATCAGTCATATGGGTTTGATAAGAAGAGGAAAATGGAATTCAATGTAAAATATAAAGAGCACACTGAAAGGAAGATGAGTTTTCCCTTATGCTCAAAGTGTGGAATGAAACATGGAGGAAATTGTCTTACGGGGAAAAGAATATGTTATAAGTGTGGAAAAGAAGGTCATCGGCCAATTGAATGTCAAAATAATGGGAAGAAGATGTCTAATGAAGCAAACTAAGGAAGGGATACACAGAATGAACCTACTACACTTCAATGTTTCAAGTTCAAGGAGATGGGGAATTATGCCAATAAATGCCCAAATCCAAGGGTTGATGATGATGACTGACGTCAACAAACTCTTAAGGCTAAAGAAAAAGGAAAGTCACATGAAATTACTATCGGCGATGAGGAGTATGACAAAAAAATGGTGAGAGGTACACTTAACATCCACTCTATAGTAGAAAATGTTTTATTTGATTCTGGATCCACCCACTCATTTATTTCTGAAGAATTTTCTAAGGGTATCACCATATTACCTCAACAATTAGATGTTGAGTTAGCTGTGACAACTCCTAATGGAATAGCAGTCGCATCGAAAGTTTATAATTCTTCTTTGATTGAAGTTTTTGGTAAAGTGCTTCCTGCAAATATTGTGATCCTTCCTATAGTGGAATTTGATGTTATTCTTGGCATGGATTGGCTTTATTTATATGGAGCTCATATCAATTTCCAAAGAAGGGAAGTCACATTTCATATTCTAGATCAATCAATGATCGTCTATCGATGCAAGGATGAACATAACCTTTTAGTGGAAATTTCTTCCATCTTATGGGTCTTGATTCCACTAAATGAAGGTTATGTATCTCAAATGGTTGGTGAGAAACTTACGATTAAGAATATGACCATTGTACAGGAGTTTGACAATGTCTTTCCGGAGGAATTGATGGGTCTTCCACCAAATCGTGATGTTGAGTTTTCAATAAAAATCATACCGGGTGCTTTGCCTATTTCAAAGAAACCTTATAGAATGGCCCCAATTGAGTTGCAGGAATTGAAGAAGAAAATAAAAGAGAATCTTGATAAAGGATTCTTACGCCCTAGTGCGTCACCTTGGAGAGAACCTGTTCTGATTGTTAAGAAGAAAGATGGATCAATGAGACTCTGCATTGATTATCGAGAACTTAACAAGATCACTATCAAGAACAAATATCCTCTCCCACACATTGATGACTTATTTGACCAACTATGCAGATCTCTATACTTTTCCAAGATTGATCTTTGTTCAGGGTATCATCAATTAAGGTTTAAAAGTGAGGATATACCAAAGATGGCTTTCCGTACATGGTATGGACACTATGAATTTATAGTGATGCCATTTGGTCTTACTAATGCCCATTCTATCTTCATGGATTTGATGAATAGAGTCTTTAGAGATTATCTTGATTAGTTTGTGGTAGTATTTATAGACGATATTCTTGTCTATTCAAAGAGTAAGAAATAACATGAAGATCACTTGATAATTATATTTAAGACACTGAGAAAGGAGAAGCTATATGCCAAATTTACCAAGTGTGAATTTTGGCTTCAAAAAGTTGAATTTTTGGGTCACATAATCTCAAAAGAGGGGATATATGTGGATCCAGTAAAAACAGAGGTTATCGAAAGATGGTCGATAACAACAACAGTAACTGAGATTCGAAGTTTTCTTGGTTTTTCTGGATATTATCGACGTTTTTTGGAAGATTTTTCATGATTATCTAATCCACTCACCTGGTTGACTCGAAAAGGAGTTAAGTTCATGTGGACGGAGGAATGTGAAGAGAATTTCAAGGAGATGAAAAGAAGGTTATCCAGTGCACCTGTACTCACACTTCCTTGTAGTGGAAAATGGTTTGTGATCTACAATGATGCATCCAAGAAGGGGTTGGGGTTTGTTCTTATGCAAAATGATATGGTGATAGCTGATGCCTCACGACAGTTGAAAATCCATGTGCAACATTACCCAACTCATGATTTGCAGTTAGATGCAGTAATATTTGCATTAAATATTTGGAGGATTATCTTTACGGAGAAAGGTGTGATATTTATACTGATCATAAAAGTTTAAAGTATATTTTCACACAAAAGGAGATGAATATGTGCCAAAGAATATGGTTGAAGCTGATTAAGGATTATGACTGCTCAATTCATTAACACCCTGGAAAAGCAAACATGGTGGAAGATGCATTAAGTCGACAAGACCATGCTAGCTTATCCACGATGAGGATCACAAAAGATCCAATATTTATGTATTTATAAAGGATGGATCTTGGAATTATAATGGAAGGGAAAAATCGTACATTTATCAATTGAATGTTCAACCATCTATACTTGTGAAGATTAAAGAGGCCTAGAAAGAAGATGTAGAGTTACAAAAGAAGGTGGGAAATATTCCTGAATTCAACCTTGATTGTGATAGGATAATAATGTCCAGGAATTAGGTTTGTGTTCCTCCCATCCCAGGATTTAAGAAGGAACTACTGGATGAGGCTCATAGTTCTTCATTCTCTATTCATCTGAGAAGCACGAAGATGTATAGGGACCTGGAAAAGTACTTCTGTTGGGATGGCATGAAAAGTGATGTTGCTGAATATGTCTCTCGATGCTTGGTTTGTCAGCAAGTTAAAGATTAGAGACTGAAGTCCAAGGGGATGTTACAACCATTACCCATACCGGAATGAAAATGGGAAAACATCACTATGGACTTTTTCACTGGACATCCTAAAACATCCAAAGGCAATAATGCTATCTGGGTCATAGTTGATCGCCTTACAAAGTCTGCACACATCATTGCTATTAGAGAGGATTTCACTCTCGATTAGCTTGCCAGGATATATGTAAAGGAAGTGGTAAGATTTCATGGGGTACCACATTCCATTATATCTAATCGAGATCCGAGGTTTACCTCAATGTTCTGGAGAAGTCTTCAGCATACTCTGGATACAGAGTTGAGTTTCATCACTGCTTATCATCCTCAGACAGACAGTCAGTCTAAGAGGACAATTCAAACTCTAGAAGATATGTTGAGAGCTTGCTCTATGGATTTAAAAGGTGGTTGGGATCAACACCTACCTTTGGTGGAATTTTATTATAATAATAGCTTTCACTCTAGTATTCAGATGGCTCCTTATGAAGCTCTCTATGGAAAGAAATGCAGAACTCCAACTTGTAGGGATGATGTTGGGGAAAGAAATCTACTAGGACCTGATCTTGTTGACGAGATGGAACAAAAGGTCAGATCTAATCAACAAAACATAAGAGCATCTCGGAGTCGACAAAAAAGTTGTGCCGAAAACCGAAGACAATACCTAGAGTTTGAAGTGGGTGATAAATTGTTCTTACGAATATCTCATTAAAAGAGTGTAATGAGATTTGGAAAGAAGGGAAAGCTGAGCCCTAGGTATATCAGTCCTTTCGAAATACTGGATCGTGTTGGGAAGGTCGCTTACCGATTGGCGCTTCCACCGAATCTCTCCCAAGTTCATGATGTGTTCTACGTATCACTCCTGAGAAAGTACATACCTGATCCTTCACATGTACTCAGCTCGGAAGTTGTACCGCTGTAACAAGATCTTTCTTATGAAGAAAAGCCGATAGAGATTCTGGATCGTAGTGAAAAAGTCATACGGAACAAGACCACTCACGTGGTGAAAGTTTTACAGAGGAACCAACAACTAGAATAATCTACATGGGAGCTTGAGGATATGATGAGGGAGAGGTATCCTCATCTGTTTGTTAAAATGTGACAAATTTCGAGGGAGAAATTCATTTTAAGGGGGGTAGAATGTAACACCCGAGACTTTTATGAGAAATATTTTGTTTTTATAAATCACCAAAGGAATCTTTCACTACACACAACACTATATTGGCTTTCTTTACATGCGATCGCGACCTTCCTCGATAGCTTTCGTCATACGCAATACCGAGTTTCACTAAACAACGATATGCTAATAAAATATTATTAAAACTAGCCATTATGAATAGTAATAAGCACTTTTTTAAATTAAGTAAAATTTATCATTCAAAATAGACTTCCTTTTTGGATTCGGAATATCGAAATTTTCCTAGGGTGAAATTTTTGTAGTTTTCTGAAAACTTTCAATTTTTGATGAATAGTGAAAACACTAGGTTACTATTTAAAAACCGACTTTTTATTTAAATAATTATTTATTTTATTTAAATTTCTTTTAGGTCAAATTTGATATATAATAGCTATATAAGTTCAATGCAATTCATTGGAGTCATTTTATAATAATTTTAGATATATAAAATTTTTATTGAACTTTTCACCGTCTTTTACCCACATCCTAGGAGAATTTGCAAATTTACATAAAACATAATTTTACCGCATTTTTGAGTGGAATTTCGAAAATCCGAGAGACACGGTTAATATCAAGGACTAAAATGTGGTTCAATGAGATGAAAATAATTTTTGGTGAATAGTAACTTTTTTACTTTTATTTACCACGGTTAAAAGTAAATAGGGTAATTAAGCGTAAAAATGATATTATTAATACCCTAACACATGTCCTAATTCTATTGGATAAGTGTAATTAGACCAAAAACAACCTTAGGAATAAAATATGACCATTTAGGTCCACTTGGAATAGATTAGAACATTTAATATTATTTTATTTAAAGAATAGTTAAAATAGTTAAAATCAATGTTTTATAACTAAATCATTATTAATAAAGGTTTATACATAAGATAATTTCTACTATAATTATTCATTATAAAGATAAAATTATTTCATACATAATGTTATTTTATTTATAATTTTTAGAAATTAAATAATTTAATTTATTTATGACACAATGATGATGTAGTAATTATCTTATTCACGAAATATTGACCTAATTGATGTTATAAATACCCAAATAAATGTAATATAAGACTTTTTGTGAATTAAACTAATTTTATAGGTCCATATGACATGAGATTATTTATTTTATTAACTTTTTTCGAACTAATATTTCTGTTATGATTTTCACAAAAATCAATTACCAAATAGTGTCAAAATTGACATAAAATAGTCTTCAAAAAAAATATTATATTATTAATTGTTATTCTATTCCTAAAAATCTAAGGTTCGGAAAAATGACTTAGATAAGGTTATATATATTAATTATAAACAACTTGGGGTTCTTTTGTCTTGTTATAGTAAGTTTATTAACCTTATAGTGTAAGAAAACAAGAAGACACGGTAAAAGTAAAATTATTTAACTTAAAGTTAAATGTAAATGATAAGGTTAAAATAGATACCTAAACTTGTCTAAATTCTATTGGATGAGATTATTTTGACCCATCCCCACCTTATATTCGAAATAAATCAATTTGAAGCTATTAAATATCGAATATGACTTTATAAGAAAATAATATTTTTAGTTTTTTCAAAGGTGACCATCTCCTCCATTATAAAAGGAAACCTCCTCCCTCTCTTCCTCACACCACATTGAGCCTTCAAGATCTGACAAACCCTGAAAATTTCTCTTCTCCACTTCCCTAGAAACATCATAGAGGTCCTGGTCTTCTTCAAAAACCAATTTTAGTGCCCTAAGAGGAGGTCTCAAAGAGGCGCTTCAAAGAAGAGGTAATGTCCGTTACCGATTCATTAAACTTTATTTCTTCTTCCACTTCATCTTATTTAGTTGTTTCATTATGAAGTAATAACATAATTATCACTCATATACTGGTATGTTATTATATGTATGAAACAACCCTATTTCACCATCTATCCATCCTACGGAAAACGAAATCACCGCGCGTGCGTACTTAAGGAATACCGTCTCCACGCCGTGGTGTAATCTATTTTCCGACACCACCATACTTGGATGGGTATAATGGTGTAAATAACAACTATATATTATTATTGTAAAGTGATATTGATTCTGAAATAGTATACATACACTCCAATACAATTCCACGATCATTGGAACGATATCATCGCTCGTGCGTACGTACGGAATACAGTCTCCACGATGTGATGCGACTCATTATACATGATCTTCATTGCATAATGATTATATAAATTAATTTAATGAATGAATATGATATATAATACACTAATACCGTTTTGTAAATGAGTTATCTATAACCTATAGAGAAGAATAAAAATTTATTCGACAAAACACGCGTAAGAACAAAAAGTAATAAACACCCAAATAACAAGTAGAAATGAAATATTTCTAATAAGAAGATAAGAATATGACCATATATGATATAATAACAATTAGTATGATTCTATAATAAGTCAATGACATTATTTAAATCATTATACATGAGGTTCGGACACTTACGAAGAAAATCAGAACTAAGGTAAGGGAAAATCTACCTATCTCAATTTTTATCCGAGATTGTTTATATTTCATAATTTACAAGGGAATATTTATCATCCACATCCATGTTTCCTCAATATGTAATATTATTTCCATCCACCTACAATTTTTTAAATCCAATTTTACCCTTAGGTGAGATTTTAGTAAAAGATATGAAAGGAATCTTTTGTCGTTATTCGTACGAGGTACGTTTTGACTTTTCCGAAAAAAGTACGAGAATAATATTTTTATAACTTATACGGCATGAATGGATTTTTAGAAAATTATTTCCCGGAAGCTTCCTTTACAAGTTTTAAAGTTTATTTTAAATAAATTTCATTTAGTTTAAAATTGAATGACATGTTAAGAAAGGAAAATCTTTTCAAAGTTGAAAGGATATTTTCCTCATGAATGGAGTTCAAGTGTTTTATCAAAATTATTTTCCATCTAAGATAATATAGGGTTCTCTTTCTATCCCTATTGTTAAATTGATTTGATTATTTTTTGATGGAATTATTTTATTAATTCCTCTATCTTATATGAATTGTTTTATGATGTCATGATGTTTAAGAATCCCATTTTTATTACATGGGTTATGAAATTATGTATGATTTATGATTTTGTGGAACACATAATAATGGTATCATTATGAGATGGGTGGGAAATATATATCCCTCAAATTTATCGGGTAAGGATTTATATCTCATGAGATAGACATGGATGGAATGGAAGGTTAATCTGGTTCAGTGAAACAGGACTGAAACGAGGAGTGAACTCGGTTCAGAAATAGACTTTGTCCGCTAAGATAGTCTTGGATATGAGTCTTGACTACTAAGAAATGATTCTCTATGATTATGTGTGTATGCCACAAAGTTTTATGTTTTAATTTATGATTATTGAGATTACATTTCACTTCTATGATTTATCCCATGATATGAAATTATGATTTCTTTTGCAGGTTAAGATTTCCAAAATGTTATGTTCTTATGAATATGATGTGATTGTTTTTTTTGTTTACCCTTTCTGAGCATTTGAGCTCACCCTTTTGTATGTTTTCTTTCCCCTAGGTCACGAAGAAGGTTATTATGTAGGATATTCCAAAAGGGACTCTAGATATGATGAAATAAATAGGAGACAATGTAGATGCTTTATGAACCAGTTTTTTATGTTTCCCAGTTTCTAAAGACACTATACCTATACGGTCCTTTCATGGTTTTGTTATATGTTGTAATAAGTGTGCTTAAATTTTGAAATATTAACAATGTATGTAAAGTATGGGTAGTAATAAATCTAATATCAAATTATATATTTATGAATAATTAAAATGGAATTGAAAACTAAATTTAAAATTCATAAATCATTAAATGATCTTTAAATAATTATAAATAATTATGTGATCTCTCTAATACCACTTGAAGGTTCTAGTCACATCAGAATCATGTGATGGGTCATGCCAAAACAAAAATTCACGATCTATGACAAATACAATATTTACATGTCTAAAAATCCCATGAAAAATATAAATGAATCAAATAATACAAAAAATGGATGAAATGACTAAAACAAACTGTAGGATCATCGTATTATATTTTTAATTAATTTATGAAATTAATAATTACCTTGTGAGAATTTATTTATTCATTGATGGATATAACTATAGATCTACATTGTATTGTCATATTATTACTGGAATCAAGAATATTTTTCCTAGAGTAGTGATCCACATGTGTTCAACAAATCTATAACCATCATCAATTAAATCTCTAAGTACTAGCATGAAGAATTTTATTTCTTTCATCGTTAATCATTTATCAAACAACGAATCACTCCCAAATTATTATATATTATCTATCTTTACTCATGTGTCTAATTTAGAGGAAGATTGATCTCTATTCATGGTATCAATCCGAGATAAGGTATCAATCTATGGATTTGATATGATTCTCCAAATTGTGTTGTTCACAAAAAAAAGAAATGAATATTCTCTCTTGAATACAATATAACTAGATTTTTTAATACTAGCGTTAGAAATATATAGTTTCAAAATGAGTCATTAATATGTTTTTTATCCATTTAGAACCACATGTCTATAATAAAAATATTACTATTATTTCTTGTTATGATATAATATCACAAATTAAATAAAAAATTACATAATAAAATAATATTCATTAAATAATATTTATCACCAGTCCTATAAACATGCTCTCCCATTCCTCCTAAAAATATCTCAGTCCTTGAAAAATCAATACTTTTTATTAAATAAATATTACCACATTATTCACTAATAAGTAAATAAATAATATATTCACTAAATGGAATATAATTTTCTATAATATTATTCTCACATAACATTTTCATGTATAAATGTTGATGGAATATATTCAATCTATCAAACCGGAATAGATAATAAACCACATGAGGGAATAATATTTCATCAACCTACTAAATAATAAATATAAATATATTATTTAATTGAGATTCATGATACACTTAGTGTCTAAGACACTAGGCATATTTCTTAGTGGCATTAGGAGAAGAAACCTAATGTCCATGGTTGGCACAGAAAAATGCTAATGAACACATATGGATGTAATTTAATGCTGAAATGACACAATAATTCATACTGATGATCACTATTTAATATAATTCTAGTATCACGATATCCTATATAAAGCGGGTTGCATGATGGTTCCATCCACCAATGTGCTCGATGTCTCTTTCTTTTAATTTTCTGAAACTGAACATGCCTATAGAACACTATGGACAAGTATTTATTTAGGTTATATCATTTTCATTGATGGTCCAAGATATCAACATCCATTTAATAACATATGGGTAAATTATTTCTCATTATACATTAATGGAGAATTACTCATTATGCACCCAATGTATAATACCTTCCTGCGAACATGCATCATCACAGATTTCACCAATACAAAATATTGTGAAACTTAGAAGACACATTAATAATAATCATAAATATTAGGTAAAAATACAAAAATATATAGATTGGAAACCAACTGACACATATAAATGTGGATTTCCATCAGGATTGTATCATTCTATGGCATACACTATGAGAGGGTTATGAAAAGTTTAATGAGTCTCCACCTATATTATTCTTAATAATTTGTGTCCCTCAAATTATTTCATCTAAAAATATAACATATTTATATCTTAGAATACTATAATGAATCTTTTGAGCTCTCATTGTAGTGTGGGATACATAGGATCTTTCAGTATGTCTGCTAATCATAAGAAATTATCACTTACTATATCACTTATGAGACATTCATGGGTTGAATATATGTTTTTAATAATCATAACTATGAATAATATATATCATAAAAGACATATAATTTGTTTCTATCGCACAAAATTCTACAATTATATGGGTATCCATGAAAGATTCCATCAACACCTCTCAAATAAAACATCCCATGATTCATGCCTTTTACTATTTTTATGAAATGACTATCAAACACACTTGGGCATTTCAAACATCTATTTTACCTATGATACATATCAGAAGGGGTCATATTAGATTACTTCCTAAAGAAACACATATTGTAATTATAAAATCATTCACTTGTATCTTATCTCCTAAAGTATTGAGAAGAATCATGTTCAATCAACATTGTACATGAAATATATAAACAACTTATATTTATTTCTTTACTAACACTATATTGTTATAGTGTGTATAGTTCACTTAATTTATAATGAGTTACATGATTTCCAAGATAATATTTAGAGATTCCACTTCTATATTGACCATGAATATCAATTTAAATTTTAATCATATAACATTCAGATTCTTTTTTCCCAAGTATCCTAAAACTATTATATATTTGAAGAGCCTTTGATTTATGTTGTAAAAATAGTATACAGGTAAAGTGAGTAAATTCACCAATTAAATAAATAATGCACTTATATCTATTTTTATTTATTTCTCATTGTCCTATTAATGTATGAATGCATCATCTCCAATGCATGATATGAATTTATATGAACTTTTTTATGTTGTGAGTATATAATTTTCCCTTTCTCGGTGACAAATAAATTCTAAAATTCACATTAATTTTTTTTATTCATTTAGATTATTCATTAAATTTAAATTTCAGATCATATGTAATGAAAACCAAATGTAAAATATTCATGGTTGTTCTTATTTTTTTGGTTTGAGATCAATTTCATTAACATTGGATTTTTTATTTACCATTTTCTTATTTATCATATTGTTTTCGAGATTTATTACATAAAATTATTTATTTTGGTAGGAAGAAAATACTTATTTTAATAGGATTTTAAGGATTATCATATATTATACAAAGAGTTTACTAGGTTTAGAATTTATTTTTATTCATTAAACTTTCTTTATCATGTTTTATTTTTTGAGTTGGTTGACTCCCCCCTCAAACTCTGCCTCCCATTTCTCCATGATTCATTATTATGTTGATGATTAAACTAACCCATATAGTAAATAAATCCAATGACTCCAAAATCCAAATATAATCCACAAATGGAATATTTCCCTTTGTAAGATACATATTGTTTACAATTATATTCCAGCTTATCATCAACATTTTTAACATCGACTCTTGTAATTTTTTGTTCACCAATGTTTTGTTTTTTGTTGATATCTTCTTATTTTGATTAGGTGTCTTTCCTCCCTCAATAGAATTTAAAATTTCATCATATTTTGGTTCAGAATTTAAAAACATATAAAAATCTGGTTTTTTAACTGTGCTTGATGTGGCTACCTATATAGTCTTCTTAACTCATGCCTTCTTCTTAATGTATTCATGTTTATTATTTAATATTTTAGTATACTATTTTTTTATCCATTTTTCTATTATTGTTTTTAATACATTCACCAAACTCTATAACTGAGTTTTAGGAATTTGTATTCATTTTCGAACCTTTAACAAGATTTCATTCAACAAGATCAAATTCTTCCACCTTTACCTTCAAATTTTCTTTGGTCATTATTTTGAGGTTAATTTTTCAATAATGACCATTATTCGGATCATAAATATGGTTTTATAATTTTATTTTTATTAAAGAAAGAAATATTTTTTGTTTTCTATATTATTTTATTTCATTGTCTTCTTTTTATTCAATCAACGTATTGATGTCTTTTCATGACAATATTTCAACTATATCATGAGCACGAAAACCATTTAAGTCTCTTATTCAAAATCTTAAGATCTAATAATTTTATAACTAGTAAAAATTTCATCATTAAATTTTTTAATAGTATGTTTTTATCGATATCATCATTGGTGTTTTCATCTTGTTATTCATTATCTTCACATTTTTCATACTTAAAAAAATCCATCCTTTTTCATTTAGAGAAAATATCAAACATTGTCTTAGAATATGACTTGGAAGTTTATATAATTTTTTTGAGAGATATTCTTGAATCTCAATCATCATCACCACTATCATCATCTTCCTTATGAATTGGAAAATTTATGACAAAATGTTCAATAACACTATAAAAACACTTTATATATAAACATTATAATTTGTTGATCTTTTATTTTATATTTTTAGAAAATAAAGGCATAGATTTTTTAATAAAAGTAATAACCTTATCTTCAATTTCATTGTAACTATATTCATCCTCAACAACTTCTTTCATATATTTTCTTGGAATAGTAACCCGGAAATAGTTTTATCTATCATATTTATCTTTATTTATAATGGGGTTTTCTATTCAAAATCAATAAGTCATGATATTTACATACACATTATCTAGAGAAAGAGTTTTAGTATCTTTTTCATCTATATATGAAACATAAGCATCAAATTTATGAAGAACAATTTATAATAGCTTTTATGTAATGGTTTAATCTCCTAGATTATCACCAATACATCTTATAGTAGTTACAATACCATTTTTCCCTATAATTATGTCAATAATAGATTCATTATCACCCATATTATTATTTTTTTCTATAGTGAATATATTTTTAACTAATCTTGCTTTGATTTCATATTTACTTCATATATGATCCTCAACTTGTCCAAGACTCCTTTTGTTGTTTCAATTCCATTATTTCAATTAAAATATATTCCAAAGATTATGGCATGTATTAAATTTATAGCTCGCTAATTAGTGTTTAGAGTTTTCTAATTAGTGGATGTCATGGTATCACATTCAACACAATAAGGTAAATCATCTATAACACCAACATGAAATTCATATACAATTTATATAGCATAATGAAATATTCTCCCAATTGAGATATGATTTTTATTATAATGTTAAACAAGAATCTTCATACTGCTCAACGAGTTCTAAACAACCATGATAGCTTTCCTTTACAATAAACATCAGTAGAGATTCAATAAAGGGAACATTCACTGAGAAAATAATTGAAATAATCAAATTGGATCAATGTGATCACTGATAGGTGGAGGGGTAATTGAGAGATATTTAAGTTTTAAATTTTCATACTTGTGAAATAAACATCACCTCCTATTAGAGACCTATTACTTTTCCAAAATAATAAAACAATCATAACCACATGTACATAGTTATTTACAAGGTTCAATACTCAGTAAGACTAGTTATTCCATGGAATTTTTTTGGAAATAATACAAGGCCAAACCATAAGAAAAAAATCCTTTGTATATGGTTATACTATGAAGGGATAATCCTTTCACCTATAAATCACTATAGTTAATTAATAGTGAATTTTGTTCATGCACAGTTAAATTATATAAAATTATTTCTATAAAACTCTATGAACCTTTACTAACATGATTTAGGATATTATCACTATTCATATTGATCTTTTTTCACACATTATTTTCAAGCAAGTACTTATTTTACAATTTTATTAACAAAATTATACAAAAATTCCTCCATCAACTTCTATAAGACAATGTATTTCGATTAGTTAGCTATATAATAAGGTCTTCCCAATCATCAATTCAAGAAAACTATATATTATTCAATAAAGTTAATGATTCATCTTATTGTCTGATTCTTATCTATTAACAATGGTATAATCTATCATGATACCACCTAATATTAATAGTTGATCAGTGCCTTTAAACTTATAAATCATCCTAAACATCATCTCACTATTATTTGTACAATGTTTTTCTAATACAAAACAAATGTGATAACTCAATCTGGTATTGCCCAGTCAGATGTTTCTTCATAGAGTCTATTTGATTGACATTATGATTCTTTATTACATCTCTTCATTTACACAAATCACATTCTCATTCCTCAATGTGTAAACAAAATTTACATAGTTATGTTTCCACCATTATTTTAAGGAAACTTGTGGGCATTATTAAAAATTACAACTTATTATTTATTTCCTGTCTAAAAGGGGCCTAGATACCCTGAGAGGTGGGGGATCATTGTACATATATTTTTTTAAAAAATTCCCTTTTCTCCACTAGATTATGTTCTCTTTATTTCAAGGGTTTCTTGTTATTATCTCTAATGTTAATGTCCGTTCTAATTTTTACTGATGATGATGCACTAAAGGTAAATTTGTTACTCATACAGAAGAACATAAATATTTTTACTTGGTTCATCATCACTGGTCTATGTCCGTGGAGCATAGAAAGGAAATGTGAGGATGTACAAAATTCACCGAGGATCAATTTCAATAATGAGAATAAGGTTTCAGTTTGATCTTATATGACATGACTCACTTCCAGTACAAGGTAAAGGGTCTATTCACTACATTCCCAAGGGTCACTCCCTATGGAACTTTCTCTAGATCACTTCTAGTGGAAAGGGTCACCGTCTTCATCTTCCTTCACTTGCTGCTCATGGAAAGGAAACCACATACAGTTTATAGACTTCTAGGTCAAACACAGTTTATGGACATGTATGTCCCTTCATTTTCATGAATTCCTTCATTGTCAAAATTAGGTAGATTCTCATTTGAAGAAAATTTTTCACCTACATATGAACTCCACCTTCCTGCATCCTTCTTGGTACCAGAAAATAAATTCAAAAACTGATTTTATGATTTTAAAGCTTCCTTGATTGATCTATGAATCACCTACTTCTACCTCATATGGTGCGTCATGTATGGTATTTGGAACACATCCTCCACGTACTAATACTGCTACTATGAACCTCCCTTCTTCTGCAAACTCCACATCTAACATTGTCACATACCGCCTCCACATACCGACTTTGTGAACCTCCTCTACAAACCACACTCTTTCCGTAAACTATTCTCTATCCACAGACTACATTCTATTTTTCATAGTAGATCTCCCCCTCCATGCACTAAATTATTCTTTCTTCACATACCATGTCCTTTTTAGGATATAGTTTCCCATAAAATCCATTGGCATAATTTTATACATACGATCCACTTCTGTCTTCACCAAAGTATCCCCCACAAACTTTGTTTAGATTACGCACAATTCCTAGAGTAATGAGTTGTTCTCTTCTAATATTCTATCTCCATCTAATTTGCGGGATTAGTGATCCATATATATGAATCCATATAAAAAATATACTAATCGAAGATTTACCAAGTCATTGATTCGTTATAGCCCACACCGCATACCAATCATCCTTCTATGAACCGTAACCCTTCTACATACCATTTTTTCCCATGGTCCACATACTTACTTTGTTACGACATGGTTAATATCCTCTACCAACAAAACTCCATCCATATACTACACCACCTTCCACCTTGAACCATTTTTGGTTTCGCAGACCTCTCACATGCACCGTTCATACGGCCTGGTATGCAACTACAAACCCTACTAAAAAATGGTATGCAGTCTATGTCATGGGATACACATTTCCATTATGAGTTATGATTGAAGGGGGAGAGGACTTCTATAATCGATTCTGAAATGGCGAGGACTACCATTTCAACTTGATGCCTAACCCTGAGGATTTTCCAAGCGGCGTGTACCCTGGTGAGGACATTTTGGGTGGGATACAGTGTGGTAAGGACCTTCTTGATGATTGATGTAACTGAGTGGAGGAACTTCCCATTGACTTCTATGAAGGTGATGACTGCTATCAGATATTGATACCTTCATGCAGGAAGAATTTCTGAAGTGTACATCATTGTAAGGGACTTCAGTATGTACACCCATGGGGGAAGACCTTCTCATTTCATTATGTTTACATGGGAACGGCCTTCATAGGAACTGCTATTAAGGGGAGGAACTTCATAATGACGATCATCATACCACGGACTACCATCATTACATGATATCCAAATACAAGGGAGAATCATATCTACAACGTATACCCTGGGGAGGACCATCAGGTCAGACGACAAAAAGGGGTGGAACATATTTCTATCTAATATTCTGGTCAAGAGGAGGCATATCGTGACACACATCAAGAGATAAACTCTCATGATCAATCATTCGGGGCCCATGGAGTATGCCCCCGTGGGTCCCCTGGGGAGGACTTTTAGAGCTTCTGGTAGCGACATTATGGGGTGGGTCTTTGAAATTTCTACTTCCACTTCAATAATATTGTAATGAATTGACAGAAATTATTTATTTTATTGATATATATTTGAAGGCCTCAAGAACCCCATCTTCCAATGGAGCAGGATCATGTATATTTTCTTCATTTTAATTTTTATTTTGGGGAATTTTATTTTGGAATGCTCTCTTGAAGGTATCTAGAGCCATCCTCTATTAACCACCTTCATATATAGGTCCATGTATTGTGGGGTATTATGATGAAGTTTGGATATGTCAATGTGCATCTTTTGTTTTGGGAGGAATATATTCCGGCCTTGGAGCAGCCACCACGTTGGACCGACGTCCCCCAGTTGGAACAAATATTTGTTCCTAATCCAGTTTTCCATGTAACATGGGATATTTCCATCGACCATCCCAGACTAGAGCATGAAGGCATATATTCTCTGATGTGCCTGACCCGTTTTGGGTTTAAGTCATTCTGTTCGAGTGAACCAGGTTGTGGGCCCAGTTTCTCTCCATTTTCTCTGATGCAATAATATAGTGGCATGTTTTGGATGATATGTTCAGTAATCAATGTATGATCTTCCATCATCACTAGGATGTACATGAATACATCTTTAGCTGGAATGGGTATGAAATCCTATTCAGATTTCATAGCAATAGTTTTTTCTGGTTGCGGTCCTCTATGTGATGCCAGTATATACTAGTAGTTCTCCTGTGTCAGTATAGAAGAACAAGTCTTCCGCCTGTTGTTTTCTCTGGTTGGCACAATATTTGACCTGTGGGATTCATATTCACAAGATAGGATTTTCATCTTCTCTCTTACTACTATATTTGTCTCACATACATTGTATGAATCTGGAAGATTTTGACAATGATCAAATTTTCTTATCGCCCGATATAGATGGCGAGCCTTATATACATTAACATGTATTTGTGTCTTCATATAGCTGGTTACCATCTTTTTTGGATGATATGATTATTGTGTATCAGTATATATATGCTTCTGCCTATATTTTAGTACTCTTTCTAAATGACATCACTGGTGACCACTAATAGGATCGTGGGTGTGCTCATATTATGGCACCCTATTTTTTGGTTGACTTGAGTAGAGTGAGAATATTCATATGTTTTCATGTTGAATTCTTCCTCATTTGAATATAGGAGTACCTACATAGGAACTAGGGTGATATTGTGTTCCCGATTATATATTCACCACCCTTGGTAGGCAGCCTGAGGGGCCCGTGTCTCCTGGACTTTAGCAGGTGCCCTCGACATAAGGTCCTCTTTAGTGTGAGGAGGATTTCTCTCTCAGTGGAAGATGTGATGCTATCTAGTAGGGGCCTATGACTAAGACCCATATGTAGTTGAGATGAAGTTGTCAGCATTGACTTTATCCGCCGCCCTAAGATTAGAGAGATACTTGTTGTCATGTTCTGGGGACAGGCTCTAGAATCGGTCTTAGATGACCACCATGGACACCTTGTGTTGGGGAGCCATCTAAAGCTAAAAAAACAACTAGCTAACCTTCATGGAATAGGGGGATTTTCTTATAGCCACCACAATAGGGAGACTGCTATTTAGGTGGTACTCTTTGATCAGCGTGTGGGATACATAGTGGTGAAAATGTTTTGTAGGTGGGGGGTCCTGCTATCTCTTGGGGCCCCATCCACCAATGGGTTCACTGATACGTGTGTCTGCATTGGTTTTCAGGATTTCATTTCGATCGAATGTTGATCTGTAGGAACATTCAATATACATATATGGAATACAGACCAAAATCCCAATCAATGTAACATTATTTTAATCATATTCATTTATAACTATTCATCTTGGCCTCCTCATTCTTTTTTTTGTGAGGAGAAGGGGCTTGAGTGGGATGAGAGTACCACCTTGGTAAAGGATTCATGTTAGGATAACCATTTTTGGTTCGTCACCGAGGTGACACATTTGGGTCTGATGACAAAATGGTCTAACGAGGATCATCATATCACTTATTCCAGAGATATTCTCACATCAATTTCACCATTTATTTTGTTTCAAACCATTATAAATTAGTATCCTTTAAAGTATTATTGGATTAATCCAGCTAGTATTAGGTAGTATACCCCTTATGTATTGGGAAGGGGGTTCCATAGTCAAATAGTTTTAGCAGGTGAATGCATGGGGTGAAGTACGTGTGCAATCGGTCTTCCTATGATATAACTTTCTAGGATGGTCTCTAATGGGTTTATTCATGGAGCCAGAAACACCTAAAAGATCTGGTATCCATGATTCATGGACCTTCTTTCCAAAGGAAAGCAAAAGTTGGTCTATAATTTGTCCAACAACACTTATGGATTCCATTTGTTGATAGAATGGGAAGTCGGTCTCATCGCATCCTTTTGGAGGAATTATTTATTATTATGAGACTCTCTTATAAATTTAAGTTGTTTACGTATATTCATGAATACTTGGTTCATTCATGATGAGTGTATACACATTCTACCCATTGTTTTAAGGATTATTATAGTCATACATGGATTGAATTCTAAAGGGGAAATGTTTACTTAAGCCATGTAATAAGGAACTCTAGAGTTTATCACCATCCATGATGTATGTAAGGTGACTTTATGTTAGTATTGGACCCATAGGATGGGTTTCTAAAGTATCCTAGATAGGGGAATCAACACCCTCTTAATTTGGAATAAGTGGGTATTACATAAGAAAGCTACCCATTTGAGGGGATAAGATTTGGTTAGCCCTTTTGGAAGGTCACCCTTTTTGAGATTGGGACTTCAAACATGCATCCTACGATGCCTAGTTTGATCAGGAATCAGAGATCACATTGTTCATAATTACTCGGGCTTGTGCATGGAACCTTCCCATTTGATATGACATGATTGGGTCGGCCCTTTTAGAAGGGCAACTTTTTCAGTTGGGGCCTTCATGTAGGCGTTCTACATATCCTAGTTTGATTAGAAATCATAGTTCTCATAGTTCATAATCGTTTGGATGTTTTAATTTTCACAAATATCTAAGAACACATGAGTCAAGCTCAGTGTATGAAAATACATAATGTGAGAGATCCAACCAACAAAAAACCTTCCACCCTACGGATAGGATAGGGTGGACCTACAGTAGTAGAGGCTAGGGTGACCGTGGGAGATAGCACATAGAGATGAACTTGTTAATGTGTGATTTCATTAAAGGTCACATGGCGTGACCATAAGAAGATTGGGGACTTACCTTAGTGGGTGTTCCCCAAAATGTGTTCTTGGAAAGGGGAGGAGTGTCGTTCTGATCCCAAGGAGAAGCAAATATAACTCATTCTTTTGATCAGTATTCCCCATTGAATGGAAATTCATGTGATCAAACTTAATACCTGGAACGGGGTGGTTCACATTGGCAAACCAATGTTGGAATCTTGGTTACCCTGGGAATGTAGACATAAAGACATCTCTGGAGTCCAAACCATTGTGGGGATAGCCTTGATGACTATGCTAACCGTTGGTATTTAGAATTAATGGGGCACGCTGGTGTTATTGATACTCTTATCAAACGATTCTACTATCTTTGTAAGAGGGTTTGGCCTGATGATGAGGAACTGTCTCATAGAGGGACTATAGAATACAAGTTGGTATCTAAGGGTTGAGATTGGAAATGGATGGAATAATACCAGAAAACAACCCATTTTTCATTTATTATGCGGGATAGGTGTACTTCCACATACCATTGTGATATGCGGGAAACAAGGTCAAACGCGTACCAAAGCAGTATGTGGGAATGGGTACAGACCACCATGCACCATAATAGTACATGATACTAGATGTGTTCCATCATGCTTCTTTAGATTCCATCTACATATTGATGTAGTACGTGGTGCCGGGTTAAATCCTCATAGCGATGCGCTATGTCAAACACCTTATTGATGGAGGGTCCTCGGAACTATCATTCGCGGGGAATTCATCCATGAGAAATATGTGGTTCCCGATTACACCAAATAGGTTTGATGTCATCTTATTAATATTACGTTCTTTATATTTTTTTTCACAGCTGGTTATACCTGCGGAATATGTGGTTTGTAATTCAAGATTCGCTATTGTTTCGAGACTAAATCCAGAATCCTGTTTGAATTATTTCTTCCAACCTCTAGAGTCCCTTTCGGTATTTCTTTGTACATTCCATCTAAATTCATTTGGTGTTAATTTTATAGAGAATTGTGGCAATAAAATCTATGGGAATGAAATACTATTTGTGGAAGCCCATAAGGAGGTATCTTCCCTCATAAAAGACTCAGTCAACTGGGGTTTACGGAGGTTGTGGTTCGTGAGTTACAGTTCACGAAATCCTACCAATTTTCTCCATCATTGAACTATTGAGTTCGCAGGATAATATGTCGAAATCCTTATCACATTGGATTCTTTCAGCGATGTAGTTGGCGGGCGCCTGCATTCACTGGCCAATGCTCCGCAGGCTAGCACCTTGCAGGTCTTTCCGTGTACTGGTGGTTCATGGTTCATTCAGACTATGAACCCTTCCTTGTGATGGTACACGTGCTACTTGAAACTCTTTGAAAATTTCAGTTCCTTCAAGTTTCGTCCAATGATTACAAATCAATTTGAGTCTATTCACATTGTTTGTCTTGTTGTAATGCTTGTTTCCTTCTATAAAGTAATTTTTGTGAAATTTTCATCCCTTGAATAAATTTTTTGGACCCTACAGAGAGAAAGGAAATCAAAAAGATGAAATATTGATGTTACCTAGTAGGAGAACATAAGTGTAAAATTGAAACATGGATATCGAAGAAAAATATAATCATCAAGTTATGATGGAGAGTTCTAGAGAACATATTCGTATGAATTTTGTTGACAACAAAACCATTAACCATAGGTGTGAATAATGGTAATTAATTTCATAAAAAATGATGATAATAGGAAAAAAAATTATGTTTCAAACCCATGTTTTCTATAGTTATGGGATTGTTTCACTGAATAAAAATATATGTAAATATACATTTCTATAAACACAATATTATCCTTTGATTGGGTGTTGTACTATTTCCACATCATCACATAACACATGTTACAACATAAAATGAATTAATGAATTGCCCTCTAAAATTTCATCCAATGATAATGATAAACCAATTTATAAATGGTTAACATTTCTATCTAACTATGATCCAATCACATCTTGATAAAACATATTATACTTTGAAAGCGAACATATATTTATCATTTAATCAACATGAAGAAGATTTTAATTTTCACAATCCAAACATGTGAATAACTTCATCATGTATCCTTTTGAAGTATGATAATAACATGAATTACCATACAACCATTTTGAAAACATGAATTATTCTATATTTTTTAAGTAAGGCACATGTTATTCGATATATTACCTAAATCCAAAAGTGTAGTAAAATCTATCAATGATATCATATACCACATGTTAAAAAGTATTTAATCATTTCTAAGTTATTCATTACAAATATGAATCAATAATTTCTTCATCATCATCTCAATATAAGAATCATAAAAAGGGTTTTCTTTCCCCCAATAATGCGTTTTCTGAAAATTGAAACTTTCTACAATATAAATTTTCCTATTGTTATTCAACATATGATCTCAAATCATTAACAAAAAAACATTGCAACAGAATCCTCAGATTGCCTATAATTCTTATAAAAAGTACATTGTTGAGAAAATATTTAAATGAAATAATTATTGAACATGCATATTAATCATTCCTCTTCATCCACATAAGTATCATAACCAAATCACTGTCCAATAGCATCATATGCGCTATATTCCTTTGAATCTTGGGATAATAATTCACATAGTTTCTCATTACATACAATGGAATCATTGAACATTTGAAACCTTTTTCTAATCCTTTATATCTAGAACATGGTGTCCTTTTACTCCCTAATTTGTACAAACTCACAATCCCTTCATGTATTTACCTGGGTGATTCTTTCAACATTTATCAAATGTGGAAAAATCCTTTATTCCCTTCTTGCATTTATCCATATTTTTCTCTGCTACCCTCTTATTCCCATAAAATCCATAAGACATAGAGAATTTTTTTCTTATCTTAATAACCCATGATACTATTTACTCATATGATGATAATATTTGGTATACCATTCCCCTACGAAATTTTGGCTTATGTGAATGGAAGATATGATCCTAATCACAATTTGTGCCACATTCATTAGTGGAGTTCTCATTTATTCTTCTAGGTACCATTTATAATCATTTCCTTACAATAGGTTAGCTTATAAAATTATGAACATCCTATAACACTAAAAATGATATTGTACATGACATAAATTTATGCATCGTGGATCCTAGAATCTTAAACTTTGTCTTATTTGGGGAAATAATTACTTATAAATCCTTCATAATGGTTGGTAAATTAAATGTGAATCATCATAAGCATATCCCTGAGGAGTGTCCATCACGGTGAACATTAAGGCCCATTGTTGTGTACTAGGTTACCCTGAGTCAATCCCAGAACACCTTGTTGGAGTTGTTACTCCTAGGTACATCTATGTCAGAACCTCATCCATTTGTAGTAACCAAACAGTGATGTATTTCTAGGAATAACCACATAATATATACATTAATAGAATTATATGATGTTATTGTATAGTTATCTTCAATGTATATATATTGATTATGCTCCTAAATATAGGTTTCCAAATATAGATTCTATGGTTATTACTATAATTCCTTTGATACCAACTATAATGCCCTGAACCATGATGCCCAGAGCCAGTGCATTAATACAATACATTTGAATTATTGAATAGAAACAAGTTCTAAAAGACAGTTTAGTTTACTATTCTTTGATATCCAGGTTACATAAAGGATACCTATAATACATTGGAAAAAAATAAAACATGCTTCACCATAACTGAAATAAACAGCATGCATAACCTATTATTCAAGGATCTCTTCTTCATAACATAGGGAAGAAACATAGTAAAGGTGAACACAAATTCTCAGTAAGGGCAAGCAATGTGGAATAAAGAAACAAATCAAAAGGAATAAATTTACCTGGAAACGTGAATAGATGTTAACCCATGCCATTAAAATAACTATATAAGACAATATCAATACGAAAAGGTTTTAAACTAAAACACATTCCATTTAATAAATTAACTAAAACTGAAATTTATATATACATATTTTGATGAAATATCTCATAAATGAATCATAACTAAATCATGAAAACGAAATCCATCCATAGATATGTCGATGAAAAATATTATGGATGAATAATAACTGAATATAAAGGAGGGTAATTCTTTATTATTAGATTCCATGTTCTTAAGGTACATGTTACCATAATCATCAATACCTTTCATTAAATGGTTAAAAAAATTTAGTGTAAAAACCTATTTTATTGGCCAAATGATTCGTCTCATGAGACTACATATGCATCGAGGGACTATCTATAATCGGGCCTCACCATTGTTATACTAGTCCAAATATTTTCCCATATACATGTACAATGTTCCTCAAATTTCTTTTATAGAAGATATAATAGAGTTATCAATAATACCTCAAAGAAGGACAATTAACAACCAGTGTTATTGACATTAAAATAATCTTAAGGAAAATTAATATTTAAACATCCTAATGTGTTCTATACCACATTGAAAAATTTAAATCATAAGTCCTCATGAATTAAATAAAACCTATAAATTTATTATAATAAGTATTTAATGGGATAACATGTCAATTGGATGAATAAAACCCAAATAAGAGTTAATTGGTTCATAATTAACTTAAGGCACAATGGTATGTACGTTTAGAAAAAATCCCTTGCCTTATCCTTCCTTTTTTTGTGTGGTATATAGCCTCTTCTATAGTGGTATAAAATATGTTACTAACTAATACTATAATCACATTACTTTTTATAATACCTCATATTAACTTCTTAAAATATTTTTTTCTCATGTTTGACAACATGTTTTTTTATTTTAACTATTTGGGCTATTAATTTTGTAGTTTTCTCAACTACATTTTCACTTGTTATTTGGCATTCTTATTAAATATATTATGGTTTCTTCATATCAAGAATGTTAACCAAGACAATAATATATTGCATTTTTTTACAGATATATTTATAATAGTCCATAATATTTGGAGATTAAACCAGAAGTGCACCGTTCAAGAAGATGGTAGGTTGTATATACACATAAACACTGCTTTCATTTCGTTGTTGTATAAAATAATTAAAACTAAATTATAAATATGTATATTTTAATTCAATTATCACATATATGTTATATATTTTTATTAAAAACATATTGTATATGTTCTATGTTTGGCATGAACAAATCAAATCTCTTTGAGGGACCGGTAGTCCACACTTCCTCAAATGAAATTATCGTATTTACACAACCCGGATAACATAAAGGTATGTTCCAAGTAAAAATTATTGAATAATCAGAAATAATAAATAATAGAAATAATATATATATTGTAACACCCCGATCTTCCACAATACGCTTCTCATTCAATAATGCAATAGCATGTATTGTACGCAACTTCGAGTTCTAAAACACCGCGACTAGTCATAGTAGCCGTTATGAATAGTAATAACCACTTTTTAAAATTATAGAAATTTTATATTTCAAAATGGAATTCATTTTTGGATTTGGAATATCGAAATTAGCCTATGTTGAATTATTGGTATTTTTCTGAGAACTTATAATTTTTTTATGAATAGTGAAAAATACCTAAAAACAACTTTTTTAATCAAAATAATTTATAGTGATAAATTATACTATTTAGTGGTTTTAAGGTATAATTAGAATATATTTTTACCATTTTATCCAGTGGTGGTCATTATAATTTATTTAACATTGAAATTGGACATAAACAATTACCAATCTTTTGATATAAATTGTTTCTTAAAAACACGCTATTTGTTGTGACAGTGGGAATTAATTATAAAATAAATTAATGCAACATATATTTTTGGAATTTTGTAAAATAGACATCATTTTTGAAATCGAAATATCAATTATAGCTTAGGGTGAAATTTTGGCATTGTTCTGAAAATCTTCAATTTTTGATGAATAGTGAAACCACTAAGTGGTAGTTAAATAACTGATTTTTCGTTTAAATGAAATATTACCACCTCTGTGATTTGATTTTTAAAAATTCTACATACATGGTTTTCATTAAGAAGTAAAATGTGGTTCAATGAGATTAAAATAATTTTTGGTGAATAGTATCTTTTAAGTTCTTAATCGCGATTAGAGGTAATTAGTGTAGTTTAAGGTAAAAATAATGTTTTAATAATATGAGATGAGCTTGACACATGTCCTAACCTAATTATATGTGTCATGGCCGACCAAGACAATCCATGGGACAACATGGGGACCCCATTTAGCCACTTTAGTTGGAAAATGACATAAATACCTTTTATTTAATGTTAAAGTAAAAAATGACAGAAACATGAAAAGTTTTACTAAAACAATTTTTACATGGGGTTATACAAGTCATATTTTTGACTATAAATAGTCATTGGAAAGATAAATATATTTAATAGATTATTGTATTTTTTTATAATTTTTAAACATAAAATAAATTAAATAATTTATGACATCATGATGATGCAGCGATGACATCATTATTTAACGATTTAAATAAAATGAGAAGATAATGTAAAATCCAAGGCTTAAACTTTTCCAAAGCCTATTGGATGAGGTTATTTAGAACCCTTATCACCTTATCCTAGAATTATACAAGTGTGGGACCTTTATAATCTGAAAAGCATTGTATAATAGAATAACATTTCATTACTTTCCAAAAGTGCCCCTCCTCTCCACTTATAAAAGGCCCCCACCACTCCCACATTATTCACACCATAAAGCCATTTGGCTCGGCCAAACTATGCCCAAATACTCTCCCAACATCCCCCTCTTACTCCTAGAAGCCTCACTTTGGGCAGAACTTTTCTCAATGAAGCCTTTGGCTCAAATCAATAAGAGTTACCCGATTTTGAGGTAATGTCTTCTCTAATGTTGTTTTGTTTTATTTTTCTTCTCCAACCCACTAAGCTCTTTTTATTAATTTCTTTTGTAACAACACCATTATCCTCAATATACTAGGATGTTTTTATAAGAAGGATTCTAGCTATACTTACACACACCTACATCTAATGGTTAAAGAACATACGGTTTCTGTGGATGGCGAATTTCTTCCTCACGAAACGATGATTGTTCAACACTCATATAACACCTTCACAGGTGGCCATTAAGATGTTACTATATTTATATATGATATATAATATGTTTATGTTTTACTTATGCTTCTGTACTTCTCATATATGGCATACTTTATGATTTCCATTATGGGTAAACGCGATAATTTCATTTTAGGAAGTGCGGACTACCGCCCCCTCAAAGTGATTTGAATCGTTAATGCCATATGTGGGATGTATAAAGGATGGAGTAAATGGTATTATACACTATATTATACTGGAATTATATTATACATTTATATCATTATTATTTCATTCCATTAAATACGAAATAGAAATGAAAGTAGCGTTCATGCGTACGTACGGCTTACCGTCTCCATGAACGGTGCATTTCATTTCTTACCCCTAAATGTTACGTAATATTATGAATGAATGTATATACTGGATATATATGATATATATTATATCTACATCATGAATATAATTCTGGATATAATGCATATTTCACCACATGAACAACTTGTAATTATAAGAAGTTTATTGTTGACTCAAGTACCAAAGGTCGACAAAATGACCGTTATTAACTTAAATAATTACATAATGTTCATAACATTATAATAAGTGATATAAAAAGGATAATGAAATTGAAAATGGTTCTTAATAAGGTAGATATTAACTCTAGTCTATTATTCAGGAGTTTAAAGAACGGTTGAGTCAAGTCGGACACGAGGTAAGGGAATTTCTTAACCCAACTTCCATTCTTTGGGTTAATCTCCTACTTTAAAATTATGTCATGATATAATTATGTCCTATTTTGTATTTTTACATTATTTATGTGTACCTATAGTGAATACACATAATAGATATATTTTATTTTAAAAATGATCTTTTTATGGACTTCGTCTCAATCTCCTTTCATTGAGGCATATTTGGTTTTATACACAATTTTCTTTTATACAGTGTATAAACCCCGTTGAGTTTTACGTTTATTCAAAATGGATCTTTTTTATACGAAGTGTTTTACTAAAAGACAAAACGGGAATGTTTTTCGTTCCGTACATATGTGGCGGCAATGACTTCTCCGCTGCCGTGACCATTATTTGAGTTCCGGCTTCCTCTACAAGCCATAACTGTTTTTAAATGATTCAAAAAAAAGATATATTTCTCTCAAATGTATGAAAATCCCTTGAAAATGTATACGTATTTAATGCAAGCTTAAAAATGTTTTTAGAAAACCTGAAACTCGATTGTGGTAGATAGGAAGGGATTGGGCGTGGACCCATCATGGCCTGCAATTAGTCGAGCAGTCTCAGAATTAGTTATTTTGTTTTCAGAAGCTTGCATAATGTTTTCAGAAAAACACTGGAGTATATTTGAGCAATTTTAAATGTAACTATCTTCTAAAAATTAAACTGGTATTTTGATACCGCAATTAATTTCAAATGGTATTTTAAAAAAATGGTATTCTTAAATGTTTATATACCATTTTTCATATAAGGAATACATTGGACTTAATAAGTGACGGGTGGAGCCCTCTATCGCTCCTCGATGCATCGATAGGTCTCACGAGACAACTAGACGTGGAATTGGCCGAGGCCCTTTCCCAATTTTATTTGTGATTTTGGCTGAGGCCTTAATCATTTTGGACATCTTGGATGAGGCCTTGGCAAAATGTTTCATAATGTCTGGCATTATGAATTCCATCATTATGAAAGTGGTTATTGATATTGCATGTGATTATTCGACCAGTAGAATATCCATGTGAATAAGTAAATGGAAATATCTCATTTTACTTTTTCCATATTATGTTAAAGTTCATGTTTAAAAGGCATTTGTTTTAGTTATAAATTTCCTTAAATGTTAATGTTTATTTATGAATGCTTCCGCTATATTATTATCCTTACTGAGCATCTGAGCTCACCCCTTTCAATGTTTTAATATTTTTTCAGGATGTGAAGAAGTATTTTATGAATGACCTGCAGGGATAGTCAGAAAGGGATATGAGTGTGGACTATGAATACCATGTTATTGTAGTTTGTTTACTTTTTGATGTAATGAAAGACTTATGAATGTATCTAGTGTTTCCAAGGCTACTAAACTAATCGGTCTTTCGGGACTTGATCTTTTGTGATAATTCCAATGTTACAAAGTAATTCACCGACTCTGGGTATCTGGGGTAGGGCCGTTACAGTTGGTATCAGAGGCAGTTTAGTACTAAACTTGGAAGCTAGATTTAGATAAACTCTGATAAGAGCACATAGCCCGAAGATAGACTTTGAGGATTAGTATAGAAGAACTTCCTAGAATTTTGGAATTATAGAGATTTTGTGAGTTTTCCGAGCAATAGATCCCTGTCTGGATACGAGCAGGTAGAGGCGGCTCTAGTACAGATGTACCTAGGGGTAAAACTCGAAAACACCGCTTTGAGCTAGACTCGAACGGGAACCGGTGCATGACAACGGGCCTTGCTCCACTCTTGGTTACGACACTCCCGGGGGATATGCTTAGGATAATTCTCATTTTCATTACAAACCACTATTAAGGGTTATGAGTATATACTTCCCCAAAGAAAACATTTCTTTTTATGATTATGGATTATATCCATAAATAGTTCAATTTATGTAAAGTGTTTTATAAATATGGTATTATTTATTTTATTTCATAAACTAATCTAGTTTATGCCATTGTCTAGAAATGGATCCTAGTGGAAGGAATGTAAACTGTATCAATGCACCACTCCGTGTAGGGATTTCCCTCCTGCCCAAGATAATTATTGTGGATCTGGAGATACAACTGGTGTTGATCACCTTATTACCCTACTGGGACAACTCACTCAGGTTATGAATAATAACCTTACTCGTATGGAGCACCCTGATCCGCAACGTGGAGGATCAATGTTAGACCGCTTCATGAGGAAACAACCACCAACATTTAATGGGGGTACTAATCCGTTAGTAGCTGAGCAATGGATAAACTCCTTAGAGAATATATTCCATGCCTTGAGGAGTAGCGAAAGGGAGAAGGTTATCATGGCAGTTTACCACCTCACTGGAGATGCTGATCAATGGTGGTCATTGATTCAAAATAAAAAGGAAGATGAAGAAGTATCAAGTATGGAATGGAGAGAGGTCAAATAGCTTTTCCAAGAAAAATACTTTCCTCATTACCATCGAGCAGATATGGAAAGGTAATTTCTGAGTCTGAAACAAAAGGAGGATGAGAATGTTGCAAAGTATGAGGCCAACTTTACAAGGTTAGTGAGGTATGCTGCAGATTATATACGTAACCCAAGAGGTAAGATTGATCGTTTATTTGATGGGTTAAAACCATTTCTCCGTCGAGCTCTAGTATCACAATCTTTCTCAACATACGAAGATATTGTCTCATGTGCTATCAAGACAGAGAAGGAATTCTCAAAGTCTTATGACAACAAAGTAAAGCACGAGAAGAAGAGAACGGTGGAACAAGAGATGGATAAAGGGAAAAAGGGAAATAAGGATTTTCCATTATGTGATAATTGTGGGAGTAATCACCCTGGTACTTGCCTAAAAGGAATGGGAGTTTGTTATAAATGTGGAGAAAAAGGTCACCAGGAGCGTGATTGTAAGGGAAAGAAAGAGGCTATCAATGTTGAATGCTACAATTTTAGGGAAATGGGGCATTATGCAAATGAATTTCCTAAGCGTCAGGGAATCTTACCTCAGAAAAGGCCAAGGGATCAAGGACAATCTTATGCTGTTACTACAGTTGAAGCAGAATAACTAATGTATTGGTGCTTTTGGACTCATGGATTATATTCTGGTTATTAGAATAATGTGATATATATATAAGGACTGTACTGCAGTACTTGTTGATTTCAGTAAGGTTTTAATAAGATGAAGGTAATTATATTTTTAGTATGTGACAATAAGAGAAACTTTACTTTGTTTGGGGAATCTGATAAATAGATTTTGGAATTTAGAGACCTTTTAGAGAAAGTATGGATAGAGGTATTTTGGATAACTATAAAGGTCGGAGTGGATTAAGTTGATCTTTGGATAGTATTGTTTAAGGTTAAAAAATTTATGAAGATTATTTTTGAATATTATAATACTATAGTTTTAGGAAAAGGAAAACCTGCAGGGTGGGGCATAACCCGTCGCGTCGGACAAAGCTGTAGGAATCGAATCCACAATCATAGTGCGACATGCCTTTATTTCCTACCACTAGCCTACAGGAAGTCCCTGGTTATTACAAAATAATTTTACTAATCTAAATGGTATGTGTTAACATTTGGAACCTTATACAATTAGGATAAGTATAATATTTTTGAGTTCTATTATCTTTTTGAGTGAAAGATGAGTTGAAGGTTGAAACTCTAATTGTCAAGCATAAATATATATATACCTATCTCTTATTCAATGAATGAATTAATTCTTAAACTTTAGTAAAGGGATATTAAAACAATAAAATGTGTTATCCTAATACCTTATGTCTTGTTGAACTGATGATATTTTAAATCAACATAGATTGAAGGCTTTGAGTCCCTCAATTTGACAGTGGATTGTGATTGATGACCTCAATCACTCCCTACAAATATTTACGTTTTTCCTCCAATTATATGTCTCTAATTTCCACCAATGTTCTCCTAATCGAGATCATAATTGGGTGGTGACTTTTTCATTTCCCCCTCCCGCTTATTAAGGCTAAATTTTATTAATCTTATTTTCGATGTGGATTTTCCACAAAGGTATTTTCTATTTTCAACCATTTATTTTCCAAGAAAAATTTCAAATTGCGAGGACGCAATTTATTGAATGAGGGGAGAATGTAACACCCCAAGCTTCCACATTACGCTTCTCATTCAATAATGCAATAGCTTCCATTGTACGCAACTTCGAGTTCTAAAACACCGCGACTAATCGTAGTAGCCATTATGAATAGTAATAACCACTTTTTAAAATTATATAAATTTTATATTTCAAAATGGACTTCATTTTTGGATTTGGAATATCGAAATTAGCCTATGTTGAATTTTTGTTATTTTTGTGAGAATTTCTAATTTTTTTATGAGTAGTGAAAAATACTTAAAAACATATTTTTTAATAAAAATAATTTATAGTGATAAATTATACTATTTAGTGGTTTTAAAGTATAATTAGAATATATTTTTACCATTTTATCCAATGGTGGTCATTATAATTAATTTAACATTGAAATTGGACATAAACAATAGCCAATCTTTTGATATAAATTTTTTCTTAAAAACACGCTATTTGTTGTGACAGCAGGAATTAATTATAAAATAAATTAATGCAACTTATATTTTTTGAATTTTTTAAAATAGACATCATTTTTGAAATCGGAATATCAATTATAGCTTAGGGTGAAATTTTGGCATTGTTCTGAAAAACTTCAATTTTTGATGAATAGTGAAACCACTAAGTGGTAGTTAAATAACTGATTTTTCGTTTAAATGAAATATTTCCACATCTGTGATTTGATTTTTAAAAATCCAACATACATGGTTGTCATTAATAAGTAAAATGTGGTTCAATTAGATTAAAATAATTTTTGGTGAATAGTAACTTTTAAGTTCTTAATCGCGATTAGAGGTAATTAGTGTAGTTTAAGGTAAAAATAATGTTTTAATAATATGAGATGAGCATGACACATGTCCTAACCTCATTGGATGTGTCATGGCCGACCAAGACAATCCATGGGACAACTTGGGGACCCCATGGAGCCACTTTAGTTGGAAAATGACTTAAATACCTTTTATTTAATGTTAAAGTAAAAAATGACAGAAACATGAAATGTTTTACAAAAAAAATTTTACATGGGGTTATACAAGTAATATTTTTGACTATAAATAGTCATTGGAAATCTAAAAAGATTTCCTACATTATATTATTTTTTTTATAATTTTTAAACATAAAATAAATTAAATTATTTATGACATCATGATGATGCAGTGATGACCTCATTATTTAACGATTTAAATAAAATGAGAAGATAATGTAAAATCCAAGGCATACAGTTGTCCAAAGCCTATTGGATGAGGCGATTTAGAACCCTTATCACCTTATCCTCGAATTATACAAGTGTGGGACCTTTAGAATCCGAAAATCATTGTATAATAGAATAACATTTCATTACTTTCCAAAAGTGCCCCTCCTCTCCACTTATAAATAGCCCCCACCACTCCCACCTTATTCACACCTTCAAGCCATTTGGATCGGCCAAACTCTGCCCAAATACTCTACCAACGTCCCCCTATTACTCCTAGAAGCCTCAATTTGGGCAGAACTCTTCCCGAGGAAGCTTTTGGCTCAAATCAAAAAGAGTTACCCGATTTTGAGGTAATGTCTTCTCTAATGTTGTTTTGTTTTATTTTTCTTCTCCAACCCCCTAAAATATTTTTATTCATTTCTTTTGTAACAAAAACAGTATCCTAAATATACTAGTATGTTGTTATAAGAAGGATTCAAGCTACACTTACACACACCTACATCTAATGGTTAAAGAACATACACTTTCTGTGGATGGCGAATTTCTGCCTCACGAAACGACGATTGTTCAACACTCATATAACACCTTCAAATGTGGCCATTAAGATGTCACTATATTTATATATGATATATAAAATGTTTATGTTTTACTTATGCTTCTGTATTTCTCATTTAGGGCATACTTTATGATTTCCATTATGGGTAAACGCGATAATTTTATTTTAGGAAGTGCGGACTACCGCCCCCTCAATGTGATTTGAATCGTTAATGCCATATGTGGGATGTATAAAGGATGGAGTAAATGGTATTATACACTATATTATACTGGAATTATATTATACATTTATATCATTATGATTTCATTCCATTAAATACGAAATAGAAATGAAAGTAGCGTTCATGCGTACGTACGGCTTACCGTCTCCATGAACTGTGCATTTCATTTCTTACCCCTAAATGTTACGTAATATTATGAATGAATGTATATAATGGATATATATGATATATATGATATCTACATCATGAATATAATTCTGTATATAATGGATATTTCACCACATGAACAACTTGTAATTATAAGAAGTTTATTGTTGACTCTAGTTCCAAAGATCGACAAAACGACCGTTATTAACTTAAATAATTACATAATGTTCATAACATTGTAATAAGTAATATAAAAAGGATAATGAAATTGAAAATGGTTCTTAATAAGGTAGATATTAACTCTAGTTTATTATTCATGAGTTTAAATAACGGTTGAGTCAAGTCAGACACGAGGTAAGAGAATTTCATAACCCAACTTCCATTCTTTGGGTTAATCTCCTACTTTCAAATTATTTCATGATATTATTATGTCCTATTTTGTATTTTTACGTTCTTTATGTGTACCTATAGAGAATACACATAATAGATCTATTTTATTTTAAAAATTATCTTTTTAAGGACTTCGTCTCAATCTCCTTTCATTGAGGAATATTTGGTTTTATACACAATTTTCTTTTATACGATGTATAAACCCCTTTGACTTTTACGTTTATTCAAAAAATAACTTTTTTATACGAAGCGTTTTACTAAATGACAAAAAGGTAATGTTTTTCTTTCCGTACATATGCGTCGACAATGACTTCTCCGCCGCCATGACCATTATTTGAGTTCCGGCTTCCTCTACAAGCCATAACTGTTTTTAAATGATTTAAAAAAAGAGAGAGATATTTTTCTCAAATGTATGAAAATCTAGTGAAAATGTATACGTATTTAACGCAAGCTTAAAAATGTTTTTAGAAAACCTGACTCTCGAGTGTGGTAGATAGGAAGGGATTGGGCGTGGACCCATCATGGCCTGCAATTAGTCGAGAAGTCTCAGAATTAGTTATTTTGTTTTCAGAAGCTTGCATAATGTTTTCCGAAAAACACTGGAGTATATTTGAGCAATTTTAAATGTAAGTATCTTCTAAAAATTAAACTGGTATTTTGATACCGAAATTAATTTCAAATGGTATTTTAAAAAAATGGTATTCCTAAATGTTTATATACCATTTTTTCATATAAGGAATGCATTGGACTTAATAAGTGACGGGTGGAGCCCGCTATATCTCCTTGATGCATTGGTGGGTCTCATGAGACAACTAGATGTGGAATTGGCCGAGGCCCTTTCCCAATTTGATTTGTTATTTTGGCCGAGGCCTTAATCTTTTTAGATGTCTTGGCCAAGGCCTTGATAAAATGTTTCAGAATGTCTGGCATTATGCATTCCATCATTATGAAAGTGGTTATTGATATTGCATGTGATTATTCGACCAGTAGAATATCCATGTGAATAAGTAAATGGAAATATCTCATTTTACTTTTGCCATATTATGTTGAAGTTCATGTTTAAAAGGATTTTGTTTTAGTTATACATTGCCTTAAATGTTAATGTTTATTTATGAAAGCTTCCGCTATATTGTTATCCTTACTGAGCATCTGAGCTCCCCCCTTTCAATGTTTTAATATTTTTCCAGGATGTGAAGAAGTATTTTATGAATGACCTGCAGGAATAGTTAGAAAGGGATATGAGTGTGGGATATAAAGACCATGTTATTTTAGTTTGTTTACTTTTTGATGTAATGAAAGACTTATGGATGTATCTAGTGTTTCCAAGGCTACTAAACTAATCGGTCTTTCGAGACTTGATCTTTTGTGATCATGCCAATGTTAGGATGTAATGCATCGACTCTGGGTAGCTGGGGCCGGGGCGTTACATATATATATATTATATAAATATATTTTCGATCATAATGGCTACCATGAGTGGTGTTTGGGAAAAAACGAACAATTATCATTTCGTGTGGCTATATTTCTTCATATACAGAATCATTATGTTGGTTACCCATTAGACGGAGGTGTGTGTAAGTGTAGGTATAAACATTTTCATAAAAAATCCTAGTATATTTAGGATATTGGTGTTTTTTAATCATATAATACAAATATTTTATGTAGTGGAGAATGGAAATGAAATTAGAATGCATGAGAGAAGGCGTTACCTATTAATCGGGTAACTTCCTTTGTTTACAGAAAAATTATTTCAGGGAACGGTTTTTGCCAAAATGGATTTTATAGGTCTATTTTATGGATTGTAAGAGAATTTTGGGTATGGATTCGCAAAAAATAGGTAGTTTTAGAGGTGTTAGGAAAGTGGAAAGGTGGTGGATTTTTATTGGGATGGGGGTGTGGCCCTTTTGTAAATACCAAATAGTATTCAATATTTTGTGGTCTATCTTACCTAAAGAGCCTAAAAATAGACAAATAAAGGAGAAAATAAGATTAATGGTCTATAAAATCCTAATACAAACAAAAATATGTTCATTTTAAAAAATAATTCTTTTTAACTTCTACGATTCCCTGATTTTATTATTTTGGTCATTATTAAAGCATCTACTTTTCTAATCTTATTAATTTAACCATTAAAAATAAATTAAAGTGGTATTTAATAGAAAATATAGATAAATTTATTTATTAAAATTATATATAATTTATTGAATAAAATTACCATTTGTTTTGGAAATTTATTTTAAAACAAGTGCCTATGGCACACTGAAACACTTCTTGAACCAAGATCGTGTTTACAACCTTTTTAGAATATATTGGTCAATATGCTAACTATAAAATATTAATTTCTATATTAATACACCATATTTAATATTTATTTACTCTTAAAAATCACATGGACGAATATAGGATTTTTATTAAATTTATATCATTTATTACGATTCATTTATTCTATAATAACAATAATGCCAATTTTGACATTATTTATTTAATGTTAATTTTTAAATATCAATACTGTATTGTAATAAAATTATATTATGATTAAATATATGAAACATGATATTTTAATCATCATAAATAAATAAAGGAAATAATTTTTTATAATACATTCATTTTTAATATTTATAGTATCATTTATTTATGTTAATTATTAATTAAATAATCACTATGTTGGCTTTCAAAAGCATTTTATGTAAGTAAATCATCTATAAAAATTAGTGAAATTTTTGTATGATACACATAATCTATTTTTATTATAAAATGAAATATATAAACTAAAATTTATATATTTTACATATATCAAAATTTTATAAATGTTAAAGGTATGAAATGATTCCTTTTTGTCCTTTTCCATAACTTTTTATATAGGGAATTTTAATTTAATAATATCCCAATTACCATATACTTTGATCCAAGTGGGGAAATTGTAAAATTATTAACATCCAATTTTTTTGGTACAAGTTTGCATATTATTTTGGTCTTTAATATTAAGGTTTACTTTCTTATTCACCTTAATCATACCTTAATCAATGGTAATTAATCTTTATCACATCCAATAATTATTTTGGTCAAAAAAATAAGTCCATCCAATTAGACCAAAAATATCTTACTAACTACATTCGTGTGTATATGATTTTCAAATTTAAAGTCACATAAGTGGGGAAATTAATATAAACTCTAATCCCACAAACGAGGTGAAATAATTGGTTTTTATAATTTAAAATCACTCAAAAGTTTCTTATGTTTTTATATTGAATTTAAATGTAAAATTATTTCTAATGAAATTAATTTTATAAATTTATGTAAAATTGATCTAATGTGACTCTACAAAAATTATAAAATATAATGTATCATTAATAATTATTTTATGAAAAAACCTAAATTTTAGTAATTTTCCAAATTATTCAAAAAAAATGATGTTTCTACGAAAAATCCCAAAAATTTAACATAAGATAATTTTGACATTATAAATTCAAAAATGAGGTTAATTTTTAAAAATTAAATTATTTAAAATGTCAATTTTGTTTAAAAAAATATAGGTTCTCTGTTAAAAAGCCTTAAAACATAGTCTTATGTATAATAAAAGCTAATTCAGTGTCATATGTAAAGGAATTTAAACATTGTATTTATTGAATTCAAAAAAATATCATTAATATAAATGGAAAAAATTGTAATTTATTGGGGTGTCACATTATCCCCTACATTAATCAAATTTCATCCTCACAATCTAAGCATTACCTCAACAATCTAGGTATTGAAAATAATATATTTTTGAAAGGCCCACATTGTAAAAAGGGTCAATATCATTTTTTCCTAAAATAGGGAATGTAAATCAAAAAGGTCGCGTATATATGTTCCCATGTAAGAGAATATAGGTGGAAAATGGGAACATGGTTATGGAAGAAAAATCTAACCATCTAGTTTTGATGGAGAGTGCTAGAGAACATGTTCAGATTAATGTTGTTTACCACAAAACCATAAACCATAGGTGTGAATAAAAGTCAATGATGTCATAAAAATGATGATAATAGGAAAAAGATCCAAAACCATTTTTCTATAGTTATGGGATTTTTTTTTCTTTCTTTGTAAAAGGCAGGGGCCGGGACACATTGCGGGTGATGGCCCAGCCCACGAGTGGTTACGTGGTCAGGCATGTAGTGGCCCGAAAATCCCCTACCTTCCCCAGGCCCACCCAAGGGGTGAAGCCCAGTTCCCCAAAGGGGGCCGGCGCCACGTAAACGCTTGGGTAACCGGCGTGCAATCATGTACCGCGTGTGGTGAACATGTTTTTTTAAATCATACCCCTGACAGGGTTCGAACCCCCGACCACCCCAGAGGTAAGTTGAGCCTTCGACCACTCCACCACGCCCACGAGGGCAGTATATAAATATAAGTAAATGTATGATTCATTAAAAATAATTTTTTCATTTAATTATTTCTTGAAAAATTTCAAATTCATCTCTTAGAACATGTTACAACATTTAGTGAAGTAATGAATTACCCTAAAAAAATTTCCAATTATAATCATAATACATTTCATAAATGGTAAACATTTCCAGCTGATTTTGATCAAATAACTTCTGGATTAAAGTCACTGAACATGCAATGTGTACTTATCATTACCCATTAATCAATATGAATAATCTTTTAACTATCACATTCTAAACATGTGAATAACTTCATCATGTATCCTTTGGAAATAGGGTAATAACTTGAATGACTATAAAACCTTATTTGAAACATGAATTATTCCTTATTTTAATAGTAAGTCACAGGTTGTTGGATATATTCCATAAATCCAAAAATGATGTAAACTCGATTAATGATATCATATACCACTTGCTGACAATAATTTAATCATTTCCAAGGTTTTCATTATATATCCAAATTAATCATTTCTTCATCATCATCACAATATACAAATCATATTATGGGTGTTCATTCCGTTAATAATGTGCTTTCTGAAAATTGTAAAGTTCTACGAAATAAATATTAGTAGTACCATTTAGTATATCATCTCAAATCCATAAAAAAGGTACATGAGTACAATACTCATATATTATATAATTCTTATAACTATTACATTGATAAAGAAATATTAAATAGACATAATTATTGAAAACCCATAATAATCATTCCAATTTATCCACTATAGTATCATAACATCATCTCTTCCAAATATAATCATCAAGGGTATATTCCTTTTACTATTGGGACATTGATTCACATAGTGTCTCACTTCTTATAGTGGAATAATTGAACATTGGAAACAAATTTCCACCCTTTCATTCATGAACTTTGTTCCCCTTTTCTCTACGATATAAAAAACTACCATTCCCTTCACGTATTTACCAAGGTTATTATTTCAACAGTTACCACTTGTGGGAAAATCCTTCTCTCCATTAATCTATTTATCGATATTTATCTCTTCTATCTTCTTCTTCCCTTAAAATCCATAAGACAGAGAGAATTATTTTCATATCTTATTTACAGAGGATTCCATTTCATCATATGAAGATAATACATGGGTTACTATTTCATTATGAACATTTAGATTATTTACATGAAAGATACAGTCCTTCTCACTGTTTTTGACACGTGCGTTGGTGGAGTTTTCATTTTTTTTTCTAGGTTCCCTTTCTAATGATTTTTATACAAGATTACATCATAAAATTTTGAAAACAATATAAATATAAACATGTTATCGTACATGATATAAATAAATGCATCGTGAAACCATGAATCATAATCATTAGCTACATTGGGGATATCATTTATTATAAATCAATCACAATTCAATGTAAATATAATGTGAATCATGCTAGGCTTATCCCCCCGGATTTTCAATCAAGGTGCACATTAAATCCTGTTTTTGTGTACCTGGTTACCCTTAGTCAATCCCGGAACACCTTGTCAAAGTTTTTACTCCTAGGTACATATGTTCTAGAGACAAATCCACTTGTAGTGTCTAGAAAAGGATATATCTGTAGGAATACCCACATAATCTCTACCTTACTGATATTCTATGATGTTCTATTCTACTAATCCTTAATTTCTATCTTTGGGTGGTGTTCCCAAATCTATGTTTTCTAAATAAAGTTTCCAAGGATGTTACTATACATCCATTGATACCAACTATAAAGACATAACCCAATATGCTTGGAGATAGTTCCTTATTAAATTACATTGGAATTATTAGAAGAAAAGAAATAATTATGGACGTTTCAATTTAGTAGTCTTGGAAATCCAGATTACAAACATGATAACCATAATACATTGGGAAAACATAATAAAACATGCTACATAATAATTGAAATAAAATTCATTCATAGATGCTTATTCAAATATAACTTCTTCATAACCTAGGGAAGGAAATATAAAAAGGGTGAACTCATATTCTTAGTAAGTGTCAGCACTGTGGTAGAAATTATGAATCAATAGGAATAAATTGACATGGTTAGATGAATAAATGATAACCCATGCCATTCAAATAACTAGATAAGGAAATATAAATATGTAATTTTAGGAAACTAAAACAGATGCCATTTAAACAATTAATGAAAAATTAAATCTATCCATAGTTATGTAGACATAATAACTCATGGATAAATAATATCTGAACCAAGAAAATGAAATGATTCCATATATATTTCGACACAAAATGTCATAGATGAATAAAATCAGAATATAAATGAGGGAAATGATTAATTATTGGACACCATTTTTCCTATATACATGGTACATTTATCGTTAATACATTTCCTCAGACGGTGTACAAAATATATGGTAAAACCCAATCTGACCGGACAAATGATTCATCCCATGAGACTACAGATGAATTGAGGTTCATATAAATGGGTCCCACCCATGTGATACCAATAAAAAATATATCAAATTCATGAAAATATTCCTTAAATAAATGTATCCATATTGAAAAATAGATACATATTAATGAATAATACATCAAAGAATTATAATTAACAATTAGGGTTGTTGACATCAAAACATTCTTGAGGAAAAATAATATTTAAACATTGTGATGAGTCAAAATAACATTGAAACATATAAATAATAGTTCCTCATTAATTAAATGAAACTTATTACATTATGAGAATAAATATATTCATGTTTTAACTTTTCAAGTGGAATCATATACAATAAATAAGAGTTAATTGGTATAGAACCAACATAAATCATAATTCTAATTATGTTGAGACAAAATCCCTCACCATATCCTTACATTTTGTTCTATGGGAAATATATTCATGTATAGTGGTTTGAAATATGTTGATAACTATTAAAAGAACCAAAATCATGATTATAATACCATGTATTAACTTCTTACATTATTTCATTACCCATTTGTTAGCACCATTTAATTATTTTAACTGTTTCAGGTGTTATTACTTTGTTTTCTCAATTACATTTTGACTTGTTATTCGATGTTATTTAAATATATAATGGTTTAATTATCACCAGAATGTATAACATGACTAATTTATCATTTATATTTAGTACATATTTATTTAGAACATTCCATAATATTTGGAGATTAGACAAGAAGTGCACAGTTCATGGAGACGTTAGACCTTATGTATGCATGAACACTTCATTCATTTTGTTGTTGTAATAAAATAATTGAATCTAAATTATAAATATCTATATTATAATTATATTAACATACCTATGTTATATATTTTATATATTTTACATAAAAACATCCTTTATATGTTCCATATATGGAATGAACGAATCATATCTCTTTGAGTAGGCGGTAGTCCACAAATCCTCAAATGAAATTATCGTTTTTACCCAACTTGGATAGCATAAAGTTATGTTCATTAAAATATAGAAGAATAAGATATCATAAATAATATATATATATATATATATTATATAAATATATTTTCAATCATAATGGCCACCATGATCGGTGGTGGGGAAAATTGCATAATCATTGTTTTGGGAGGATATATTTCACTTTACATAGAAACAATATGTTTTTTACCCATTAGACAGAGTTGTGTGTAATTGTAGGTATAAAAAATAATAATAAAATACTAGTACTTTTAGGATACATATTTTTTTATTGATTCATAGAATAATAAGATTATATGTAGTGTAGAGTGGAAATGAAATTATAAAGCACGATAGAAGGTGTTATCTCATAATCGAGTAACATTTTTTGGGTTATACAAAATGTATTTATTGGGAAGATTTATACCCAAAGAGATTCTTCTAAGTAGAGGTGATGGGAACCCTTTTAATTATGTTAATTATTAAAATAATATAAATTCCATTTCGATTCCAAATTGTCCCATACTAATTCATTTCACATATAATTTAATTTTGGGTCTAATAACAACCATGAAATTAAAATTATACTTGATTTGAAATTTGTAATCATTATCTTTTTGTTTTAACCCTTATTTTATGCTTTTTAATCTTATCCTGATACCATTTTATTTAGATTTTTTTGGTTAATGAAATTACTAAAACATATCAAATGACAAAAAAATTAATATCAATTATAAAATATTAGGACTAATACTAACAATTTTTCTTGATACTATATTTTTAGGAATTTTAAAACATTTAATAATCTATTTTATATTTATAAATATAATAGTGTCAATTATAACACTATTTAATAGTTGACTTTTAAAAAATATCAAAACAGAAATATAAGTTCAAAAAACCCATTTGAATCATAAAAAACAAGTAAAATATATCCAAAAAAGTTTTGGAAGACTTAAATTATTTCAAAAATTATTTATTTTAATGTTTACAATATCATTTATTTTATTCATTAATTAATTAAGAAATTAATAAATCATCGTTGTGTTAGAATTCAATATAATTATTTAATTTCCCAAAATTATAAAAAAAAAATTACACGATATAGGTAATATATTTATATTTTCAATTAATTTTTATATTCAATGATATCCCCTATAGAACTCCTTAATAAAATAATTTACTTTTTCAAAAACAAAAGTGTAACAAAAATGACAATTCATTGAATATAATATTATAAATGAAATAAATTCATCCATGTGGCTACAAGTGGTTCTAAAATCGACACAAGGATGATAAAGGTTGGAATAAACTCAAAAAATAATATTAGAATATTTGTTATGGTTGTTCGATCTTATTATAATATTTTTTTACCTTTAATTATCGTATTTACCATCAACTGTGGCAATAAAAATAATTTCAAAAATTATTTTTCATAATGTACAAAAATAAAAGAGACCTGTTAAGATAATTGGGTCCTTCTGATTACAAACATGGAATCCATTTTTTCAAATTTAGGACATATAATTTTAAGAAAATAATTAAAAATTAATCCATTTTACAGAATAAGAAAATGAGTTCTTTACGTAAAACTTTCAAAAGTTCACATAGTTTTTGTATTAAATTTCATTGTGAAATTGATGCCATTGACCAATATTGTATTAAATTATAGAATTATTATTTTATCATATTATAAAATAAATTAAATTTATAATCTAACTATATAAAGAAAAAAAGGTGAAAAGGTAGTTTTGAATTAAAATGTTGTATATTTCAGTATTCATTAAAATTTTGATTTTACAAGAAAAATACACAAATTTCATTCAAATAAATTTATTTATGTTCTTATTGAATATAATAAGTTTATTTTCTTCATATATAATTTATATTGTTTTAAACTCTAGATTCAAAATGGGTTCACCATAAAATGGTGGTAAAATTGTATTTTTAGGAAAACACTCATTTTGTTCGTAAAATTGTATTTTTTGTATATATAATATCCATAAAACACATATGATGAATTTGAAAAATTATATTTAATAAATATTTCATTAATATAATCCAAAAATAGTTTTTTTTAATTTAGAAAGACAATTATTCATATTTAAATATCTTTTCATAAAAATTCATCCTATATATTCAACTGGTTTTTAGATTCATTTCAATTTAATTTTCTAACCAATGAATCAATATATAAACATTTCTAGAACATAATTTCATAATTCAGTTATAAATATTCATTCCATACATTCTAATGTCTAGGTGATAACTTCCATATTAAATAATAATATTTAGTTGTTCGTTTATGATCAATGTGGTGTATCGGGTACGCTATCGACCATTGTGTTTCCTTTTGAAACTCGGGATGTTACATTCTCCCCCCATTTTTTGATATCTAATCCTTTAAATTATAATTTGGGGGTGAGTAACTATGGTATGATGATTCAAAATAACTTTATTTCATTCCTATATTAGAAAAGGGATCAACAAAAATCCACTTTAAAATAAATAAATAACAATTTGATGGTCTCCTGAGATAACACATACTAGGATTCCTTGTAGGAAAACAAGGATATAAAAAAAACCATTATATTTGGATTTAGGGTGATAGAATACATTTTCAAGAAAAAAATAAAACCATTAAAAAGCTATAAATTTGTGATGGATCAAATGGTCCTCAATATCATATTATGAAAAGTAAACATAAAATTTTTTTGTTTTAAGATCATATTCATAATGCTATGGAAATAAATTACATCATGGACTAATATCATAAGAAAATAAACTTACCTGAAAAGTTTAGTTTCATCTTTTAATCAAATTCCACAAAAAACATATCTCTTTCTCCAAATGATGAGTATTTTAGATAATTTTTTTCATGCTGGGACGACTAGAATAAACTTATAGAGAATCTCATAATCAACAAAAGATTAACTACTTATTCATCCTGTCTTGAAACAATATCCAAAACCAAAATTTTAGGGTAATATCAGATAATTCTACAAAAAATAATAAACCATTTGACTATTAAAAACTACTTTTAATCTCCAAAATTATACAGTAAAACTCAAACTACAACATAGACCATTTGATAAATAACCATCCTTAAAATTCGTCAAGATAAGAAAAAATAAAAGTGAAAAACAAAAGTATGAAGTATTTGATCACATAGTCTTGCATGACAAATTATAAAATTTTTCTCCAAATAACATAAATCACTATTAATGTCTCTTACCAAAAATTAATTAACCAAATAACATATTATCCAAGATTGGTTAAACATTTCCATAAATAACCCAAATAGCGATAAGTCCCAAATAAAATCAACGATTCTCCCAAAATAAAATTTAACCATTACTCCACTATGAAATCCCAAATTATTAATTTTAACATAATAATATTATGTTTTTAAAATAGTGAACATATTCCGAAACAAAATTTATCATTTAATCCCAAAATTATATTTCAATACCAAGGATATCCATTTCATAAAACATAAGTTCAAAAAATAAATGTATTTTTATTCAATAAAATCATTTAATTAAAAAAACTCATAATAACTAGGGTCTTCATGTATGCCTTTGGTAGGTGATAAATACTTATCTCACATCAGTTGTGGGTTCAATTCCTACAGCCTTGTCCGACATGATAGGTCGTTACACTTCCTCTGGGATGTCCATTTTTCTAAAACTATATAATTCTTATTACACTCCCCAAATGAGATAAAATCCTATAAAATAACAATTACATATTTTAACTACAAGTTTTATCTCCTTCTTTTCATTTTTCATCAAAAATGTAATAAGGCATAATTTCCTTAAAAACATCTATCCAAAAATACCATTAATCATCTTAAAATTTAGGAACATAAAGCCTCAAAAGCGATTTATATTTCATTAAACATATAATAAAACATAAAATTATAAACTAATTACAATAAAAAAAATCTTTATAGAAAATAATAATCTCTATGATTTTCTAAACCATCCTACGATACCAACTATGAATCACCAAACTTAAACATTACTTAATATTGAGTAAATTAAATTCTTTTACATTATTTTAAAATGATTATCTTTTCATATTTGGAGCTCTAGAGAATTATTCCATACCTCATACATAACACAACCATAGAAATACAACTTAGATAGTTCCAATAGTATCCATCTCTTACATAAAACACACACCCATAATATGAAATGTGGTTTATCTTCATGTTTAATCATGATAAAATTTCCTTAATCCCATCCATGACTCTATACTCTATTAAAAATCTTCTAAAATTATTTCAAAAACATGGGATGAGCACAAAATTCTCAATAAGAGATATAAAATAAAGATTGAAACTGTTAGACCATGATTATTTTAATATCATGAAATTTTCATCACAAAATCATACTTTTCACCCATAAAACATAAAAAATTTAGAATAAACCATGAAATAATAAGATTCGTATAAAAATTTATAGAAATCATAAATTTTAAATGTAACATGTAGCATTTATATCATACATACATCATATCTTTCATAGCTATATAGAGAGTAACCATTATGATTTCCTTTAGAATACCCATCATCACATATTCCCTAAATATCTTATGGGAATCTGTATCTTGTAACTCTATATCATTAACCGATGAATTTTAGATAAATAAAAGGCTTAACAACACATAGGGTTTTCATGGAACCAAACATATTTATAAATAATTCCCAATAACCATAACATAATCATAACACATAAAACAAGAATAATGGAAAATAAGATTTCTACTTTGAAATAACATTACATTTTTACAATGTTATGCACTCATAAATGAAAAAAAATATTTGAAAATAAAATTGTATTTATGTAAACTAAATATATAAAAATAAAATGTAAATAAAAGTTATAAATTTTATTCATGAGGTATATGTTTAAAACAGATTCCATGTTAGTGAAAAAATCAATCCATTTTATAAAACACCATTAAAAACATTAAAAAGTAGATTATTGAATTAATGTTTCCCAATAAACTTTGAAACATTTTAAAAATATTAGCAAGTTAAAATATTAATTTCCATATAAATAAATCCATAAAACCATTTTGAATGCATATACATAAATGATATTGATTTAGAAGAATAATTCCTTAATATATTTAATATCATGTTTTAGTTAAAGGGTCCCTTACCACTAAGGAAACACTTTAATATGAATAGTTTAATAATAAGATTAAAAAACCATAATTATGATTATTATATATTAATTCATTATATAATATTTCAAAAGGTAGTATATAAACCTTATAGGATAAAAAAGGTGCATAACATCAATATTTTCCTCAATGAAAGGATATTGAGACAATATCTCTTACCTTGAGTCCAAATCATCACCTACAATATTTATAATCTGGAATAATAAACATAGGTTAATTTATTATTTCTATAGATCCTTTTCAATTTTTATTATTGAATTTATATAACTATAATCATGTAATAAATATTGAATAGTTATTTATGATCACATCAGGCGTTTTTTCGATATTCGGTACTCAAGTCGAAATTGAAATTGGTAGGATGTCAACTTTCCTTGTGGTCGTAAGTCTATAATCTCCAGAATAATATTCATGACCTCATTTTAATTTTTATAAATAAAAAACGTTATAATCATGGAGATAGTAATCCATACATACACATGAGTAACGTATTCATTTTTTGTAATTATTTATATGGGATTATTTATTCAGATTCTAATCCACCTATATTTTCTCAATATAATGTTTTATTGGCATGTGTTCTAGTTATTTTCCATGCCTTTTTGTTTATGTTTATGATCGCTTCTGATGTATTTTTTACCCATACCAAGCATCTGAGACCATCCATTTCTTATGTTTTATTTAACCCCATGGCGTGAAGATGGATTATATGAATCACTTATAGGGATAATGTAGGAGATATAGATTTATCAAAGGTTGTTTCTATGTTTTTTTCTATTTAATGTTGAAATGTTAAACATATATTTTTATTATATTTTCTAAAAGTATTAACCTATTTAATCATTTGGGATGAGATAAATTATTCATAGTACCAATTATATTATATATGTATCCAGATATAGGATACTAGGGTTGGGGTCTTTACATATGACATAGGCTACCGACATGCAATGAGTGTCTTAGGGGTGAATATGGGGTGGTTATACCCTTTAAAGACAAATACCAATATCATAATAATATAATGAATTAAAATAAATAACATGAAATAAAATGAAATTTCGTATATACTATTATAATATTAAATATCTAAAATTTTCTAATATTCATTCAAAATTCAATAGATCTCTCCTAGGCTGATCACACATATACAAGTGCATAAGTTACCAAAACTACTTCTTGTACAGCATTGAGGATGCACTAACTCCATTTCATAACCGTGAACATCCATCTTTTGGACCAACTACTCATCTATCTCAAATAGAATTCTATTTAAGAGACCACAAACATACGTGTACATTGAACCATAAATGCTACATGCTTCTTATACGGACTACGAATTGTGTGAATATAAACATAGTATGTAACACCCATTGGTTTCACCAGATAATATTCATGTTTATCAATGAGTATGAAAATTAAAATAAATTGAAATGAAATATCACTTCTCAACCAACTCAACTTATGCTTAAAAATATATAACTACGGTTTAATAGACATTATTAAGTGCTGGAGTTGAATGATGAATTTTTATTTTTTTCCTAACTAAGTTCCATTAACATTTTAATAAATATTTATTTCACATGTAATTACATGCCAACCCATTGCTAGAATAACAATCTTGAGTAAACCATATTTATTCAATGGAACATCAAAAAAACCAATCACCTTACTAATGTTCATCAAATCAATCCACCAACCACTAGATAAATATTTCAGTGAACCCCCGTTCATAATGAAAATCTTCTTTTACCACAATTGGATCATTGTACTACCATATATTGTATATATGGGAACTATCTAATACCCACTTAGTTAGATTAATCACCACTATGATTTTGAGGAATCATATTATGTATCCCTCCATTATAATGGTGGTCAACACCCTCACCCATAATCTATTCAATCTACAGTGGATATGGTCAACAAGATGTGTAAAAAACCCATGTGGTCTCTATGGTGTATAACACAACCCCTATGAATGTATCACATGCTGAATAGAAATCACTAATAACATATGGAAATAACATGGAAAACATGTGAAACCTCTCATGGTAGTGGTAAACACCATTTTATTCACACTAGAAATCCGACCAAACATCATAAATGACATGTGTCATCATCCCAGAATAACACTAAATATTATTAACCATGCATGAAGACCCATTTATGTCCAAACACAATATTTTATAAATGTTACAACCTTTTATCTTCTAAAAAATAACAAGAAATTCACATGCTTCTATTTTTTTATCATTCATATTACCCTACCAACAACCAATAATAAAATGATTTATAACATATGTATAATATAGGAATAATCTAAGAACCACCTATGTAGCATTATCATGACTCCACATATCAAAAATCATCATATATCCACTTTTTTTTGGAAGAAATCAAATAGTAAAAGAAAGAATCTGATTTATGAAACAAACAACCAGAAAAAAGAAAAAATGTGAGAAAAGCCAATTGTTGATGACCAAATATAGTTATTGTTAATTGTGATAACATCTTGAAATAGACAACATTATGAAAAGAAAAAATTTACTTTGTACCTCCCTTGGGATACAAGGGAATGATTTATATTGTTTTGGCATACCCAATAGTTGACTAAAAAAATGAGGCTAAACCACACTTTTAAAACATAATTTATCTAATTAATTTATAAATTAAAAAATTGGACATAATGAACACCATGGTTTGACAACCTTGATCGTGGAATTATATCACCCTTCAGGATAACCCTAGTGTCATGATCTTTCATAGTCATGTTGCAACAAACCTTCCTTGAATCCAACAAAACCCTGAATTTACAATAAAGGGTCAGACAAATTGTGTTCCCACCCTTTCATGGAATGATGAACCAACATGTTCAGGTATTTATAGTGGACCCCTTAGTCAAAAAACCCACACCACATCACAAAAAACTATATAGTGAGGTTACCTTTATCCAACACAAATGTTTAATCATATTATATTTTTATTTAATTTCTGAAAAATGATCATATAATAGTGGTTTCCATTATTAGGTGTCAACATAAAGGATCAACTGTAATCAATCAAGGCATGATCCAATGGAAGACCATATTTAACATTATGCACCCATAGACCATTCATTATGAAAACCATCACATCTGGTTCCCCCTCTGTTACTGTGTGGTCCTATATTATCCCTAATAAATTAATCCTTATGAAAAACACTTCATGCTATATCTCACCTCAACTATGATAAGACTCACATCAAGTTCCAAATAATTAACCTCTTGTAATGATATTCATATCTTTATATCGAATTAGAAACGATGAAACCCCTCTATGTTGTGGTGTGGCCATCATCGAACTCCATGAAATCATTGAAACAATGATTCATGCAATGATATGATTATTTTAATCATTGAGTGATTTTTTAATTAATATATATTTTTATTCTCCCATCACAATACAAACTCTTAAACTCAAATCTGAACCTTTGCTAATAATCAACACAGAGATACCTCTGGTCACACACATAAAAACTCCTAGTGAAACTGATGAATTTTGTTCACCACTTTACTTAAAAACATAGATTATAATGAATTCATCATTCAAATTTCTAGTAACATTATCTATCTCAATTAAATAGATAGATTCCTTATAATCATTGAGTGATTTTTTAATTACTATATAATTTTATTCTCCCATCACAATACAAACTCTTAAACTCAAATCTGAACCTTTGCTAATAATCAACACAGAGATACCACTGGTCACACACTTAAAAACTCCTAGTGAAACCGATGAATTTTGTTCACCACTTTACTTAAAAACATAGATTATAATGAATTCATCATTCACATTTCTAGTAAAATTCTCTATCTCAATCAAATAGATAGATTCCTTTCATGGGAACTTATTGTAATGTCAATTACCAATGTGGAAAAATTACAACCAAACACAATAGTAAGATGATGGTATGAAACCTTCCCAATCACATACTACAAAAAAGAAGCTAGACTTCCTATAAAATAACCTCTATGTATAGTCTTAGTAATGTTTTCAAAAATCCCTTAGATATGATATTCCCTTCAACAACAATTCCCCATGCATGTAGACATGTCCTAGCTATCAGATCTTATTATAATTCCCATTAATACCTAAGACACTTCAGTATAACCTAATCCATGGACCCCATGTAACATTGAGTAAAACTAAAAATAGTGCTCCAAATGTCCGATTTGGAATCATTCCTAACAAGAATTTAGGATTCGATCTTAATATCCCAAAATTTTCAATTTCTTCCATCATCGGAAACACCTGTATGACAAAACAATAATCGGTGGCATCACCGAACCTCTACTCTGAATACCTCATTGGGTTTACTCATGTTTTTTCATATTACTACCTAGTTCTCAACTACTTGTATCTTATAACACCACTATCTAAATTGATATACTTCCTCACATTGGTTTTTATTCCAATATCAACACCTAGTTTACAGCTTCTAAAAAGGGAGTTCAAGCATAATATATTTATTTTCAATGTGTTAACAAATATTAAATCATCCTAGAAAAACTAAACCTAATTAACCATATCCCTTAATAACATTGATTGAAACTGCTAATAATATATGAACCTTACTACATTGTCAATGAATGATGTCTCTCCCTACCCCAAGTGGATGAACATATGTCTCAATCTACAATTATAATCTCATGGAAAATTTATCATAGAATATTTCCTCAAATGCCCACAATTTCATCATCCCAATTATACTATCATGTACCTATAAATCCCACTAAATTATCATTATTATTGTAGGTATATAGATATCCTGATTCTCCCTCTATGTTAGGGGAATCTAAATTTGATCAATTATATTCTATATTGGCTGAATATAGTACTCCATTTCTTATGTTCTACCCTCTACCATGAATAAAGGGGGAAGTTTTGAATAAAACTCCCATGTGAAATATTATATAAACAACTTATCTCTCTGAGCTTAATGATCAATTCCTGTGATTTCATGTACTGAACTCACACAAAGATGTTCATTCAAACACATAAAAATAGCCTATAGCCATCGTGGATGACCTACATACCAAGAAAAATCTATTTAAGGTACATGGTAACCTCTCCCCTAAAGTTCCAAATATTGGGAATGCCTCAGTTGCACCATTTTTATTCCCTCCTAATACATAAATAGTGGTTTTCTAGGTGGAAAATCATTAAAAAGAAAATACCAAAATAAAAAATTATATAACTATATTGATATGTGAATGAAAAATGTGTAAGATTTTACGAAACCGATTATCCCTTACACAACCCAACCACAACCAAGTCCCATAGTACATAGCCTTATGGGCCCTCCTAGACATGTCATGGTTTGGTACCACACACTCCATAAAAATTCAAGATCAACATAGTTGTTAAAATTAATAATCACGTCTATAGGATCACAATGTAAAATTATTATTAGAATATATATGGGAAAAATAGAATATATTGGGGCTTACACCTAAAAAATTCATTTTGTATGAAATTAAAGAATAAAAATATCAATCACTTGTAGGAACACATATTTAATTTTATCCCCTTGTGGAAAAAGTTTTTCATGAGTACTACCTATTTCTTTTTGAAGCCAAGAGTCTAAAACCACAAATCAATAACACCAAATACCAATTATTGAGATCAAATAACCTAACTTTAAGAAAAACTAGACCCAACATCCCTAAGAACATTGAATATATTCTATGATATTAATGGTAAGGTTAAAAACAGAACATCACCCCTAACATCCTTTTCAAAAAAATTCATGAAAACATTCATAAGCCTCCATCTTCCAAAACACAAATGGTAAAACAGAACTTTTTGTATCATTTTACATCAACCAGTTTTTATACCACTTTTTATGAACCAAGCCTAGTTAAATATGTTGTGACAAGACATTTTCATCACAAAACATGAGACACACTTTTCTATATTTCAATGGATATCATCCAATAGTGATGTTATATAATCTTTTCGAGGAGAGACTCTACCATTTGGAGAAAAATATAAATAAAAAAAAACGGCGAGTGGCTAGAAATAAGTGGAAAAAATAATACAAAACATAAAAAAATAAACATATAACATTCTATAATATTCATAAAAATGTCAATTAATTTCCCATAGGCTAATCAAATTTGTAAAAGAATATAAATAAAAAAACAAGTACCAGTCTCACACTATATATCAAAATGGTCATTCTCTAAACCCACAATATCCAAATAATGAACCAACTGAAATTACATATCATCTATAATTATAATGATTATCCCTTACCCTTACATATTCTATATAAAATACTATCTTCACATGTCTTAAAGATACCAGGAAGGGATTTATTATGAACTTAGTAGGCCACCAATAGTGGTTTGCGTAGAAAAAATGCACATATATATAGGTGTAAAAAGGTGAATTGAATAACATGAAAATTTCCATACTCAAATAGATCTAATCAAGTTTTGAATAGCCATTAGTGACCCTTTACCCACTTCAACTAGTGTAGATCTGGAATGATGCTTCCATAGTCTATCATACTAAGTTCTTGCATCCATCAAACCAACTATGTTTCAATCGACGTCAATAGTGACATGTTAATAGAATAAGAATCATGAATTAACCACCACTACCCAATGGAATGTAAATAAACCAAATCCACAATCCCACGATCAACTAATACGTCTATGACCCACCAACTCAATTTCTCTACATGACACTTGGCACGACAATGCATGGCCATTACTAAGACCTAGTCATTGGAAAACATATCTCAAATATATTAAAATTATATCTCTTCAAAGAAATGATCTCATTCAACTCGAAGATCATGTGGTCGCCTATAGATTTCCCCTAAGCACTAATAATGGTTACCACTATCATCCCTAATCTACTACATATATGAGGTATACCACAAATAATATGGGTCCAAAACTGCCTTATGAGATCTATCCTATGTGCACATGACCCCAATGACCTTATCCCCTATAAAAAACATGAATTTTATTATAAATTAATCCACTATTTATTACATAATATTACACTTAATACATCCAAGATGATTGATAGTTATAATGCCTTTTAAAATTAAGTACATTACATTAAAATTTAAAATACGAAAAACATCATCTTTGTTGAAAACATCCTTAATGTGATTGCACTTAAAAATGCATGGGATAACCTATGGACATACATAAGAAAGGGGTGAGATATAAATCCCAATAAGGGAATAATCATGGAAGAAGGTAATACTTTTTATACAATTGGGATATCAATTTGGAATAAAATGAACATGAATAGTAAGGCATGATAAAGAATGAAAATCATAGAGGAAACGTTGAAAATGGGGAAAGAAATTAAAAAAACATATCATAATCATATGTTAATGATAAATTCCAATATATCCTGAAATAAAAAATCCCAAAAAGGAATTATGTTCAAATATTTTCCCAACAAGGTGTTTAATGATTCTAACATTACTGACTGCATTGGAGCACTATATAATTTCAGGTCCACCCGTCACATCCATTTCAATATCATGCATATGTCTTCCACAATAAAACAATCCATTGAATATTTTTTAATAAAAAATTATTACAAAATTAAGTATTTTTTTAATAAATAAATTATTTTTTATAATAAAAAATTATTTTTTCAAAATTGTGAACACCCTTGATACGAAATGGTTACAACCTTCCCTACACCATTGTATTGGCATTAAAAATCACCGTGAAATTTTGATAACATAACAGAAACACATAAAGATTAAAAAAATGGTTTTCTGGGATATAATTTGTTATATCATCACATATGAGTAAAAGGACCTATAATTGGGACATGGAAAACATATCCCAACATTAGAAATTTGAAATATAAGGCATATATTAGTGGAGAAAATTGAATAATGAATAGAATCTTAACTATTTTTCGGCATAGTAACAGTTGGTTATAAATGATCATGAAGGGATTAATGAGTATTATAGTGAAATATCATAATTTATAAATTAAATTTTATATAACAGGATTATGTAAGGACATATAAAAACATAGGAAAATAGAATTTAAGAGATATAACATTAATGAAGTGCTAGAATGGAAATGGGAAGAGAGAAATACCTTACTAGCGAGTGCGAGTCCAAATTATTAAGAGTGTCTTCTTGGGAGCTTGGGGGGCCATGGAATGAATATAGAGGTTGGACGACAGAATATAGACATGAATCAAAGAGTTTTAGTGAAGATAAATTGTATCTTTGGTGGATTTATATAAGGAATTAGGGCAATACCATTATTATTTAGGTTTTCGACTCTATATAATAGAATAACCAAAGAAAAACTTTATGATGGGTTTTAACCATGCATTATTAAAAATGGGGTAGGTTTAAATTATTTTGTAAGGCCATTATCTGATCTTAATAATAGAATAACCTTTCTTAAGTGGATGTGATCCATACCCAAAATGAAATGATTTTAAAACCATAATATATATTTATAATTTTGATGATTCATGGGGGATTTATAAAATTGATAAAATAATCATAAAATAACAATTTTTAATGAAAAGAATATATTTTGTCGTGGATAACGATTATAATATTTATTACATCATTTTTGGGCCGTTATGATGACATAATACACACTATATATTCATACGATCTTTAATTGTTACCTGGATATTTGAATGTCTCTGAAAATTATGAATAATTAACCATTGGATAATTTTGAAATTATTATTCCAAAATAAATATTCATTTTTATAAATAATTTTATAAATATTAGTATTTTAACTTTTAATATAAAAATATAAAATTATTGAGGAATGTCAGGTTTTTTACAATAATAGTTTTCAAACCATTATAAAAATTACATTTGAATTCAAAAAAATTATATGATAATTTATATTTAAAAAAATATTTAATAAGAATTTTTTATTAATGTTTCATTTATTTTAGAAAAACCATTAATTTTTCAAAATAAATTCGTGAGTTGAATTAGAATACTACCAAAAAATATTACTCATGTATTATAGTATCAAAATGAAAATCATTTATAAAGTAACAACAAATGGATGGAAATATATTCATTATTAAATAAAAAAATTAACATACTCATTTTAATATGGTATTGATACATGTCCCATTAATATATTAGAAAATTATCAAAGGGTAATGTACGCGATAGTGAGACATTCTTGGGTGGTTCGGCGTAAATGGTTTTGGTCGTGATCTAGATGTGCTTGAACATATCCCATAAACAGTTTCACTCATGATTATGTGGTTGGATATTATCTTGGAATTGTTGAAGGGAAAACCCAAACGATACTATCTCTCTTATAAGCTTCAGTAAATGGGTTTTAAAGCATACAATCCAACTGGTTGATGTCATCACATCATTTTTCTTTGTCAATGTGATTTTTAAAAATACTATATTTATAATAATTATGTGATTCTTGATCCATGGATATATAATTAATGGTAAATATGATTAATAGTCATTTAAATCCAATATTATATAATAAAACCAAAAGATTTCATGCATTTCATATACCCATATTATATAATATTACATTTAAATGATTTGTAAGGGATGTTTTATTTATAATGGTTAAGGTCATTACAATAATCCCCCTTTATAAATTTCACCAAAAAAAATATTTCCACACTAAAATAAATGAGGGTAACTCTATTTGATCACCTCCAAGTGATCCCATGTCCTTTCATCATCCTTTTGGTTTATCCACAAATCGTTGATCAGGTGCATTGTATTATTTTATAGAATTTTGTTTCTACGATCTAAGAGCATCACCAACTACACAACACATGAAATATCATTCTACAATGGTACCACCTATAGATTGAGTACAAGTGAGGGGTATGGTATATATTTAATCAATATGGATACATGGAATAAATTATGTACATGGGAAATATTACGTGGGAGTGAAATTTAGTAGGCCACCACTCTTATGCAATCAAGGATCTAAAAGGGGTTTATGTATCTTGGACTAAACAATCCATTATTTAAAAACTATCCTCACATTATTCAATGTAGATATGTATAGGAATACCATTTTTCTGACATAGGAATCTAGGTCTCATCAATGATTGTTAGCATAACTCTTATGTCGACTCAGAGCAGCCTTGATGTCTTATTGAATGGTCTTAACATTTTCCACTATTTACTCATCCATTTCAGGGCCTAAAAGATTTTCCAAACATCATATCAATAGGAAGGTGTTCTACTCTACATCCCATAATGGTATTCATTGAGATACATTTAAATTTGATATTTGTAATTCATGCATAAATATAAGGGTATTTTAAATATTAATTTGGGCATTTAAATGAATAATGATAGTAATTTTTAACTGATTGACTTGTTTTGTGTTTTATATAAGGATACATTAAGTTATATGAAAATCATTAAAAGAGGTGAATAATGGATCTTAAAGTCACATCATGCCCTGAGAGATTGCAAGAGGCATGACACCATATTTTTAAGGATGACCATGGAGCACTTTTGTGGAATAAAATCAAAGAACTAAGGAAAATAGAGTCTTTAAGAGAATAGAAATGGAATTAGACATCATGTAATAATTTAAAGATGTGCACTATTGCATTTAGTGTAAATAATGATTGATCTAGATGAAAATAAAAAAATCATGGAAATTCACACTTGTTATCAACCAATAACACATAAGTTCTTCTCTCTGTTTCTTTATTAATAATTTTTCTTTTCACTTTCCCCTTGATCTCTCATAACTAGGATGAGGGGGTAAACCCAACATGTTCTAGTGTAATATAACAAAAGTGGGAAGGTTCTATTAGATTTATTTCATTTATTTATGTTCATGTATTTGGTTTATGTAATTGTTTCTTCAATTTCTATTCCCTTTTAATTTCTTATTTCATGACCATTGATAATAAAAGAAAAAATGGATTATTAAAATTTCACAACTGGAAATCCAAAATAAGGCATTACCATTGTAAAATTTTATGGAAATTAGGTTGAAATATGGTATCATGAAAAACAAAATTCAAAAAAACATTAAATAACAGAACCAATGGAATAAGTGTATTGTCGCATTGAAGAGTGGGTACCATGACCATGTGATGTCCCTTGTGTTTAATCCAACACCATTTACTAAATAATCAACTAATTATATTAAATCCAATTTCACATAAACAAAGATATTATAAAACCTTTATAATCTTTTCAAAATATTTTTAAAAACATACAAATCATTAAAAATGTATTTCATTATCCATTTATCAAAATTACCACAACCCATCATTTATCAACTAATTATGGAAATTAATAAAAATAAACACTTGGACGAACTAATCATATTAACATCACCATAATTATGGTTCAAAATAAACCTATGACTATAATAATTTAAATTAATTAACTTAGTTTAGTTTTCATAATTTTGATTTTTCCATAGCCTCGTAGGGAATTAACGATGACCATTGGGCGTATCAATCTCACTGCGTTGATAGGGATTATGGAATTTTAGTATTTAGGATTTTATTTTTTTATTTTACTTGTTTATTTCAATTAATCATTTTAAATTTGGTGTGTTTTTGTAGCAATTTTTAAAATTTTAAATTTTAAATGCACAACTACAATAGGCGGCAAAAAAAGAGATGAAATCATTAAGGAGGAACTGCATTCTTCACCAAGACTAGAAATTTATATCAATGCATTTATTTATGGAATAGAAAAATATCAATAATATTTAGTTATTCAAATATATCAAGGACTATTGATGATCACAATCTATGGGTGGCCATCGAACATGATTTTTTATCCAATACTCCTAGTACCCCCTATTACAAAAAATCACTTCGAGAACAATAATGAAATAATTTCAGTGATCAAAAACTAAATTCAATTCACCTAACATCCAAATTATGATCCGAATAACAATAAATGAATCTTCCTTGAGATCTATCAACCATTTAAATTCAAAAATGTTCCCTGTGATGTAGTAATACTTTGACTTTTCTGATTTTCATTACATGAACAAGTTTGAGATTGGATTCAACGATTACAAGAATATTCCACTACAACATGGGATGAGATTAACATAGATATCCTCACCACTTTATTTCCACCTTATATGATAATGCAAATATGGGTTAACATTCTATTTTTTTTGAATTTGTTGTTGGATCACTATATTCATCACGGGAGTGTTCCAATGATATGACTCTAAAATGACACAATTATGGAATAGAGATATTGATGATAATGAAAAGACTATATAAGGTTTTATCATAGGGAATCATGGAAATTCATGAAGATTTAGTTGGAAGTTCATTAATAAATATCTCACCTGATGCACGCTACATCTTGCTGGATGAAATTGTGAGCAATAGTATATATTTGATTAATGAATGATCAAAATGAAAAGGCATTTAGAAATTCAATGATAATGTCTTGATGGTGGAAGAACTGGAGTAATAAACCATGATCATGGACTTCATTATGGTCTGATAGAAAAAAAATCCCAATGTACAAATATTGAAGGCATAATTATTATTGATTACAATTAAGGTAATAAATTTAACAGTTTGTGACCAAAAAAATAACATATTCAAGTATATCAACAAAGAATACATGGGTAAAAATAACGAACACCACATGTGCCTACACAGACAAGCTTGATATATATACTAGAAGAGAGATTTGAATCATTCTTGAGTTTTTCTAGGGTCATACTCAAGGATATAAAATCAAGAATCATTGAACTGAAAATCTGCGGTAATTAATGTACAACATCAATTTCACAAAATGGATGATTAGTTTAGTGGGAGACACGGAGGAACACTACTTGGATTCCCGGAAGTATACCCATGTAATGAATTGAATGTTTTACGACATAGAAGTTGTAAGAAAAAAAATGGATGTTGTATATACTTTTTAGGAAGTCAACAAGTGAAAGGAGGAGAAGAGGAAGATAAAACTACAAAATAACAAGTAGCTAGAGAATTAGAAGAAAAACCACCTCAATATAAGGCATGATTTCATTTTCCAAAATCGATGGTGCAAGTAAAGTGAAACATGAAAAAAATTTAAAACTCTAAAACAAATTTAAATTTTTTTATACAAATATATCATTTATGGAGGCTCTTGTGAACATCCAACATATGCGAAATTCATGAAAGAGTTAGTAACCAAAAAGGAGAATCTAGAAGAGATTTTTGTCATTTCACTCACATAGGAGTGCTCGCCAATGGTATCAAAAGGCCTACATAAGAATTAATGTGAACTAGTTATATTTTCAATAGAAATCTATATCAGAGGGAAAAAATGTGAAAATTATCTCTGATATTTATGAGAGAGTGTAAATTTCATGTCATACACAATATTCATGTGTTTTGGGATGGATAGACTAGATCCTAAAATACCACATCTTCAATTATAAGACTCGTCAATGAAATACAGAAGAGGAGTAATTAAAGATATCTTGATCAAGGTTTATAACTTCAACTTCCATTTTGACTTCCTAGGGATGGACAAGGAATATGAGAAAAATCCACCCATTCTATGAAGACCATTTTTAGCATCGGGGCATGAAATTATTGATTTAAAATGTGGAGAACCTAATATTAGTTATGGAAGTGATACATTACGTTTCAAAATACACTATCCCATGAATAATTATAATGTGCAATGGGAAAATGGGCATGAAAGGGAAATACCTGATGTTGAGGATCTTTTTAAAATTGAAGACATAAATGTGTTATATATTGTTGTTCAATGGGATGCTCAACTAAATAAGAAAGAGAATCTAAAGACTGTGACCATTGGTACCAAAGGATATACTGACTCCCCTATATTTGATAAAGGCCAACATGTATGAATGGTAAATGAACATTCATTTATTTCATCAGAATTGAGAAATAAATTGGGGTAGGTTCAATGGAGATCATACATGTAATATTATATGGGAGATTCAATCTATTCAGTGAAGAAGATCACGGGACCACCTATGTGGAAAAGGCTTAACTGATACCATTTATGGAACCCAAATAGATATAAAATTTTCAATCATCATTCACATGAGATGAAGCAAATCGATGTAAGGTTGATCCAACGATGGTATTGAAAATCACTTCTTGGAGGAAAATAGAGTTTTTTTTCTTTATTTAGCTTCTAATTTTAGAGGAGCACACATTCTCTATCCAAATAATTTAAAAATTCATTAATAATGGAATGTGATTTCACATGTTTATTTTTAATTTTTAGGAAAATAAATAACCTAGGGGTCAATAATCAATAATAATCAAATGAAGTGTATAAAACAAATTACACAACATGCAAGAAAATTGCACATCGTGAATCTATAGCAGGAAGATCCTATACATCCATGATTAAAGCAAAACTTTCATGGGTATTAAAGGTTTTAATTATGATTTTTTAACATTATTCACTGCAACTAAATTATATTTTTATCTTCCAATTCTATTCCCTACATTTTATTCATTCTTCAATAAATATAACTTTGGAGACATAAGATACATAATAAAATTTTCATTCCATGATATTTAAATTTTTATGTAAATAAAATTAAATGGGAAAAATTGGAAATGGAATTAGTATAGATAATCATATGGAATTGTATTTCAAAAATAATTATTTATTGGAGACTGTTAATCATTGTAAATTAATTCTTTCTGAGATTTTCTTATACTTTGAATTTCAAAAATTTTCATTCATTGATTAAATTATTAATATGTAATTTCTTGGGTTATTGTCCTAGCCATTCATTCCATTCTAGATACATACACTATGTCAATATTTTCTATTCATTCTTTATTATATTTATTTATAAACACATAAGTGGTTTTTAGTGAACATTATTTGCATCTTATCAAAGCTATGACTGAATATAATTACATTTAAAATGATTGAGGAATGTTTTTTCCCACAATGTGAGACCCACCATACATTAAACATTTTTAATCCAAAATCCCGTTGAATCCATGAATATACTTGTTAAAATATAAACAATTTTAGAAGCCTATTTTATCATTTCCAACATTCCCCTAAATATTTTGATGATTTTCAAGCATAAGAGTGGGAGAAATGTTATGTGGTGGAAAGGATGAACTTTTTCTAAATAATAATATTTGGGGGAATATTAATAAAATTTTGGGAAGGAACGTTCATCATATTGATTATACACCCTCTTGAAAAAATGGGTTTTTCCTAGGGAAACACAAAAATAACCATTTACATGACTATTTATCTTGTTATAAATATTAAAAATAGTGTCATGAGGAGATAATTAGGGGTTGGGTGGTGGATGCCATAATTTTGACTAACAAAACATTCAAAAAACAATAAATAAAAATAATAATAAAGGGTTTTTTATTTATTACAGTTATATCATAATGAGACTTATATGAGATAATGGTTTGAATTGGTACTATCATTGATATTATTTTGATTATCATGTAATTCAATGTTTATATTAACCACATTTTTATCTTTATTTTTTACTTCACACACCTATCTAACCTAATCCTTGGTGTATTCTAATCCTTAATTATAAATCCATCATGATTAATTTTGATTCAAAATCTACATGGTGGATATGTAATATGTTGTGAAATCCTTTGGTATGTGATATGTTTCTTAGGTATGTACTGAATTCTATTTTCATTTGTACCCTTCTAGTGAGAAAAAAAATCATACGATTTAAATTATATGTGGCATGAATATTAATCATGAATTAAAAATTGAAATTGGAAGATTGAAAATGCTTGACTATTTTAAAAGTTTAAAATTAAATTACATTGTTTACTTGTATTCTTTTTAATGTGATGCATTTTTAAATTTCCTTTGAATGATGCTCGAACATTTAGTTTTCCATTTGATCAATTAATTTTTTTTAAATTGAATTTGAAGCATGGTAAGGATAATTTTCTTTTGTAGTATATTGAGATTCAATCCTTGAGTAAAATTATGAATTCATGTGTAGGTAAAATTGATATATGTATTTCATGCATACATTTAAGGGTATTTTAATGTAATTAATTTGTTATTTAAATGACAAATTATACCAATTTTGGAAAGGAATGATTGGTTTTTGTTTTATGGATGGGTACAACAAATTTTTTATTAAAAATGAAAAGACATTATGCATGGAGCTTAAACACATATTCTGAAATGAGGAAAGGAAATATGAATGACACTATATTTCTAAGGATGACCATGGAGCTCTTTTGGGTCATAAAACTGAATAACCAAGGAAAATGAGGTTTTCAGAGCATAAATATGGAATTACAGGTCAAATAAAAACTACATGATGTTTATTTGTTTTAGTGGAGCTAATAATGACATGTTTTGAATAAAATAAAAAAATCTTGTATATTTATATATGGGGTATCCTGGTTACACATTGTGTAATATTATAGACAATAATTTTTTCATAGATTCATCGGTCCATTATTTATTGACAAAATCAATGATCCTTTTCATCATATTATCCCACAAATATTTCTCTCATAGATCTCAATCTATCTTTGTTGTTCATGGGTGAATGGAGAATGTTGAACTATGTTCATCATCTAGAAGATCATTATTTAAATCATGATTTTATGGTCAACATAATTGTGACACAAATATCACAACTATTTCTTCATTAACATTGAACTCTTTGGATTTAACTTTCTTTATGGTTTCCACTTTCTTTTGAATTCCCACTTCATGTTTTTGAGAAACCGTTAACCTCACCACAAGGGAAAGTTTAGAATTCATTTGTGAAAGGATTCATGATTTCAATTACTTTATGATTCCCATGTAAGTCTATTTAAAATCAAAGAATATTGGATCCTTCTCAATTATCGTTAATGATAACATTTTCAAATCCATTCTACATAGAGCCTCTGCCACTTTATTTTCTTACCCATGATGTTAGTTAAATGTGAAATAATAGTCTTTGATAATATCTAATCATCCTCATTGGTATATATTAATCTCTTTCTATGTTATCATATACATGAATGTTTTGTGATCCCTATATATTTTACAAATCTCTTAAAAATAGATAATAACTATAAATTTTCAAATAGAAGATCACTACAACTTTATTGAAAACATAATTAACATTTGTGCATGTAAAAATACATGGGATAAACTGGGAACATACATAAGAAATGTGTGAGATATAAAGACTAGTATGGTAATAATCATGTAATAAGATAATAAATTTCATAAAACATTCAATGCAATTTGGAATAATATCTACAAAAACAACAAGGAAAGATAATAAATGATAATTAAGAAGGAACTATTAGATATGTGGCAACAACCTAAAACACTATATCGTAAACACTAGACAATAATAACTGCCAAGACATCATGAAAAAAATATCCTAAAGGAATTAGTTCCACTACCTTTCCCATCATGACATATCATGCTCCTAATATTACCCAACGCATTGGAGCGGTATATAAAATCCAGATGCACTAGTACCATTCATTTCATTGTCCTGGTTAGGTGTTCCACATAGATCATAAAAATTTTGATCATTTTTATTCAACTATTAATCCACTAGCATGGATTATGGAATACATACATATAAATCCCCAATATAAATTTATATGTGCATTAATGTGAACACAATTGAAAGGAAATGGGTGTGGTATTGACTACATAATTGTTTTGGTATTAACAACCATGGCGAAACATTAGTAGGATAATAAAATCACATAATGATTCATAAAATGGATTGATGAGAGAGAAGGGGGTATCTCATCAAATAGAAATCAAATGGACAGTAATAGTGCCATGTAAAAAAATATCCCAACATTATAAATTGTAAATATAAGGCATATGTTAATAATGAAACATGAATAAAGAAAATAATACTAACAATATTTCAGTATATTAATGGGTGTCCATAATGGATCATTTGAGGCATAAGGAGAGTGAAAGGGGGATATAATAATTTTTAAATTAAATTGATAGTAAGGGGAGTATTCAATAACATATCCCAACATATGAAAAAGGAATTTAAGAGAAATGACATAAAATAATTTCTTGAATAGAAATGATAAAAGATAAATGTCTTACATGAATGTGTGACTCTGAATGCTTGGGAGGGGCTTCTTGAATGACTGAGGGAGCTATGGTAGAACAATATAACGTGAAAAGAAGAGTACGAACATTCACCAAGGAGTTTCACATTATATAATTGAGGTCATGGGAGGGTTTATATATTAAATGAGGGGGATTTTTTTTGGTATTGACTCAACCTAATAAAATAACCAAAAACAAAATCATTACCATGGTTTTTTATGACGGTTTCTCATAAATGGGAGTAACGTCCATAATTTTATGAATCTATGGTCAAAAGTATTAAAACAATTTCCTTTATTTTTTTCGAAATAATTCATAGTATAAAAAATGATTTCAAAACCATAAAATATATTTATAGTTTTCAAGGATTCATAAGGGAATTTTAAATTAATCAAATAAACACAAAATCTCATTAGTTTAAAGGCAAGACATATATTTTTTCATGTATAACCTTTATATTAGTTATTTAATCTCTTTTTGGTAACCATGTTTTCATAATACACATACTATATTTATACGGTACTTTATTCTTACAGAAAATTCGGTTTTCTCCTAAAATTAAGAAAAAATCACCATTGGATAATTTCAATGTTCGGATTAAAAAAATAAAATTTTTTATATATAAATAATTTTATAGATATTATTATTTTCACTTTTAAAAAATGAATGATCATTTATTGATAAATATTGTGATTTTTTCAATAGTTTTAGATCCATTATAAAAGTGATAATTTAATTCATACCAATTATATTAAAAATTAAAATTAATAAAAATTATTTACTAATAGTAATTTATAAAAATATTATTCTTGTTAAAATCCAATAATTATTCAAAATAAATTCCATAATTGAATTCAAATATTACGTAAAAATTCTATTCATGTTTTATAATATCAAACTGAATATAATTATTAATGTAAAAATAGTATGATAAAATTATTGTCATTATTCCATAAAAAATAATGTATACACTCATTTTACTAGTGTATTTATACATATACCTTTAATACACTAGCAAATTCTATATGGGTATGTTGCACGTCAATGAGTCATTCCTAGGGTGGTTTGACTTACATGGTTTTGGATGTGATCTAGATGAGTTTGAACTTCTCCAGTAAAATATTTTTCTCATGCTAATATTTTTGGATATCAACATGGGATTAGTCAATGAAAAATTTCCTATATTATATATCCCTCATACGCTCAGAAAAATGGGTTTCATAGGGTAAAATCCTACAAGTTAAACTCATCACGACCTTTGTCTATGTCAATTGGATTTGTTAAAAACCTATGTTTATAAAAGTCATTTGATCACTATTCAATGACTATATAATCAAGGGTAAAGAAACATAATAGTTTTTAAATATAATAAAATATTGTAAAAAAAAATTTGTGCATGTTTTTTCTATAACCATTTTTCATAAATAAACATTTAATTATATAATATTGGAAATTTTAATTATAATGGTTCGGGTCGTTACAACCCCCATGTTGAGTACCAGTCACAGATAACCAATTGAAATATATCAATGCACCTCTATTTTCACTCATGTTAATAGTAAACACCATGAGCATCAAAAAAGTGTATAGCATCCCTAAATTCATAGTGATAAACATCACACATAGTAACCTGATTTATACTCTCCTTGTTACAAAGGAACCACATCACCCATCACATCACATGTAAAATCATCATTAACATTTGGTATAATTCCCACCCATCCTTAATTCCATGTTACTGTAAAATCAAAACCATATATAAAAAATCTATTATTTATCATATGAGACTATTCCTCAACATCATATAAAAATAATGAAAAATTTATGTTATTCCATTTACTATTCATTCACATGAACCTAACTATGTCTGAATATCACATGATGCATAAAAATAATATAATATATGAATAATATAGGACCCACCTTGCTAGACATAGTCAGACATCACAATATCATGATTTTCATTGATTCACCAGTACAAAAATAAATCTGTTAAATAATAAATATCCTTGATTTTGTAAAAAATTAATTGTAAACAAATAATCATTAATATAAACAATGACCTGAAAACCATGGTTAGCTAGACTAACCCATAAAACCTCCCTATGACGAACCACGTGAAGAACATTCAATAATCGATAATGTTCTCACTTGGGTGCACAAGAATCAAGGGAGTGGGTTAGGGTATTCCCATAATTCAATTGGATGAAATGAGCCCAAAACCATGACTTATCACATTATTAAACAAATTATTTAATCAATTAAAAAAATAAATATATGGAACATCCTAGAATTGACCCTAGCTTTCATTAGGATGCACCATATCTGGCCAAACCTACATGGTGCGATTGACCATTGTTACGGTGTAACAAACCTCGCTCGAAGAAAAAAAACATTTCCTTATGACCAAGGGTAACATTATGACATGACGCTTTCATACATAGTGAAATGACCATATTTTTACATTTCTTCATGGTGTATCTCTTTATCAAGATACTCTTTCAAGGGGAAACCCACAATTTTGTTAGGTATTATACACCAAAACTAAAATTATGTTCAGGATCCAAGATATATTTATATTAAAAGATATTATAATCAAACACCAAAATATTTAATTATTAGGTATCAACCTTATGGTGTAACATGTACCCATCATATCGTGATCCATCATAGATTTAATATCACACACTCTAAAATGATTCAAAGGTGACAACCATCACACTATACTACAGCCTTGACTATGTCTTGATCCTGGATCATCACTAAAAAAGATTTACTTACATAGCATCAATAACTCCTTGGATCCTCTCGGTAACTGAATGGCCAATTGCCTACACTATCATTTTAACCCAACTGATGTAAAAATATACCCTTTCATGGGAATGGTAAATGTTCATCCCCTCAAACATCATTCCTGACTATTATAATAAATTGAAAATACAATTTGATGTGGATCCCTATTATAATAAGACTCCAGAGGTAACTACATTTTTTCTTGCTTTTAATAAATATAAATCCCTAATATCTGAATAAATTTTGAAAATGGTTCCCACCGACACCGAAACCCAAAATACCTCTACATGATCATACCACTAATGGCCAATCCATGATCTGACCAGAATTACCACAAACGAATACCAAGACCATTATATTATTAATGATTTTATTGTTAATTAATAATAACTTATTAATAATTATTTTAATTAACTGTTATTTGTTAACTATTAATTACAAATTAATTTAAAACAAAAGTAATTTCTTATTATTAATTATTAATTATTAGTTATAAAATATTTCATAGTAATTACTATAAATCAATTATCAATTATCATTTATTTATCATTGATTTATAATAAGGAATTATTTATAATTGTTAATTATATATAATTTAATATTTTATTTTCTTCCTAATTATAATCTTTTACTGAATTAAATTTTTTTATTTTTAAATTTATAATTTATAATTAATAGTCAATATTTATTAATGAATTTATTATCAAAATATAATTTATTTATTTAATTTTAAATTAGAAAATATTAATATTATAGAATTATTAATTCATTACAAAATTGAGGTTTTATTATTTAGTTTTTTCTATATTGTATTTATTTTTCAGATAGGAGAAATAATATAAATTAAAATATTATTACATGTAAATTTATTTGCTGAGGTGGTGACTGTATAAATATTAAATAAAAAATGGGTGAATTTATTTTAAGAATGGGTGACTCTAGAGAAGTGGTTTTGTGACATAAGACAATATTGAAACAAATAGGAAAAATAAAATTTATTAACATATTAATACCTATATATGCATTTAGTGGAGTGGTTAGTATTTAACGGATTAATAGAGAATAAGTGGGAGTATTTTAATAATGGTTTCCATATGAGAGGTTTTTATACTGTGTATACTAAATTTAAAAACAACTAGAGGGAAATTCTAAAATAAATAATTCACATATTTTAAATAAATAAAAATTATAAAAATATAAAAAATTGTATTTTTTGAAATTGTAAAAATTAAATTTCCTCACTTTTTAAAAAAAACTAAAAAAAATAAAAAATTGATGATAATTTTTTAGGAAAAATAATTTTTGAAAAAATATTAATACATTTTAATTAATTTTTAAGACTAATTAGTATTTAGAGGGTCAAAATAGAATGAGTGGTTGTAGTGTAAATATGTGTGACCTACATGAATGTTTATGCGCTATGTATAAAAAACGTAAATACAAGTGTATAATAAATAATGAAATATAAATACATATTAAGTATATTCTAATGAATTTATTATAATTGAAATTTAAATTTTTAAATTTTAATAAATATATATTTCTTCATCATTTATAAATGAAAATATTTAATTAAAAAATAATGGCTATTAATTTAGTCATGGTTTTAACCATTGTGAAAAAGAAACCCAAAATGTTCCTTAGTGGTTCAAAAAAGCACCATGAAAATATTCCCATCACAAATAATCATCTATATATTGTAGAAAATGTCCAAACAAATTTAGTGGTGGTATAAATCATTGCTAAATACAATTTCCAATTTTCTGCTAATCTTATGTTTTTTGAGACTACTCATATACATGATATATTAATGTGAGGTTTACTATTAGCTAGATTTGGTTTATTCTTACAATTTTATTGATTTCACCTATTTTATCAAGGTGAATTACTCTATTATATCCATATAAATATTATCATGCATGACAACCACTATGAAATTGACAATCAATATAATAGAATGGTTCAACTAAAATTAATCTAACATAAAATAAGAATATTCTTATGAAACTGTTATATCATGATATGTTTTCCCGTCCCCAAACATACACTATACATTTACAAATCACTCCATACTTGTTCAAAATTATCTTTATATTAATATAATACATAACAGAAGATTTTATGCACAACACTCCTTTAATCAATTCATTATTTAATATCAATCTAAAATTCATTACTGTTTATCCAATTATTAATATAATAAAATCTTTATCCTTATTTTATAGACGGATTAGGATATCTCTTTTTTCATAACTATATCTTTTTGACAACTGTAGAGGCTCCATTCTTCATCACCATATATTTTACACTCATCATTAAAGCCAATGCCATATATGTAATTATTAAATAATATTGTTCCTAGGTTTGGTAACAATATCCAAATGTTTAAAAGAATATATGTGCTCTATTATTTATAAAGAAAATATTAATATTCTTTTAAAAAATATAAATATAATTATCAATGAATAAAATACACAACCTCTCAAATTTGTAATCAACCAAACCAAAAGCATTCCATGATAGGTTTTGTGTGATGATTATTGTTACACAAGTACACACATGTGAGGATACTATTAGGATGTAGTCTTATTTATAAAACCATGTAAAATCATAATTTCATCACATAAAAATTCAATAATATGTTTTTATTTATATGTGATCTATTTCTGAAAGGTTTTGAATATTATTTTCAATGTTAAATCAAGATACATTTGAGGTTTATAAAACATTATCACCCATATTCACCACCCATTTATGGTGTATTTATAGTAGGTGGATGTATACTATGGTTTTAGAGATACATGTTTATTTATTAGTAAACGTGTCTTATAATGAGCTTTGAAATGGATAAGATAGTCAATTATAATATACTTCCACTATTTTATGAGGGAATTAATTTTATTTGGAAGAATTAAATGAGGTATTATCTATTATAACTTAGAATCAATGTTTTATTCCCTGATATATAGTGAACATATATGAGTGCTCCTAGTAGTATGTCTTAATTTTGATGGATAATATGATACTCGAAACAATTCAAAATACATAAATTACTAAATATATTTCATTGTTAAATCATGTTTGTATAATAGAGATCATTTATAAGACTTCCAAGTCGGTTTTTAAGAGGCCCACAAATATTTAAGAAGGTAATAAAATATATATATGGTATGTTGTATGTTCACATTAAAATTTTAAAAAATAAAATATATCAAAATTAAAACATTTATGGATTGTTCAAAAAAATCATTGTTATTTATTAAAAATTTCATGGAATTGGTGTGGAAATTAATTATATATATATAATGAAGGAATTATGGAGGTAGTGCCTTCATTTTTACTATCTAAATGAGTTGGTCAATAAATAAATGGATTTTAGTAGACTTCTCAAAGAATGATTCATTGTTATATATGTTTACTAATGAGATGTATGTATATGAAAAATGGATTTAAATACATTGAAAAAAGATGTTGTCCTTGAATTAAATAGAGAAACAATACATCAATAAATGGGGAGATACATAATAAGAGGTTAGTAGTAATTTATATTAATTATGGATATAACAATTAAATGTTAAAAATAAAGGTTTTAGTGAAATATGACCATAGAATATTTTAATTGTGGAATAGTTAGACACATTTGTATATATATATAATGTTTATGGATATATGTTTTTTATTCTAAAGATGATATTATTTAAGATTTATAGAATTGGTTTTCCCACAAATGGAATTTAAAATACAAAAAACACAACCTAATGAAATTTTCAGAGGAATATCATGGATAGAAAATAGGTCAATGATGACATGGCCTGTTTTGAAGAAAGAAAAAAAAATCATATTTCAAAAACATTATGAGGTAGGAATTTTTGAGAGAGAAAATTTAATATGAAGTGGATAATCACCAAAATTTATTATTCTCATTGTTGAACATGATAGTACTCTTGAGGATTTAGATTTAAAAAGTAAAAGAGAACTAAATGATTATGATACTTTTAAATGTGTGACCTATCTATTTATAAACTCGAATATAAATTTTTTTACAAAGATGATTCTAGGGAGTTTCATTCTATTAAAAAAATATTCTAATAAGTTTTTGATATCAATATAGATATTTAGGAACTAAGTGTGTTGATAAATGGAAATCAATATTTTATTTAGAATCATTTAAAGAGGATAAAATACTTAATTGACCAAGTGATTTCTTAAATATAATTTTTGGATGATAAAATTATTTCAAGTTAATTTTTGGATTTCATAATATAATTAATTGAAGGAAACCGAAAATATAGGAACTATAATTTTATAGAAGGTTTTGAGTGATCAAATACCCAAAAACATTGGTAAAATTACAACTAATTTTGGTGGTGAGTAATGAAAACACTAGAAAATTAGTGATATGGATAAGGAGAGGAAAGAGGATAGAGATAAAAAATAATCATCTAATATCTCTAAAAATATTGGAATCCATTATAAGTATGAAAATTTTTTCCGACGCTTTTTCCGGGGTGCGCGTGCATCCGTCCGTCTGCGGAGGAGGACGCGCGTCGCTTTGTTGCCCCGCATTCCCGCTTTCCAAAGGCGAGAGACATTCGCTCCATGTTCAGGGACGTCTGATCCTTGATCGAAACGGGATGATGGGATTTCGGTTCTTCCTTCTGGGGATTCCTCCTCAGAACTCGTCACCTAGTCCAGGTCTCCCTCATAGATTTAATACGTAGTTCGTGAAACTCTTCCCAGTGCCATGTTTCCATGAATGCCGGTTAATTACACTCTTTCTGTCGGGACATTCCAAACGGTCCAGTCAGGGCAGCAACCTTCAGTCGGGGGAGTAGTAACGTTGAGGCATCAGTAGCATGTCTGGATGCTGGGGAACCTAGCATGTCTGTCTATTATCCCTGGTCACAGGGCTTCTTGAGGGTGTGGAATCCCGAGGCATCCCACATCGAGCGCGGGGAATTATATGTCATGGACACATATCTGAGGTTTTCCTCAGCTTCCCGTGTTTAACACAGGGTACGCCGTGAGTTTAACGTCCAGCGGAGACGGATCAACCCAACCAGAGCATTAGCTAGGATAGATCGGATTGAGGGATTCTCCTTGAAGGGATGCTGATACCGGGGCCAGCCCATGGGCGGCTGTGAAGAGGAGCGTACCGACATGGTCTAACTGTGATTTAATGGTCCGGGCGAGAATCGGGGTGGGTGATAGGTGGATGAATGGAGTGGAGGGGGAGTAAAATGGGACCATCGCAAGGGGCGACGATGAAGTTGGGATTGAACCTTGAAGAGGCTTCCTACATATCCTCGTGGCAGGGAATCAATGTCCGCGTAGTTCGGAGTGGTGCCAGTAAACCGACGTGAAGGTGGACCTTGGTCTGATGGGCATCGTCAACATACCGACGTGAAATTAGACCCGGGGATCCACTAGTGGTGGGATTGGACCTTGGGAAGGTTTCCTACGTACCATGCCTTGACATGGATCAAAGTCCTCGTAGTTCGGGGTGATGGAAGACAGTTTAACGTCATGCGGGACGATAGTGAACCCTGACTTGAATAAGCGACGGGCGGTGGGTGTCTGCGAACCGACATAAATGAGGGACCTTGGTCCGATGGGAGATGGACTTGAACCTTGGGAAGGTTTCCTACGTACCATGCCTTGTCATGGATCAAAGTCCTCTTAGTTCAGATGAAAATGGGGGCTTGGCACACCGACTAGGAGACGGTTTGGGCCAATGATTGTTGGATTTGAACCTCGGGGAGGCTTCCTACGTACCACTCCTTGACATGGATCAAAGACCTCGTAGTTCAATTTGGGGAATATAGTTTAACGTCATGCGGGACGGGGGTGAACCGACGTGAATGAGGTCAGAACGACCGGATGGTGGGTTTGAACCTCGTAGAGGCTTCCTACGTACCATGCCTTGACATGGATCAAAGACCTCATAGTTCGGGTTAGTCACAACGGCTTGCCGTCAGACTAGGATGCAGTTTAACGTAATGCTGGACGTAGGTAGAACTCGACGTGAATTGGATGATGGGTGGGCTTGAACCTCATGGAGGCTTCCTACGTACCACGACTTGATGTGGATCAAAGACCTCGTAGTTCAAATGGGGCTTTATCGGCGGACCGACATGAAGGTGGACCTTGGTCCAATGAGTGGTGGGCTTGAACCTCTGGAAGGCTTCCTACGTTCCATGCCTTGACATGGATCAAAGACCTCATAGTTCGGGTGGGAATGGGTGTGCAGTTTAATGTCATGCGGGACAAAGGCATACAGTTTAACGTCATGTTGGACGCGGGCATGCAATTTAACGTCATGTTGGACGAGGGCAAAAATTGACATGAATGAGCGACCGAGCAATGTGGCTTGAACCTCATGGAGGCTTCCTACATTCCATGCCTTGACATGGATCAAATACCTCATAGTTCGCTATGGGTGGGGGTCAGGGTCGGTGCTCACTCTAAGCCCACGTGAGTCATTCTCGGTGTGAGAAACAAGAGGTTGCAAGGACCTGACGATCACGTCATGAAGGATGCGTTCGTGAGAAGCGAAGAGGGGCTTATGCGTTAGGTAGCCCATGGTGCTAGGACTTACTCCTGGATGGAAGCCCAAATGGGGGGTACCTCGTTCCCTTTCATGCCCTCCACTGACTTTGGTAGTGGGGAAGTATGGAGATGTAGGGGTGCAACCATCCGTTGGGGAACTAGGGTCGCCCTTCTCCTACGAACATACGCCACTCCAATACGGAGTATATCACCCCTTGTGGATGGGTGATTCCATTCCCGTGGAGATGAGTGGTGTAATGAATGTTCGAGCTGGGGGGACCCTTCGTGAGAGGTACGAGGTCGGGTCACAGTTTAACGTCATGTGTCGAGGACGTGGTGCTTGGCAGTTTAACGTCCTGCAGCTCGGATGAGGTGGGTTCACTCCGCACCCCTAGGACTTACATAACCGGTACCCTCTGGTCCTTGGGGAAGGGAAGGTACCAGTAAGGCCATGGTCAAGGGGGGTTGTGGAACGAACCATCAAGGGGTCCACGTTAGCGTGGCTATGCGAAGAAGCAATAGCCGTTAGCGTTCTTATGCGAAGAAGCATTAGGCGAAGCAATGCTACGGGTGGGATTGTCCATGGGACTTTGAAATCACATCGTGCAAACCTGGAGGGTCGCACGGGAAGATGAATCGCTAAGAAAAGGAGTGTGCTTCGCAAAGCGGAGTGCCTTGGCCTTAGCATGGGGCATAGGTGTGAGTGGGAGGTGCTTCGCGAAGTGGAATAGTGTTCGCGGAGCACAGCCTCGCGAAGAAGGGGTGACTTGCGAAGCATGGTCCTGCGAAGTAGTGTGCTTCGCGATGTGTAGAAATCCTGCCTTAGCATAAGGATCACTAGTATGGGTTGGGTGTTTCGCGAAGCATAAACGCTCCGCGGCTGCCCGGGTTCCCTTGGGAATCCCCTTCCTTTGCGAATTCCCTTGAGCTTCGCGAAGGGTATCCCTCTCGGAAGAGGGGCTCAAAACGAGACAAGGCAGAGGCATCTCGCGAAGTAAAAGTACCTCACGGAGCTCATGATTCCAGGGCCAAAGAGTGCTTCGCGATTCAGGAGAGGAGAAGCCAAAAGGTCGGATTGTCCGTCCCCGGGACTCAGGGGGAGTCCAGTATTTATAGGCAAGGGGTGCCGCGAAGCAGAACTCGCGCGCCGCCCCAGGTGCTTCGCGGCGTGATCGCGAACATCAACGGAATCAGCGGAGGGTTACCGCCTCTAGAGCTTCGCTGCGGGTCGCGAACGTCAAATGTGTTCGCGGAGGTTTACCACCTCTGGAGCTTTGAAGTGGGTCGCGAACGTCAAATCCGTTCGCAGAGTTTTACCGCCTCTGGAGCTTCGCGGTGGGCTCGTGAACGTCAAATGCGTTCGCGGAGATTTACCGCCTCTGGAGCTTCGCGAGGCCACGAGGATAGGGGCGCTTCGCACTGGGGATTCGCGTCGGGGTTTCGCGAGGCAGCACGCCAGCCTTATTTTTCATTCCCGCTTCTCGGCCATATTTTGGTGGCAACAAATGCCCCCCCTCAGACTTGGAGCCGCGGAGTGTTAAGGGTCGAAGTCTGAGGGAAAATCGCCAAAATTGTCGGTGGTTCACGATGCCGCTACGCGAAGGGGGCCCGTGGTGCTGACCGAGGCCCCGGATCCGGACACGCCGCGATGCTCCGCGCGGGTGAGGCGTGCCGCGATGCTCCAGAGTCGCCACCTATAAATAGGGGGCGATCTCTTTTGTCTTCACGTGACCTCCTTGTCTTTTTGTGCTCTCGACTTCACGAAGCTCCGCCTACTCCGCGACAGCCCTCCGCGAATCGAGCTTCGCGGCGAACCGCGGGTCTCCGACTCCGCGTCCGCACCAAGCGAACTTATGCTTGTCGGCCTCGGCCAGGCGTCGTGGCTTGGTATCGCGACCGATCTCCGCGATCCGACTTCGCGATTCAGCTTCGCGGTCGAACATCGTGATCCAGCTGAAAAAATTCTTTTCTGAAGACCAGAATTGAAATGGCCCATCAAGAGGCTGTATTGGGGGTGCTTGCAGATGCTTCTCATTGGGATGAGATGGCCAACTGTCCAGGCCTGGGGGAGATGGTCCAAGTCCACTCGGACCATACTTCTTTGACATATCTGCTATCGGAGGGTCAGACAAATTATCCGCAGTGCAAGAAACTTCCATTCTACGGGTTCGGGCTGAGGGATGACGTCTTTATCCCTAAGGCGAGTAGGGACGAACCAGCTTGCTGGTTCAGGAGCATACCATGCCAGCACCAATGGTTCAGGGCGGACGATGGTCACGCACAAGAGGACTTCACACCCATCACCGCTGACTGTATCTACAACCATGCGAACAATATTGACGGGAAGACACTGCATCTGGAGAGGTCACCTCCTCTCTATCGTACCATGCTGAAGGCGGATTTGCAGGATTCGAATAAGGGATGGTCCGTTGAGTGGGACCAGCGCCAGGGCGGCAATTTTACTGACGACTGGGCCTGGGCCTACTGGGTAGGCGCCTCATGCGAGGAGTTTGGGGCCGAGCTGAAGAGAGTGGGGTTGTATGAGGCGGCATGGGCCTCCCAATTCCACATTTACCAACCCAAGCAACTGATGCTGGAACTGCTGAGCAGATGGTCGTCTAGGAGCAACACTTTTCACCTACATCACGGGGAGGTGGGCATCAGCCTGTGGGATGTCCACCAGATTTCTATGGTCCCGTTCTTGGGGGCCATGTATGACGAGTTCCTCCCTGTCATCAGCGCGTGGGAGGATATAGAGAAAATTCTGCGACTGGCGTCAGCGCTGATGGAACTTGTCCCTGGAGAGGACAAGGAGGCAGTGAGGGATGTTCACTTTAGGAGATGGTTCAAATGATTCCCGAATTTCCCAGATAATCAAGATTTCCCTCCGAGGCCTCGAACTTGTCCAAGGGTGGCCCAACAGGGCAATGGGCACTTGTATTGGCGGGTCTTGGAGGACAGCCAATGGAAGACTTGGGGTTTCAGTGTCAGCACTGAACAACGGCCGATAGTCAGGCTGGTGGTGTTTATCGCGGCTCTCATCTGTGGTTGGATCCTACCGGTGAGGGATACAAGCATGGGGGTGCATCCCATCTCGTTCATCATGGCATCGATGTTGGCCATGGGGCAACGGATCAATCTCGGGATTCCGATGCTTACCAAACTGTACAGAATGCTGTGGCATATTAGCGAGGGAAAGAAGCCGCCAAGGATATGTGGGACCTTCCACCTCCTGTATGGGTGGATCGAAGCGCATATCAGGGGGATTTATGAGTATCCAAACCACATTTCGCCATCGAGATCGAACTTCCGCCCCTCCATCCGGAATGCGGTCGGGAGCTTCCCTTTCAAACTAGTCGTTCTGATGGTGCTGAATCGGGGGTGGAGGGAGGATGAGTTCCACTTCCACCCCTTCCCATTGCCGACAGGGATACTCACTGATGACGGGCGGGGAACGGAAGAACATCGGGCTTACCTCCTGGCCTTTCGAGGTGGAGTTTTGGTGGCACAGATAGATCATGAGCCACTCTGCGAACCGTACACCCCACATCGGTTTGCGAGGCATTTCCGGTGCCTCCAGCGGCTGACCCCGCAGGTCTACTGGGAGGTGCGTCACGAGGAGCACCCGTGTGTGATGAGGCAGTTGTGGCTCATGTTCACACGGGAAGATGGAAAGGTGCGGATTACCTTTCCTCCATCCACCGCCGCCTTCGGGTTGGTGAGGGTGTATGCCATTTGTTGGGAGGCTGCTTAACAAGGGGAGATGCTGAAGCAACCAACTATCCGGGTCGGTGACGGTGGGCCTCCTCTATCTCGAGGTTGGGGTCGGAGGGCAGCTAGGGCCACTCGTGGAAGCAGGGCTGCTATGGCAGTGAGACCCACACCGATCGAGGGTATGGCAGCAGTGGTGGATCCGGTGATTCCGGAAGAGCACGTCCATCCGGAGGGGCGGCCACCGAGAGGATTTCGTAGGATATCCACTCAGGCTCTGGGGAAGCAGCTGCGTCATATCGACATGGTAGAGGATGATGTCTTCCCGGAATCCTGGGACATTTGGGATGTCAACCGGCAATTCATCATCCCACTCGAGATATGGGCCCACCTGAATCGCCTCGGGATGGAATTACCAGGCATAGGCCCAGTCCGGGCTGGATTCATGGCGTCTCTGGCGGAGGCAGAGCAGGACCTGGACGAGATGGAGGATTACGTTCACTCCGGTGGTGTCCCTCACCCAATGACAGACCGGGTGAGGGTACTGTTGAATCAGACGGTCCCCCCATAGTTATCGGCTGCCGATTTGAGGGAGCGCTTCCCCTTGCCGGAAGAATCAGAGGACTCCTCACGGGAGGATGAAGCTGGAAGAGGGAGACCGTTGGAGGAGGGCGAGGTCGGAGACCGAAGCTCAAATTCCGACGAATTCGCAGAGGCTCTCGAGGTAGCATTCCGAACTTATTTCCTTACGATCCGTCCTTGGGTCACTATGGACATCTCACCGATGTTTGAGCCATGCAGGAGGAACTTGTCTGCATGCCTCGTTCTCACCCCTCAGCGGGTGATGATGCGGGACCTTCAGAACCTGCACCTACGGCTGCGTCAGGTTCCACGTCTGGTGGGACCAGAGCACCCGAGGTGGCTCCTCCAGAATCTCCAGAACTTCCAACTATATACAGAGGGCCTCGTCTCGGGGTCCCATCAGTACCAGCTCAGGAGCAGCGCCAGGAGGTCGATCTCCGTATGTCTCCTCTACCGGTCTCCTCGTTGTCATATGTAGACCATGCTTGACAACTGACGTTTATGTCCCTCTCTGTCGTATAGTTCTTCGACTGGCGTGGGCTGCTGCGGCAAGACTGGTCGGGATGTCTGGTGGTGTCCCTCCTAGGGGCATGCCGGTGATGGTGGCGATAGTCCCCCCATCTTCTCAAACTACGACGCACATCATCACTGGCGGAACCACCAGCGGGGCCATAACCGATGTCATTGAGGTGGACTCCGAGGAAGAGGATCAACCAGTCAGTCCCAGTCCCGTCACGCCTGCTTCGGCGCTAGGTGTCATACTGGATTCAACACCAGATGTAGATCCTGCCGAGGATTTCCTGCGGGCGTATCCCGCGTACGAGCCTGCCAATCGCGCGGACTGGGATGAAACGGCCTCCAACGAGGAAGATAGCAGCATAGTCCGCCGCCGGTCATGGAAGATGATCACGCGCTTCATCAAGGACACTCCCCAAGCGCAATGGCTTGCCAAAATGGATAGACTCCGCTCACGGTTGCGCGAACTGTGTGTTGGGGGAGTGGATGCCCAAAGTCCTCACGCACTCATCCAAAATCTTATGGCTGAGAAGATCCGGGAGCATGATCATGGGCTCAGCGTGGGATGGCAGCGGAGGAAGGCGACCAGCATCAAAAGGCTCCAGGAGGCTGAAGGAGAGGTCCAACAGATGCAGACCCGGGCAGACGGGCTTTCAGCCTCTCTTGATGCACAATCTGAGCTGGTCTCACTGTTGAAGGCCCAGCTGGCAGAGGAATAAGAGCATATGAGGTAGACCTCTGGAAAGATGGTTGCCGTTCAAGATGACGTAGAGAAGGCCAAATCCAGGACTGATGAACTGCACCTCGCCGCTGCTGAGGAGGAGCAGGAGCTAAGTCAGCGGTAGTAAGCCTTGGATGTCACAAGCCAACGGGTGGCGGAGCTGCAACGCTCTTTTGATGGGGTCAACCCGTCCATGGGGGGAGTCGACCCCCGAGTATTGTAACAAACCCAGAAACCTATTATTGGTACTTTGTTGCTTCAAATTTTTCTTCTTTGCTTTGAATGTCGTAGCGCGCACGATTTCCACTATTTTAATTGCCCTGTTATGTCCCTACAATGTTTGCAGGACGTTCGGCCACAATTCCCCAAGCCCACATGGGTCGATCCTGATGTGTGAAACAGGAGATAGTTGCCCTCTCATCCCACCTAACATAGGAGTGGGGACCATGCTCCGGGCATCCGGGATTCGGATTACCAGTCCAGATTCCCGAAAGATGGGAGAGGCTTGATCGGAGAAGGAATTTCCAGGATATCTGAATTACCATTACTTCAGCATGCTCTTATGCACGAACGAGGCAATGCCAGGGGCACTGAAATTGGTACAAATAGATGAAAATGGGAAGCGTGAATCAAGATACCCAAGATTCAGAACACTGTGGGGATGGCGTGACAATAAGGGACAACCATTAACCTTGGTGGAGAAGTGGCATCCTTACTGCGTTAGCCTGTAATGGGGACAACAAATGAGGGTCTACCATTGACCATGTTCGAAACACGAGACCATGTCACAAATGTTGTTGATCAATCCTTCGAGACATTGGCCCAGGATAGTTGGCGGACCATAGGTCAAACATTCATACTGTTAGGGGGTCCTTCCAGACATGACTTGTCTTCCGGAACTTTGGCCCAGGACGATAGGTGAGCCGATGCGGCATGAGACCAGGCCGTTAGGGGGTCCCTTCAGGCATGAAAGGGGACGAGGGTCCGAATAAGGGGCACACAAAGAGTGGAATATGGAGTGATGGTTTGTCCGAACAGAATCCACCACTCAGGTAGTTACACCACCGTGGTGGGAGTACGCCATATGGGCGCATTGTTTTGATCATGGATCATTCCTTCTTTCAGACAGGGCCTCTCTGGTGAGGAGATCCGTCACTTCCCAATGGGATCTTGGGGCATCCTGAACTTGTTCAGGGTAGAACCGCATTTTAGTGTCATGCGCCGAGGACGCATGGACTCCTGTAGTTTAACGTCATACGATAGGACGTGGAATAAAAGGGAAGATCCCAGGGAGCGTGTGGCGCGGTAGATATAAAACCGACGTGAATGAGGACTTGGAGTCCAAATCATACCACATGCCCCCGGAGGAAACTCTTCAGGTCGAGGGGCCAAGAGTGAGGATTGGGATGGGCCCGAAGAAAAGTTGTCGGGCTTTCCTACGTACCCCATGAGGATGGGAATCAAGCCATACGTAGTTCTAGAAATGTAGTTTAACGTCATGCAGGACGATGAGAATCCTAGCCATGTTGGTACACATCCCGCCATAACTACTAAGCCCACGTGAGTCGTGCTCGGTGTGGGAAACAAGCAGTAGTGGTGGGAATTTCCCGAAACAAAGGGGCAGGTTAGGGCAAAGGGACGGTTGGTGAACACCGACCCAATGAAACTAACAAGATCATTTAGCGCACCTAGATGCGCGAAGAGAAAGAGCCGAGTATGATAGAATTCCACTTGAACATGAGGGAGTGGAAACGTGTGAATCATGGCACTCGAGATTCAGATCACGATGATGGTAGCGTGACGATGGAGGATAACTGCTGACCGTATTCGCAACACAACATCCTGTCGCGTTAGCCTATAATGGGGACAAACAAATTAGGGTTGACCATTGACCATGTTCGAAACACAGGACCATGCCACAAATGTTGTCAAATATCTGTAGGGACGTTGGCCCGAAACGATTGGAGGGCCCTTAGGTCTAGAATTCACAGAGAGCCCTTAAGCCTAGTATCCATGTCGTCCGGGGGTCCTTTTGGATGTGGAAGAGGATGATGATCCAAATAGCGAGCTCACGAAGCTTGGTCATGGGACGAGGGGAATGTTCCTGTGAAAATCCCACACTTCGGGCTCTTTGTCAAAACACATCTGAATACGGCAACGAGACGTATTATATAGAGGGATAAGATTCCTTTCTCATAGGGAGATCTTAGTTTATGGTCGTAGAATTCGGACCATAGACGGGAGGAGACATAAGAGGCGCATGGTGGAGTAACTCAAACACCTGGCGTGAATGGGAATAGGGGGTGTGTGCGATGCGATGAACAACCTGACGTGAATGAGGACGTAATCACATACCACACCGCACGACCTCCTTAGGAGAGGTTTTTGGTCAAAGGACCGAAAGTGAAAGTTAGGCTGGGCCCGTGGGGAAGTACCCGGGCGCTCCTATGTATCTCATAAGCATGAGAATAAATCCATACGTAGTACTGGATGGACCTTAGACCATAAATGGGTAAAGGGAGTAGGGGACGCATGACATCAAGACCTGACGTGAAGGAGGACCTAATCCCTACTTATCATATGTTCTTTGAGGAAATGCTCGAGTCGAGGGACCGAACACAATGGTTAGGCTGGGCCTGCAGGGAAGTACCCAGGCGCTCCTACGTATCTCATAAGGATGAGAATCAAGCCATACATAGTTCTAGAGGGTGACATGGTAAGATACTAGTGCCAGGGGAAAAGGGGAGTGCGGGCGTGGCCCTTGCACTAAAAGAAGCGGAATTTGATGAATCTTGTTTGTTCTTTAAGGTGAATGGTTTTTTTTTTGTGAATCGACAGGCCTAGAATAGTAGGCCGTGATGTCGCCACAAGGATCCAGCCGTGATGGGCGTTGACAAATGGCATGGCACGTGACCAATACCCAACATGATGTCATCTACAACGAGGTCACCACAATGCAGTTCCGTTTTTCGTCGTGCGGTCAGGACGATAATGTCACGGTTTAGGGTTGTATGATAGGACCAAGCATGCATTTTATCGTCATGTAGCGCAGACGTAGCGGAGACGATGCTAGGCGGGGAACGTGCGTAGTGTTATAAAACACAATTGACGGAGACATGATCCCACATCAATTTTTACGCCAATCGGGGAGGGATACCTTAGGACAAGGGTCCTATATAGAGGTAAGAAATGAAACAGGGGGAGAGACTGGCTCCCAAAATGGGTTGTACCTGAAGATAGGGCGTCCGAGCGGTCCTACGTATCCCATTAGGATGGGAATCAAGATGAATGTAGTCCCGGTTGGATCTCAGTTTATAGTCTTAGAGCTCGGACCATGGAAGTCCCGAATGACGCCATATTGTGGCTTTGTCCCCCTAACATGCAAAGGTGCACTGAGGGATAGCGCCAAAAGTGTCGAGATTCCACCTGGACATGATGGGGTGGAAAATGATGTGAATCATGCAACCTACATTCGAGGGCTGAAGGGGCTGGCGTGACGACATAGGATTACTGCTGACCATGTTCGCAACACAGCATCCTGTCGCGTTAGCATGGAATGCCGACAAACAAATGAGCATCGACCGATGAACGTATTCGCAACGCGGGATTTTATCGATTTGTTGTCTGAAACCCTCAGGGGTGTTGGCCCGTAATGGTAAGAGAGCCCTTGGCCATTGTATGCAGGCCTTTCTTGGGGGTCGCTCCGGGTGTGAAAGGTGATGGAATCCCAGTCAAGGAGTGGGTGAAGCTTGACAAGTGGAAGGAACTTGATCAAGTTGAATCTGAAACTCTTGGTCCTATACCATAGTATTCTTAACACATGGGTGAACCACTGCAAGGGGTCGAGAGACTCAACATGAGGGTAACCAATAGATGGAGTGTTCCTGGGGGAAGGGGGCACGGTGCCCAAAACCTTGTATCATACCTACATATCCCCCTCCTGGAGAGGGATAGACCAAGCAGCCTAGGTGACCGAGAGATCAGGGGATCTCCAAGAGGTGGGGCTGGACCTGAATCCTAGACATTCAGGTGGTCCTACGTATCCCATGAATATGGGAATCAAGCCATACGTAGTTCTTGAGGGTGCCTTTTAATGTCACGCGGGACAAGGAATAGGAGGGCTAACTCTCAGAACGGGGGTGCGCGTGGTGCAGCTATTGCAAACCTGGCATGAATGAGGATGTAGTCCCGCACTACGCCACACGGTCCCGTAGTCGGGATCCCAATGGCAGGACCCAAGAGGCGAATTTGATGAACTCAAGCTGGACCCACAGACAAGGGGTCTAAGCATTCCTACGTATCCCATTAAGATGGGAATCAGGATGAACGTAGTTCCAAATGAGAATCTTAGTTTATGGTCTTAGAGCTGGGACTGTGGATGGTGACAACTTCCCATGTAAGCACAAATGTCAACCCGATCCCTAAGCCCACGTGAGTTGAACTCGGTGTGGGAAACAAGGGGGTATCCTTATCACAATACTTGGGGCGTCCATCAAAGGAGAGTCGGCAGAGAGCCCCGAAGGACACCTTTGACACAGATTGTTCCCCCAACGCGTGGACGTGCGCGGAGGAAAAGTACCAAGAGTTCTGAGGCTCTACTTAGACATGATGAAGTGATGAAGGGTGTGAATCGTGTACCTGACATTTTGGGCTTAATGGGTTGGCGTGGCGACAGAGGAAAACAGTTAACCATGGTGGAAACACAGCGTCCATATCGCGTTAGCCTAAGGTGGGAACAACAAACGAGCATCGACCGCTGACCATATTCGCAACGTGAGATTTTATCGATTCGCTGTCCGAAACCCTCGGGGGAATTGGCCCGTAACGGTAGGAGAGCCCTTGGTCGTAGTATCCAGGACGTTCTTGGGGGTCCCTCTGGGTGTGAAAGATGACGAAAGCCCTGATGCAGGGATACACAAAGCCTGGAAAGCGGGTGCGGACGTGTCCGAGTAAAGCTTGGCATTCCAGGTAATAAACCAGAGTACTCTTAGGCACATTGGTGAACCGCCGAAAAGGGATCGACGAAACAGCTCAATAGGTAGAGGTACATTGCGTGGTCATCACAGGACCGACGTGAATGAGGACGTAGTCCCACATCATACCTTATAATCCCCTCATAGAGGAAGGATAGGCCAAGGGGCCAAGATGAGATGAAGATTCCTGAGGGATGGGGCTGGACCCGAATCCTAGACATTCAGGTGGTCCTATGTATCCCATGAGGATGGGAATCAAGCCACACGTAGTTCTCTAAATGTATTTTAACGTCATATGGGACGAGGAGGGGAGTAATATACCCCTAAACAGGGGAGGTGTGCGGTATGGCGAAGAATCCGACGTGAACGAGGACATAGTCCCACATCACACCGTACACTCCTATAAGAGAGGACCTAGGTTGTGGCCCGGAAAGGCCAAGGGGACTGATGGTTAGGCATTGGTCAGGAAGGCATGACCTGCTTGTAGTTTAATGTCTTGCAATGAGGGCGAGGGTCGGGGACCCGAGAAGGCCAAGGGGCCTGAGGCTGGGCCTCGTAAGAGGGGGCGTACGGCATGGTACATGATCCCGACGTGAATGAGGACGTAGTCCTACACCACACCGTACACTCCAGGTAAGAAGTTGGACGGAGGGGCCCGAGAAGGCCAAGGGGCCTAAGGTCAGGTAGCAGTCAGGAAGGCCTGACGGGTCTGCAGTTTAACGTCTTACATGAGGATGGGGGTCGGGGACCCGAGGAGGCCAAGGGGCCTGAGGATGGGCCTTGAAAGAAGGGGGCGTACGGCATGGTAGATGATCCCGACGTGAATAAGGACATAGTCCTACACCACACCGTAGACCCCTATGGGGAATCGGGGTCGTGGGCCCGATCGCTAGCACCACCCGGGGGGAAGTTTGTCACCTCGGGATGGGGCAGAATGAATCACTGCACTCGATGTCTGGGACATCTCGGGGTGGACCCGAAGATCCAGGACACTGTTGACCATGTTTGAAACACAGCGTTCCTATGGTGACCTGGTATGGGAGCAACAAATGAGCGTCGACCGCTGACCAAATTTACAACGCAAGACTTGTATCGGCTTGTTGCTTGAAAACCCTCGGGGGCGTTGGCCCGTAATGGTAGGAGAGCCCTTGGGCATTGTATCCAGGACGTTCTTGGGGGTCCCTTTGGGTGTGAAAAATTATGGAATCCCAGTCAAAGAGTGGGTGAAGCATAGTTGTATCCATCCACGAAAGAGGCAAACATCTCCAGGGGGGATGTGCAGTCGGGTCAAGGCTTGCTCGATGTGAGTTGGGGAAAAAGTGTGCACCCCGCCATGTCTTGACCCGGGGAGAAGATTTTGGATTTTGGGATGGGCCAACGGACTAAATTTCCGGGCGTTCCTACGTATCTCATTAGGATGAGAATCAAGCCATACGTAGTTATGGAAGGCCATGCAGTTTAGCATCGTGCGGTGATGACGTGGGAGGATAGAAGAACGGGAGTGGGCACATGGGGCGACCCTTACAATCCTTGTGCGAGCGAGGTCGTATGAGCAGGGCCAAGAAAGCCCAGTCCCTGCTACACAAAGATCCTCCAAGGAAACTATTCCCAGGGGGAATAGTGGAAGAGAAAAGCATGGGGTTGGGCTCAAGACGAGGCGTCCGTGCGTTCCTACGTATCCCATGAAGATGGGAATCAAGCCACACGTAGTTATTGAAATGCGTTTTAACGTCATGTGGGATGAGGAGCATCTCATATGGGGGATATGTACGGTATGATGAGTAATCCGATGTGAATGAAGACATAATCCCATACCATATCGTACAATCCCGCAAGAGGGTAAGTCGGGAAAAACCAGGGGGCTTGGGGCCGGACCGCGGCCAGGGAGACCTGACCAGCATGCTGTTTAACGTATCGCGGTAAAGACGAGGGCCGGGGGCCCGAGGAGGCCAAGGGGCCTGAGGAGGCCAAAGGCTTGGAGGCTGAGCCTCGGTCAGGAAGGCCTGACTGGATTGCAGTTTAACGTCTTACAGTGAGGATGGGGGGACAGGGGCCCAAGGAGGCCAAGGGGCCTGAGGCTGAGCCTCGGTCAGGAAGGCCTAACTGGCTTGCAGTTTAACGTCTTGCAGTGAGGAAGTGGGTGAAGTTTAAGGTCATGCGGGACTATCTCGTAGTTTAGGGCCGTGCAGCACCATAACGTGCAGTTTAAGGTCATACGGGACCGTTTCACAGTTTAGCGTCTTGCAGGACGAAGATGCAGTTTAAGGTCATGCGGGACCATCTTGCAGTTTAGGGTCGTACAGGACCCTACAGTTTAGAGTCGTGTTGGACCGTAATGTGCAGTTTAAGGTCATGCGGGACCGTTTCACAGTTTATCATCTTGTAGGAAGAAGATGCAGTTTAACGTCATGCGGGACTAGCATCAGTTTAGGGTCGTACAAGAACATTTCACCCTAGGCAAAGTATCGCTTGAGGAATTTGGCATTGGTGGGAGGGGTTATACACTCTCCATCCTTGGTCACCAAGTAGTATGCTCCATTGGGGTAAACCTTATGGATGAAATAAGGCCCTTCCCATTTGGGTTCTAATTTGGGCGGCTTCCTACCGGGGATCATTGGCGCTCGAAGGGCCAGTACCAGGTCACCCCGGAGAAAAGAGCAGAGACGAACCTTTTTGTCGAAGGCCCTCACTATCTTATCCTGATGCCTTTCCAGATTGTGCAGGGCACGAAGCCAGTTCTCGTCCAGTGCTTCTAATTAAGCTAGATGGATCTTGGCTACCTCATCTGATGTCTGGTGATCATAAACTGCAGTGCGTAGCGATGGCAGATGGATCTCAATGGGTAGGACGGCCTCGGCTCCATACACCAGGGAATTTGGGGTCACCTGGGTAGAGTTGCAAGTCGTCGTCCGATAAGCCCAGAGGGCGTTGGGGAGCTTGTCCGGCCAACTTTTCTTATTCTGGCCAACCATCTTCTGCAGAATGTTAGAGAGGGTCTTGTTGAACGCCTCGATCTGTCCATTCGCCAGCACGTAGTAGCGGGAGGTATGGTTCGACCAGATGTTATTCTTGGCATACAATTTCTTTAGTTCATCCTCTCGGAAGTTGGTGCCGTTTTCGGTGAGGACGGCGTGAGGGACTCCAAACCGGTCTATAATGTTGGAGCTCACAAGGTCAACGATGGAACGGTCCATGACCTCTTTGAGCAGAACTGCTTCTGCCCACATGGAGAAGAAATCTGTAGCAGTCGGGATGAACCTACACTGGCGGGCTGTTGCCAGGGGATACGGTCCCATTACATCAAGTCCCCGTACCGCAAATGGCTAAGAGTGCTTGGTGGGGTGAAGGGGCTCCGGCGACCGATGCAGGAAGTTGGCGTGAACTTGGCACACGTGGCATCTCTTAGCATACCCAATACAATCATAGATCATAGAGGGCCAAAAGTACCCCAACCTCTGGATTTGATGGGACAGATTCGGCCCAGCTTGATGGGCGCCACAGGAATCAGCGTGAACCTCTTGCATAACCTGAGGTATCTCTACTCCTTGGATGCAACGGAGGAGGACACCATCGAAACTCCGCTTATAAAGGATCTGTTCATCAAGACTGGGGTCGCTCTGGAGGGTAAATTGCAGCGCGCGGCGTCGGATTCGCTCGCACTCGGCCCGGTCGTCTGGGAGGTGACCATTTTGGAGATACTCGACAAAAGGTGCCCTCCAGTCGGGAGTGGATTCAACCACTGCGTCTGACAAACCCGGGACCCCTGTCATGGAGGGTCCGGCGGTGAGATGACCCACCCGCAGGCCATCATTGTCCTCTTGGGTGATGAGGGAAATGACTCTCCGGTGTGCCACATGTATGATCAAATCATATTGCTCAGGTTCTACGAGCGATGCGGCTAAACCAGCCAAGGCATCTACTTGACCGTTCTGTGATCGTGAGACATGGGTAACCTCTTTTCGAGGAGAGAACATGGCCATTAGGCAGAGGGTGTACTCCAGCAACGGTGCAAGATCCGACTTCCTGACGACGTAGTCTCTATTAACCTGTTTGATTACCAGATCGGAATCTCCCTTCACATATAGATGGGGCACATGGATTTCAAGGGCCAACTCGAGGCTGGTGATGAGAGCCTGGTACTCTGCCTCATTGTTCGTATAGCTTTCTGACCATAGCAACGAGTATGGCAGGACGACTTGTCCCGGGGTAATGAAGACAATACCCAGGCCCACTCTGTTGAGCTTGAGATCGTTGAGCCTCCTACCGGTGGGGCTCCGGGAGGCGCTGTCGAAATGCATTTTCCAACACAGGACATCGTGATCAACTGAGAGGATCGTCTCATCAGGGAAATCCAGGTCCAGGGATTGATCCGTAGAGATTGGATGGGCAGCTAAAAAGTCTGCTAATGCCTGTCCCTTAATGGATTTCTAAGGTACGAACCTGATATCAAACTGCTGGAGAATCACTGCCCACCGTGTTAGTCGGTCAGTCAGCATGGGGCGGTTCAGGATGTACTTCGGTGGGTCTACCTGGGATACCAATTGTAACTCATGGTTCTGCAGGTAATGTCGCAACTTCTTCACGGCGAAGACGAGCGCGAGGCAGCTCTTTTCGATAGGGGAGTATCTGACCTCCGTATCGAGAAGCATGCGGCTGAGGTAGTAGAGACTGTTCTCAGTACCCTCGTTATTCTTCTGGGCGAGCAGTGCACCGAGGCATCTTTCCAGGGTGGTCACGTAAAGGACCAGCGGCTTTCCGGAGACGGGTGGCATCAAGACTGGAGGTTAGAGCAGATACTGCTTGATTTCCTCGAAGGCATTCCGACACTCCTCATCCCATTCGTAGGCGGCGCCCTTCTTTGTGGGCCGAGAAAAGGGCTTACACTTGCTGGCCAGATTCGCGATGAATCGGCGTATATAGGCTAAGTGTCCTTGAAGGCCTCGAAGCTCCCGAATGTTGCTTGGGGCGGCATTTGGCTGATGGCCTTGATCTTCTCCGGGTCGATCTCGATACCTCGGTATCTGACAATAAAGCCTAGAGACTTCACGGAGGTGACCCCGAAGGTACACTTCAACGGGTTCATCTTTAGGTGAAGGGAACGGTGGAAACCGAACACTTTCTCAAGGTCTTTGAGATGGTCTTGGCGCTGACGTGATTTGACAATGAGGTCATCCACGTAGCATTCCACCAATGTCCCGAGAATCGGCTTGAATATGCGATGCATAGCCCTCTGATACGTGGCACCTGCATTTTTCAAATCGAATGGAATAACCTGATAGAAAAAGGTACCTTGGGGTGCCCTGAAGGTAGTGGACTCCTCGTCCTCGGGGGCCATCCGGATCTGGTTTTACCCAGAATACCCATCCATAAAAGAGAGAGCTTGGAACCCAGCCGTGGCGTCAATCAACAACTCCGTCACTGGGAGTGGGAAGTCATCCTTTGGGCAGTGGCGATTAAGATCGCGGAAGTCAATGCAGACTCTGATCTGCCCATTCATCTTCCTGACTGGCACAATGTTGGCAAGCCACTTGGTGTACTGGACCTCCTTAACGAAGTTGGCTTTGATTAGCTTGTCAACTTTGGCCTCAACCATAGCACCATGAGAAGGGTGCATCTTCCTGGGAGGCTTCTTGAACCCACGATGTTTTTCCGGGAGGCCCAGATGGTGAACGACTACCTGGGGATCTAGTCCTGGAATATTTTTGTAACTCTAGGAAAACAAGTCACGATGTTGTTTGAGGAAGTCTGCATACTGCTGCCGCTCCTCGGGGGACATGGCTGCACTGATAAATGCGGGTTTCAGATCTTCCACGCTACCAAGGTTCACCTGTACCAGTTCATCAACCGTGGTAATGACGCCTTCTTCAAAGGAGGGGGGAGCGTCCTCCAGGTCTTCCTCCCCACCCATGGGGGGACTTCCCATGACAGGTGGTACTTCCGGGCTATCAAAACCCGAGGAGCAGCTGGTGCCGGCTCGGGCAGCAGCGGTCATCACATCGGGAGACTCACATGAAATTGAGACCATAGCAATGAAGGCGGTCGACACTATCCCATCTGGCCTTCGGCCTAAGGGGACACATTAGATGATATCAAAGCAATGGTGACGTGTTGGCCTGAGTCGGTTAATTCCAGCTCGGCGGAAGAGACATGTATGGCGCACTCCCGTTGTCATAAGCTTGATGTCCCGGTACCGTAAAGGAGTAGGAGGTTCTGGGATGACCTGAGCCTGGTTAATGTAGGAGTACGAGGTGATTTTCCATCATCGCTTGGACACAAGAACATGCCTTCCCTGCGTACCCGAAACAACAAACCATTGCCCCATGTCGGGGGTCGTGTCCTCCAACCGGTGGATCGGGAGGATGTAGGCGTCATCCATGCTTTCCCAGGGGTCACTTGTGACTGGGGAATGTTCATCCTCACTTACCAGGATTTTCTTATCCTTACTTTTGTAATAACCTGCATCCAGATAGCGGGCCTCACAAGAAGCCAAAGGGGACGCGTCTCCTTTGAGAACGCCTACTCAACCATTGGGCGAGTACTTGAGACACTCGTGATACGACAAAGGGACCACTGCATGTAGATGGAGCCATGGCCTACGCATCAATGCGTGGTAGGCGGTGTCCTGAGAGACAACTATGAACTCAGTGCTGGCAATTAAGCCACCGAACTGGGTCTTCAGGATGATATTTCCGACTGGGGTTTGCTCTATCCTGTCATACCCCTGGATTCTGAGGTCAGAGGGAGTTAAATCACCTTCAGACAGACCCAGCTTTCGCAATGTCCGGGTCAGAATTAGATTGATTCTGGAACCCGTGTCAACGAGGCAGCGGCGGACTTCCATGCCATTGAAGTGGCCAGTGATGTACAGCGGGAAAATGTGACCCTGTATAGGAGGGTCCCCATCTTCACCGGAGAACGAGATAACCGCCTGACATTCGGCATTTTCAATCGTCTCGGTATGGGAGGCTTCTGCAGCTGCTACATCCGTCTCAAACTGGAGGGGGCTCCTTAGGGCCTTGGAAAGTGCCTCGCGCATTTCAGATGATAGGCGAAGAGCCTCGGGGATAGAATGACTTGCCAGAATGCTGGCCAGGTGCTTCAGGACATCATACTTTCGTGCCAAATGCGACCCTCTGCTTACAGGAGGTCGGTCGGCGTTTGGAGGCATAGAGGGCCCTGCTGGTTGAACCGGCGATCGGCTAGTACTGGGCACATCTTGCTGCCTACTAGTAGAAGCCTGGAGAGTAGTCGCCGGACTAGGATTGGGCAGCAGAGGCTGGCCTGTAGCCGGGAATGACTGAATATGATACGAACGATGCAGCTCTCCCCGATCTAGTAGTACGAATGATAGTGGAGGTAGAGCCGAGGGCGTTAGATGGGGTTGTGCGTGCTGAGCTTTACGCTGAGCCTACTGCCTGGTCTCAGTAGCATGCATGGATTGACTGAAAGTGCCTGCTGACGTACCTCGATGACCGGCGCAGTTGCGATTCCGCTGACGTTGACGTCAGCTGGGAACGTTGGGGAAGTCTGCCTGGCACTCCACCTCGTCGGGGGTCATGTAGGGCTTTACCAGCTCCACGGTGTTAACCGAAGCATACCCCTGGCTGTCGCTCGAAGAGTCATCCACTGCTGGGTGGATTCTGGGAGGAATCCCCATTTCAGGGGCATAAAATCGCCAAGAGTGCGGGATGAAGACGGCAACGGCAGTGCGCACTGCTTCTTCTTGCGTCGCCACTGCTTTCCCTTTTGGGAAGAGGTCGACTGTGAAGACGATGAGGGGGTACCAGCTACTTCCTTTGAAGGTTCCGGCTGCTTCAGGCGCACCCGGATGATACCATGGGCACGAACGACCGTTTTTCGAGCCATCCAGCCGTCGTATTTCCTGGATCCGCGGCTGGGGACCTGTTGCCACTCGCCTTCGCTATCGCTGCAGATCTCTAATCCTGCAAAGACGCCCGCCACTTGTGCTGGTGCTAGGCCCAACTTGACTATGTTGTTGTTGACCTAGTCTTGAAGCCAGTCTTTAAACACATAGCATTGCTTGAGGGTGTTCCCTAGAATATGATGACAAGGGCAGTAGTTGGGGTGATCGGTGAGATTCGCATCTGCCAGCCTTCTGCACTCAGGCAGGCACACAATCCCTTGCTCTAGAGCACTTCGGAAGTAGCTAGGGACCTGATTTTCGTTGAACGAATAAGTCGGGTACCTTCTTTCCGGATAGGGGGCCCTAGGGGCTTGGCCTTGACGAGGGGCCGAAGGGGCCTGCCATGGAGTCGGCGCCTGATTGTCTCGCCTAGGTGGCGGTGGTGCATTCTGCGGGGGAACCTGTCGGTTCTGAGGCGGTCGCTGCTGGGTAGGAGCCTGTGCTTGAGGTGGAGGACCTCTGTGGGGTTGCGGGGATGGTGCCGCCGGCAGTAACTCCAGCTGCCCTGGAGCTTCTATTTGGGCCACCGCAGCTGGTTCAGCCCTGGCGGTCCTCCTTGCTGGGATCATAGGGGGAAAAAAACGTGCCTGACTAGCCTGTTGCAGGGCTTCCTCAAGGTGCTGAGCCTTATCCGAGAAATATCTAAACCCTCCAGGGTAGTTCTGGGTAATCAGGGAGGGTACTAGGACTTTCTTGACGTTCCCCACACACATCGTTTGTAATTGCTCCTGAGTCAGTGGCATATCGAGGGAATACGTAAGTCCTTTCCACCGGGTGATGAAATCTGTGACCCGCTCATCAGGTCTTTTCTTGCACTTGAAGAGGTCTACAATGCTGGTCTTCCGCGTGGTGGAGCTGAACTGGTATAAGAACTGCCGGTGGAGGTCCTCCTAACCGGTCACCGATCCGATTGGGAGCTGGCTGTACCAGACAAATGCTGTACCTTCCAATGTCTATACGAAACATCGGATCTTGGCGGCTTCGTACTGAGCTGGAGTCCCCAGCATGGGGCCACACCTGGAAGAAAAATGTGCCAAGTGCTGTGGTGGGTCCCCTGTCCTGTTGAAGGGTGAGAATGTGGGGTTCCCAAAACCCGGAGGTGCGGGCATATCATCCACCCACGCGGGATACTGCTTGCCATCTGGTGGGACCGCTACCTGCCGCGTTTCCAACGCTTCGAGGTGGGCTGTGAGCGCCGCGATAAGATCATCCGGGTGGGGGTCCCTGTCTTGACGGGAATCCCAAACCACAAGTGCTCTGCCAGGTTCTTCAACACGGTAGACTGCCTCGGCCCCTCATGGATCAACTGGAAGAACGACCTGTGGGGCGACTGGGGGAACCAGGACTGGATTCTTTAGATTGCCCCGTCGCTCGGGGGGGGGGGGGGTTTGGTGAGATGTATCACACCCTCTTTCCATACGTTCCGGCTTTTGCACTGTCTGTGGCAGTAGCATGATCAGGGTTTCCCTGAGGCATCTCACCAGGAGAAATTGTTCCTGCCCATGCTGCCCCGGCCTGGGATTACCATAGTCGGGTCGCCGCTCTGCGGCACGCTCAACCAAGAGTTCGCCAAGCAGCCTCTTCTTCTCAGCAAGCTGCTTGCGTAACGTGGCCTTCTCAGGATCATCGTCCGTTTTCTGCACAGAGGCGGACGGGTTGGAGTGCTTTATAGGTCCGATGTGCTCCTTACCTTTGCCGGTGTTCCGACAGAGCACCAGCGACTCGGTGGGTACGGGGAGGCCTAGCAGGTTCCTCTACTGATAGGTAACTCTCCCTGATGGGTCCAGCAGTGGAGGTATGCCCTCGGGGGGTAAGTCTCCATCGAGGAATTCAAGCTCGTCTTCCTTGTCCACAATGTCGGCCATGTGGACTGTGACCCCTCTTGAGGGCATGTACTCGATGTCACATAATGAATCGGGCTGCCGTCGGATAGGGTCGAAGAGGAGAGCAGCATAGTGTCCCCAACCATGGACTTGCACATGGGGGTGGCTTCCCTGACGATCCTGTGGAGTGCTTTAAAACTCTGAACGCATTTCCGTTGAAGGGCGCTCTGGCGGCCTGACGACTCAGGGTGCTGGGCCACAAGGAGTGTGGCCGCATCGATCAAGCAGCACTTCTTGCCGATTTCTTCGAAGTGCTCTCGACTTCTGGGGTACACCACCCATTCGTAATGAAGGCGGAAGTGTGTCGCCCATAGGGTTTGACAAAATCACCCCACTTCTTCAGGGGTAAGAGACTCTGGTACGCGAAAATTCAGCGCTGCCGTCAGCCAGAACTTCTCCGGGAAGTAATCCGCTGCAAGAATACTCCAGAAGCTCCTGGGCTCGGACTCAGGGACTGGCCATGTGTTTCCCCACTCTTCAACCGGGGGCGGCTGAGGGACCAGTAGCGATACCAAGGCGGACCTCTGGGATAAAAACTCGGTGGCAGAGAATACGGCGAGCGAGCTGACTGGCCGCCAAATTCCGGGCCATCCTCCGAAGAGTGAGGTGACCTGGCCACGATGTCACGATACGACAGGATGATAGCCACAACTTCCGACACAGGATTCGTGGCTACCGGCGACAGGTCATGTCGTCCCTCTATCGTCGTTGGCCCCAAAAATAATTCCCCATGATCTCTAGTAGAGGTAGAGGGCACTTCTGGTGACGATTGCAGTGATTGCGTGGTCGAGACCTGCGGAATTCCCAAGATTTCTTCCACCTTGATGTACCTGTGGAGAGAGATGGGAATCTGGTGGACCTCATATTCCGGGAGAATGAGGCTAACACGTCTGGTTCCTGCCCCAGTCCTTGATACAGAGGAGCGGGGAGAAGGTTCCATCGCAGAGCCACATTCCACTTCAGAGTCGGAGAAGCGGGCATGTTTGATCTCCACCCGGGCCTACCCAGGATTCTTCTTGTGGCAGTGACGACCCGCTCTCCTGCCCCGAGGTGGCTCTTCAGGACAGGGTTGATCCCTACCAAGCAGTCTCGGGGTGGTGGTGGCGTCGTGGCGGAGAGGGCCCCCACTCGAGATAGCCGGGGTGCGAGGGGCACCGGGGAAAATTTCGAAGGGTACATGGGGAGGACCTCCATGAACAACACCCATGTGGGCGGAGCCTCTGTTGGAATCAGCAGGAGCATGGGGAGGACCTCCATGGTCGATGCGGGCGGAGCGAGGCTGACCTTCAATCCTCAAGTTGCTGGGGCGAGGAGGACCTTCGCCGGTTTCAGAGAGGACGCAGGGAGGGCCCCCACGTTGGAGAAGGACCGGATGGACGGTTCCCTCAGATCGGCGGTCGGGGGAAAGAGGATGAACTCCATACACTGTATAGTGGGCACGGGAAAGGTTTCCGTGTTGAGCGTCATTGCCGTAGGGCAGGTCTTCCTTCGGGATGGGGGTAGCGCGAGGCATACCTCCATGACGAACTTCAGAGCGGGGAAGGCCCACGCTCTGTGGAGTAGCGGTACGGGGAGGGCCTCCGTACGGGGTGACATCACTGTGGGTTAGTTCGCGGCGATCACCACTTGGGCCTGCAACCCGGAGAGTCAACCCAGCCTGCCCGTGGGGTGGTTGGGGTCTCGATCCTAGTTGGGTGAAAGAGTGCCCCTGCTCAGTGTATGCAGGGGCTTCATGATGCACGTTGGCGGTGGCTCGGGCCACTGTAGCTGTCGACGTTGACGCGCCTGGGCGAGCATCCTCAGCCCGGGCCCGGTGCTGACGTCGGGTCAGGCGGGCTGGTGCAGGTGGTGCAGGGATGTAGCCTACCTGCTCTTCCTGCGGAGTTGGACGGCGGCATTGACGCGGCCGGGCGGGAGCTCTCACCTGGAGCCCTTGGACCGGGACCCTGAGCGGGTTGAGCCGGACGGCGCCCGCCTCATCAGTGTAAGGCGAGGAGTGGTCAAAGCGTTCTGGGGACAGGCTCCCAAAACTGTTGAACGTTGGGGTGGGGAGCAGGGGCTCCCTGCGCGGCCTATTAGGGCGGCGTTGACGGTGGGGCATGGACGCCTCTAGGTCCAGGCGGGCCATATCCCGAGTTGGGATGACCCCTTCCTCCTCGTACCTGCGCACGAGGGTGTTGATCACCCTTCGCTGGATGTCCTCTTATGGGGAAAGGGGGCATGTGCGCCCCGTGTTCCGTGATGTGGCGGCCGTCGTGGCGGTAGCGGGGCCATGTGGGGTGGAAGTGGCGATGTTTCCCCTTCCCCTACGCAGGCGAGCGGGCGGTGATCACGTCTCTATAACAGCAACCCGGTTCCTGAGAAACGAAGGGATCAACTCATCAGCACCGAGAGGAGAAGGATTGACAGCCAGTGCCCCAGCGTCCTTCCATTCTCCACGTCTGTAAGAAAGATCCACGCCAACACGCTGCGGAACGGAGTACCCCTCGTTCTACTGCCCCGACATCCGGTGAGTTTCACGACAGGTCCACTATTTTCTTGCCGGGACCAAGCGCCGGGTATCTGGATCCGGTGACACGTCAATCTACTGGTGTCTCGAACGCTACTAATCTCCATATTGAGGAGAAGAATTTCACGTCGGGTTCACCATTTCTGTTTCCGATGCTTTCGCCGGGGCGCGCGCGCATCCGTCCGTCCACAGAGGAGGACGCGCGGTGCTTTGTTGCCCCGCATTCCCGCTTTCCAAAGGCGGGTGGCATTCGCTCCTTGTTCAGGGACGTCTACTCCTTGATCGAAACGAGATGATGGGATGTCGGTTCTTCCTTCTGGGGATTCCTCCTCAGAACTCGTCACCTAGTCCGGGTCTCCCTCATAGATTTAATACATATTTCGTGAAACACTTCCCAGTTCCATGTTTCCATGGACGCCAGTTAATTACACTTTTTCTGTCGGAACATTCCAAAGGGTTCAGTCAGGGCAGCAACCTTCAGTCGGGGGAGTAGTCACGTTGAGGGATCAGTAGCGTGTCTGGATGCTGGGGAACCTGGCATGGCTGTCTGTTATCCCTGGTCATAGGGCTTCTCGAGGGTGTGGAAGCCCAAGGCATCCCACATCGAGCGCGGGGAATTATATGTCATGGACACATATCTGTGGTTTTCCTCAGCTTCCCGTGTTTAACACTGGGTACGCCGCGAGTTTAACGTCTAGTGGAGACAGATCAACCCAACCAGAGCATTAGCTAGGATAGATTAGATTGAGGGATTCCCCTTGAAGGGATGCCGATACTGGGGCCAGCCCATGGGCGGCTGTGAAGAGGAGCGTACCGACATGGTCTCACCGAGATTTAATGGTCCGGGCGAGAATTGGGGTGGGTGATAGGTGGACGAATGGAGTGGAGGGGGAGTGAAATGGGACCATTGCATGGGGCGACGGTGAAGTTGGGCTTGAAACTTGAAAAGGGTTCCTACGTATCCCCGTGGTTGGGAATCAAAGTCCGCGTAGTTCGGAGTGGTGCCGGTAAACCGACGTGAAGGTGGACCTTGGTCCGATGGGCATCATCAGCGTACCGACGTGAAACTAGACCCGGTGATCCACTAGTGGTGGGCTTGAACCTTGGGAAGGTTTCCTACGTACCATTCCTTGACATGGATCAAAGTCCTCGTAGTTCAGGTTCATGGAACACAGTTTAACATCATGTGGGACGGTAGTGAACCCTGACATGAATAAGCGACGGGCGGTGGGTGTCGGCGAACCGACATAAATGAGGTACCTTGGTCCGATGGGAGATGGGCTTGAACCTTGGGAAGGTTTCCTACGTACCATGCCTTGACATGGATCAAATTCCTCGTAGTTCAGATGAAAATGGGGGCATGGCACACCGACTAGGAGACGGTTTGGACCAATTATTGTTGGATTTGAACCTCGGGGAGGCTTCCTACGTACCATGCCTTGACGTGGATCAAAGACCTCGTAGTTCAATTTGGGGAATACAGTTTAATATCATGCGGGACGGGGGTGAACCGACGTGAATGAGGTCAGAACGACCGGATGGTGGGTTTGAACCTCGTAGAGGCTTCCCACGTACCATGCCTTGACATGGATCAAAGACCTTGTAGTTTGGGTTAGTCACAACGGCTTGCCGTCGGACTAGGATGCAGTTTAAAGTCATACTGGATGTAGGTAGAACTCGACGTGAATTGGATGATGGGTGGGATTGAACCTCGTCGAGGATTCCTACGTACCACGCCTTGACGTGGATCAAAGACCTTGTAGTTCAAATGGGGATTTGTCGGCGGACCAACGTGAAGGTGGACCTTGGTCCAATGAGTGGTGGGCTTGAACCTCAGGAAGGCTTCCTACGTACCATGCCTTGACATTGATCAAAGACCTCATAGTTCGGGTGGGAATGGGTGTGCAGTTTAATGTCATGCGGGACAAAGGCATACATTTTAACGTCATGTTGGATGAGGGCATGCAGTTTAACGTCATGCTCGACGAGGGAGAAACTCGACGTGAATGAGCGACTGAGCAATGTGGCTTGAACCTCTTGGAGGCTTCCTACGTACCATGCCTTGACATGGATCAAAGTCCCTGTAGTTCTCTATGGGTGGGGGTCAGGGTCGGTGCTCACTCTAAGCCCACGAGAGTCATTCATGGTGTGAGAAACAAGAGGTTGCAAGGACCTAATGATCACGTCGCGAAGGATGCATCCGTGAGAAGCGAAGAGGGGCTTACACGTTAGGCGGCCCATGGTGCTAGGACTTAATCCAGGATGGAAGCCCAAATGGGGGTTGCCTCGTTCCCTATCACACCCTCCACTGACCTTGGTAGTGGGGAATTACGGAGATGCAGGGGTGCAACCATCCGTTGGGGAACTAGGGTCTCCCTTCTCCTATGAACATACGCCACTCCAATAAGGAGGATATCACCCCATGTGGATGGGTGATTCCATTCCCATGGAGATGAGTGGTGTAATGAATGTTCGAGCTGGGGGGACCCTTCGTGAGAGGTACAAGGTCGGGTCACAGTTTAACGTCATGTGTCGAGGACGTAGTGCTTGGCAGTTTAACGTCCTGCAGCTCGGACGAGGTGGGTTCACTCTGCACCCCTAGGACTTACATAATCGGTACCCTCTTGTCCTTGGAGAAGGGAAGGTACCAGTAAGTCCATGGTCACGGGGGGTTGTGGAACGAACCATCAAGGGGTCCACGTTATTGTGGCTATGCGAAGAAGCAATAGCTGTTAGCATGCCTATGCGAAGAAGCATTAGGCGAAGCAACACTACGGGTAGGATTATTCATGGGACTTTGAAATCACATCGTGCAAACCTGGAGGGTCGCACGGGAAGAGGAATCGCTAAGCATAGGAGTGTGCTTCGCGAAGTGGAGTTCCTTGGCCTTAGCATGGGGCATAGGTGTGAGTGGGAGGTGCTTCAAGAAGTGGAATAGTGTTCACGGAGCACAGCCTCGCGAAGAAGGGGTGACTCGCGAAGTAGGGTCCTGCGAAGCAGTGTGCTTCGCGATGTGTAGCGATCCTGCCTTAGCATAAGGATCACTAGTACGGGTTGGGTGTTTCGCGAAGCATAAACGCTCCGCGGCTGCCCGGGTTCCCTTGGGAATCCTCTTCCTTTGCGAATTCCCTTGAGCTTCGTGAACGGCATCCCTCTCGGAAGAGGGGCTCAAAACGAGATAAGGCAGAGGCGTCTCATGAAGTAAAAGTACCTCGCGGAGCTCATGATTCCCGGGGCAAAGAGTGCTTCGCGATTCGGGAGAGGAGAAGACGAAAGGTCAGATTTTCCGTCCCCGGGACTCAGGGAGAGTCTAGTATTTATAGGCAAGGGGCGTCGCAAAGCAGAACTCGCGCACCACCTCAGGTGATTTGTGGAGTGCTCGCGAACGTCAACGGCATCCGCGGAGGGTTACCGCCTCTGGAGCTTTGCGGCGGGTCGCGAACGTCAAATGCGTTCGCGGAGGTTTACCGCCTCTGGAGCTTCGCGGCGGGTCGCGAATGACAAATGCATTCGCGGAGGTTTACCACCTCTGGAGCTTTGCGGTGGGCTCGCGAACGTCAAATGCATTCGCAGAGATTTACCGCCTCTGGAGCTTTGCGAGGCCGCGATGATCGGGGCGCTTCGCGCCAGGGCTTCGCGTCGAGGCTTTGTGAGGTAGTGCGCCAGCCTTATTTTTCGTTCCCGCTTCTCGGGCCATATTTTGGCGCCAACAAAAATACATGGTAAATGGTAAGCATATTTCTCCCTTGATAATGCTTCAATACTATTTGTACAATGATCTCAGTCTCTCCCCTTGTTTATATTTTTTTGATCTCCCCAACTTCTTCTGGGTTTTGAGTTTATTTTCTCATAGTCAATCACCTATGGTATGTCTAAAACTATACAACAATATATTATTTCTTTCACTGAGTAATTCTACTTGTTCCATTATTTATCTCAAAAATTGTGGTACTTTCTTGGTATTGTGATTCCTATAAACCAGAGATAATTATTTTGATGAAAATAATTTAAGGGGAATCTATTATTACAAGGTAGGTGGTCCCTTAATATTCCTCATATTTTAATAATGTTAATGAAATTACTCATACAAAGTCTTGATGATCAAGTGTGATTGACCTGAAATAATATTCAAATCATTTAAAATGAATTAGTTTGAGTAGGGTATGGAATTTTAGGTCCATTATATACCCTTTGATTTTTATAACGTTATGTACATGTCATTGATGATCATGAATTTTTAATTACCATGTCTTAAAAATTACACATGGAACTCATTAGGGTTCCCTTTGAGTTATAATATGATGCAAAGGACCATGATTAGATTCATTATATCCTTATTTTATTTAGAAGACATATTAAATTCAAATGAGATAATATGGATTTAATTATTTGTAACAAGTGAGTTTCCATAAACGCCTAGTCTAGTTGAATTCATATTGGGGTGATTGGTTCATCCCCAATAGTTTCTGTCTCCATGTGGGTTATTCCTTAAACATGGTTGTAAAAATTATCTGAGCTTATATATAATTAACTTTTTATAATTTCATTCATTTAGGATGATAATCGAACCCTTAAGATAAGTGTAGATATTATGATGATAAAATTCAAATCATTATAATTTTTTATTTTGGTTATGTTTATTGGATGAAATTACATTATTTTAATGATGAATATATTTGGGATGATTTTCCAAGAAAAGTTATGTAATGAATTATGAGATATGTTTTTCTTACTATTATTTATGTTTATAATAGAGAAATTATTCATGTGGTAATGGGACACAATTCCCCTGTTATTTGTTATTTTTATTATAATTAGGACAAATGACCCTCGATGAAATTCGTAAATGTGAGTGGATGAGTTTTACATATGAGAATGGTCATTGTCGAATGTGATTCACATCAATATGATATATCCTGGAACAAGGAACACTTTTCCGTCGTATGATAATTTTGGGGGCTGGGGATGATTTACCCTCTAAGGATGATGTGAATGATATGTGATTTCTTATTTAATATGTATCATATTGGAGATATTTTTCATAGGGATATGGTTTTTTTATCATGACAATATACCATGTATTAATGATTATCATATCATGGGAATTTAAAGACTACACTAATATATGGGTAATTTTGATGGATTATCCATGAATTATACATTATTATATGATTGGATATTATGATCATTGACTATGAAATGGTATGTGATTTCCCATTTAGGGATTGTGGGGCTTGTTCAGAGACCCCCATCAATTTTAAAACCATGAATAATTACTCTATGGTAGTTGTGTATTAGTTTTGGGAATTGAAAAATATAATATTAAAATCACTTATAGTTTTATTTTTTTTTATGATTGGATCAAATTTTACAGGTAGTTTATTATAATCGATATGTTAGGGACCCCATTGGTGTTGGAATGCTGATTTTTACGCAAGCATTTCACTGGTTTGGTGGTATGCAAGAGGACTTTATGATTCATAATCCATCTAGGGGAAGGAGGCATGTTATCGAGGGTTGATTTGTTGACATTGGTAGGATTAATGAGAAGTGATCTTTTATGAACTCTATAAAAGTATTCCCATTACCAATAGAATTTTGATTTTTTTAAATTTCAATTATATGAACTCTAAATAGTTTATTTGGTTTTTATTTGTTAGAAAATATGACATTATTACTAATAATTTTTTTATTTTATGGGAGAGTTTATTTACTTACTGAGGGAATGTAACTATGATATCTAGTATTGTTTTTCTTTTCAATGGTCATTGTCTATGTTTATTACAAATTTTTTATAGATATTTGTACGATTTTTAGAAAATGGGGAATATTTTTTCCACATATTAAATAGTCTCTCACAATTGTTTGGCATAACTTTGCACACATGGATGAATGATTAAGGTATATTCCACCATACTTTGTCATGTTTTATGTGAAAAAGATTAGTAATGTTACAAATTTTAATCATAAGATAGTTTCTAATTGGTAGTATTATTTTGGATGTGGTAGATAAGAAATATGATGTGGTAATAATTTTAGATGAACCTAATTATTTATCATATCAATCCAATATATTAATTGAATTCAAATATCTAGGAGTCCAAGTAATAATTTTGGTTTTCATTGTTATAGTTGGTATTTTTTACTAAATATAGTTTATTATGATATTAATTTATGGTTTGTTATGTTTTATTCTTAGAATAAGGTTAAAATAGAGTGTTCCTTTTGGCATTATTTTCTGGAATGTAGGATTTCCATATAATTAATATCCTAAGATATAATTGAGAAACCTAATTATGATTTCAGGATTAGTTATTGAGTTTTTTGGCAGTAACTTATATATCATCTTCCAATATAAATTAATTGTTGAACTCTACATAAAAAATTAACATTAATTTTATATATGAATTAAATTTACTATATATATCTCATAATATTTGATTCAAACCGACCTAGAGATTGGGGATAGAGGGATAGAGGGAACCCATGTGGTTATGTGATATCCCTATTACTACATAGTATGTCTATAGTGTAGAATGATAATTTTCCTAATAGTTTTTATCCTATTTGTCATATTCAAAACTGGTACACATGTTATATCATGAATTTAGTTTACTATTATTTTGACATGCCACAATGAAAACCATAATTAAACATTTAGTATGGTGGAGATGTACATTCCATATATATTTTGGATCCAAATCCCCATGTTTTTTCTTAAACATCCACTTGATCAGTAGTTCAATGAGAATCTACTCAATGATTTTGAGTACACAGAATGTGAATCTTTGAGAGTAAATCCATCCCTGTTTCTTCTAACAAAATAGTGTTAATTTCTACATCAACTACAATTTACAAAATTAGGAGGTCATAAAGATTCTCACAAGTGTGATTTATATATATATATATTATCTATGATCATATAGAGACACTCTTTGGGAGGTGATAGAATCATTCATTGTATTGGATTCCAGGACCAATGAGGTAAATGTGGGATTTACTTTATTCAGAATATCAACAAGTGGGAAAATCATGGAAGTATTTTCATGCTTATTATTTTGAACTTATATTACTTTAAATTCCATTAGATGATAGAGATTAGAAAATTATGTATCTTTTTCTTGTGTGTCATATTGATGAATGGATATACTACTCTTTTTTCTATGACTATTCATTTTTCTCGATTATTATTGTGTGATGAGTTCTCTAAAGTTCACTAATATAATGATAAAATGAGATACTAGGCTCCTGGTCTTGTGAAGAACATATTGATAAAATCTTTTTCAATGGTCATGAATGTTGACCTTATTATAAAGAGGATGAGAAACAATGATAGTCTATATAGAGAGTTTTATTCATATAAGGGTTATGATAGTACATATTACTATATTGGGAAATCGTGCATTATTGATTCTATATAATGTAGTGGTGGGATAGTGTATGATGATTTTGGATCTATAACCCCTTATTCAAGGAGTTATTAGTTAGCATGATATCATTATGGTAGTTTATTACATAATAGATTATAATTAAATTATTATCTTATAAATTATTTATCATGTGGGAAGATAATTAATATATAATTCATTTGATAGAGTTTTTATCATCTAGATAGAGGTTGCGGTGGATTCCAAGCGTTTAGATCAGTAGTAGGATCACATTTTTATCCATGTGGTAGTATTAGGATCTCTTCAATATTGTTACGGTGTATAGATTCTCATTGGTGGTATGGTTTATAGAGATATAAAATTAGTTATCCATAGTGTATTTAGGGATCCCGAGGATAGGGAAAGGGCTTATAGAAAATCCAAGTTCATTCCATTAAGTCAAAAAGTATATATGAATATGAGGGATCATAAATTGTTTGATGGAAGTTCTTGGAATCATATAAATTTTTATCGTATTGGTCGGACATGGTTCTATCATATTAATTTATCTCCTCATAGGATGTTACTATTGTAGGTTGTTTTATTGAGCACCAATATAAATTTATGTCTATAGATATTACATTGAGTTGTGATATAAGGGTATCCATTTATGTTTTGAGTGTACCATCATGATAGGTGAATATTAACATCTATATATTTCCTAGATATCATTAATCAAATTTTTTCATGTGATCCTAGGTATGGATTGTATGAATTAATACAAAGAACACATTGATTATTACCAATCAATATTATCCTTTATATCAATTGAGCAGGATTTTTGTACCCTTTCTATTGAGTGGGATTTAATGATGGCTACAAAGGACCATACAATTGGGTAAAAGTGGGCTGGAAGTTTTTTTTGGATGTTGAAATAAGAATGTGTTGATTTTTTTATTTTTTTCACTACTACAAAATTAATTCACTTTTAATGTCTAGATTCCTGGAAGAAATGACTATCATAAATATCAGAATGAGAATTTGAAGGTTTATTTTGGAAACATATTGTTATTGATTGATTATTTTGATATATATGAGATGGTTTTCAAAGTCTATATGTATCTATAAAAAATAGAATAATGATTTTTTAGTCAGTTAATTCTAAAATATCAAATATTTTCTGGGGAAAATCTGATAAAAACCTTATGGAATAATGGGGGAGAATATATGATAGGAACCTTATAAATAATGATGCTTTTATTATATAAATTCTCTCAATGTCATGAAAGCACCATGATAATCACATAATTTTTTCTAAGAAGATATTTGAGTACCAAGTAGTTTGGTCTTGATTCGTTGGTGTGAGGATCAATGGATATTGAATTTTTCTTATGGATAGAAATTGTTAACTTGCTGAAGTTGAAGATTTTTTTATGGAATTATTGAAAGATACATCAAATTATCTAATACATCACATTTCTTGAGCCACCATAAGAACAACACATAAGTATCAATTGACTATTATTGTTAAACATGATGAATGAAGTCGATACTGATAGCAGTCCATTAGACTCATTGATGGTATAAAAAGACAATCAATTACAGATTTCTATGAAAGGAAGAATTATTCATAAATAATGAATTTGTGAAAACATTAAGTAATATATCCTAGGATATATTAGTACAAATAAAATTTGATGAAGAAAAAAAAAATGTAATCATCCATTTTCCTAAAACAAATGAATCTTTTTTCTATAATTGGGTCAAGGGAAAAATAACTCTGATGTGTTTTACTTGTTCTTCAAGTGTAATCTAACAAAACTTGAGGTCGATTCATATAAAGGAATTAGAGACCAATTCATAAGAGGAATTATAATACTGATGAGGCATCAAATTCAGTATCATCAGTCTGAGTTTTGGAAGAAAGGATGAGAAGTTTCAATGTTGTTGTTGAATTATTAGTCATGTGGGATTTTGAATCCATTTCTAATGTTTTTCCAAGGGGGTGAAAATATATTTAGAATTATCAATGATATTTATAGTAAAATAAATGTAATGAAAGTCTATCAAATTTGAGATAATGTTTAGGGATGAATTTTTTCTGTTTTTTAATAGTTGGAAATTATAATAATAATAATAAACCCTCAATTACTATTAATTAGAAATTGGGTCAAGAAAATTATAGTGGAAATTTTCCTTCTTTATCTTGATGAATAATTTCATTAGAATAAGAAATGGTATCATACTAAATAATGGATATAATTTATAGATCATCATAAAATTTTGCAAACAAAATATAAGGTTCGAGATGAATTATGAAGATTTGAGAAGTGATTAAAGAGTCAAATATGATGTCAAAATGGTAATTCACTTCAAGATTCTATAAATTTTATAGATATGTAAAGTGAAAGTTGTTTCCCATCCATTTATATTTTGGAACACTTATAAATATTATGATGTACATTATAATTTCTGAAGATTGTAATATACATGTGTGAAGAGAGAGATAATGTGCTGATTGTTTTGAATGAGTTATGAACATTACAGATAGACTTGTATAGATAACGTTTTCCTGAGATAAAAAGAAGAATAAACGATTACCAAATCAGACCAAGTCATCTAATATTGAATTTATGAGGGGTTATATAAGTGGTTCTTAATTATTTCAAGAGTTTTATTTGTAATATATTTTCTAGAGTAAAGTATCATATAGAAGAAATATAAAGATCCGCGAGAATATTTTTTTTATGAACTCCAAAATTGATGTTCTTAACGTCTATTGGGTATGAAAGTGAATAGTTATTTTTTGAATATATTCAACGGACTATTGATAAGGAAGAAAAATTAATTCTTTTGAACTAACTAGTGTAGGTTTCGTTACATGTTACAAAAACTTATTTTACATCATTTTTTTAGAAGAATCACTTGCACTGCAATATTTTTCATATTTATACACAAGTTTAAAGGATTATCCCACTTATTGTATCCATAAGAATTTATTTTTTCTAGTGGATTTTGTTGTGATTAATTTTTTCAGTCCATTATAAGGACGCATCTACTGTTATTGAGTAGTGTACCTTGTAAATACTTGTGTTCCTATAGATTTGTGAAAGGTTTTTTTCAACAATGTGATATATGATTAACATGATGGGAAGTATGTTTCAAAATAAAGGAAATATAAAATAAAAATACATCACTTTTTCACCCCTCCCACTTTAAGAGATACATTTATCTTGGATAAAATTAATTAGTTGTTTTAAAGAAAAGGATCCATTTTTGTTCAATTTATTGATGTGTTTGAAGATGTTGTTATATAGAATATGATTTTAAGAATCATAAGGGGATCTATGTATTTATTGGAAGAAATATCTTATCTTTATGGACAAAATGTTTACATATCTTATTTATCATTGGTATGATGATTTAGAAGATACATTGGATGTATTACCTATTGATGAAAAAATTCCTCTGACACATGTAGACAGAATGAATCTAGAGAGTTATTGAATTTGAAATAATTTATTACTCTCACCAATTTCTAAAAGTGAGTTTCTAATAGATAATGGATTTTCAACTACTAAAGGTATTTGGGCCAAGACGAAGATCCCTAATGATTGAAATATGTCACGAATAATGAAATATTACCAATATGGAAGTTGATGCATGATGATCTCAAAATGGATGAGATTTATTATATTGGAGAAACCATTAAAAGGGTGAATAATATTGTGTTCACTATATGATTTCATGGTTAGAAATTATAATATCCAACTATTGGAAAAAAATATATTGAAAATTATTCTCGATAAGTTTTATGTGAATGATTCTGCATTTGAAGATAGAGTCCCTGAAACTGTATCACTAGATAACCATAGTAGTATTATCATTACTTCTGAAATAATAATGGTGAATGTTATGCAACGAAAAATTAATGTTGATCATGAAATTTCATTCCATGCTACCAATAATGGAATGTATAGGGAGATTTCTGAACAATTGTTTTTTCACTATGAATTCAAACATTTTATTTGTAATAATTAAGAATAATTATAATAATTAATTTCTAAAAATGTGAAAAGATATATAGCAATGTACAAGGGGAAATATAACATAAATATTTTTGAATGTGGTGAAATTGGGAACATTACTATAAATTTCCCCCAATTAATGGTTGAAAAAAATAATGATGAAGATGATAAAATGTCATGAATATAATGGAATAAACATTGTAAAATTCTAAAATCATATTCCACAAGAAAAATTATAATGTTTAATAAATAAAAAATGAAAATATTTTTTTTATAAAGATGATGACGATTATGATATTGAAGTTGAGGATAAAATAATTATTGAGGAATCTAGATAAAAAAAATTTATTTCCACAATAAACAAGGATGTGTTAAGAAGTAATAATTCAGAAGATAATGATACCAAGTTAGAATTTCATCTAAAGAGGTAAGTAAAAGAATTACTATGATAGGTTTTCATAAATGAATGAGAGATCAAAATTTTTAAGATAGAAATAAATATATAAAAGAATCACGAATTTTTTCTTGAAGATAATTATATTTTACCTGAATATATTGATTGTATGAAGTAGTCTCTTGAGTATAAAAATAATCGGAATGAAAATACTGATGTAAAGGTGAATTCAAAGGAAGAAGAGTTGGATATTACCGAAAAAAGAATTATAAATTTGATTACAAAGTAACATGTTTCAAATAATATATATTTAATTTTGATGAATGTTTCAACCTCCTAAGTATAAAAAAATACCATTAACAGTTGTAAATAATATTTATAACATTCTTAAAAACAAGATAGCATGTAAATCATGGTTGTATCCGAAACCAAAAAAGGTGGATGTTAATATTTTTTTAAACTGTGTGTTTGAAACTAAATTTATAAATATTTATTTTTCTGATAAAGTTGGGAAGATGTTAGAATTAAATTATAAGAATTTTAGTAATGACATAAATTTTTGTGCACAACAATGTTTTATTGTCAAAGAAATGAATGTTTCTAAGAAACATTCTTACTATTCCAAATAGTATGGTTTTTATAAAGGAAATTGATTATTGTATATATATTTTTGGTACATTGGGAATTTTTGAATACAAATAATTTTCTTTGGTTTAATAAATAGTGTTACTATTACCCTAGGAATTTTCAGGAGTATGCTTTAAGGTGGAGTCAATCTTATCAAAAGAAGAAATCTGTGTATTGTTTTTTTGAATAAAATTGAGAATGATTTCTTGAAATTTAAGAAAATATTCCATCCATGGAAACTAGTTGTGAAAGATGTGGACAACCTAGAAATCAATCTAATGGGTTTTTTGTTCCTTTAGCCGCAGAAAAATTTTATTATAAAAAACCTGTGAAGATGGATGCAAAGAAATATAAAGGGAAGGAAACATATATTAATGTAGAAATAACTCCCAAAGAAACAAAGGGAGAATTTCCATATATCTTGGGTAGTTTTTTTCTTCTCACATGATATGAGATTTGGGATTTTTGGATAAATTTAATGATTGAAATGGATGAATATTGATATTTAGAAATAACGAATATTTTTGAATCAAAGTAATTAGATACACTATTATAAGGGTAGAAAAGTTAAAATACATGAAATCCATGTGTGTTGCTTAGTTGAAGAAACCATGTGAAGACTTTTAAAACACTTTGATAAAGGAAAAAAATTTTTGTTAATAAATGTATATTTTATAAGGAAAATAGAGGAATATGGAAAAGTTGTTAAAGGAGGACAACATAATAAAGTAATTTTTTTTCAAGTGGGTGATGTTCATAACTTATGTTACTTAAATATTATGGTATAATATAAGTTTCATCATATTTATATGGGATATATGCTTTATAAAAATATTAGAAAATTATACTTGTGAGGTAATTTTTGTGTTAGTCCTCATATGTCAAGAAAACGATATTGGGGTTACACAATTTATTTGAAAGGGATTGTTGTAGTCTACAATCATAACAATGTTTATATTCATTCAAATCCAACCCAAGAAATTTTTAATTTTTTTATCTATGTTCAAATTATTAAAAAATTGAAATTTAGTGATATGAAATTCATTTATTTTATTAATTATTTTACTTTATTTTATTTTTTTTGTGTATTTAATACATTTATCTGTTGCTATGATTATGGTTAAGAGTTTTAGGAGAAGATATGATAAGGAATTTGAGTGTTCTATGATGAATTTGAGAACTGACCATCATTGTGAGTACCAGAATGAAGAGTTAAGAAGTTATTTTTAAAATCATGGAATTCAGCAAGGGATAAGTACACCACACACCAAAAACAATTGTGTTGATGAAAGGAAGAATATAATATTTTTTGAAATTGGATATACTATGTTACTTTAAAATGGTATTTATCAATAGATTTTTTTTAAACTAAGGAGCAGATATATTTATTTACAGAATAGGTGTTTCAATAGTACATGTTTTTATATGAATACATATATAATGTTCTATGAAAAAAATCATGTTTGAAAATATTATGAGTTATTTAGAGTCCACTCATCATATATAACATTATTAGATACCGTGGGAAGATTGATTATATAGGTGAAGATAAAAAATTTCTTCGATATGATCTATATAGAAGAGGGAATAGATGTTTCAAAAAAGTGATGGGAATATTGGATGCTTCCTTTGATGTAATATTAAAAAAAAGGATCAAAATACGTGTACCAATCATGAGACAATGAAGAAGATAAAGATGATGAAAGAATTGTTATTAAGAAAAATAAGAACAATTCAAATGATTTTGATGGAACTCATGTAGAAGAACTGACCTCATCTGTTTCCAATAATGAGGAAGAATTTCATACATCTCATCCTAGGTTAAGGAAGAAGTATATGATCAAAAAATAATTTGTGATCGAAATAAAATGGTTCATTCAGGAAGAGCATAAAATATAATTACCAATAAACATTTCTATAAAATTGTTTATGTGAAAAATATGAATTACTCTTTTTATCATCCAAGATGGATTCGGGAAAGGAATGAAGAGTTGTTTATAATTGAATAAATTAATACTGGGGAACTCAACCCTAAACCAAAAAAAATATTATTTGTAAAATTTCTATGTTTTAGATTAAATTTAACAAATATGAGGATGTGATAAGAATAAAATCATGATTCCTTACAGATGATACTCATAGATTTAAGGGATTTATATTGGTGAATATTTTTCCATAGTAGATTGTTTTAAAAAGTTGTATCATTCTTACTATTTATGTACAATGATGTTTAGAGATATATATTATGGATGCATAGTCAGAATTTCTAATTAGAGAACTTGATGAATATGTTTTTCTAATAGCCATGTGGTTTTCTTACATGGAGGGTGACATTAATGTGTCAATGTTGAATAAATCATTGTATGGGATAAATAAATCATTGAGGGCATGATATTCAAATTCTATACATGAATAAAAAAATTTAAATTTAATATTTGAAGTGTTGATTTTAATCTTAACTTTATAAAAATTAGGGGATTTTATTCATTGTTATTTTTTATGTTGATGAAATTATATTTCCCGGTAATAATGAATGAAATTATGAACAATTTTAGGGAGAAAATAATTTTTTTAAATGTTCATTATAGGCTAAATGAAATAATTTCCCATGTTAAAGATCTCATAAATGAATAAACAAAAAATTCTTCTCAAGAAAATTATGATAAGGAACATCTTAAAAATTTTGTCATAGAAAATTTCAAACTAATTTTACACTAATTTGAGTGGGGACCATGTAGAAAAAATATGGAGAAGGTAATGAAGCTTAAACAAAACAGTTTTGAGATCTTATTGGATGTTTCTTGTATCTAACTACCTCAAGATTAGAAATTTGTTATGCCATTAAATTATGTGTAATATTAAAATGTTCTACAAAATAATCACAAATATTGGTTTCAAGAAGATTTATCATATATTTCAAATGCACATCAATTTCAGAATCAGATAATATTTCTAAGAAATAATTTATTTGATTTTCTTTAGAAATTATTATTGCCCAAGAAGTATTGATAACCAAATGACCACATATTGTTTAGTTTTATTTTAAGTTGAATGTTGTTTACGTTTTCATGATAACAAATAAATTAATAATTCATAGTATGGATGAATCTTAGTATATTGTTCCCACTGAATATTCCACACAACATATGTTGAATAATACTTAGTTCGTTGACTTACTTGTGGAAGTGAGGTTACCACTTATCTTATGTTGTAATAATCTGATTTCCATCAAACTTAAAAGGTGTCCAGTTCATTTATCTCATTCAATCATTTTGATATCATATATAAATTTATCAACGAGAATATGGAATATAATGAACTCAAGATAGAGTAGGACCCCACATTAGAAAAAGTTATTAACATATTATCAAAACCTTTTGTGATGGTTGCATTTTTTTAAATGAGTTCGACTATGGGTGTTAAACCTTTTTCTCTCCAAGTTTATTGTATGCGTTTAAGTCCCATATCTTATATATTATTTTCATAGTACTGTCAAGGTGTGATGTTTATTCTTAAATATATCCATTGACATGTGGTAAACCATTTACGGATGTATGTATATATAGGGAGCTATGGGTAAGCTATGAACATATCATATAAGTCGGTAAACTATTATAATAGTTTTTTAAGTTATAAAGAAAAATTTCTATATAGGGAATTGAATGTTGTTTGGAAATGTAAATGAAAAATAAGCTTAAATTACTAAAAAAAAATTTATGTCACTACATTTGGATAGCATGGTTTTGATGTCAATAATTCATTTTTACTAAAATTAGTTTTCTCACATAAGCATATAAGTATTTATATTTGAACCATTTATTTAGGTTACAATGTATAGTGATTAATGAACCTTTTTTAGTGACAAAATCCAATGTGGGGATTGTTGCGACCATGTTGATGAGAAAATAAAAATGTTTATATTATTTTTTTCATTAAAAAATGTATTAACTTTGAATGTTTGGATGATCATATGAAATAGTATAGTAATCATAAAATTTGTATGAGAAGCATAATATTCCATTCAAAATTACATTGTGTCTTTAATGATAATGTTGATCGACATAATAACATGTATTAGAGTATATATATCTCCATACAAAATCCGATAAAGATTTGTAGTTTAGTTTATTCTCAAATATCATATGTTGTCTAGGAAACATTTTATGGAAGACCTTTTAATGAAAGGGGGGAATATGTGTTTGGTTCCTTAGTTCAAATGATGATATGCTGATCAGAATGTTCTGAAAGTCATAAAGAAGTCAATATACTCATAGTAGATAGTAAAAGTAGATTATTGAGGATGATGTGTTATATTATTTGTCATCGGTGGGAGGATCAAAATATGAAGAATGTTTATAATAGGTATAAAGTGTGAAGTTATTGATCTGTATGATTTTTTTTAAAGAACTAATAAAATTATCCATTAGATTTTGTTATCCATCAGACTATCCAATCCATAGAAGGAAAAAATCAGAAGGTTCATTCAACAATTTACGAAAAATTATAATAAGGATGTTGGTTATGATATCAGTTTGTCAGACTCAATGTGGGTATAAATATAAAATCATACGAAGAGAACTATATGAGGTAGAATGATTATAAAAGATGTAATTATTGGGACTGATAAATAGGAGAAATTTATAAATTTTAGAACCAATCAAATTGGATGAAGATCAATAATATAGTAAATAATTTTATAAAAACAAAACAAATGTCAGTTTTATTATATTGGTTAAATTTCAAAATAACTCTAAATTTGTTTCATGTGGGTCAAAATTCATCGAATAAGACAAGGAAACAATTCTTCTTAAGAAATTATAGACAGATCCATCATATTAATTCTCATGAAAATAAGGAATCAGTAACATTATAATTGGTTCAAGTCATTAAAGAAATGATAAGATTATTCAATGTAATTATTTAGGTATTATAATTGATATTTTTAAGATAATTTTAATTGTTTTCCAATTGGGGTTATGATATATTTAAAAGTGTCAACAATTTTTGTTGAAAAAAAAACCAATAAGAATCCAACAAAGCTTCAAAAATGTTACGGGATGATGTTATCAATTTTTTGAACAATAGTTATGGAGAATAAGAATGAGAAATCCACATTTCTTATGTATTTGAAATTAGGTCATAAAAATATCCATGATTATATGTCTCTACAAAAATGAATCATTTCATTAAAAAATCAATAGGTTTGAGACATATGAATTGTTAGAAATTCGTAAGTGATACGAAGCAGTGAGATGATTTTAGATGTTTTGAGAAGAATAAAAAAGAGTTAAGAAGCATTGAAAGAGTTAAATATGATGTAATAACACAAATAAGATTTGTGATTCTATAAATTTAGTTAATGGTGAAAGTGAAAGTAGTTTCCTATCCATTCCCCATCTGGGAAACCTACAAATAAGAATAAGTATATTGTACCATATGATGCTTATTCTATTAATGAGTAAAGAGAGAGATAATTCTCTTAATGTTTTGAAATAGAGAATGAATTTCTAGATAGAATTTACCTAAGAATGGTATTACGATATAATAAGAAGAATAAAATGATACTAGATATTATAGAATCATCAAATGCATATTTTCAGGAAATTTTTTTTGTGCTTCAGAATTGAATCCAAATTATTATTCTTATCTATTTTCCAGACTGATGTACTAGAAAGTGCAATCTGACTAAACCATCAGACTGAGTTTTTGTATGAATTAAAAAATTTATGTTCTAACTTACCTTTAGGATGAAATTAGAAGAGTTTTTTTTATGATATTCAATTGGAAATTGATAATGTATATATTGAATTCTTTGAATAAACTGGTCAAGGTTTCATTAGATTTTCACAAATTTGTTATAAATAATTTTTTATTGAAGAATAACTTGCACTTTTATATAGATTATTGTTCAAAAAATGAGTAATAGTATATCCTACAAATTTAATACAAACAAAAGAATATTTTCTAGTCAATTGGGTGGAAATGGATTGTTTCCAGACTATTCCAAGGATGTAACTACTCCTATTTAGTCATGAACCATGTAAATACTTATGTCACTAGTGCAGAAAACGTTATTTACATCACCAATTTTTACGTCGGTTATATATAACCGACGTGAGAATCTGTTAAACGTGGTTTTTTACATCTGTTATTTAATAATAGACGTAAAAAATTCTTTGAGTACCTTTTTATCATCGGTTATTTTAATAACCGACGTTACAAATCACGTGTGTTTGGTTTTTACGTCAGTTATTTTATAACCGAAGATAAAAACCAAAGCACGGGGGTCTTTACGTCGGTTATTTGATAACTGACATAAAAAACGAGATATCTAGGTGTTTTTTTAAGTCAGTTATTTTATAACCGACGTAAAACACCAAAGCGTGGGGGTTTTTTATGTCGGTTATCAAATACCCGACGTAAAAAATGAGATATCTAAGAGTTTTTTACGTCGGTAATTTTATAACCGACGTAACAAACCCCCCACACTTTGGTTTTGTTATGTCCGTTATAAAATAACCGACGTAAAAAACAAGATATGTATGAGTTTTTTACATCGGTTATTTTATAACCGACGTAAGAAAACCAAAGCGGGGGGGGGGGGGTTTACATCGGTTTTAAAATAACCGACGTAAAAAACCAAAGAGCGGGGGGTTTTTTACGTCGGTTTTCAAATAACTGATGTTATAAATCTAAAAAATAGTTTATAACATCGGTTATTGTATAACCAATGTTATAAAACATTTAAAAAAATTAAATCCCCATGGACTGTCATATACGTTTTTTCGATCGACAGTCCGCCGTCTCGCCTCTCTCGCCCAGTAAACCCTAATCAGCTGGTCGATCCACCTGCGTTAAACTCATTTTGGCTTCATCGTTTATCATCTTTACTCTCCTCGGATCTATCATCTAAACTCGAAACACTCAAGTAAGCATTCCACGAATTTATTTCGTTCTTTTTTTTCCCGGATAGTCTATATTTATGTTTTGCGATTTTTTTGTGTAAACTAGTTTAGATTCTTCCATTTCGAATCCTATTACATCTTTTTGAATATCGTTGGCACCGAACATTCATTTTACCTTGCATTTAATGACTCAGAATCCTCATATGTTGGAAACATATTTGGGGTTATTTATTGAAGGACTATGGAACGATTAAGGAAATATTTGGAATATTTCATGATTTGACTGGTTTGAATTTCATTATCAGAAAGAAATTTGAGGTATGGTTGATTCATCCATTCCTTTTATCCTATATTTCATTTAATGCTCAAGTTCATCTAACAATTTGTAGTTTGATAACCAATAATGTTTATGTGATTAGAGAATTAAAATAAATTATCATCATATATAGTGAATCATCCTTGTTGAGTGTCTTATCATAGAATAGGAATCAATCATCCATATTGAAGATGTCATTTTTTTAGAAAACAAAAACCATTAATGTAAACCATTTATCATTCATTAATTGAACTAAAATAAATATTTACACATGAGTTATAATGGAACATAATAAAATAAATATTTATTATTCACCCTCAAAGAGTCTAATAAATCTATGATAAACCATTTTTTTTCTTTAATGGAAAAAAATTCACTTTTACCCACTTTGTATTTTTAGAAGACACTAAACTCCCTTATAATTTCACCCTCCTGGGAAGTATTAAACATCATTATATCCCTTTAAAAAATCTAAATGTCACAGAAATATCGTGCATCCATTTTTTCTTATAGGACTCTACTATAGATAAGTATACCATTTTTTATATTATTAGTTATGATAAACTCTATCATAACATCATTAATATATGTTTATAAAAATGGGAATATCAAAATTCTCATGATTTTAGTTGAGAATAATGATAATGTTTTTTATTAATGTTAATATAGACATGGGTAATTTTACAAAACGAATGTGAACTTGAATAATGAATGTTACTTATATGTATTTCACAAGATTTTTTGATTTTATGTCCCAAAACTAATTGATGATCGAATACAACAAATAATTTCACCACCAACCAAAGTGAAACCAGTGTATTGTTCTGTTTTAGAAATTCAGGATTCAATCAATGAGATTGTGATTTATTTATTTTTTAGAGTTTCTGAATCAAGATACTAGATTCTATTTCTAATGGGTATTTTCTTGTTTTTTGATGTTTCTCGATTTTATTTGATGTAGGTTTTTCTTTTTCATAGATTAATTCATAAAGTGGTCTCAGTTCATTTGAGTTTGTGTTTCCTTAGACACCATCCCCCCTCAATGACTATGATGTCTCATTGCCAATTTTTCTCTACTTGTTCTCTCATACACCTTTTGGATTTGTCGGTTGATTACAAACATATTTATTCAAATATTTAAGCTGAATTATATGCATTTTTTAGGATTATATTGATGTTTTATGCCATTTTATTTATTATTCTATCCAATACAAAGACCCTTTCTAGTAAAAAAAAATTCATAAGAAATATGATTGGACTCTTCATCATATTTCATGAAATGTTTTTAATAATGTCACGTTTTTTGAAAAACAAAATATTTTATATCAAAGATGTGGAAACGGGTGGTGTCCGGGGGGTGTCCAAGGGGGTGGGTGGGTGTGAGTGGATATCCATGGGGGTGGGGGACTGTCCAGAGGGTTTTGGGGGTTCTCTGGGGGTGGGGGGCTGTCCAGAGGGTTGGGGGTGTCCAGGGGGGTGTTGAAGGGGTAGAGGTGGGGGATGGTGTCCAGAAGGGGTGGGGGTGCTGTCTAAAGGGGTGGGGGGCTGTCCGGAGGGTTCAGGGGTGTCCAGGGGTGGTCCAAGTGGGTGGGTGGGTGTGGGGGCTGTCCAAGGGGGTGGGGGCCTGTCTAGAGGGTTTTGGGGGTTATCCGGGGGGGAGGTGATTCTCAGGTTTACTCCATTTTCTACAATTTTCTATCAACTATGTAGGCGGCATGGTTTTCTTTGATTCAATGAAATTTAAAACTGTTATATCTAACTATATTTTGTTTTAAAAATAATATTCAATCATATTTTCTTAAATACCCATAGATTTGTTTTATATTTTAAATTGTTTTACATTCAAATTATGAAATTTTCCATATAAACATATATTTGTATTATCTTAAAAACATATATTTTTTGTTGATATTTGATATAGGTAATAATGAGTCGAAGTTGGATTATGGAACATCGAATGAACAATGAATTTGAGGAAGGTGTTGATGCATTTTTGGAATTTTCAAAATGAAATGTTCTAAGTAGTGACATTTTTTTCTTTCCATGCATGAAGTGTTTGAATATGAAGAAGTTGAAAAGTAGAGAGATAAAAGATCATCTGATTTGTCATGGTTTTAATCCGAGTTACAGACCTTGGATTTGGAATGGTGAAACTGGATGGAATGTCACTGATGATGATGATTTCCAAGATGGTAACTCTGATGGAATTGACGAAATGATTCGCGATATTGTAGCAGAACAAATTGAGATAGAACCGACAGTTGCGCGTCTATATGGTGATGCTGAAAAACCATTATATGCTGGTCGTACAAGTTTTACGGTTTTTTTGACGGTGTTAAGATTGACTAACCTGAAGTCGAAACATTGATGGAGTGACAAAAGTTTTACAGAGCTGCTACAATTGATGAAAGACAATCTTCCAAAAGATTACGATCTTCTAGATTCACATTACAAAGCTAAGAAAATATTATGCCCGATGGGATTGGGATATAAGAAAATACATGCCTGTCCGAATGACTGCATTATATATAGGATGGAATATGAATTTCTGTCAGAGTGTCCTAAATGTGGGACATCATGCTATAAGGTGAAAGAAAAATCATAGGCTAGTGTAGAGATTACAAATCTCCCTTAAAAGGTATTTTGTTATCTTCCTATAATTAATCATTTCAAACGTTTATTTTCTCATTCACATTATGAAAAAAGGTTAAGATGGAATGCTGAAGAGCGGGTATGTGATGAAAAAATACGTCATCCAGCTGATTGTCCACAATGTAAGAAAATTGATGCACAGTATTCTACATTTGGAAATGAAATTAGAAATCTCAGACTAGGGTCGTGCACAGATGGAATGAATCCATACCGAACCCTCAGTAGCACACATAGTTCATGGCCTGTTTTATTGGTAATTTACAACCTCTCTCATGAAGTTTGTATAAAGCTCAAATATGTCATGTTGAGTATAATGATATCTGGTCCAAAGCAACCCGGTAATGATATTGATGTTTACTTGTCACCGTTGATTGATTATTTGAAACTGTTATGGGCTGATGGTATTAGGGTGTATGATTCTTATAAAATGGAATATTTTCAACTACATGTAGTGCTTCTGTTCACTATAAATGACTTCCCATCATATAAAAATTTGTCTGGATACAGTGTTAAAAGTCATAATGCATGTCCAATTTGCGAACAACAGACGTCATATTTTCAATTGCATCATGGGAGGAAAACAGTGTACATGGGTCATCGAATGTTTTTGCCTATGGAACACCCTTATAGAAGACTAAAAAAGGTATTCAATGGCTCAAAAGAATTTGATACTGCTCCAAATCCTTTATCCCTTGATCTGTATTTTGAGAGGGTGAAAAACATTGATGTGACATTGGGAAAGACACATAAATCTGGTAATGATAGACATATTTGGAAGAAAAGGTCAATTTTTTTTTGAGCTACCTTGTTGGAGGTATCATGAAGTTAAACATAATATTGATGTCTTTCACGCGGAGAAGAATATCTGTGATTATATGATTGGAACATTGTTAGATATTAAAGGAAAGACTAAAGATGGGTTGAATGCAAGATTAGACTTACTATCAATGGGAATATGTTTGGAGTTAGCTCCCACTCCTAAAGGAAGATGAACATTTCTTCCCCCGGCTTGTCATACATTATCGAAGAGGGAGAAAATTAGCTTTTGTCAGTGTCTTCATGATACCAAAGTGCCTCAAGGTTATTCTTCTAATGTAAAAAATTATGCCTCATTGATGGACTTGAAGTTTATAGGTATGAAATCACATGATTGTCCCATCATGATGCAACAAATTCTACCCGTTGCATTGCGTGGAATATTTCCCATTCGTGTTAGAAAGACTATAATGAAGTTGTGTTATTTTTTCAATTCAATTTATAACAATGATATTGATGTGAATGCTTTGAACATTTTGGAAAAGGATGCAATTTTTATACTTTGTCAATTGGAAATGTATTTTCCTCCAACTTTTTATTGATATAATGGTGCATTTAATGATTCATCTGGTTCGAGAAATAAAGCTTTGTGGACCTGTATATCTTCGTTGGATGTATCCTTTTGAAAGGTATATGAAAATATTAACGGGGTATGTTAAAAATATATATCGACCTGAAGCCCCCATTATTGAAAATTATATTTCTGAGGAGGTAGCATAGTTTTGTACGAGCTACATGGCTGCGGCACAACACATAGGTTTGCCTCCCTCTCGCCATGAATGAGTTAGTAATGAGGGAAAGGGGATTCGTGGCTAGATGGTCAAATCATCGTCAGCTGAACAGATGAAGAATTTAGAATCATACATCTTGAATAACATAGCTGATGCTCAACCGTATATCACATTGCATATTAATGAGTTGAAACAATGTCATCCAAAGAAGAAAGAAATGTGGATTTTGAATGAGCACAACAAAATTTTTTTCATGGATTAAAAAGACTTTTCTTGGTAGAACAGATGTATCAGAGACATTAAAATGGATAGTGGGTGGTCCTTGTTTAAATGTAATAACATGGTCCGGTTAAGACATTAATGGCTATACATTTCATACGAAAGCTCAGGACAACAGAAGTGCAGTTCAAAATAGTGGTGTATTGGTGTTTGCAGAAGCAATGCATTTTTCGAGTGCTAAGGACAAAAACCCAATTTCTTCATCAAGTGCATATTATGGAGTGATTGAAGACATATGGGAGGTTTATTAATTTAATATTAAAGTTCTAGTTATTAACTGTAAATGGTTTAACAGTAACAACAGTGTCAAACACGATGAATTTGGAATGACACTTGTTAATCTGAATAGATTAGAAGACACAACTGATTATTTTATAATGGAAACACATGGAAAACAAATTTTCTATGTAGTAGATCAATCAGATATGCAGTGGGATGTTGTTTTAGAAGAGGAAAAACAATATGTTGGGGAGGATGAAGTTGATGCATATGCTAATTTATGTGATATCCCTACTTCCATAGAACGATTAACAGAACATAATGATAATCATGTTGAAGACATAGTTTGTGCCATATGGAATGATCACGACGAAGGAATTTGGGAAAACAATCCATTTTTACATTCTGAAAATTACAGGTAACATATGTTTATTTCTTGTTTACATTTATTTTTTCCATAAATGTTAGATATTGTATGTTTTTTATTTATTAAAAAATGTTTTTTAAAAAAATAAGTATATGTTTTTGTTTGTTTTAAGATTTTTTAGTTTAATTTATCTTGTATACAACCATTACATGAATTATATATCAATTATTTTTGTTCACTAACAATTACTTTATCATGTTTACCATGTTTACCAGGTTTACCATCTTGACCATCTTGACCATATTGACCATCTTTACCATATTTACCATTGTTTAGCATTCTTACCATATTACTAATGTTTACTATTATGTATCTTAGTACACTTTTCTATTTTATGATTACAGTAGTATTAAAATATTTGAATTTTTATATTTGTAAACTGACGTTTGTTTTTTTTGATGTGAAGGATAATGATAGATCATTCAGATGATCAACCACATGATTCTAGAGAGGAGCATATTGCTGGTCATACTTATAGGGATGAACATTCACATGCTCCTATTAAGACAAAGAGTTCAAAGGTTCGTAAACGTGGGTGCACACGTTTACCGAAATTATCACTTTCCCGTACGTAGGACCAGAGGATAGTCATTGAGTTTGATGATGATGATATTCTTAGAGGTCCGAATGCAATATATTTTAAGAGTTTTGTAGAAACTCAGTCTAAGAGAAAAGTAAGCATTCTGTATGATGATTGGAGAAGTGTTGATAATGCGATTATCTCTCAGTTGTGGGAGATGATTTTGGTATGATCTTTTGTCATGGTTTGACTATTCTTTTAATGTTTATAGTATATATAATATGTTTAACCTCTTCTTCATCATATGACATTTGATATTCTTGACACTAGAGGAGTCAGGAAGAAATGCTTATCGTTGGCTTCCAGTAGATGGAGGGATTTCAAATCAACCCTATCATATGATTTCATTTATGGTCATAGGAGTCATGAAAATCCATGTCGTATATATCCTTTAATAGATGAAGACACATGGAGATAGTTTTTGTAAATTAGAAGAAAAGAGTCATTTCTGGTAAGGGCAATGTAAAATTTTATAAACTTTCTTATATAAATTATTTTATTAATGTTTTGTTAATGATTTCTTATTCTTAAATTACAGAAAACATGGAAATCTAATCAGGAGATCCAATCTAAAAATGTATACCCTCATTGTTTATATTGGGGAGGGTATGCATTATTGGAAGAACAAATGATGGCGGAAAAATTTCAACAACTAAGAGCTGAGGCTTCAAGCTCTGGAGAGGTGGCCCCTCCATCCCCTCCATCTAGACATGAAAAATGGAAGAGAGATCGGAAGGGAAAAAGGGAAATATATTTCAGAAGAATTGAGAATCGTTGCTGAGAGGATTGTAAGATATCTATTTTATTTATTTAAGTTAACTATTTTCTTCATATAATTTCTATAATTACAGGAATGTTCAATTAATTAATACAGGACTCTCTTGAGGAGTAGAGTTCAGAGGGGACATTTACAGCTACTGGGAGGGAAGATATTTTATTTGCAGCATTAGGAAGGCCTGAACATCCTGGTCATGCAAGAGGATATATAAAAGGTGTATTGGTAAGAAAAGTGTTTCCATGTTCTTCAACTTCTAACATTGAGGGGGTTTATAAAAAAATAGAATCCTTGGAGGCTAAAGTTCATAATATTAATGCGACGATGGAGGACAAGATTAGAGAGTCGGTGCAGTCTATGTTTGCAGAAATGCAAAGACAATTTCAGACTGCAGCTCCTACTCCCCCCCCTACAGACCCCATTATTTGTCCTCTAACTCCGTCAGTAGCTCCCACTCCCCCACCTCAGCCTGCGGACCCCATTTTTCGTCCTACACCTCCGCCGTAGCTTCCTAATTATTTCGAGTTGTATGTTGATGATTCTCAACATCATATAGTAGCATATGGGTTGGTATATTGTATATGAGATACAGTTCAACATCAAAAATTAGAGGTAGAGAATCAGAGGGTCAATGTACAGGATATTATAGATAGATCAGCTAGGGTACCAATACCTACAGATGAGGTGGTGACAGTTGGACAGAGTATCAGCCATTTTTTAATTTGGTCATCCAGACTTCTTCGACTCATTACCATAGAGTTATGAATGTTATATCTTTTATTTTATTTTTTTATTAAAGATGTTTTATCATTTGAAAACTAATATATTTTTCAATTGTTTTTACAGGAATACATCAAAGGTAATGAAATACTGTATAGACAACAACAAATAAAATGGCTATGATATCAGATACAGATTCAAATGGTCTTGACAGATTGTCAAGATATTCACATTTGTTGTCGGGTTATTATGAGTTTCCAATGGAAGATCATGTTTGTGGACGTGAAATAAGAGTGGGGATTATAAAAACTGATTTCATGGAGCTTGTTACTGGAGATTAGTTGGGCATCAACGTGGTGCAAATTTTTTCCATGTAAGTCTGAACACCTTTTCCCTGCATTATATTTATTAAAAATGTATACTTATGTAGTTTTTGTATTAGGTATCTTTATAAAATTTGTGAGAGGAATGAGCTGACAGAAGTATATGGATTCATGGACCCGCAATTGATTTCCCCTGAAGCATGTGCATTGAATGAGGAAAAAAGAATGGTTTATATTTCTGAAAGATTTGAAAAGAATATAATCACACAATTTTGGATGATTCCTTTTTGTGAGAGGTATGAAACACATTTCTCTCAAAGAGTTAATTATCTTTTAACATAAAAAACCACTAACGTCAAATTTCATTTTATTAGTGATCATTGGATGTTAGGGGTTTTTTGCCCAAGGGAGAAAGACCTTTATTGGATATGCTCTGTCCATGGTGATGTGTAGGAATGTTTTTAGAATATATTGGAAAAGTATGTTTCAATTTCTCAATAGTTTTATATATTATAATGAATTTTAAATTTACCCCATTCGTATTATTTTCTAACAGTGCATGTGCCTACTTTCGGAAAAACACAAAGAAAAGAGGTGCAAAGATAAAATATGTAAATACGAAGTTAAATATCCATTTATAATTTGTACTTTTTGATTTATTACATAAAAATAATATATTGAATTTACACTCATTCAAATAGAATTGTCATGAACAACAAGGACTCATCGAATGCGGATATTATATGTTAAGATTTATATATGAAATATAACAACTAAGACAGTTGTGAATATTGACCTGGTACGATTTCCTTGTAAACTTTTCCATAATATTTCAATTTGATTTCTTCATTATACATGTTAACTACTTTATTTTTCATTTTTAGCTTTTTAATGTCCCTAAACCGTATAATGTTGAAGACATCAAACACTTACAAGTGGAGTGGTCAAATTATTTTACAAGTTTGATTGAATTTTAGTTGTTTGTAATGTAAAATTTAATTTTTAATATTGTAATTGTCATTGTGTATTTGGTAGTTTTTTAGGTTGGATTTAGTTTTTTTTGAAGTTGACAGTGTATGTTTTCAATTTTATATTAGTGAATGTTTAATTTTTCTCTGCTTCTTGTTTTGGTTTACTTACGATGGGTTTTCTGGTATGGATTTGGGACTGTGGGGGAGGGGTTCCAAGGGTGTGGGGGTGTGTTCAGTGGGGTTGGGGGGTGTCCAGCGGTTTAGGAGGGCTATCCGGTGGGGTGGGGGGACAGTCTAGGGGGTGGAAGGGCTGTCCAGAGGTGTGGGAAGGCGGTCCAAGTGTGTGGGAGTGCTGTCCAGCAGTGGGGGGGGGGGTATACATGAAGGTGGGGGGGGGGGTTGTCGAGGGGTGTGGTGGGGGCTGTTAAGTCGGGTGAGGGGGTGAGGGGTGCTGTACAGGCGGGTGGGGGGTTGTCGAGGGGTGTTTGGGGATGTCCGGGGGTCGGGGGGTTGTCCAGGGGTGTGGTGGGGGCTGTCAAGTGGGGTGAGGGGGTGAGGGGGTGCTGTTCAGGCGGGTGGGGGGTTGTCGAGGGGTGTTTGGGGCTGTCTGGGGGTCGGGGGGGGGGGGGGGGGGGGGCAGTCCAGGATTGTGGTGGGGGCTCCAATGGGGTGGGGGAGGGTTGTCCAAGGGGTATACATGAGGGTGGGAGATCCAATGGGGTGGGGGAGGGTTTTCCAGGTAGTATACATGAGGGTGAGGGCTCAAATGGGGTGGGGGAGGGTTGTCCATGGGGTATACATGTGGGTGGGGGATCCAATGGGGTTGGGGAGGGCTGTCCAAGGGGTATACATGAGGGTGGGCGCTCCAACGGGGTGGGGGAGGGCTGTCCAGGGGGTATACATGAGGGTGGGGATCCAACGGGGTGGGGGAGGGCTGTCCATGGGGTATACATGAGGGTGGGGGCTCTGATGGGTTGGCGGAGGGATGTCCAAGGGGTATACATGAGGGTGGGCGCTCCAATGGGGTGGGGGAGGGCTGTCCAGGGGGTATACATGACGGTGGGGCTCCAACGGGGTGGGGGAGGGCTGTCCATGGGGTACACATGAGCGTGGGGGATATCTAGGGGGTATGTTTTATACTTTATCAAGGTACATGCTTAATTTTGATCTACTTCTGTTTTTGTGGTACGATTTCTTGATTTGTTTTCTGGTTGATTCTGGTGGAGAGCAGATGACTGCATTCAATTTTTTTAAAAAACATTGGGTTTATCACGTTGGTTATTAAATAACCGATGTGATAAAAGGCCAGGGAAATGTTTTATCATGTCGGTTATTAAATAACTGACGTGATAAAAGGCCTAGAAAATGTTTTATCAGGTCGGTTATTTAATAACCGACGTGATAAAAGGCATGGAAAAATTTTTATCACGTCGGTTATTTAATAAACGACGTGATAAAAGGCCTGGAAAATGGTTTATCACGTCGGTTATTTAATAACCGGCGTGATAAACCACTGCCCCCCGGTTTATCACGTCGATTATTTAATAACCGACGTGATAATCCCCCTCCCCCCAGTTTATCACGATGGTTATATAATAACCGACGTGATAAACCCCCTGCCCCCTGTTTATCATGTCGGTTATTAAAAAACTGACGTGATAAACCCTCCGCCCCCGGTGTATCACGTTGGTTGTTTAAGAACCGACGTGATAAACCCCCCAGTTTATCACGGTGGTTCTATCATAACCGACGTGATAAACCCCCACCCCCTAGTTTATCATGTCGGTTCGATAATAACCGACGTGATAGGCCATTTCCCCGTCTTTTTATCACGTCGGTTTTTTAATAACTGACGTGATAAACCATTTTCCAAGCCTTTTATAACATCGGTTGTTAAATAACCGATGTGATAAACCCTTCCCATTTTATTTAGCACGTCGGTTCTAAAATAACTGACATCATAAACATTGTGATTTTATGTTTTTGACGTCGGTTTTTAAATAACCAATGTCAAAAATGTTATTTATAACGTCGCCCGTATTAACGTCGGCTAGAAACCGATGTAAAAAATGAAAAATAACCGACGTAAAAAACATTTTCTGTAACAGTGTGTTGTATTGATTTATGAATGTTTTGTTGTCAAAAAAGTGATAGACCATTAACAATAGGTGATGGTTGTTTAAAAATAAAGGAAACATAAAACAAAAAAGATATCACGGATTCCCACACTTCGTATCTTAGTGATACATTGATCCTGGTAGGGAATTAAGACTAATCATATTCAAAAGGGGATGTTTTTAACATACAATAATTATGTTTTTCTAAATTTTTAGGATATTCATTATATGGTCATTACTACTATAGTTTATATTTTCCATAAAATCGTTCTTATGGAAACTATATGAAATCCACACAAGAGAGAGGTTGAATTTACAATCGAGAACATTCTTGGAATTTCAGAAATATCTATTCAAACATGAATAATTTTACCTATTGAGGATAGATAACATAAGTATCTTCTTCTGTATTTGGAGGATATGGGAATTATTTTCCAAATTATAACCCCTTGGGGTTATCCTATTATGTTATCAAAGAAAGAAGAAGACTCATTATTTTAATATGTGTGTTTTAGTGGTTGAAAAAATAGATGATGAACAACGGGTATCATTTTCCATGTACTAATGGTTATTATATCTAGATTAAATATTACAAATAATTATCTGAAATAGAATTTTGTTTAGGTTATCCCAATTTCTTTATAAGACCATATAATAATTTAATTATACTTTTAGGTGTAGTTCTGTCTTGAAAGAGTATGATATGATGCCATTCAATTTCATGCTATCACTAAAAGGAATTATAGACCTAATTATTTGGTCTTCCAATAATATTTTGATTCCTTTATTTTGTTTTTCTTAAATTATATTCTGTAATACTACCAAAAATTAGAGAACCATGCTATTTATTGAGAGATCATTTTGATAAAAAATTGAGAACTTTTACATAATGTTTATTTTTTAATACTTCAATTATGGATTTATGAGGCCAACATATTGGGGAATGTGATATCTTAATGTATTATTATTTTTTGGCCCCAGGTAAGTTGTTTATATGTTTCCTATTAGATGAACCAAGAATGATTTTCTTATTTTTAGCTTCTATGAATTGATAGACTACTAGAATGGAGTCATCGTAGACTTATACTAACTAGATGAACCGATGACATCCTTGAACCTGAAGAGGGTAATGTTTTACGAGTTTTTTAATATAAGGGGTAGTTTATAGAGTTTAGGAGAAGGTTAAAATATATGAAATTATTTACATTACTCAATCTTACTAGAGAATAAACCATTTACTATAGTCTATCAATGATTTTATAGGATCGATGTTAATGTGGATGGGATTGCCTTTTCTGATTGTTCTAGTTATATAAGGAAACAATTTAAAAATTATCTAACTCATGATCTATAGCTTCTAGTATAACCACAATCATTGAGGTTTAGGTTTCACTATATTCTTTGTAAGAGTTTTATAATATATACAATCCGCAAGATCATCATGCCTATATATTTGAAGAATGAATTTAACATTTGTAGTAATGGTGTCTTGAGATCAAGTAGTCTTCTGTCATCAAAATAGTGTATACCCCTAGAAAGGGTAATGTTTTTTTGGATTTACTAAATAAGAAGAATAAAGTTTACGTGTTGTGTGTTTCTTGTATAATGTGAAAAATTATAGGCATTATCGCTAAGAGGAACCATGATGTTCAATAATATCATGGTAGAGTAATGAATGGGTCTATAGATTCTTCCACCCCACTTCAAAATAGGGTGAATGGGAGTCATATCTTATTAAATGGTTGACTAGTGATGGTGAAAAATATAAATTGTGGGGATATTCTACATGATTGGTACCTTGATGGTGAAGATGGAATTTATATTCAAGATTATTTGGTTATCCTTAAAACCATCTATGGGAAGATGATCTGAGATTTACATCCTCTAATATGGGTTATTCACTAAGGGGTTACCAAGATGTATTGTTTAATGGATATGATATATTGGTAGATTAGGATGATCCAATACATAGTGAGTTTCATTATGAAATGTTTCCCTTATCATCGAGTAATGATTGGTCACTAATGACCTACTGGTTTTTGTTTGTTTCAAACCATTACCAAGTAAAATTAGGATGACATGACCATGAATTTTCATAATAGGGATTCTAAGGACACCTAAATGAAATAATTTGGTAAATTACCTTATGAATAGACTAAATATGGTTTCACATTTCCATATTATTAGAGAGAGTCACTCAATTGAGGAGTTATATTTCATGTATTTTTAAGATAGAATGTGTCTTTATATTGTGTATAAGGGTAAGGATTTTGATTGAGATTCATGATAAACTTCAATCTCCTTGAATGGATTAAATAATGAACTTGTTAATTAAATGAATTTAGGTATCATAATCCACATTATGACAGATGGGTATTATAAGTATAATATATATATTTTTATAGGAAATGATGATATCTTGTGACCTTTATTTCAGTGATTAGTGGGAGAGTAATCTGAAATTTCTATGATAGAATCTAACAATAGTTATCTAGAATTGATTTAGATAATGACATTTGAGGACATGTATGCCTTAACATGTCATTCAACAATAAATTGGTTATAGGTATTGGATTAATATATATTTGGACAGAGTCTCATAAAATATTTTTCAAACTATAGTTGAATTATACAAAATATATTAGATTATTATCATAGAATTTTGACCTCATATACAAACTAATGACTCCATCCTATAGAGTTAATGTTGGGTCGTCATGTATTCTTGTAGGTATCACCATGATTAGTATAATATCATATTCATAGGTACGGAATGTTTGTGAACATGTATGTTGGATATTTTGTGGTTATAATTGGGGTTGATAAAATGGTATATAACTGATGTGTTACTGGAATCATAGAATTAGAGATACTATCTCAGCCCTTTTCACATGGAAGTGTCACTGAGCACAATTTGGGGTAGGAAATAACATTCAAGGAGTTACTAGTTGGTATTATGTATTTTTTTGAGAAGACTCCTCATGAAAATATTTCCCCTCTTATATAGGTTTAGTTTATTATAGATATATATAGGTAGGGATATTCTTGTAAGAGTCTAATATACTAGTGTAATGAATGGAGTTATTCATCGATGAGACTAAATGCATCTTGTATATTCATGGTTGGGAGGGTATAATACCCACATTTATAATCTGAATTTTCAGTTTAATGATATCTAAACCATGTTTATTTTGATCAATATTTAATGGTTGAGGTGTTATAAGGGGATCCAAGGGTCAGTTCCTGAAAAAATGACCAGGTTCTGGGACATCAAACATTTAATAGAAGTAAATAGGTACCCAGTTGATTATTAACATGTACATGGTGGACCTGGAAGTGAGAATGTAGTTCAATGTAGGAAATTGGCCACCTAATGTACTAAACATGGTACACATTATTGCATCAAGTACCTAGTGAGGGGTTATAAAGTACATAGTGGATGCATATATTATTTTATTTTAAATTAATATAATTAATCCTTTGAAAATGTAATGACAATTTGGTTTCCCCCTCATTTAACTAGGATAGTATCTCAAATACCCCTCTATATCTCTTATTATCATATTTGATTTCAAGACTTGTATCTCCCTCATTTCATTCTAGTTTTGAGGGATACTAGTCCCAATTAGTCTATAATGGTAGGACAATTAATAATTTTAATTTTATCCTATATTCCAATTTTTCCATTATTTATTCCCTCAATTAGAAATTTTTTCATATTCTAACATTCCCACTAATTAGATACAATTAATCCAATGATACACATTGAGTGCCATTTTATTACAACAAGGTAGCTGATCCCAAACAAATCACTATAGTTTATCCTTATCTAATGTGATTTCTGATAAACTATCTCACCACTGATGTGTAATTGAACTAGGAATTAGTGGAAATTGATTTCCATGACTCTGATTTAAAGGGTAATGATGTTTAGTTCCTGGTGGACCCTTGTCTTGTAAAAAATTAATGTATGTGTATAATCATTAATTAAATAGAATTTTTATGTATAGTTATATCCCATCATGGATTCAATTGAGTTATGCCAAATTCCAGTGACATTGATTTGTATTTTAACAATATTAGACTCATGAGAGTTATGGAATTATAATGGTCCCACAATGGTTGACTTATGTGGAACTTTTAATTTTTCCTATGACCCTTTTCAAGTTTAATTGGTTTTTAAGTCAGTGGTCCTTTTCCAATATATGTTGTATTTTTTTAGGTTATTACATTTGTGTGATTATGAACATAAACAGAGTGTACAAAGACTAACCTAGATATGATTTATGGTCTCTTGGTTGGTGTCCCTATACAAGAAGATAATTATGTATATTCTGAGGATAAACTATTTTTGATTACAATCCGAGTCATAGGTTATATTAATGTGAAAGAATTCTAGTTTTTCTAATAATTGATATACTGAATATGACATGTCCACTAAATTTTGTCATCCATGGTATATACAAAAAGTTTCATATATTTTTACCTTGGATATCTTTCACATGGTAATGAGATGAAATGCCATATAAATTTCCATTTCCCTTTAATGATGGGTGATCTTCCAATGATGTGATGTTTACAAGGAAAGGAATGAGTTTCCCATATCATGATTGTCATTTTGGGAAGTTATATCATTATAAGTGATGTATCATGTGGTATTGGGATGCATATACCTCTTATGATTTTCCCCACATATATGGATTCCATTACCTATCATGTTGATATTAACTATATGTGATGATCACTTTTTTATGTTTTGGCTTATAGTTTCTATACCCATGGTTATGACTATATTATCATGATGAAATTACCATGTATTGAAAACTGTGATATCTCAAGGATACAATCCCTATTATAAAAGTTATGTTTCTTGGATTTATTTACAATTCATTTTAATTTTTTCTATGATGGAAATCTATGTGCATTGACCATTTTAAGGTACATTGTTTCTAGTTGGTGATTATAGTATATTATCAGAGACACCCTTATACTGAAAGATTCTATTGTGGTTACACCTGAGTATCTATCTAGCTCCCATGGGTGGTGACATATTTATTCTTACCTGCATATCAAATAAGTTTCTTATTATTCACACTGTCAATGAACATTCATATATTTGAAATTATATAGACACCATTGGTGGAGACTAAGTAAGTGGCGGTTAATACCACACTAAAGAACCCTCATAATTGAGGATACTTTATGGTTCATGATCTTGGTAGGTGAAAGGGACATGACATTAATTGATTAGATTCGAGCATGGTAGGAGAGAGGATATAAGACTAGCTAGAGACTTGGGTAATGATTTTCAATCATCAATAATATTTTTATTATTTTATTAAACATTGTAATAATATCTATATATAGTAAATACCATTTTATCATTTTGATTATATGATATTAGTATTAATAATTATCTAATAACATGAGAGTTCTTATTTATTTACTTATGGGATATAGTTGTAACACTTTCTTATAAAAAGTTTTTTGATTATTTTTTATTATATTTATTTCGCTATTTTTTTTCTTATCTACAAAAAATGGGGAATAAAACACCCACATTTTACATAGACCCTCAAAACTAGTTTGAAACCATTGGAATATGGTGAGGGGAACATATGGTATATGAAACCGGATTCAATCACAATTGATGAATTGGTGAAATTTCATATGTAAAATAACTTAATATCTAATAGAGGAGGATAAAAAATTTCCACAATGATAGTTAAGAAATTACTTCTTCGGATATATTTTTTATTTCACCAAATTTCGTCTCAATTTTGTTGTTGTAAGAAATAAAGAGTTACGAAGAATAAAATAATTGATCAAAAAGAATGGTCGGGAAATCAATGAACACATTTCCATTATGAAATAATTTTCCTCCCTTAATAATAGAGTATTAATATCTTATTACATATAAAAATAGATTGAGGAGACAGCCAAAGTAGTCTCTACTAAATATGTGGTATCTAACAAAGAATATATGGTGGAGAATTATATCATCTATAAAATATATCTTAGTTAAATAATGAACCAATGAATAAGTAATATTTAAAATATGTTTTTATCATATATAAATGGTATCAAGAACTTTCAAAGAATGTAAAGGGCCTCGATGATGTTACAATTTAATTTGATAGTGATGGGGATTTGAAAATATTATAAATTAAAAAAGGTTAGGGTTTCAATAGGTAAATTTAATAAAAATAAATTAAATTATGTGGAAGGGATTGGGGATCTAGAAACATCCATCCATAAGGAGAAACACTAGAACCCTTAAATGTGAATCAATGCTCTGGAACATGCATTATAAAAAGGAACCCCCATCACAACTATACTAGAAATTAAAAACCCAAACCACATCCTAAACACCCAAATCAAAATAAAACCATAATTTACACACATACGAACTCAAAAAAATACACCTAGAGATTTTGGTATATATCTATTATCAAATAAGTAATTATTAAATAATTAGATCCACACACAACATAAAACCAAAATAATATGTGAAATCTTTTATTAAGGTCAATATAATGGTTTTTATATTGTAGAAAGACTGATAAAAAAATATAGGTAAATGAATTAAGAAACACATATATATAGGGATATAGAGGTCCATTATAATACTAATAAACCGATAATATTAAGTTAGTATTAGTCAATAACTAATATGACTATTTTATACATAAAAGTGTTTTTACTAAAAAAATACCGTTCTATACACAATGAATTATTATTTTGGGAGAATAAATATTTAATTGTTAAATAATGAAAAATTATATTGTTTATATGAATAATAAGTTAACTCAAATTAGTCATTCATATTTTATATTAGGAACAATAACTAATATTTGACAAAGTCATTTTTCAATAAAAATATCTTCTGTTATATTTTTACTATATCTAAAAGATAACATCATAAATGATATAATTTAATTTTGAAAAAATTAAATTCATTTTACTATTATTTAGAAAAATATATCCTTTTAATTATTTTCTACAATTTTTTTAAAAGGTTGACTTTTTCTATAAATGTAAAAAAATGTTTTTACAAATTCTTTGACTTTTTTGAAAACATTATGATATAATCACAACATAATATTTATAAAAAAATTATAGACTAAATATTTATTTAAAATTTCAATTATACATTAAAATATATTACATTTTATTTTCAATCCCATGTTTTACATATTGTAACATAAGTTACACTTTTATTAATTTTTTATGTGTTATCCATTTTTTATTATAAAATTAGTTTTTATAAAGTTAATAATTTAGTAATTTAATTTTTTTTATATTTGAATTTTTAATGCCCAAATTTTCTAATTTGGGATGTTTTATTTTATTTATTAAAATAAGAAAAAAAGTGTAAAAAAAGTAATAGTTGTAAAAATATATTTTTGAAAAAGTAAACACTATGGATGAAAAGATAAAAATCTCCAACATTTTTCCATAAAAGAGTATATGAGAGGTTGTTAAACCAAAAATTCCTCCATAAAAATTATTGACAATATATGGGTCTACATTCATTATCAGATGTTCCTGATTTACACTTCATGTAATTGGAATTTGTGAAAATGTCACTCCCCTCAATTGTAACCGGATCTCCCTTCCAACCAAATCAATCCACTCTATAACAATGAATTCTTCTTGAAAAAACTCCCATTTTAATTATAATACATTTAATTCCAATTTCTTACCCCGCATTTCATGAAACATTATCCTATGAATTCTATATCAAAACGATATTTCTATAGATATCATAAACTCTCAACTTGAGTATTATCCACTTCAAATATTTTTTTCTATACATCATTCTAAAAAAACTCCAAAAAATATACATTAAAAATTATAATATAATACAATTAGTTTTATTAATATATATATATATATATATATATTACTATTATAATCATATAACCATTATTTACCCTCCCCATAAAAAAAATGAAAACACAATTTGTGTATACTTATAGAATAACACCTCCATGAGGAAATGTAATTTGTTTTTCAAAACATCTTTACATGTATGGATCTAATATTTTATTCATTAAATATAATATAATATTAATATTTAAATAATTTTATATATTATGATTTATTGGTTTTTTAATATTTAACTTCGTATTAATATACTAATTGTTTGGGTCAATAATTACCAAATCTACTCATCATTGATTACGTAAATATGATTATAATGGAATTGAAATTGAGATTTGTACCAAATTATGAAGAATATATTATATTATATTTGGTAATATAAAAATTATTAACATGGTATATTTGAATCAGAATCAACATAAACTTTTGAAATCATCCATGGAATAATAAAAATAACTCACATTTGAAAATGAATATAAATATTAATTAACTAAAATTGTAAAATTAATGATTATAATTAAAGTGTATATTGGGTAATAAATATGAACAATGGTTTAAAATAGTTTATTAATTTTTTTATTCATATTATACCAGATAGTAACGTCCTGTTGTGGAAATTTATTTTTAACGTAAGGATATCATCTAAAATTTCATTTATTGTGAGTTTTTTGTATTATACGTCAATTTTTATTTATATGGTTTATATTAAGACTATTCAAAGTGTAATTTTATTATTATATATTTATTTTGGTAATTTAAACATGCATATCATGTTATCTATTTAATGAGGTTTGTAATAAAAAATTATAAAATACATAAGGTTTTCTCATTTTACTCTTCACTCTTTGAGATTTAGGTCAACTTCACCACATTATTTTGGAGCATATACTACCAAAATGAAATATTATATCAAAATTATATTTATATCAATTTTATAAAAATTACCATATCGTTTTCTCTCTTTCAAATGAATTTTATTTAGAATTCACTAAAACCTTAAGAGTTCATTTCAGCATTATGAGTACCCTTTTTTACAGATCTTCTTTTCCATGTATTAAATTGATTCTCCATATTAATTTATGTCATTAAATTTTAAAAACAAAAGTAAGTATTTAATTTCATTCCAAAATTAAATCTTTTAATTAAAAATGTAATTCTATTATTTGGAATATATTTTAACGCCTTGTGTTTTTTTAAATGTAATCGTCAGTGTTGTAATTCTATCTAAAAAAAATATTTGGAAAAATAATTATTTAATTTTTTTTAAAAAAAAACCTTTTTTAATTTTTAATACTATGTAACAGAAATAACATTACCATAATATCATATTATAATTTTCACATAACCTCATGTGAACCTCCTTAGAAGCAAGAGGCTACCAGATTGTAGTAGGGCTCTATGTAAAAAAATGGGGAAACTATTCCCTAAATATCATGTCATATGATAAATAAATGTAGAATTAATTATTAAATCATCATGTAATTAATAATCAAAGAAATAAAATAAGTGAATAAAATAAAACATTCCATCCCAAGTAGCAATAATATGACCTACAATATATATAAATAAAAATTAAAAAAGATACAAATTATGACATAGTGATAGTATATAAATAGAAAAAAATATCCTTCTTGAACTCCATAGAGAAATATATGCATCTTTCAATTCCACCTTCTCATACATCTACCAAATATATCGTTTCCTTATCTCGATCCATATTCATAAAATATGAATGTACGTTAAAATTCTCGAGTATGGTGTTAGTATAATACATAGTAGGAAACAACTAATGGACCATAACATTAGTGAAAAAATATTCAAGTTCTTTTAATGATTATAAACATGGTATAAATATTATCTGAAATATATCACATAAATAAAAACTCATTTTTATGGTAATTGAATACCAAGACTACAACATTCTGCATCTGCATAATTGGAACATCAATAATCCATTTAACACATCCCTCCCGGTGGAATAACCCCAAGCATGTGAAGCATAAAGCTGGCTAGAATATCCTACAAACATGTCATCCCATGTCTGGAACATCCGATTTTAATGGATAACCCCAAAAATGTAACACATCCCACCAGATAAGATATCCCAAGTACATTCTGAGCAATGTCTAGAATATCCCTCTTAGAGGGATGTTTAAATAGGCTCAACATACACCGTAAAATGAAGAAGATAGAGAACAAGAGATAAAATACAAGGATCAAATGATGGATCAATCATCACATTATGTAAAATGGTATCATAATCATCAGAATACATATATAATTAGTACATGCATAGAACAATGGAATCACACAAACACACATCATTTTATCAAGAATCAAACATTGGTTTCTTAGGTTTACACACACATGCTAGGAATATTTACAATAATCCATACAAGACATGAATGAATGTTATAATACTCCTTACTAAATATCATTGATGGATAACGATAGGGTTTATCATGGAAACAACACCTATTTCAATTCTTCATGTTCATCAGCTCAAATCACTCACCAAGGGACTTTTGAACCATATCGAAATATTTGATTTCAAAAATGAAAACAACATAAAATTTGATTAATGAGTCTCCAATCTAGATAATTCAGAATTAATGATAATTACCTATTATATTACATGATAATGATTTATTTTTATAGATTAATTACAATTTTACATGTGGTAATATATTTTCTCTCTTATATAATTTACAATCTATGAATTAAATCTAGTTTATGTTCTTTATATTTTCATAAATAAATTGTAATTATACATTCAAGTGATATAATATCCTTTATTAGTAGAATAATATGAGATTGAAAAGATAATAAATCATTGTTATTCATTGAATAATTTCATAGTTGTCATCCCTTACGAAAAATAATCCAATAGTATAGGAGAGAGAGTGGATTTCAATGATTTGGAACCAAAATTAGAGAATTTATTTTTTTAATAATACTTCTCAAATCCTAAATTATTGTGGTCAATGCTTCGTGGACATGAGTTTATACCAAAATAAAGGTATAAGGGTTTATGTATATTAAATAATGAAAATTATATACTTGTCCACAATATTAAACCCTATGAAATAAAGTAACCATTTAGAATTTCTTTACACAAATATTGAAATGTAAGTGTTTAAAATTTGTCATAAATAGATTGAAATAATTTAATGAGTAAAAGTAATAAATTACCATTATTCTATGATTTTAAAATAGTCAATTGACCATACAGGGTTGTTTTGGAGGATAAGGTACATAAATGAAAAAATTTGAATTATATTACCCAAAACAAGAATTGCATTAGGGTAACATGGGTTAAAATTATTCATATAATATCACTCATATTAGATAATGAAATTTCACCCTTATTCATGTCTCTTACACTTAGGTATCCATTTGAAATAAACAACTACCTTTATAGAAGCCATGCCTAGTGTTAAGAAGGTATTGAAAAATAAATAGTACACTTATGAAACTCAAAGATAAATTTATTAATACACTAAAAATATTCCCTCATCATTTCAAAAGTCATTATATTACCCTTACACAACACTATTTAACAATACATGAAAACTATATACCCTTAATCATTGTATGGAGCTTTCAGGTTAAAATTATATTGTAAGGGAGATAACATTATGTAGTGCATGGAAACACCTTCTTATCTTTATGAAATCCAAAACAATTCCTCTATATTTAAAAAAGTCATAATACTACCATTATATAGTCAATAAAAACACATTCTTACATTCACAAAAGAAAAAATATCATTGACCCTTATGAAACCCTTAAAAACATGCATATTTTATTCTGTATCGTATGTACACTATGTATTTTTTTGTGGTAAACCCTGGAAAATTCTATTAACCCATATGTTGGCCCCTTACCTTGTATTAGGGTTTAAATTTAGTTGATTGTTTTAAATTTTCTCATAATGTACATGTAAATTATAATGAAAACAAGTTTTTATGATCATTTGAAAACAAAAGTTGTTACAATTCTTCCCATATTATTACTTATTCACACTGGATGTATGTCTAGATGTTTTTCTAAAAAAATTTGAAAAAACAAAATAGTAAAGAAGGAAACAATAAAACATATATGGAGACACATGGGTTCACAACATGGTGAAACTTAAGATACTACACATTAGTATAAAAAATAACTTTCTACGCACACCCAAAAATTAGAATTAATCTGATATTACCTGCCTAGTTGTCACATTAACAAATATACACTCAATATTATAAATCAATAAACTTAAATAAAGTATGAATGAAATAATACACCAAGAACACATGAAAATTTTAATAGGAAATTAATTATTGAGACTTATCTTACGCAAGAAATATTTATTTATTGAAATTATTCCAACACACCTTACATGATGTCTGAGTTCACAAAGAAACTCATAAATGATAATATCAATATCATGAGAATCCCTCAAGTTTAATTTAATCAATGGTATCATCAAACATATACAACATAATTTCCCAAATTATTGTTACGTAGAAGTCCACTATATAGTTTTAATCATACTTAGACATAGTTCTCAAACTTATGTATGAACCATCAAAACTCTTTTATACCCTGTCGGAAAATAACAAAAAATAGAAAATATAATATAGATAGTCTTGATGGTATTATAGAATTTTTGGACACCATAAACAAAACTCATGAGTCTAACATAGAGTGGCACGTGACATCATGTGTACCTGACCATATACAAGAAGAATCTAAATACTGGAGAGGGTCAATGTCCATCACTGGGGAAACTATACCATCAACATCATATCATAGAGTAAATAAATGAATAAATAAGAAATAAATATACTATAAATGAATGAAAGAAAATAGCAGAGTAGTTGAAAATATAATAATCCATCCTAAACATAAAAACTGTGCCATGATATATTTATAAATTAGAACTAAAAAATATCCTAAATATGATATAAATATAGTCAAAATATAATTCTGTAGTATCCCACTTAGATATCCATCTAGAAACGTCTTCATCCTCCAACTGTACCATCTCAATAACAAACTATAGGCCCATTTCCTTTCACTAAAACCCTAGGGATATAATCAACAAACATGCTAAAATTACTATGTTTCATGTGAGATCTACACTCACTATAACACAACCAATATCCATTAACATTACTTCATAATATATAAAAGTGTATTCTATAATAAAAAACATGGTAATAATATAATTAATATATAAAATAAATACAAAATAAAATTAATGTCTTTATGAAGTAGCCCTACCTTCTTCTGCACCATCATGAAAGGAAACCTCGATTATCCAACTAAAATATCCCTATATATGGATTAGTCCCAAGTATTCCACACCCCTACCAACAGAAATATCCTTTGTACATGTTTACTCAAGTAAGACATATCCCACCATAATGGATCACCACAAGTATCGGATACAAACCACCACCTAGAATAGCCCATGTACATGATGATGAATGTATGGAACATCCCTCTCAAAGGATGGTCTAAATAGGATAAACCTGTACACAATGTTGTAGAAGGATTAATAATAGCACATATTATACAAGATGAAAATGATATATCAAGAATTAGCTCATCTCAAACATTATTATCATCCTCACAATCCTAAAGTAATAATCATAAGAAGATAAAAATAGATACGCACACACCTAATGTGGTAAACCATCTAGATTAGGTTTCTCAGGGCTACACATGCATGTAAAAAATCATTCTAATATAACATATAAGATATGCATGATAATTATATACTTCCATATAAAAGTTTAATGATGAAGATCTCCATGGTTTACAAGGTAAGCATCACATGAATCATGTTCACGTGTTTTTCATCACTATCAAATATAAAATGATTCTATGAACTTAGTCCAATTTTATTTCAAAATGAAAAAACATCACATTTGAAACAAGATTCCCCCTACAAGATAATCTATAAGAATCATGATAAATCCATTTTGACCTTATTGATAATTATATATTTTTTGGAAAATAATTACTCTTTAAATTATGATTACACTTTTTTTTCACCTAGATAATTTGAAAATTATATATTTAATCTATAGAATGGGTTAGATGTTTTTATAAAAAAGAATAGTTATAATTTGAAAAGTGATAATATTCATCGTCACTAGAGTAATATGATCTTGTAATGATAATTATCATTATTATTCATTGATAATTTATAGATGAATATCATTAAATAAATTCATATTCAAATCTTATATAAGGACTATGAATTAAATTTTTTAATTAATGAGGAAATAGAATAATGGGATATTATCCCTTTCAAACACGTCAATAATAATATAGGATATATATTGTTTTCTACACATGGGAACCAGACGAAAATCATTGTTTATTTGGAGAATAATTCCCATAACATTGATGAAGGGGTTCCAGGATGTCAAGACTCAAGAGAATATCAAAATGAAGGAAGAAGGGGTTTGGTAGTTTTCAACCATGAAAATAAGTATAGGGTAAGAACATTAAAACATAAAAATTTAATTAACCATTTAATTAGTTCCATAAATATTTAAACATGGGTGATTAAAATCCTTTATAAATAGATTAACATCCTTGAACGAGTCAACAGAATCAATTCCCATGACTTTGATCCTTTAAAATACTCAAAAGAGTTTATTGGATCATTTTCTTATGAGTGTGAATGAAAAATATGGTTGTTAAATAATTTTCCCCAATACATGTGATGCATAAGGGGAATATGGTTTAACCTTAAACAACTCATAAAAATTTCATAAGGTTAAAAAACATTCACCTAAATAGATCTCCCACCATTATGCATCCCATGAAACTAAAAAACTACTTGTATGCAAGAATTACGTACCCTAACATAGATCTGGGAAAAGGATTGGTAACTATATTTGGTACAAACATTTCCTTATGCAACAGTTTAAAATATGACATTAAATTTACACAAGTAAAAATATCATCCTTAGGTGGTACAAGGAAACTCTTGGTTTCCTTTATGAAATACATATAAAATGGACTATACCATTATAAAAATCCTAGAAATAGTCATCTACCATTATATAACCTATGAAAACTCAGGATTATTCTCACATAACACTTGGAAACTCATCTTTATCATTACATTGGACCCATTCCAGTCATAATGGTTAAAATATAATTAATTATTTAAAATATATCAACTAAAAGGTCTTATGAATTATAACATGTAGGGGGTTCAAGAAATAAATTAATGACTAATGATGTTACATGGGGTATTTTTTCAATGTTTCAGTAACCTAAAAGTATTTTATTTTATAAAATAAATTACAATGATATTTTAATGAATTAAAAAAAGGACACATCTTATTTTTTAATCTTCTACTCCACATTTGTTGGAATTAACCATATATAGTTTTCAATGGTTTATTATTATTTTTTATTTTAAATTTTTCTAAAAACATATTTTCATGTTATCTTCTTAAAAATTATTTTTTAAAGTGATTCATTGTTTTGTATATTATTTAAAAAATTAATGAACATTTTTTTCTGAAAAAATTATTTTGATGATTTCATGTGAGTTTTTTAATTATCTTGAAAATATATAACATCTTTGGGGAAATATTTCAAGAATAACCCTATAATTTCACATTTGGGACACTCTTGTTGGGTGATTAACTTCTTTTACCAAAAGATAAGACTCTTGATTTCATTTTATGCAATACAATTGGTAGTTTTTAAAAACACATTTTATTTCAATGGGTTATATATGATATAATGAAGAATGGATTTTTTGTGGCCGAAAAATGTATGGATTACTATTATAGGATGGTTTGGGTTTGATAATGATATTTATTAGTTTGGGTATGATAAATCAAAAATATTGTTTCCATCTAATAAATCCATTAGAAATATTTGGTTTGATAAAGCCCTACAACATTTTGTGACTGATAAATTCTTTATATTGTTTTGGTCCATTATATATTTATAATACATTAGTTAGTATTTTATTTACTATTAGATTGTTATGGGATACTAAAACATGAATTTTAGACTCAATATGTTGTTTTAGGATGGGATGTGAATTCCTCACCAACTATTTTATGGGATAGTGGGATGTAAATTTCTAAACCATATTGTTTTGATTTTTTAACTTATGTTTTTTCCAAAATACATTGGTTTTATTTGTTTCAATTATATACAACATTTCTATGTTATCTACCTATGATATGTCCAATGGATCAATTTTATTATCTCATTATTATAAAATCTTATTCCATGGTATATTTTTAATCCTTTGAGATTACATATACTTATATTATGACACTCAAAACTATTATTGTTCCACGATCATCATAATATGATATTTCTCTAATGTTGATTTTTTATATATTACTTATGAGGTAATCCTTGATGACAAGGTGATTAATTTTCCATTTATATAAAATTTGTAACACCCGTTTCTTAGGATTCCATTCAATGTGTTATAAAGATGTGTATAACCTATTGGGAGTGTCTATGAGTGTGGAAATGGTCAGTGGTCATTCACAATGATGAGGAATGAAGTCAGCAATGGTTTGGTCTGGAGTAGAATGTTAGTGGTCAACACATGCAGGATAATGATGGTGGATAGAAGCAGAAGAAACGAGTAGTGTGTGGACACTAGTTATTGTCCGATTATGGTATATAATGAAAATGGAAATGAAGCCTATGTGTTGTTGGATGTTATGGTAGGGTTTTACCTTAATGAATTGGTAGAGTTATTTGCAATTTGTTCTTTTCATTGGGTGTTGGACTAGTCATATTGAATAATATATTTTGGGATTTTGGTTTGATTTCATGGGTCTATATTCCCCACTAGGCCTACAATGGTCTTTTAATGGGATCCCCTCTACCCTAAATAACATGTGGGAGGCTTTTTTTTAGTAAAAAGTGGTGCATAACCACTACATGTTTTAAAAAAATGTTGAAATTATATAGAATAATGATATGTTTATCTTATTTCATCTCACATTGTGGTAATAAATATGTCTAAGTTATGTGTTTTAACATTATAACTAGGAGTGTAATTTTGGGGAACCATAGTTTCTGTCAATGTATGGTTTAGTAATTTTTTAATTAGTTTAGTAATTTTGTTGTAATTAGGATGAGTGAACAATATTTAACAAAAGAGATATAATTCTAATAATTGTATTAAATCATAATTGTTTTTAAAATCATAGATCATTTGGTTTTACTAACAATAACATCCTTTTCCTATTACAAAAATTTGGATTTTGGATCTAGTATAGATGCAATATAGGGTAATTCCCCTCTAAAATAGATTTAGGTATTAACTAGATCTTGAATTATAATATGACAAGGTGTCCTAATTAGAAACATGGTCTGAAATTCCTAGTGGATATTATTTGTTTATTCACATGTACATTATAAATTATTATGGTGGTTATTAATATATTTATCATAGAGAACCTAATAGGAATATGAAAATAAGCAACCTGGTTAAACTGAATGAGTTGTAGTTTGATCTAATATTATCATAGTGGACTCAAAACTATAATATGCTAAAATTAAGGTGACCTAGGTGAATAAATGTTATATTTGTGTCTTCTACATTCAATACAATTATATTTTATAATAACATAACATATTATTTTAGTATATGGATGGAATTAAGATCATGAAACTATTATTGTGGAATGCATTTCTCTAGAAAACCATATAACATACAATCCAACTGGGGAAAAATATTTTATATAAATTTTTGAGATAAATAATATCTCAACACATGTATATGATAAAACATATTACGTAGGTCAAATTATCTAATATTGTGAGGATAATATCACATTAGAAAATATATCTTGTGATTATTTAAGATTAATCAATTATTTAATTAATTAATATTGATTTAAATAGTGGGGATGTAATTTATTTTTTCACAGAATGTTTCACCAATGTGTTTTGGAATATATTATTTATCAAATCAAAAGTTATTAAATAGCATGCTTTTCAATACAAATACGACAAAAAGGAACCTAATTTTTTTTATTTATATGAATATAGTCATTGTTAAGTGGTCATTGAATTGAGGGGGGGGGGTACAAATAGTGGTATCATGATTATAAAATATATCTTAAAGGATAAATAATGGTCACTATTAATAAAAATACACTGATGAAATTAAATTAGTGTGTCTTGAATAATAATACGATTTTTTGGGGAAAACGTTCATTTTAAAAGGAAAATTACATTTTATGCATTACAAATTATTATTTTAAGAATATACGTATATTCTAATAAAATAATGAAAAAATAAAGTGTTTATAATGATAATATATTAAAACTTAATAAAAATTAATAGGAAATACTAATTCAAACATTTATTTTTTTAATCAGTTTTCAATAAAAAAACTACATTATTTTATACTTTTATTCCATTTTAACGTTAAATTCATAAATTTTAAAATTATAAATGGAAAAAGTGATCGCCAATTTTGAATATAAGGTGAATTATAATGAATGAATATTTTTTTGAATTTTTATGAAAGGGTTTATTTTTAGCTGATTTTTCGAAAATATCATTTTTACAAATACAAAGCAACTTATGAAATTATTTGGATATAGTCATATCATAAAATTAATGAAAACATTTTATTAAAAAAATTATAATTTTTATTTAAAAGTATACAAATAAAAATATGTTTTTTAATTAACAAACGCATGTTTTAAATTTTTAAATATAATTTATATTTTTCCTCAAACAATTTTGTGCATTATACATTTATTATTTTAAAAATAATTTTCATGATTTATTAGAATTTAATATTAATCAATTATTTTCATATATGGAACCATAATATCTAATTATTATAATAATGTTCTTTTTTAATTTATATAAATAATTTACCTATGATAAAATAAGAGTTATTGTGGTAAAGGACTATTTATCTATAAGATAAAACAATGGATAAAATTTGGAAAAATCCTAAAACATGTTTCCAAAATAGTGGAATAGAAGTTTATGGGAACAAATATTATCTATTATAATTTATTTCCATCATTGGTATTAAGTTTAAATCCTTAAATTCCATTCCATACACACTGAGTATTAGGAATTTATGGAAATTCCACTCCACTCTCTTATATAAAACCTCACTTCCCACCACCTAAAACAAATGAATACCATTTAATTAATATTAAAAGCACACCAGTTTTAATTCTACTTGACACATTTTCTACTTTTATTAGCCTTTAGTCATAGTAGGATATCGTATCTCTTACCTTTCCATAGGATCAATCAAGATAATTTAAAAACTCTAAATGTCAGTATTATCTACTCAATCTTTTTTGTCTTCTATATCATTCTTATCAAAACACCTCCAAATATATTTTATACATTATAATATTAATATATATGTTTTCATAAAATCAATTAATGTTATTTTTTTATAATATAACCATTATCTTTCAAACCTTATTTCTTATAAAATATGACAAAAGAATATATATCCATGTGTGGAATACTGTATGTAAGAAGCAGTGTAATTTTTTTCATAAAATCATTAATATAATGGTTATAAAAGGGTAGTTATTTAAAAAATATGATTTTATTATTTTATTATTTAATTTTTCTTTAATTTATATATTAATCTTTAATTTTTTATTTATATACATATATTTTTGTTCCAAAATTACCGAAAGAGGCTCATCATCTATTTCATCTTAATAGATCATTATTAAAACAATCATGGAATGGAATTATAGATCGATAAATAATTATAAATAACACAATAATATAACGTGTAAAATTTAATAATGATTAAAATTGTGTCTATGAATGGAAATGTACATTGACTTTTATAGGAATCATGAAAAAATAAAAATCACAAACATCTGATAATGAAAACAATTATGAAAAATAAATGAATAACTAAATTTTATAATTAAATTTTATATAATTTTATATATATTAATAATGATTTTAAATAGTTTATTAAGATGTATATAGTTATTATATATCATTTTAAATCACTTCCTTTTATTTTGAGAGTTTAAGTAAAGGTTTCATGTCATCTTTCCTTCATTGACATGTGTTTTTTATTATAAACCAATTTTAGTTTATATGGTATACATGATTAATATTTCAAGAATTTTTTGATGATTACTTCTTTATTCTGGTTATTTCCATTTCTTGTATTCTCTTTTAAGATGTTCTAAATCAATTGTAATAAAATTCGTAATAGTTTCTCATCTCGGTCTTCTTTCTCTGATAGATATACCATCTTCACAACCTCTTTTAGTTTATGTGGTGTATATAAAAATTATTATAAAAATTATATAATTATTCTATTTAGAGTCATGGTATTTAGAATCATATACCATTTTATCTATTTCCAAGGCTTTCTATTTAAACATCACCAATGTATCATGATTTTCTTTCATTATTACAAGAAGTATTATTTATAATTCTTCCATTCTATGTTATGAAATGGGTTTTAAAATTAAAGTTACTATGATTGGTTTTTTTAAAAATTATGTATTCTTATATTTTTCAAAACTAAAAGCATGATTTTAAAAATTAATTCTTTATTTGGAAATGTATTTTAATAGATTATGTCTTTTAGAAATAATTGATCAGTTTTTTAGGACTTCAAAAAGAGAATTTTAACTAATTTATGATTTTTATAATTTGTGATATTAAAAATGTTTATTGCTTTTTAAATTGGTAAATTTGAATTATATATATATATATCAATATATTTTATTTTAATAAAAATATTCATAAATAATTATTAATCATTTCATGAAGGGAGATTTGGTCTATTTTATCATTTAATTGATATTTTTTGACTAAAATAGTATTATTTCAATGAATATTTTTTATTTATTTTTTATTTTTTAAAATAATTTATCTATATGAAAATTATTTTTGGAAATGATGCATAATTTCATCTCCTTTAAACAGTGTTATGAAATGTTTTATAAAAACCTTTTTTATTTTTCTACTTCTATTTCAGTAATTACATACAATATTTCTATATCTTATTGAGTAATGCTTCATTAATCGGCCTTCAATTTTCCTTGTGATATATTGTTTTTTGGATATTATGTTTTTTCTATAAAAAATTCACTCTTAATTTCACTTAATGTGATATCTCGTGAAAATGACAAAAAAATCATTTTCATTCTATTGATTTCTATTATATAAAGACTAATTGTTTATATTTTAGACAAATATGCATGGATTATTATAATAGGTTATTTTGATTTTGATGAAGCCCCACAATTTTTTTCATCTGATAAATCCATGTGATGGTTTGGTTTTGGTAAATCTTAGAGATTTTTATCATCTATAAAATTCTAAATAGTGCATAATATAACCAATACACTAGAAAGTGTTTTATATCTTATGAGATTCGTGAGGGAGATAGATACATGAATTACCGAACCAGGTTTGAATGGAAGATAGGTATGTTAATTCTATACACACAATGCTAAGGGAGACATGGATGTGAATTCCTAATTAATATATTATTGATTTATATTCTTATTCATGTTCCATAACTCCATAATTTTCTATTTATTAATGATATGAAACATTTCTATGTTATATACATATGTTATTCTCCATTTATCATGTTTATTATCTCATGATACATTAATCTTATAATCGAGTATATGTTTGAATATTTGGGATTACATTTCACTCTATTATTTATTATGAAAAACAATTATTATTCTATTTTATTAATAATCTATTTCTATCATGATCATGTTTTCTCAGATTATTCAGATCAACACTTGGTTAAATATTGATAAATTTTCCCTTACTGTAAATTTTATCTAACTCTATTCATGTGTTTTCATTCTAAGAGATAGGATCTTCAGTCTAACGTTTTAAGGGTATTGAAAGGGGTATACTATTGTTCGATTATGGATATATTTTCATAATTACGATGACATATATTTCTTATATAGGTATTCTTAAGATACACTAAACCTTTGGTTTATGTTATTATATGTTTATTATGATAGGTAATGTTTAATTTATTTGAATGATGTCAAATAAATATATATTTATCATGAATCGTCTCACATGGTGTCAAAGTCTATATGTAATGTATGCATTTTCCGAACAAGATCAAGAGTGTGTGTTTTGGTACCTTCTACATTTTTAGAAACAATATATATGATTAAAATTTAAATATATAATGACAAAAATAAATTTACATGGTTTAGAACTTATGTCTAGTATCTATAGGAGAAAAAATCTTCATTCATTTCAACAGAATACAGAAATATTACATTTACAATCCCAATCAACAAAACAAAAGATATTATAACTGATAAATAAAAATTAGTAGCTATATTATTTTTATTCAAAGTCTCTATATAAGTGGTACCACATCGTGTTTGAAAAATAGTTCATCATGTAAGTTCATTCCCCTACCTTACAACATTTATGGATGATCCACCATTTTTCTCAACCACCCTTGATTTCTCCTAAAAAACATGCTCAATCATTAAATCAATGTGAATTTGTAGGTTAGTATAATATTTCACCTATAATGATTCATATAAAATAATTAAAATTCCCTAATAACTCGGACACATGAACACCCAATGTATCCAAATCGGTGATTCATACAATATCCACCATCACAATAATCTATCATCGGGATCATAACCACTAACATCCCTTTTTATGAAAAATATCATTTAGAGTAACATATATCATTATTATAAATTCAATCAATGATCCTCAACAAATATATTTTCTATGTTCTAAAATCTCTCTTTAAAATTAAAATAAAACATAACAGATATCTAGATTCAAATTTTCTAATTATATCAGTCTTGAATAATTTATTAAATGATTACGGAACTCTTTGATAATTATTGAAAATTATAATCAATCAAAAAAATTTAGTAAAAAAGTTTTCATGTTCTATCATATAGTTATGCTAGTCCCATTGATGAACATTTCATTATCAGGATTTCAAAGTCTTATACATTCAGAAACATTTAAGTAATATTCAATGTTTTTGCGATCTTTTATATCTCCAACACTCCATCCCCCATTAGTATTTTAATTAAATGATACATCAACTTAATATTATATCTTCATGATTGAAAAAACATATTTATATATAAATTTATTTGAATCGTTCCATCAAAGAAGATAAATCATTCTTTATAAATCATTTTTCATTCCTTCAATAAAAAAATCGGTATTATCATACCCCTCACTACTTCACTAAGATCCAACATTCTTCTTCTATTTTGGATTCTTCTAAAGATTTATGAAACCTCATCATCTATCTTATTGATACACATTTTAAGGTAAAAAAACATTTAGTATTCATCCATTCATATATAACACCTCCAAAATGTGTATCCACAAATACAAGTAACGAATGATCTATTCAAAAACATTAATCTATTTTTACTAATCAATTTATATATCGAATAATGTATGTCCAAAAATCCAATTCTTCCTTTAATATATTTTCTATAAGATAACAAATGAATCCCCTTTATTTTTCAATGTTCAACCATTTTTAATCCATGTTTTATTCCATGATACCCACTAGTGAAGAAAATTTATTTTCTTCTATATACATAGCCTCATCGTCTACTTCTGTTACATTCTCATCAGATAAGTTGATATTTCTGGGAAATAGGGTAGACATTAGTTTATATTTAGTCATTTTTAATCAATCAATTTTCTTATATATATATATATATTATCAATGAAAAAAATTATCCTTATATATCACTATATCCATATACCCAATAACTTCTAATATTTTTTATGTTATTTTATCTTGACCATTCAATAAAAAAATTATATCAATAAATATTTTTATTTCTATAAATTCTTGGTTGATTCCATCAAAAAACTACAAAATGTAAATCTCGTTCATGGAAATTTTTTTTATAACAATAGATATATAATAATCTCTTAAAAAATCCGTTCTTATCTAAATTAGTTTAAAAAATATTATTTATTTTTATTCACACATGTTTCATGTCAAAAATAGATTACTTCATCAAAAAAATCTAACAAATGTTCTATTTTACCGTGGAACCTTTTTATTGAATCATTTATATTTCCCCCGATATATGACAATAATATAATGTTATAACATCTTCCATATTTTTTGATTAAAATTTCAAAGGAAACAACGCTAAACACTATTTGGATAGTGTTATATTTGAAAATAAGTGATATAATTTTAGATAAATCCACTCCTTCATTCTATTAAAACCCTTTCACAACTATCCTAAAAAATTACCTATTTTTACAATTAACTTATTTTACTAATCATAGAACACAATATTTAAATATATTTTTTCTCCTATAGTAATTTATAGAGCTCAATGTTTCCATTTTTATGAAATTATTATATTACATTTTTATCTTATAACACTCACTTTCTAAAAAAAGTAATACTCAACATCACTTCAATTATATTTGGTTATCCTCCATCAATAAGAAACATGTAGAAAATATTACTAAAAAACCTTTTAATAAGTCCTCAGATTATTATAGAATTCAACAATATAACATGTTGTTATTTTCTTTCTAGATAAAATGTTTTGGGAACTTTGAATTTTGAAGCCCTACCCTAATCATACATAGTTCTTGATTTCTTGGGTATCTCTTCTATAAAGAATGATCCCCTTATATCTTATGCAATCCCTAACTATTCTTGATATTCTATAACTCTATAACTTCTCTTTCGATCAACATTGATATGGCTTGTTGATTCATTGTATTCATCACTATCGGTCAATATGATTTAGTATTTCCACATGACCTTCTCATTAAAGATAACATTTTACATACTAAATAACATTATATTATTATTATCAAAAATTTGGATCGCAAATTATTCTAATCCATTCCCAATAAAGAATATTTTTTGAACTTTTATTCAGGTCTTTATTAAACTGTATAATTATGATAGACATAAGAGATAATTACAATAACATTTACGTACATAAGTTAAACTGGGATTTCCAAGTTCAATGGTGTATAAAGGCTTCTGTTTATATAATAAGATACCCAAAAACTATTTCCTCCAAATCTTCATTGGACATTTTGAAATATAATATCACGCTCTGTTTCGTATATGATACATTTTGTTTCACCCTCTATACTAGTTTATTCTGTGTATTTGTTTTAGAAAATTCATTTTTAACCTGATTATTTTTCTTTAGAAAAAACTCCAAAACCATGTAACCCATTTATCCAACATTATCAAATTTTATGAACTTAATCTTATATATAATATGATTTCCACAAAAATGGTACATTAAAAACAAAATAATCACCTGAGAGTTTTTCTTAATGTAATAAAATCATACATTTCATTTTGAATCATTTATTAATTTAACAAATTAAAAATACCCACCTTGATAATTAACTATTTTAGACCCCAAATCATGCATGTGTAAGAGCTCTAATAAATGAACATTAATGTGATTCTACTTATATTATGTGGGACATTTTTATACATTATAAGTATAAAAATATCATAATAACTAAAATCTATAGGATAAATATTCATTATAACTGTATCCACTAATACTTTCATCTTCTTCATACTACTATTCCCAATAAAAAATTGCAATAATGTCGTACTTAATTATTTTATTAATTATTTCTCTATCAGATCCTCCAGTTAAATAAAAAGTCACATCATGAACTCATATGTCCATAACCATGTAACCCAATGTAATAGTTCAAACTTAATTTATGATTTTTTTTATAAAATATTCTACATCTTTCTTTCCAGACAAATGTTTGATTATATTATTATCACAGTACATACCAATCTCACTATAAGTTCAGGAACATTTTACATATCATTAGAATAATAATTTCTCCCTTACCCAGAATATAAAAAGATAAATCAACAGTTAATATCGTAAAATTCCATGTAATTGTTTTTCAAAAAATTATGTAATTATTAGGAAAATAAAACCTATGATAGCATGTAATTTTAGTGCCTAGAGTGGTCGGAACATATTTTTGAACTATTTTTATGTCTCGTTAAATAAATGTGAGAGAAAGTTTTTCAGAAAATTTAACTGATGCCCAGATTAAATATGTGAGGGCACCGTTGAACTAAGAGAATTATGATTTTCATAGAAAGGGACTAACATTGTCTGGCACGGTCCAATAATATAATGTATTTTTTGGCCATATATAAAATAATTAAGTAACAGTTATTTTATTTTCTAATCCATTTAAATCCTAAACTGCAACTCTTATTAGAAATCCATGAGTACCATTGAACTCTTGAAAGAATGCTTCCCATAGGTGGAACCTAACCTTGATCGGCAAAGGTCGAGGGTGAAAGATAATTTTTAGACTTTTTGGAAGAAAACTAGAATAAATCAAAATGTTATTTGATTAGATTTTTTTTCTACATTATGCAGTGATGAGGCAAAAGTAAATCCCATTAATAAACCACTTTATTGAGTCCGTATAACGATGCAAAAACACATCATAACGAAAATTTTGATTCAGATTTCATTAACTAATAACTTAACAATAAATGGAGAATTATTAGCACAATCCTTGGATTTTTCTGAATATTTGGTGGGTGGTGATGATAAACTACCAACACACATTCTTCCATACTTCAAAGAATCTCTAGTAATGGTGGGCTTCAGATCATGAACAATGAATGGAGGCATGAAATCATGTTCTTCCTCTACCAATAATCTTTTGATGGGTATGGTTTTGATGCCTTTCTGTGTAACGTTTATTTCCATGTTCTCTATTTTAAATAGAGAACGTGGGTTAACTGATGAAAAAGTTACCATGTGGATCGATCATTAATTCGGGATGATTAATCATGTATGATAAATGTGATATTTTATCTCAGTGATTATTCCACCCTATTTTGGTTCATCGTGATCCTATTAACAAGGACATGTCTTGGTCAACATGAAAAAGATGAGGACCATTCTTTGGTTGTTCATATATCCTTCTCATTCCCCTTTTTATTTCATGAATTTTCCCATTCATCATAGAACAACTGTTTTTGGGGGATCGACCATGGAGGTGACAGATTAAAAGGCCACAACCATGCAGGTTGCGACATCAACACCAGGCTGTAGCACCCCGCTACGGAATTAACACCAAACCATGGTGGAAGGTGGGAGTTGTCATGCTGGCA